>QJPP01001028.1:0-689772 GCA_003996215.1 Jaltomata sinuosa | reverse complement strand
GTAACGACGAACCCGGTCGTTACACATAGGTTGTCACTAATATTGTTGTTTGTTCTAGATTAATTAGAATCCTCAAAACTCAAAGGACCTATCATTTTTCTTCATGTCCTCCAAATTGAGATTAACAAATAAACTAATAGCTTTTTGGTTCTTTATTTCTAAAAGTAAACTCTCATATTATGTCTCCTCAATGTATAGTATATGAGTTCTATTCTGTGCTTCCTGATCTTCAATTCTATATATGTTGTAAATTTTTGTTTCTTCCATAGTGTTGCTCACATAAGTTTGTTCTTCCGTTTATGTTATGATTTGTTTTCTGAGGGCTCTTGAACTTTCTAGCTTTTTTGTTGGTCTCTTGAGGTATAATAGTCTTGAATAACACTATTTTCCATCTAGGCATTTTCTTGGTTTTGTTGCTCTTCTTTTTCTTAGTGGCATCTTTTAAAACATTCTATTCCTTCCTTCACTGTCTTCCTATTTTTGATTCTTCTCTTTTGTAACATCATTCTTTTTTATATCGCGGGGTTGTGGGGTTATTTTAGTAGTGTCTTGTTGAGTCCCTTCTTCCCGCACATCAGTGTTCTTCTTGCTCCTCTCATTTATAAGTGCTATACTGGTATGCTTGTTGTTGACATGATATATCATTGTTTCATTGGACTTTCAATGGAGAATCATCATACTCTAAACCAACACAAACAGATTTTGGAAGTTGTTTAAATAAATCAACCTCACTTTAATTAATTTTTTTGTAAAATATCATTTGATATTTGGAATGTAGCTCGATTAATCTAGATTCGTGTAGCACTTGAATTGTATTATTTAAGTGCTTATTTCTAGCCAAAAATCCAACTTCTACAATTGGTAGGTCACCAAGTTATTCAAATATGTTGCTTTTCATGATTTTCCCGAGTTACAACTTTCATATCAATTCAGTCGCCCAGAATAAACCGGTTAGACATTCCATTAGGAAGTTTGGTTTTGACTCTTATTGAAAAAGAGCCAGTTGTGTCCGCGAGTCACCTATCTAGCTTTGCAATCTCTCTCTCTCTCTCTCTGTCTGCCTGTCTCTCTCTCTCTCTGTCTCTCTGTCTCTGTCTCTCTCTCTCTCTCTCTCTGACCCCAATACCTCTCTTGAGCTTGCACGCACATCCCCTTTATATTACTCATTTTATTCCTTTTAAGTTGTCTTAAATTAAAAATAAATTTTGTCCATTTTAGCAAATCAGAAAAGATTTATTATCTTCTTTCAATATTACCCTTGACATTAAGTAATTACATAAACTATTAATTGAATTTAGATTTTAAAAGTATAATTAGTGAGGTTAATTTAATAAAATAAACCCATAAAAATAGTAAAATTAGCCTTTTAGAGGATGACTATAAACATGTAAATAGATATCAAGGAGAAGAAGCACCTCCATTTAATTTGAATGAACATATATGACGATTCAGGTGCTTCTTCGAGTCTTCATCAAGGTATCAATTTGGTATGCCTTCAATCAGTCGAAACAACCTTTTAGAGGATGAATATGAATACGTCAATAGACATCAAGATATGGTTTATGATGTTCTAGGCATAAAATTAGGGCATCAACATTTCTAGTGCATTTTGTTTCCGCATTTTTTGGGAATGATCAATCCGTTTTAAACTTGTTGAAATGAATAATATTTTGAAAAGGTCCCCCTAAGGGGTAGTGGCTCATTAGGTGTCTCGGCATCTTGTAAAAGTGAGGTATTACATATGCTTGGATTTTTTTATGAGAAGTGAAAAGAATACATATAATTAGGTTGACTGGACTTTAATAGAATATTCTTTATATATCATTAAAATGATAACAATAACATGAATAGATGAACAATGAAAAACAAACTTGTAACTAGGAAAAGAAATAAAAAGACAAGAAGACAAAATAGGTGATGGGAAAAAAAGTATTACATGCTTAATTAACATTCTAAGGATGCCCATCATTTTCTTCTCCAACATTTTTTCATTAGCACCAACTTCATTTGCAACATTTCCATTGAGTTGTATCTTCCTTTGGTCAAGTTTAGCCCTCTTAACAGTGAATAACTTTAACAAATCTTTAATTTCTATAACATCAAGTTCATCGAATCTTTTTCTTCCCACGACAAGTTGATTGAAGAGGTTCTCCATTTTCTTATCCTCAACAATTTGCTCTAATTTTCTGATATATTCTTCCCGATCATTCACTATAGTTTGAAGGTAATCTTCATGTTGAACTAACTTGTGTTGCCTTTGGTACGCTGGGCAAGCTAAATAATTATTTACTATGTCATTAGCCTTTGTTAAACAAGGCCAAGCAAAAGCATCAGTTTCTCCAGGAGTAAAAAAAATAACACCGACTTTTATATCACATAGAATAGACAACTCATATGCTTTTTTACACAGTGATGCTAATATTTTGTCTAGAACTTTTTTTTCTTTCCTTTATCGAGATTTCTAATGGTCCTTAGAACCCCCTTTCCAATCATATTTTGATACACAAAAAGGAAAAGAGTAGAATATATGAGTGAGTATCTATCTCTGAATATAAAATAAGAGTGTATGACGTATATTTATAGATGTCTGATAGGATCACATAATTAAATAAGTGAAAGTTGATTAATAACTTACCTAAATAGATGTAGTTAAAATTCTAAAACACAATCTTGAAGTTGGAGGTTAAATAATTATACTTCCATAATTAGATGAGTTTATGGAAGGTTATTATTAGTTTTGTTATAGTGTTACTACTCAAATAACGACTTGTCCCCTTTATACTACTCATTTTATTCCTTTTAACTTGTCTCTTAAATTAAAAATAAATTTTGTCCATTTTAGCAAATCAGGAAAGGTTTATTATCTTCTTTCAATATTACCCTTGACATTAAGTAATTACATAAACTACTAATTGAATTTAGATTTTAAAAGTATAATTAGTGAGGTTAATTTGATAAAATAAACCCATAAAAATAGTCAAAGTAGCATTTTAGAGGATGAATATAAACACGTAAATAAATATCAAGGAGAAGAAGCACCTCCATTTAATTTGAATGAACATATATGACGATTCAGGTGCTTCTTCAAGTCGTCATCAAGGTATCAATTTGGCATGCCTTCAATCAGTCGAAACAACTTTTTAGAGGATGAATATGAATACGTCAATAGACATCAAGATATGGTTTATGATGTTCTAGGAATAAAATTAGGGGATCAACATTTCTAGTGCATTTTGTTTCCTCATTTTTTGGGGATGATCAATCTATTTTAAACTTGTTGAAATGAATAATATTTTGAAAAGGTCCCCCTAAGGGGTAGTGGATCATTAGGTGTCTCGGCATCTCGTAAAAGTGAGGTATTACATATGCTTGGATTTTTTATGAGAAGTGAAAAGAATACTTATAATTAGGTTGACTGGACTTTAATAGAATATTCGTCATATATCATTAAAATGATAACAATAACATGAATAGATGAACAATGAAAAACAAACTTGTAACTAGGAAAAGAAATAAAAAGACAAGAATACAAAATAGGTGATGGGAAAAAAAGTATTCCATGCTCAATTAACATTCTAAGGATGCCCATCATTTTCTTCTCCAGCATTGTTTTCATTAGCACCAATTTCATTTGCAACATTTCCATTGAGTTGTATCTTCCTTTGGTCAAGTTTAGCCCTCTTAATAGTGAATAACTTTAAAAAATCTTTAATTTCTATAACATCAAGTTCATCGAATCTTTTTCTTCCCACGACAAGTTGATTGAAGACGTTCTCCATTTTCTTATCCTCAACAATTTGGTCTAATTTTCTGATATATTCTTCCCGATCATTCACTATAGTTTGAAGGTAATCTTCATGTTGAACTAACTTGTGTTGCCTTTGGTACGCTGGGCAAGCTAAATAATTATTTACTATGTCATTAGCCTTTGTTAAACAAGGCCAAGCAAAAGCATCAGTTTCTCCAGGAGTAAAAAAAATAACACCGACTTTTATATCACATAGAATAGACAACTCATATGCTTTTTTACACAGTGATGCTAATCTTTTGTCTAGAACTTTTTTTTCTTTCCCTTATCGAGATTTCTAATGGTCCTTAGAACCCCCTTTCCAATCATATTTTGATACACAAAAAGGAAAAGAGTAGAATATATGAGTGAGTATCTATCTCTGAATATAAAATAAGAGTGTATGACGTATATTTATAGATGTCTGATAGGATCACATAATTAAATAAGTGAAAGTTGATTAATAACTTACCTAAATAGATGTAGTTAAAATTCTAAAACACAATCTTGAAGTTGGAGGTTAAATAATTATACTTCCATAATTAGATGAGTTTATGGAAGGTTATTATTAGTTTTGTTATAGTGTTACCATTTTTTACTTCTAATTTGTTACATAGAGTCCATCAGGGTATTGATTTAATGTGTTACCATTAAAAAATAAAATAATTATGACACTCCAAATATATTTATTCCATCGTCCATGAGATTCAGTTGAAAATAACTAGCTTACACACTGAGAGTGTCATTTATTTGAGATATTGGAGCTATTAAAACCTACATAAAATTTCTTATAAGATAGCATTGTATCTGGTTGGTCGATGTGTAGTAAAATTATAATTGCCGCATAATTAATGCAATATGTTGTTACCTCATTAAGATTGGTAAGGTAAGGCCTAGGCCCCCTTGCTTGTACTTATTCACGTTAAGGTTCTTAGTTTATTATTAATAAAAGACCACTAGACACTCCGTCTAGTGGTATAAATTCAATTTTTTATATGCAAGATAAAACATAGAACAAGAATACATGTATTAACAATACAACGATTAAACTATATATGATGTGTTGATTTTATGATGAATGTCCTTAGTATGAAATATTTTTATGTAACGACTTGTCCCGTCGTTATTGAAATTTCTGCGGTAAAATAAAAAAAATTAAAATTATTTGTGATATGAGTTTATTGGGGAATGTTGATTGTAGGGGTGTTCACGGTTGGTTAGACACCGATCCAAATTAAAAAATCGAATCAAACCAATTAAATAAACTGATTTTATTTGGTTTTGGTTTGGTTTGGATTCAAGTTATAAAAAACTGATAATATTTGGTTTGGTTTGATTTTTTTTTTAAAAAATCTATTAAAAAAATAAACCGAACTGATAAATCATACACAAATTTTATAATTATACATATACAATATATTATTTTTTACAAATAATTTTAATTACTTTATATACTTTTTCATGAAGATTTTATTTATTTCTAATAAGATAATAAAATTTACACCTTAAGATCATTTATTAAAAGAAAGTCATGAATCCAATTAACTCATTTATTCGAAGAAATAACTATGAGATTTATCTATAATATATATATATATGTTTATATATACTCTTTTTTATTTCTTATCAACTTTTTTCAATTAATTAGAATTGATAGATCTTTATATATTTCTCCATAATTTAAAAAAATTATAATCACCACAATAAAAGATTAATTACGGATTACAAGTTAAAAAATTCTTTTCTAATTGTAGAAAAAAAATAAAAGAGAGAAATAACATTATGTTTCTTAAAAATCAAAAAACCGAACCAAACCGACAACAACCAAATCGATGGATATGAATTATATTTCGTTTGATTTGGTTTTAATAATTTTAAAATCAATTATATTGGTTTGGTTTTGGTCTTCACCAATAACCGATCCAAATCGACCTGTGAACACCCCTAGCTGATTGTTGTGTGTAACAAAACATGGAATGTAATAAAGTCAAATAAGTGGACCCGTAGAAAAATGGCTCATGCAGAAACTCTGTAATTTTATGTGAATGCCACTGGTACTTCCTCTTCCATCTCAAGTGTGGTTAGAGATGTCCCATTCACCCTCACTCCTGCTGTGTTGGCTCAGATCTTAGGTGTTCCTAACGATTGTTGGTGCCACTATGTCAAACGATAATGGCCTCCTTTTGATGGGCTACCCTCAGCCTTGGAGATTACAAGGAAGTTTGCCAATGATCCCACATTGGTAGAGCACTCTATATGGACTGTTTGATTCCCCTGCATCAGAGGCTGTTTGATGTAGTGCACAAGATGGTGCTTCCTAGGGAGCAAAAACGTACTGAGGCCAACTATATGGACCTCACCCGAATGGAGCTACTTGCCTCTAGGATCCCCATCAACTTGCCCAAGCTCATGCTCTGCCACATGCATAGGATTTGCAAACAGGATACCACCAAGCATGCCTTAGGATATGGGTTCTGGTTAGGGGATATTTTTCAGCACTTTAGTGTACCTGTTTAAGCTTGGCAGGATCAGACCACTAAAGACGTGATTGGAACTGTGAACCAGGTTGTTGTACATGCTTCTCGTAGGGGGGGGCCAATGCACCTCTGGAGGCTCATGGCAATGTTGGCTTCCAAGGATGAAGAAATTACAGCTATGAGGGCTTCTCATGATGAGGAGTTGGAAGAGCTTCATGACACCTATGGCATTGAGCATGAACTATTAGTAGAGGAGAATGGAAGGCTCAAGGCTGAGCTTGCACAGGCCCATGTTTCCTTGGTGAATGAACAAACCACTAACTCTGCCAGCCTAAAGGGCATTTATGAGCTGCTCAAGAAGGACCCTCCTCCTCCCACTGCCTAGCCTGACCCCTTCTAGCCTTCCCAACCTTTCTTGTATTCTCACAAATGCATGTTTTGATCTTTTAATTATAATTTCTAGTGTACATGTTTTGTGATTAATAATATGCTGAGTTTTATTTCTGGTCTCATCTTAATTCCTGTGCAGTTGCAAATACTTTGTTATAGATAAATGAGTTCTTACTTTTGAGTGTTTGCATAGGTGATAGCCCCAGTGGCCATGAGTGTTGAAATGTACTTGAATTAGGATGTTGTGTGTCTTCACAGTGTTTTATGATGCCAAAAGGGAGAAAGTGTTGCATGTGTGGTATTTATAACCCATTGGTCCGACTTGTTCCTCTAATGTGTTCCTTTTGCTGTTTTGCCTAAAGAAAACTGACATGATACAGGTGAAACTCTGCATACAAGAAGCAAGGGTTTGTCATCATCAAAAAGGGAGAATTTATTGAATCGAGGTAGATTTTGAAGATTGACAAAGTTGTGAAACACATACAGGGACCAGGCATCTGTGACTTGTTCCTCCAAGGTAGAATCCAAGGATCAGGAGAAGGTGAACGACATGGAGAAGGGAGAAAAGTGTGTGGAGAAAACGTGTTTATAAGTAGAGTCCAACTTACATGGAGTTTCCTTTTACAGGGAAGAATCCTACAAGGAAATAAATCAAGAAGATTGACTTGACAAGTCCTACAAGGAAAATGATTCCCAATATGGAAGAAAATCAGCCGAAATAATGAGAGGACCCTCAGTATAAATACAAGAGAGGTTTCACAATAAATTTCATGCACTTACAGAGAGAGCTACAAGCAAAACACAATCAAATTAAGTGAGTTCATATTTGATAGAGTTCTGAGTGAAGATCCAAGTGCAGCGAATACAAGAAACAATATTGAAGAACTTGTTCCTTAAGTCTATGCCTTACAGTTCTTGAGTCAAGTTAATTGTATTATTTTCATTGAGTTGTAATAATTCGTTCTTAGTACCAGTGAGTTATAAACTAGCATATGATTTAGTCTTAAGTTGGGATAACCCAAAGACTTGGGCACATAAACCTAGGGAGGTTTGTGTGGTGTTTAGGAATTAGAGTTTAGTTCCTAGGATTGCATTCTTTGTAATCTGAATTGTTGAGGCTCATTGTTTTAGTGAAATTGGGTTAAATCCTACAGAGGTGTAGGTCATGATTTTTATCCTTTGTGAGCCGGGGGTTTTCCACATAAAACATAATGTGTTCTCTTTACTTGCTTTACATTGATGTATTCGACAAAGGAACATATTGCTTAACCTATTCCTTAGGAAAATTAGGGGGTCAATATTCTAACAGTTGCATCTCAATCAGTAACTTTACACTCTTGTTCATATTGACTTTATCATCTAGTAACGTTGATATAGCTGATAATGCTTGCTTCAACTACTTCCACATTATCATTGTGCTAGAAGGATAGTAGGCTTTCAATTACCTTAACAAGCTGTCTTCAGCAGAACAAACACCTCGGTGAAATGAGCACAATGGTACTTTTTTGGACTTTGAGTGGAGAGACATACATCTTCTTAGCGGATTCTTTGTAAATTACTTGTTATTCTTGAGAGGTGGTGGTTTTGATAAATTGACTGATTGCTTTGATAAGTTCCCTAGCCCAATCGCAGATAACTTTTGAACTTCATTGCTTGATGTTTTCACGAGTAACTCTGTGAATATGTACGTGAAGTTGAATATGTACCTGAAGATCCTGCTGCTAAAGAATCTTATAGATTACCAATTGGCTCTATTACAACAGGATTTGTTCGAGGAAGGTTAGTAAATTAAATGGTAATTTTGGATGTAATTATAGCATAGCATTTCAGATAAATTATAGCATAGCATTTTATTTTCTCTAACATCAAGTTCATCGAATCTTTTTCCTCCCTCAACAAGTTGGTTGAAGAGGTTCTCAATTTCCTTATCTTCGGCAATTTGCTCTAATTTCCTGATATATTCTTCCCGATCATTCACTATAGCTTGAAGGTAGTTTTTATGTTGAACTAACTTGTGTTGCTTTGGTACTCTGGGCAAGCTAAATAATTATTTACTATTTCACTAGCCTCGGTTAAAGTCGGCCAAGCAAAAGCATCGATTTCTCCGGGAGTAAAAGAAATAATACCAACTTTTACATCACATAGAATAGATAGCTCATTTGCTTTTTTACATAGTGATGCTAATTTTTTATCTAAAACTTTTTTCTTCTTTCCTTTATCGACATTTCTAGTGGTCCTAAGCACCCCTTTTCCAGTCATATTTTGATGCACTAAAAGGAAAAGAGTAGAATATATGAGTGAGTATCTATCTCTGAATATAAAATAAGAGTGTGTGACTTATATTTATAGATGCTGATAGGATCACATAATTAAATAATTGAAAGTTGATTAATAACTTACCTAAATAAATGTAGTTATAATCCTAAACAGATTCGCGCTTTGAGCGGTTACAAAAAAATCACATATTAAGTTATAAAATACTTTCTTTTCTTCTTATTCTTGAACATTAAAATATCAAAATAAATATTTGCAACTATTAAAATATCTTCAACTTTACTTAAAAACGAATAAATTAGAGTACAATAATTTCAACTCAAAAGTATTCAATTGAACTTGTATTTCAAAAATAAAGTAAAGAAATTAAAAGCATAATATAATCTTATGAAAAATGTGAAGTATCATAACAATAGATGCAGATAAATAATTTATATTTTGACGAATTTAACTTTTAAATTTTGTTGGAGCGTACTCATTGTACTTTTAGATTATAGATTCAAATCTAACATTTCTTGATATCTTAATAAATTTCTACATTTATATATAGACTTTATGTCAAAGATTATGAGTGTAGATGAACGCGTAGTCAAAAGGTTATATCCGTCCTGATAACAGTATTACATTAATTATTTTTCACATCAAAAATATTTTTTGTAAAAGAAAATTAGAAAAATGTTCTCTTTTGATTTTCATCGTTATATTAAACTTTACCAAATATTAATTTTAGGTTAAATTACTTGTTTTGTTATTATACCTTTTTTTGGGAGGGGGGGAGTAAATGTATATATGTAGCCTGTTGGTAATACATTTTTGTACATAATTATATTATGTAACATACATTTAATATATGTCGTAAGTTAGAATTAATTCTCCTTAAATGACTTCTCAATTTAACAATGAAAGAATAAGATAGTAAATTGAAAAGCCTTAGAATATAATTCTCTTTAAATGATTTCCTTAATTTAATTAAGAATGAAAGAATAAAAAAGCAAATTGAAATGCAATAAAATAAGGAAAGTAATTATGCATAGTACTTATTAATAGAACATAGTTCGTGGCCACATGAACGTAGATAATGAGTACAAGGTAAA
Source organism: Jaltomata sinuosa (assembly GCA_003996215.1). Taxonomy (NCBI): domain Eukaryota; kingdom Viridiplantae; phylum Streptophyta; class Magnoliopsida; order Solanales; family Solanaceae; genus Jaltomata; species Jaltomata sinuosa. The sequence continues at coordinate 679,750 of QJPP01001028.1, read as the reverse complement.
ACTTCTTCTTTGTTATTTTTTGTCATTCCTTTTTCCCCATTTTCGCCCATTTCCATTCTTTGCTTTGTCCTGACTTTTTTTGCTTAAAATTAGTAAAATCCCCATTTTACTCCAAAATTTATGCAAACTTTTCTCCTCTTTCTTTTATATCTTTTGTCATCTCCATACTTCCATATACAACTTATAAATTTATTATATGCAATACCATATAAAGTAGTCCTTTTAACAATAGAGAAAAGGAGAGGAAGAGAATAGAACTCTCATAATTTTTTTTGTTATATTGTATATACAATTTCATAAGGGAAAAAGAAGAAGAAGTTAAATACACCCTTCTTTTTCGTTACCGTATCAATCTCATCATCTCTATTGTATATAAAATTTCAGAAGAAAAAAAGAAGTTAAATACACCCTCCTCCTTCGCTACCCTATCAAACTTATCATCTCTAACTTCATCGTCAGACCTTTTATCATGAATATCTCTTTTTGCTTTGATACAACAAATTTCGTAGGCGGACTTTTGAAAAACAATGACGAATCTTTTGCACATCACTCTTTTCCTATTTTCTTATGAGGATTGTGTGCTTGAATCCAATGCTATTGGCTTTTATTTATATGTTAGAAGTTTTTTTTCTGATTTAATTGCTGCAATTATTTTTTACGATATAATTATCAAAGTAATGAGATTTTATGGGAAAGAAAACGTGGGTATTAAAAAGGAGAGAAATAAGTTATTTGAGGTATATTAATGCGAATTAGGAGGGGAGCAAAGACGTGGGAGTAAAGAAAATAAATGAAACTCATAATATTAAGAAATTAAAGAAATAAGTGTATTTAAATTTTTAACAGATTTTGTAGACATCATATAAAGGGAAAAAACCAAAAAATTGAGAAAACAGATAAATAGTAATGTTGGTCATAGAGGAGCCACTTCACCTCTTCTATATTTAGCTTTATTATTATTATTATTATTATTATTATTATTATTATTATTATTATTATTATTATTATTATTATTATTATTATTATTATTATTATTATTAAATTATTAAATTATTATTATTATTATTATTATTTTTATTTATAGTTTATTATTATCTATTCTTATTATTATTAATTATTATTATTATTATTATTATTTATATTATTATATTATTATTTATTATTATTATTATTATTATTATTGATTTTGATTTATTATTCTTATATATTAGTTATTATAAAATCTTCTTATTTTATTTTTTAAAATTATTATTATTTACTTATTATTATTATTATTATTGATTATTATTATTTATTATTAATATATTATTATATTTTATATATTATCATATATATATAGAGAGGGGGGGGGGGGGGGGGGGATATAAGGAAATGAAATAAATGGCAATAATGAGGGAAGTTATATTCTTTTTTTTAAAGAGCAACGAAAGGAAAGAGAAAGAACAAAGAGGGTTTCAAGAAAGTAAATAATTTTAATGATGAAATTAAGGAAAGTAAAAGAGATTAATAGCATTGATGATGAAAGAAATTAAATATGGCTATCTTTAATATTTTATAAAATTTGAAAGTGAATTTTAGGCTTCCAAAATTAGAGAAAATGCTCAAAAAAGTCACAAAAAAAGATAAATAGGATTTCTGGCCTTAGAGAGCGCCACATCAACGATTTCATAACCTTCCTTTATATAAATATATAAATTGGAGCTATTAAAACCTACATAACATTTCGTATAAGATAATATTGTGTTTGATTGGTCGACGCGTGGTAAAATTATAATTGCCGCATAACTAATGCAATATTCCATTACCTCATTAGGATTGGTAAAGTAAGGCTTAGCCCCCTTGCTCGTACTTATTCACATTGAGGTTTTTAATTTATTAATAAAAGACCGCTAGACACTCTTTCTAGTGATATAATTTAAATTTTCTTTATATATATAGGATAAAAGATAGAACATAAATACATGTATTAGCAATACAAATATTAAACTACAGTTGATGTATTGATTTTATGATGAATGTTATTAGTATGAATTGTTATAATGGCGATTTTTTTAATCTCATGTTAGTGCTAATAAACTGGGAATGGATCAGGTGTCAGAAATTTGGGCATTAATTGAAATTTTTGAAGCTTAACATGTTTGCCAACCTGTAAACATATGCATCTGTAGTTGTTCTGGTTGTAAATATATAATTTATTTTGTAGCCTAAAAAATCAACTATTGAAGAATATTCAATCTGTATATGATCGTGAATAGGCTCCAAGTGATTAATATACCAACCTTTACCAATTTCTCATCATTGCTTTCTTTATGGGAGTTGAAAAAGGGGTGTGGTATGTAATGCGAATCCTAAGGAACTCACAGAAAGAAGAGCTCTTGAACAGGAGAGAGAGTTTAGAAAGGAAATTGCAATTCTTGCTTTTATATTTCAAACCATCACCAGAATTATGAGACCATGGTATGGCGGGTTAAGCTTGACCCTTGCCATGTTTATTCATCCAAAAAGGTACACAAGTTGGAGGGGGTATGTATCAAAACCTCTAACAATAAATCGATTTATCTAGTTGAGTTAAACATCTTACTTCTCTAAGGATTTGTTGTTGAGAAGAGTAGAAGGTTCTGTTTCCACTACAGAATGTCAATTTAAAAAGAAAGTCAACTACTTGATTAGCCTCTCTGAAATAGTAAGTTATATTCACAGTTGCTATTATGTTACACTTATTGATGTCAAAAATAATCTTCTCCAATTTCAAGTTAGTGTTATCTTTGTTGATTAGCATATTTGCAACCACTAGAGAGTCAGGTCCATGTTGTAATTGTCCAGACCATTGTAATTTCACAATTGAGAACCAAGCTTTGCAGCCATAGCTTCTGCACAGTTATTGTTGGTACCATGAACACACCACACCACCAATATCAGCCTTACCACCTTCTCTATTGCCAAATCTAGCGAGTGCATTATTGAAAGAGAATTTTTAAAAGGCGTGGATTTATGCCACAGTTTGCTCATGAAAGAATCTTTTTTTTTGGAGAATCTGATCAGATGACAACTAGACTTTTTATTTTTTATTTTTTAACTAAAATTGGGTCAAAGACCCATTAATATAACAAAAAAGGAGTCTCTAAAAGGCCTGGTCCAAAATGACCCAGGCCCAAAACAAGAGAAAGACAAAAATTAAAAAGGAAAAATGACACCACATATTGTTTTAAGACTTTAAATTACAAGTTATACATGTACTTTTTCCTATTTACACAATCAAAATTTTAATTACAAGTAATACCAGTTTAAGTAAAAAGTTATATTTTTACTATATTTTTTTTTATTTTTTAATGAGAGAAAACAATTAATTTTACTTAATTAATAATTCGGATATTTATTAGAAGAGTTTTAAATGGAGAAAAAATCACTTATTTCTCTCTCTCTTAATTGTCCTACCTTGATTATTCTCACCAAGGAATATGGTTCCAAATTTGGTAGCAACAGAATATTAGTCCATATTTTATTTATATTGCTTTTATACATTTTTTATACAATAAATGATAGTCCAAGTATATTTCTTACTAATAAAATTTTGTGTGTGAATGTGGTATTAAATCTGGTATGAATAAAATATTAATACATATTCTGTTGAAATCAATTTTAATATCCTTCTCATACACTAAATATAGTCTATGTATATTTCCTATTAAAATATTTTATATTTGAATATGGTATTAGATTTGGTATCAATGGAATAACGAAGAAGAATCAGTTAATTGACGATGAATTTTATTTATCTAGGACTTCATCCACCGGACGCCCTGACTTTATTTTTAGTTTTCCAATCTTCTGTCCCAGCCCTCACCAGGCTGCTGGCATTGCTAAATGCTCCGCCACGAAGCAAGCTTTCCCGAATACGACGATGAATTTGATTTATCTAGGTAACTTTGGGAGAGAATCTATTTGAATTCTGAAAGAGTAAAAAAAGGAATAACTGTTATTGGAGAGATATGGGGATGATTGATATCCTTATTTAACCACAAACTAATTTTTAGGGATAATTGTTAAATCAATTCTAATTTATTAAAATATGGATTTTGCATATTAAATTCTTTGTAGTTTTCATTTTTATTAAAATACTTTAATCCTTTTTACTGTTTTGGTATAATTTGTTAAAAAATTATTGATATGAATTGAAAACTAACAAATTATGGTATGACTTGTAATAAAGTGTAATGACCGGGTCGGTCATTACGGGTAGTCCAATCGTGCCAAGTTTTAGAGTTAGAAAACTCCGGGTTTGAAAGTTTTAAATTATGGGCTAGGCTAGTCTCGGCCGGTTTAGGAGTGAGGTATGGTCTAGGGTAATCCGGGTAAGGATTGGGTTGGATGTCTTGTGTTGAGCTAGTTTTCCTCGTAGCTAACACATAAAGGAGTCCGGGGGACTTTTCGAAATCGAATTTGGGTAAGTAGAACTTCCGGAATCGAGGTTGACGTGAAGGGGTGTTTCGGGACGTCGGGAAAATAAGTGTGTTGTAAAATGGACTAGTTTTGAAGATTTTACAACTTTTTGTCCACAGCGACTTCTGCTGTAGCGGAGAAATTACCGCTACAGTGGTAGTCAATGTCGGTCAGCCTCCGCCATAGCAGGCGACTCTGCTACGGCGGTACCGCTATAGCGGAGCGAACCGTTATAGAGGGCTCGACGGGGTTTAATGCTGAAACATTTTCCAAAACATTCAGTTTTCACAAATTCATTTTGGGAGAAGGGCAAGGCGATTCCAGACAATTTTCCTTCGTTTTCCATTATTTTTCTTCCCTAAGGTAAGGTTTCTACTCCCCAGTCTTCGTAATACTTTTCCTATGCGGTAGAATTGCTAGGAGGGAACTTGGGGAAATGTTGGAATAACCTAGGAATGGTAGAATCTGGGGAAGAAGGGAGATTCTAGACATGAAAGTTCTTGAGTATTGTTAAAAGTAAGGTTTCATGATCCTATATTGCTAAATTCTCTACTTTTATCCATAAAAATGATAGAACTAGGGAAATTAATGACGGGAAGCCCGAAAAAAAGGGTAGGATGATCATGTGTGGCCTGAGGGTCTGGGATTGGGTGTAATCCGGGTAATGTGTAGGCCATGGTTGTTAATTTGAGTTCTTGTATGTTGTTTTAGACCAAGAACGAGAAATGAATCCGGAAGACGGGAAAGCTCGGGTTGAGTAGAGCTTGGATCATTTCGAGGTAGGTGATGACTTACAATTCCTGTGAATGTTGTATGTTTTGTACTCCTATCTAAGTGTTTGTATGAATTGTATTGCTTAGATGAAATTGTGTAAAATGTCTAAGGGTCCTGTCTTACAGTCTGTGAGTTGAACGGTTGTTACTTGTTGATTTACAAGTTGTGTGTTCATTATTTGACTGTGGATAGATTAGTATTTAATATACATAGAATGCATTTAATATTTTATTTTAATACTGTTCAGCTGCTTGAAAAATATTTTTTATATATATACTTTTTTTTTTTAATCTAATATAGTTGAGTTTTGTGGTTTGGGGAAGATAGACAAACATGAAATTTTGATTTTCCAAGGGAAGTTGAAAAATCATTTTATTGGTTGTTATATTTTCTTTTTATTTTCTATTTTCTACTTAAAATTTTGTAGTGATGACACTTGTCATCATAATAGTGTTTTGCTTCTCCTATTATATATAGATAGATATATATACATTAATGGGTCTTTGACCCAATTTTAGTTAAAAAATAAAAAATAAAAAATCTAGTTGTCATCTGATCAGATTCTCCAAAAATAAAGATTCTTTCATGAGCAAACTGTGGCATAAATCCATACCTTTTAAAAATTCCCTTTCAATAATGCACTCGCTAGATTTGGCTATAGAGAAGGTGGTAAGGCTGATATTGGTGGTGTGGTGTGTTCATGGTACCAACAATAACCGTGCAGAAGCTATGGCTGCAAAGCTTGGTTCTCAATTGTGAAATTACAATGGTCTGGACAATTACAACATGGACCTGATTCTCTAGTGGTTGCAAATATGCTAATCAACAAAGATAATGCTAACTTGAAATTGAAGAAGATTATTTTTGACATCAATAAGTGCAACATAATAGCAACTGTGAATATAACTTACTATTTTAGAGAGGCTAATCAAGTAGCTGACTTCCTTGTCAAATTGACATTCTCTAGTGGAAACAGAACCTTCTACTCTTCTCAACAACAAATCTCTAGAGAAGTAAGATGTTTAATTCAACTAGATAAATCGATTTATTGTTAAAGGTTTTGATACATACCCCCCTCCAACTCGTGTACCTTTTTGGATGAATACACATGGTAAGGGTCAAGCCTAACCCGCCATACCATGGTCTCATAATCCTGGTGATGGTTTGAAATATAAAAACAAGAATTGCTATTTCCTTTCTAAACTCTCTCTCCTGTTCAGGAGCTCTTCTTCCTGTGAGTTCCTTAGGATTCGCATTACATGTCACACCCCTTTTTCAACTCCCATAAAGAAAGCAATCATGAGAAATTGATAAAGATTGGTATATTAATCACTTGGAGCCTATTCACGATCATATACAGATTGAATATTCTTCAATAGTTGATTTTTTAGGCTACAAAATAAATTATATATTTACAACCAGAACAACTACAGATGCATATGTTTACCGGTTGGCAAACATGTTAAGCTTCAAAAATTTCAATTAATGCCCAAATTTTTGACACCTGATCCATCCCCAGTTTATTAGCATTAACATGAGATTTAAAAAATCGCCATTATAACAATTCATACTAATAACATTCATCATAAAATCAATACATCAAATATAGTTTAATATTTGCATTGTTAATACATGTATTTATGTTCTATCTTTTATCCTACATATATAAAGAAAATTTAAATTATACCACTAGACAGAGTGTCTAGCGGTCTTTTATTAATAAGAGATAATGCACAAGTACCTCCCTAAACTATACCCGAAGTTGCTATGACACACCTAAACTTTACAAGAGTTCTATTACCCTCCCTAAACTCATTTTTTCTGTATTTTTGTGCTCCTTTTGTGCTGACATGGCTGTCAAGTCAGCACAAAAGGAGCATAAAAATATTCTACTACTTGACAGCCACATCAACAAAAAGGAGCATAAAAATACAGAAAAAATGAGTTTAGGGGGGGTAATAGGACCCCATAGAGTTTAGGTGTGTCATAGCAACTTGGGGTATAGTTTAGGGAGGTACTTGTGCTAATAACTAAAAACCTCAACGTGAATAAGTACGAGCAAGTGGGTTAAGCCTTACTTTACCAATCCTAATGAGGTAACGGAATGTTGCATTAATTATGCGGCAATTATAATTTTACCATGCGTCGACCAACCAAACACAATATTATCTTATACGAAATCTTATGTAGGTTTTAATAGCTCCAATTTATATATTTATATAAAGGAAGGTTATGAAATCGCTGACGTGGTGCTCTCTAAGGCCAGGAATCCTATTTATCTTTTTTGTGACTTTTTTGAGCATTTTCTCTAATTTTGGAAGGCTAAAATTCACTTTCAAATTTTATAGAATATTAAAGATAGCCATATTTAATTTCTGTCATCATCAATGCTATTAATCTCTTTTACTTTCCTTAATTTCATCATTAATATTATTTACTTTCTTGGAACCCCTCTCTTCCTTCTCTTTTCTTTTGTTGTTCTTTTAAAAAAAAGAATACAACTTCCCTCATTATTGCCATTATTTCATTTTCTTACTATTTATCTTTTTTCTCAATTTTTTGGTTTTTCCCTTTATATGATATCTACAAAATCTGTTAAAAAATTTAAATACACTTATTTCTTCAATTTCTTAATATTAGGAGTTTCATTTATTTTCTTTACTCCCACATATTTTCTCCACTCCTAATACGTATTAATGTACCACTAATAACTTATTTCTCTCCTTTTTAATACCCATAACTCATTCTCTCCTTTTTAATACCCACGTTTTCTTTCCCATAAAATCTCACTACTTTGATCATTATAACGTAAGAAATAATTGCAGCAATTAAATCAGAAAAAAAACTTCTAACATATAAATAAAAGCCAATAGTATTGGATTCAAGCACACAATCCTCATAAGAAAATAGGAAAAGAATATTGTGCAAAAGATTCGTCATTGTTTTTCAGAAGTCCGCCTACGAAATTTATTGTATCAAAGCAAATAGATGAATATGAGGATGAAAAAGAGATATTCATGATAAAAGGTTTGACGATGAAGTTAGAGATGATAAGTTTGATAGGGTAGCGAAGGAGGAGGGTGTATTTAACTTCTTTTTTTCCTCTGAAATTGTATATACAATAGAGATGATGAGATTGATAGGGTAACGAAAAAGAAGGGTGTATTTAACTTTTTTTTTTCCTTCTGAAATTGTATATACAATATAACAAAAAAGTTTATGAGAGTTCTATTCTCTTCCTCTTTTTTTCTCTTTTTCTTAGGACTACTTTATATGGTATTGCATATAATAAATTTATAAGTTGTATATGGAAGTATTGAGATGACAAAAAATATAAAAGAAAGAGGAGAAAATTGTGCATAAATTTTGGAGTAAAATGGGGATTTTACTAATTTTAGGCAAAAAAAATCAGAACAAAGCAAAGAATGGAAATGGGAAAAAACGGGGGAAAAAATAACAAAAAAGAAGTTTTACCTTGTGCTCATTATCTACGTTCATGTGGCCACGATTTATGTTCTATTAATAAGTATTATGCATAATTACTTTCCTTATTTTATTGCTTTTCAATTTGCTTTTTTATTCTTTCATTCTTAATTAAATTAAGGAAATCATTTAAAGAGAATTATATTCTAAGGCTTTTCAATTTACTATCTTATTCTTTCATTGTTAAATTAAGAAGTCATTTAAGGAGAATTAATTCTAACTTACGACATATATTAAATGTATGTTACATAATATAATTATGTACAAAAATGTATTACCAACAGGCTAAAATTAATATTTGGTAAAGTTTAATATAATGATGAAAATCAAAAGAGAACATTTTTCTAATTTTCTTATACAAAAAATATTTTTGATGTGAAAAATAATTAATGTGATACTGTTATTAGGGCGGATATAACCTTTCGGTTACACGTTCATCTACACTCATAATCTTTGACATAAAGTCTATATACAAATGTAGAAATTTATTAAGATATCAAGAAATGTTAGATTTGAATCTATAATCTAACAGTACAATGAGTACACTCCTAAAAAAATTAAAAGTTAAATTCGTCAAAATATGAATTATTTATCTGCCTCTGATTGTTATGATACTTCACATTTTTCATAAGATTATATTATGATTTTAATTTTTTACTTTATTGTTGAAATACAAGTTCAATTGAATACTTCTGAGTTGAAATTATTGTACTCTAATTTATTCGTTTTTAAGTAAAGTTGAAGATATTTTAATTGTTGCAAATATTTATTTTGATATTTTAATGTTCAAGAACAAGAAAAAAAAAGTATTTTATAACTTAATATGTGATTTTTTTGTAATCGCACAAAGCGCGAATATGTTTACTAGTATCTCAAATAAATAACATTCTCAGTGTGTAAGCTAGTTATTTTTAATTGAATCTCATGGACTACAGAATAAATATATTTTGAGTGTCATTATTATTTTATTTTTTAATGGTAACACATTAAAATCTATAATCTGTTGGATTTTATGTAACATATTAGAAGTAAAAAATGGTAACACTACAACAAAATTAATATTAACCTTCCATAAATCATTTAACTATGGAAGTATAATCATTTAATTTCCTAACTTCAAGATTGTGTTTTTGGATTATAACTACATTTATTTAGGTAATTTATTAATCAACTTTCAATTATTTGATTATGTGGTCCTATCAGGCGTCTATAAATATAAGTCACACACTCTTATTTTATATTCAGAGATAGATACTCACTCATATATTCTACTTTTTTCCTTTTTGTGTATCAAAATATGACTGGAAAGGGGGTGCTTAGGACCACTAGAAATCTCGATAAGGGAAAGAAGAAAAAAGTTTTACACAAAAAATTAGCATCACTGTGTAAAAAAGCAGATGAGCTGTCTATTCTATGTGATGTAAAAGTTGGTATTATTTCTTTTACTCCCGGAGAAACCAATGCTTTTGCTTGGCCGACTTTAACCAAGGCTAGTGAAATAGTAAATAATTATCTAGCTTGCCCAGAGCACCAAAGGCAACACAAGTTAGTTCAACATAAAAACTACCTTCAAGCTATAGTGAATGATCAGGAAGAATATATCAGGAAATTAGAGAAAATTGCCGAGGATAAGGAAATTGAGAACCTCTTCAACCAACTTGTTGAGGGAGAAAAAAGATTCGATGAACTTGATGTTAGAGAAAATAAAAGTTTTTAAAAGTTATTTGTTGTTAAGAGGGCTAAGCTTGACCAAAGGATGATACAACTCAACGAAAATGCTGCAAATGAAATTGGTGCTAATGAAAATAATGTTGGAGAATAGAACGATGGACATTCTTAGAATGTTAATTGAGCATGTAATACTTTTTTTCCATCACCTATTTTATCTTCTTGTCTTTTAATTGCATTTCCTAGTTACAAGTTTGTTGCTCGTTGTTCATGTTATTATTGTTATTTTAATGTTATATGAAGGATATTTATTAAAGTCAAGTCAACCTAGTTATATGTATCCATTTAACTCATAAAAAAATACTAGTTATATGTATCTTTTCACTTGTCATAAAAAAGTCAAGTTATATGTAATGCCTTATTTTCATGAGACGCCGAGGTACCTAAGGAGGAACTACCCCTTAGGCGGACCTCTTCAAAATATCGCCATTTCAACAAGTTAAAAACGAATTTATCATTTTGTGAAAGAAAATTCACAAGATTTTTGGTGAAAATTTCTAAAAAAGGAATTCTTTCGGGGAATTTCATGGATAAGGTTTCGCAGCAAAATCCTCAAGAATGCTGCAACAAAATGCGCTAGAAATTTTATGCCCAAATTCTACACCCGCAGCATCATAAAGCATATCTTAATATCTATTTATGTGTTGATAGTGATCCTCTAAAAGACTACTTTGACTATTTTATGGGTTTATTTTACTAAATTACCTTCATTAATTATAATTTGAAAATCTAAATTTGACTAGTAGTTTATGTACTTACTTAAAGACAAAGGTAATATTAGAAGAAAATAGTAGATGTCTCTTCATTTGCTAAAATGGACAACTAAAACGATCTAATTTTTAATATGTAGGACAAGTAAAAAAGGAACGTAATGAATAGTCATAAAAGGGATGTGTGTGTTCAAGATCATCAGAGGTAATTGGAGTGAAGTCAGTGCCAAATTAAAGCACAAGGCATAATTTATCTGAATTGCTATGCTATAATTACATCAAGAATTACCATTTAATTTACTAACCTTCCTCGAACAAATCTTGTTGTAATAGAGCCAATCGGTAATCTATAAGATTCTTTAGCAACAGGATCTTCAGGTACATATTCAACTTCACGTACATATTCACAGAGTTACTCGTGAAAACATCAAGCAATGAAGTTCAAAAGTTATCCGCAATTGGGCTAGGGAACTTATCAAAGCAATCAACCAATTTATCAAAACCACCACCTATCAAGAATAACAAGTACTTTACAAAGAATCCGCTAAGAAGATGTATGTCTCTCCACTCAAAGTCTAAAAAAGTACCATTGTGCTCATTTCACCGAGGTGTTTGTTCTGCTGAAGACAGCTTGTTAAGGCAGTTGAAAGGCTACTGTCCTGCTAGCACAATGATAATGTGGAAGTAGTTGAAGCAAGCATTATCATCTATATCAACGTTACTAGACGATAAAGTCAATATGAACAAGAGTGTTAAGTTATTGATTGAGATGCAAACTGTCAGAATACTGACCTCCTAATTTGCCTAAGGAATAGGTTAAGCGATCTGTTTCTTTGTCGAATACTTCAATGTAAAGCAAGTAAAGAGAACACACGATGTTTTATGTGGAAAACCCCCAGCTCACAAAGGATAAAAACCATGACCTATAACTCTGTAGGATTTAACCCAATTTTACTAAAACAATGAGCCTCAACAATTCAGATTACAAAAAATGCAATCCTAGGAACTAAACTCTAATTCCTAAACACCACACAAACCTCTCTTGGTTTATGTGCCCAAGTCTTCGGGTTATCCAAACTTGAAAACTAAATCCTATATATGCCAGTTTATAACTCACTGGTACTAAAAACGAATTATTACAACTCAATGAAAATAATACAATTAACTTGACTCAAGAACTGTAAGGCATAGACTTAAGGAACAAGTTCTTCAATCTGGTTTCTTGTATTGGCTGTACTTGGATCTTCACTCAGAACTCTATCAAATATGAACTCACTCAATTTGATTGTGTTCTGCTTGTAGCTCTCTCTGTAAGTGCGTGAAATTTATTATGAAACCTCTCTTGTATTTATACGAGAGTCCTCTCCTTATTTTGGCTGATTTCCTTTCATATTGGGAATCATTTTCCTTGTCAGACTTGTCAAGTCAATCTTCTTGATTTCTTTCCTTGTAGGATTCTTCCCTATAAAAGGAAACTCCGTGCAAGCTGGACTCTCCTTATAAACACGCTTTCTCCACACACTTTGCTCCCTTCTCAACGTCGTTCACCTTCTCCTGGTCCTAGTTGGATTCTACCTTGGAGGAACAAGTCACAGATGCCTGGTCCCTGTATGTGTTTCACAACTTTGTCAATCTTCAAAATCTACCTCGATTCAATAAATTCTCCCTTTTTGATGATGACAAACCCTTGCTTCTTGTATGCAGAGTTTCACCTGTATCATGTCAGTTTTCTTTAGGCAAAACAGCAAAAGGAACACATTAGAGGAACAGGTCGGACCAATGGGTTATAAATACCACACATGCAACACTTTCTCCCTTTTGGCATCATAAAACACTGTGAAGACACATAACATCCTAATTCAAGTACAATTCAACACTCATGGCCACTGAGGCTATCACCTATGCAAACACTCAAAAGTAAGAACTCATTTATCTATAACAAAGTATTTGCAACTGCACATGAATTAAGATGAGACTAAAAATAAAACCCAATATATTGTTAATCACAAAGCATGTATACTAGAAATTATAATTAAAAGATCAAAACATGCATTTGTGAGAATACAAGAAAGGTTGGGAAGGCTAGAAGGGGTCAGGCTAGGCAGTGGGAGGAGGAGGGTCCTTCTTGAGCAGCTCATAAATTCCCTTTAGGCTGGCAGAGTTAGTGGCTTGTTCATTCACCAAGGCAACATGGGCCTGTGCAAGCTCAGCCTTGAGCCTTGCATTCTCTTCCACTAATAGTTCATGCTCAATGCCATAGGTGTCATAAAGCTCTTACAACTCCTCATCATGAGAAGCCCTCATAGCTGCAATTTCTTCATCCTTGGCAGCCAACATTGCCCTTAGTCTCCAGAGGTGCATTGGCCCCCCAACAAAAAGCAGGTATAGCAGCCTGGTTCACAGTCCCAATCACGTCTTTGGTGGTCTGATCCTACCAAGCTTAAACAGGTACACCAAAGTGCTGAAAAACATCCCCTAACCAGAACCCATATCCTAAGGCATCCTTGGTGAAACGCTGTTTGCAAATCCTATGCATGTGGTAGAGCATGAGCTTGGGCAAGTTGATGGGGATCCTAGAGGCAAGTAGCTCCATCAGGGTGAGGTCCATATAGTTGGCCTCAATACGTTTTTGCTCCCTAGGAAGCACCATCTTGTGCACTACATCAAACAGCCTCTGATGCAAGAGAATCATAGCTCTCTTGTCCACCCTAGAGTGCTCTTCCAATGTGGGATCATTGGCAAACTTTCTTGTAATCTCCAAGGCTGTGGGCAGCCCATCCAAAGGAGGCCATTGTCATTTGACATAGTGGCACCAACCATCGTTAGGAACACCTAAGATCTGAGCCAACACAGCAGGAGTGAGGGTGAATGGGACATCTCTAACCACACTTGAGATGGAAGAGGAAGTACCAGTGGTGTCGATCTCTTTTTTTGTCGACTTTCTTTTAGTCTATTTTTAAAAAAATGTGTCGATCTCTTTTTAGCAACTCTTTAATTTTAATTTTCCGATGACATGTTTAAGACCACGAGATTAAATAATATTTTGGTATATTTGACTTCTTCTTTTTTTAAAAAAATTGTGGTGTTCAAACCAACTTGTGCGATTAATGAGAATTGAATCTGAGACCTCATGGTGCTCAACCCACATCACTGACCACTAGACCACACCCTTGAGTGTGTTTGACATATCTTTAATTTAAAATCACGAGATTCAAAAGTCTTCTTTAATTTCTTAAATTTTGAGTAAAGTCATAATAGGACAAACAAATTAAAACGGAGGGAGTATATCATTCAAATAAAAATTAATTAAATATTAAAAATAAATTTAATAAAATAAAATTACTATTTAATTAAAAAATAAAATATTTATGTTCACTAGTAATCGTAGAAATGGTTTGCAGTGGTGGTGATGGTAATGATTGGTCTTAGTAGCTAGTAATCGTGATGGTGGAGGTGGTTGGTGTTGTAGTGACTGTCACGGTGACGACTGGTTATTGTGGATAAAATGATGGTGAATATAATCCACACAAGAATATATCTTAATGGTATCAATATTTTGTTCAAGACCTTAATGATTAAGACTTATTCAAATCAATTAAGAACTTAAATCTTAATGAAAACAAATACACTTAATGATCTATTCAAATTCAGACATGTTCACCACTGTTAAATGCAAACAAATGAAGCCTAAATTACTTAATTTTTTTTGTTTAAAAGTACCACGTGCTTGAAGATTATAGGTGTGCATTTGGGGAAAAAAAGAATCCCACTTAGTATTTGCAAAATCTTTGAGAAGTGTGAAAAGTCTCTCGCTTGCTCTATTTTCTTCAGTAGTTTAATGTCAATGATGAAATCAGTTCGAGTTTAGTATAGAGTGTGTTGTGGTCCATTAAACTTAGAATTAATTTAACAAAATTACGGAAAAAGAAGTTATTAATTACGTTTTAAAGTTTTCCCTTGTATATTTAGGAAACCTTAATCCCTATTAGCTTAGGAAATCCATATTGTCCTATTAGATTTGGGAAATAAAAACATACTCCCTGTTCTCGTTGGAATATGAAAAACTTTCTCCTTTCTCTTATAGGTTTGGTATTACTTAGGATCTATATATAAGAGTTTTAGTTAGAGATTCAAAACCATTCTCTTCCATATTGGAAAACTCTCTCGACGACTAATTAAGTTTTTGTTTGTTGTAGTTTAAAGTCATTGTTGAAATCAGTTCGAGTTTAGAGTACCGTGTGTTGTGGTCCTTTTCCAAATCCCTATTAGTGTACGAAATCCATATTGTCCTATTAGATTTGGAAAATAAAAACATACTCCCTGTCCTTGTTGGAATAGGAAAAACTTTCTCCTTTCTCTTATAGGTTTGGTATTACTTAGGATCTATATATAAGAGTTGTAGTTAGAGATTCAAAACCATTCTCTTCCATATTGGAAAACTCTCTCGACGACTAATTAAGTTTTTGTTTGTTGTAGTTTAAAGTCATTGTTGAAATCAGTTCGAGTTTAGAGTACCGTGTGTTGTGGTCCTTTTCCAAATCCCTATTAGTGTACGAAATCCATATTGTCCTATTAGATTTGGAAAATAAAAACATACTCCCTGTCCTTGTTGGAATAGGAAAAACTTTCTCCTTTCTCTTATAGGTTTGGTATTACTTAGGATCTATATATAAGAGTTGTAGTTAGAGATTCAAAACCATTCTCTTCCATATTGGTAAGCTCTCTCGACGACTAATTAAGTTTTTGTTTGTTGTAGTTTAAAGTCATTGTTGAAATCAGTACCGTGTGTTGTGGTCCTTTTCCAAATCCCTATTAGTTTAGGAAATCCAAGGAAAACCTTTCTCCTTTCTCTTATAGGTTTGGTATTACTTAGGATCTATATATAAGAGTTGTAGTTAGAGATTCAAAATCGTTCTCTTCCATATTGGAAAACTCTGTTAAGTTTGTGTTTGTTGAAAAAGATGGCAGAAGACAAAGCACACCATGTTTCCATCAATGTGTACGATGAATCCAATTGTTTTGATGACGATGGTCGTCTGAAAAGAAGAGGGTCTGTTTGGACAGCAAGTGCTCACATAATTACTGCTGTGATTGGTTCTGGTGTTCTATCATTGGCTTGGGCTACTGCTCAGCTTGGATGGATTGCTGGTCCAACTGTATTGCTTCTCTTCTCCTTTGTTACTTACTACACTTCTGCTTTGCTCTCCGATTGTTACCGTACCGGCGACCAAGTTACTGGCAAGAGAAACTATACTTATATGGATGCTGTCCGAGCTAATCTTGGTGGGGTTCAGGTTAAGATTTGTGGGGTAATTCAATATCTAAATCTTGTTGGAGTTGCAATTGGATACACCATTGCATCTTCTATTAGCATGGTGGCTGTGAAAAGGTCTAACTGTTTCCATCAACATGGTCACCGTGCTGCTTGCAATGTTTCAAGCATTCCATACATGATCATGTTTGGAGTGATGGAAATTATCTTGTCACAAATCCCAGATTTTGATCAGATTTCGTGGATTTCGATCGTGGCTGCTGTTATGTCCTTCACTTACTCTACCATTGGTCTTGGTTTAGGAGTTGCCCAAGTTGCAGAAACAGGAAAAATACAAGGAAGTCTAACTGGGATTAGCATTGGAAGTGAAGTAACTGTAATGCAGAAGATTTGGAAAAGTTTTCAAGCTCTTGGAGCTATAGCTTTTGCTTATTCTTACTCCCTTATCCTTATTGAGATTCAGGATACTCTCAAATCACCACCAGCAGAAGCAAAGACAATGAAGAAGGCAACACTAATAAGTGTGGCAGTAACAACTGTTTTCTACATGCTCTGTGGCTGCTTTGGCTATGCAGCATTTGGAGACCAATCCCCTGGAAACCTACTAACTGGATTTGGATTCTACAACCCCTATTGGCTTTTGGACATTGCAAACGTGGCCATCGTTGTACACCTAGTGGGTGCATACCAAGTTTTTTGCCAACCCCTTTTCGCCTTTGTTGAAAAGACAGCAGCTGAATGGTACCCTGACAGCAAAATCATCACGAAAGATATCGATGTCCCAATCCCCGGCTGTAAGACCTTCAAGCTCAACCTTTTCCGTCTAGTTTGGAGGACGATTTTCGTGATCATCACCACTGTCATTTCTATGTTGATGCCATTCTTTAATGACGTCGTTGGCATTCTTGGAGCCTTTGGATTTTGGCCGCTTACAGTCTACTTCCCAGTAAAAATGTACATTGTGCAGAAGAATATTCCCAAATGGAGTGGAAGGTGGATTGGCCTTCAACTACTTAGTGGTGTTTGCCTTGTTATCTCAATTGCTGCAGCTGCTGGTTCTTTTGCTGGAGTTGTTTCTGATTTACAAGTTTACAGGCCTTTCAAGACACCTAATTAAACTGAATGACAACAAATTCATCTGCAGCATTTGGTAGACCAATTATTGTACATGTTCATTAAAGGAAAAACAAGGCCTGAAGAGTTGTTTTGTGTAGGTTTTAATTTTGTTTTTTTAGTTCCATAACAAGAAAAAAAAGGCAGGTTCTTGTATGTATTATCATTCACAGAGTATCAATATTATACTTACATTTAATAGATACACTAAATTCTCAATGTTGGTTCAAATATTTAGAGAGGGACAGAAAAGAAGGAACTTGAGGTACTTATGGAAAACATATTCCTTGTACTTACAGTTGCCTAAACCTTCCTGTCATTATCACGAGCCTACGATATAGCCTGGCTAAACATTTACTAGTTAATAAACAATCTCCAACTCTATAATATACATCTTTTTTCTTAACCAAGAAAAGTGAACTTGTCTTTTTTCTTTGTTTGGTGTATTGCAAAGCTAAGGTAAAGATGTAAACCAGCTCATTTTATAAACTCCCCAAGTGCAATGTCTCTCAGAAGTTCATAGTTGAATTTCATCGAAAACTAATTCAGTAGGAAAACAATAAACTTAAGGATTCAAAAAATAGTATAAGATGATTAGAAGCAAATTACCAGTAACAGCTTACGCCTTGACCGAAGTAGATAGGCCTCCTTCAGACATTGCTCTCTATTTCAAAAGCTATCTTATGGCTGCAGAGAAAAGGACTCCTATCCTTCTCGGGCTAGTTGGTTTTGCCACATCTTCAAATCCTCATCTTCAATAATGTGTCTCAAACTTCTGATTTGCAGATATCGGCAGCAGCTTTTACACAGATCTTACCCCTACCTCAGAGGTAGAGAGGTGGTTTCCGATAGACCTTCGGCTCAAGGATTTCAATCAATATAAGTATTCCAAAAAAAAAAATACACTACATTAACCAAAACTGAAGTGCTAAAATAGAAGATTAAAGACTGGTATAACAACCAAAACAGAACCAAGAAAAATCATGCCTCTTGTTCTCTTGGTCTCGTCTTCAACTACTAGCTTGAAGCCTTAGTGGCTCAAAAGGTACCCCCATCATGATGTAAATGTTCTACCTCAAAACAGAACTGACATTGCTTCTTCGGCCCGAACCGAGGAATCCCTTAGATATGATGCAAAAGGGCTCTTGGTCTATCCTTGATCCCGTGCAAATGAGGGCCTAAGGCTATTCCTTGCTGCGGAGCTAGCATTCACACCGCTTTCCTCATGTCAGCAAGCTCGGGGACTCGAAAAGAACATTATCAGAAGATTAGGACAGTCACTTCTACTTGAAGCATACTACTGACTGTGTTTTTCATCCACTGAATGTGTTTCTCCATATGTTAAACAACCATGATCGCGACTTAAACAAGATTCAATCAGAACCAACGTCTACCCCTCTTTTCTTCAGGAATTCCCTGGCCTCAACAATATCCTACAGAAGAAACAGCAAATGAACAATGATGAGAAATGCTTCTAGTTATGTTTCCAGCAAAGTCCATCATCCTTTTCTGGACCCTTTTTCCGATTACATGATCCTTCTATTCACAATTAAATTCCCAGAAGCCTTTGTTTTCCCAGCACTATCTTGGCTAACAGAATAGTAGGCAACTATGTTGCTCGGATTGACCAAAAATGTTGCCGCCCGTGTCAGATATATCCGGCACCAACCCGTCGACATTTTTGAAGAGTCCGAGCAACATAGATAGGCAATATTGTTGAATGAAAAGTGCAACTGTACCTGCTGTAAGAAAAGAGCCTCTTGAGGACATGTGGGAAAATTCATTAGACCAATGCCAACCACTAACAGACCATAGCAACCAAGGGACACAATGAGGTATAGAGGCAACTGCAACAACAATAGCAATAAAAACTAAGGATCACTGAAAAGTAAGAAACTTTAACAAAATGTCATTGCCAGAGGTAACAAAAAGATGGTAAATAAAAGTTTTATTAGGTAATTAAATTAAAAAAAATTAAAAAATTAACAAAGAAATTAAAACTCGATAAGAGTTAGGTTTTGGTTGGATTACGACACATTGTTTAGCCCATTTTGATTCATAACCTATACCATTATGACCCGCACTATTATTAAATGAGCTTATTTTGATCCGCCCAAACATGATCCAACCCATCTATTTTACAACCTTGGGTATTTTCATAAGACACTTTGTTGAACCAACATATTCCAATATAGGAAGATCAAATATACAACATACATCATTCATCCTACCTGATTTTAATATCATTGAACTTATAAGAATTTGGACTATAAAATGTTGATTTGTTGCACAGTATATATAATATAAGAAAAAAATAGTTGTAGTACTGAACAATTGTATCTTTGTTGACCATCTGACTAGACGACCTCTCATATTTCCTAATCTACTTCGTAATCATCTTGATAGATTTCAATTTTCCACTGCCGAATATGACAATATCATTAGAATAGGCTAAATGGTTGATATGTGGTCCTCTCTTGTTCATAGTGAATGGGATACCCGTTGAGCTTGTTGAGAGATCTAGACAGGACATCAGCTACAAGAATAATTAAAGAAGGTCAGAAGGATCTCCATGTCATTATCACGAGCCTACGATATAGCCTGGCTAAACATTTACTAGTTGTCACTATGTTTGAAGAGTCCGAGCAACATAGGTTGTCACTATTATTGTTGTTCGTTTTAGATTAATGAGAATCCTCAAAACTCAAAGGACCTATCATTTTTCTTCATGTCCTCCAAATTGAGATTAACAAATAAACTAATAGCTTTTTGGTTCTTTATTTCTAAAAGTAAACTCTCATATTATGTCTCCTCAATGTATAGTATATGAGTTCTATTCTGTGCTTCCTGATCTTCAATTCTATATATGTTGTAAATTTTTGTTTCTTCCATAGTGTTGCTCACATAAGTTTGTTCTTCCGTTTATGTTATGATTTGTTTTCTGAGGGCTCTTGAACTTTCTAGCTTTTTTGTTGGTCTCTTGAGGTATAATAGTCTTGAATAACACTATTTTCCATCTAGGCATTTTCTTGGTTTTGTTGCTCTTCTTTTTCTTAGTGGCATCTTTTAAAACATTCTATTCCTTCCTTCACTGTCTTCCTATTTTTGATTCTTCTCTTTTGTAACATCATTCTTTTTTATATCGCGGGGTTGTGGGGTTATTTTAGTAGTGTCTTGTTGAGTCCCTTCTTCCCGCACATCAGTGTTCTTCTTGCTCCTCTCATTTATAAGTGCTATACTGGTATGCTTGTTGTTGACATGATATATCATTGTTTCATTGGACTTTCAATGGAGAATCATCATACTCTAAACCAACACAAACAGATTTTGGAAGTTGTTTAAATAAATCAACCTCACTTTAATTAATTTTTTTGTAAAATATCATTTGATATTTGGAATGTAGCTCGATTAATCTAGATTCGTGTAGCACTTGAATTGTATTATTTAAGTGCTTATTTCTAGCCAAAAATCCAACTTCTACAATTGGTAGGTCACCAAGTTATTCAAATATGTTGCTTTTCATGATTTTCCCGAGTTACAACTTTCATATCAATTCAGTCGCCCAGAATAAACCGGTTAGACATTCCATTAGGAAGTTTGGTTTTGACTCTTATTGAAAAAGAGCCAGTTGTGTCCGCGAGTCACCTATCTAGCTTTGCAATCTCTCTCTCTCTCTCTCTGTCTGCCTGTCTCTCTCTCTCTCTGTCTCTCTGTCTCTGTCTCTCTCTCTCTCTCTCTCTGACCCCAATACCTCTCTTGAGCTTGCACGCACATCCCCTTTATATTACTCATTTTATTCCTTTTAAGTTGTCTTAAATTAAAAATAAATTTTGTCCATTTTAGCAAATCAGAAAAGATTTATTATCTTCTTTCAATATTACCCTTGACATTAAGTAATTACATAAACTATTAATTGAATTTAGATTTTAAAAGTATAATTAGTGAGGTTAATTTAATAAAATAAACCCATAAAAATAGTAAAATTAGCCTTTTAGAGGATGACTATAAACATGTAAATAGATATCAAGGAGAAGAAGCACCTCCATTTAATTTGAATGAACATATATGACGATTCAGGTGCTTCTTCGAGTCTTCATCAAGGTATCAATTTGGTATGCCTTCAATCAGTCGAAACAACCTTTTAGAGGATGAATATGAATACGTCAATAGACATCAAGATATGGTTTATGATGTTCTAGGCATAAAATTAGGGCATCAACATTTCTAGTGCATTTTGTTTCCGCATTTTTTGGGGATGATCAATCCATTTTAAACTTGTTGAAATGAATAATATTTTGAAAAGGTCCCCCTAAGGGGTAGTGGCTCATTAGGTGTCTCGGCATCTCGTAAAAGTGAGGTATTACATATGCTTGGCTTTTTTAAAAGAAGTGAAAAGAATACGTACAATTAGGTTGACTGGACCTTAGTAGAATATTCTTCATATATCATTAAAATGATAACAATAACATGAATAGATAAACAATGAAAAACAAACTTGTAACTAGGAAAAGAAATAAAAAGACAAGAAGACAAAATAGGTGATGGGAAAAAAAGTATTACATGCTTAATTAACATTCTAAGGATGCCCATCATTTTCTTCTCCAGCATTGTTTTCATTAGCACCAATTTCATTTGCAACATTTCCATTGAGTTGTATCTTCCTTTGGTCAAGTTTAGCCTCTTAACAGTGAATAACTTTAACAAATCTTTAATTTCTATAACATCAAGTTCATCGAATCTTTTTCTTCCCACAGCAAGTTGATTGAAGAGGTTCTCCATTTTCTTATCCTCAACAATTTGCTCTAATTTCCTGATATATTCTTCCCAATCATTCACTATAGTTTGAAGGTAATCTTCATGTTGAAATAACTTGTGTTGCCTTTGGTGCGCTGGGTAAGCTAAATAATTATTTACTATGTCATTAGCCTTTGTTAAAAAAGGCCAAGCAAAAGCATCAGTTTCTCCAGGAGTAAAAGAAATAATATCGACTTTTACATCACATAGAACAGACAACTCATATGCCTTTTTACACAGTGATGCTAATCTTTTGTCTAGAACTTTTTTTTTCTTTCCCTTATCGAGATTTCTGGTGGTCCTTAGAACCCCCTTTCCAATCATATTTTGATACACAAAAAGGAGAAGAGTAGAATATATGAGTGAGTATCTATCTCTGAATATAAAATAAGAGTGTATGACGTATATTTATAGATGCCTGATAGGATCACATAATTAAATAAGTGAAAGTTGATTAATAACTTACCTAAATAGATGTAGTTAAAATCCTAAAACACACTCTTGAAGTTGGAGGTTAAATAATTATACTTCCATAATTAGATGAGTTTATGGAAGGTTATTATTAGTTTTGTTATAGCGTTACCATTTTTTACTTCTAATTTGTTACATAAAGTCCAACAGGGTATTGATTTAATGTGTTACCATTAAAAAATAAAATAATTATGACACTCCAAATATAGTTATTCTATAGTCCATGAGATTCAGTTGAAAATAACTAGCTTACATACTGAGAGTGTCATTTATTTGAGATATTGGAGCTATTAAAATCTACATAAAATTTCGTATAAGATATTGTATCTGGTTGGTCGATGCGTAGTAAAATTATAATTGCGGCATAATTAATGCAATATGTCGTTACCTCATTAGGATTGGTAAGGTAAGGCCTAGGCCCCATTGCTTGTACTTATTCACGTTAAGGTTCTAAGTTTATTATTAATAAAAGACCGCTAGACACTCTATCTAGTGGTATAAATTCAATTTTTTTATATGCACGATAAAATATAGAACAAGAATACATGTATTAACAATACAACGATTAAACTATATATGGTGTGTTGATTTTATGATGAATGTTATTAGTATGAAATATTTTTATGTAACGACTTGTCCCGTCGTCATTGAAATTTCTACGGTAAAATAAAAAAATTTAAAATTATTCGTGATATGAATTTATTGGGGAATGTTGATTGTAGGGGTGTTCACAGTTGGTTAGACACCGATCCAAATCGAAAAATCGAATCAAACCAATTAAATAAACCGATTTTATTTGGTTTTGGTTTGGTTTGGATTCAAGTTTTAAAAAATCGATAATATTTGATTTGGTTTGGTTTTTTAAAAAACAAATTGATTAAAAAATGAACCGATATGATAAATTATACACAAATTTTATAATTATACATATACAATATATTATTTTTTACGAACAATTTTAAATACTTTATATACTTTTTTATGAAGATTATATTTATTTTTAATAAGATAATAAACTTTACACCTTAAGATCATTTATTAAAAGAAAGTCATGAATCCAATTAACTCATTTATTCAAAGAAACAACTATGAGATTTATCTATATATATATATATATATATATATATATATATATATATATATACTTTTTTTTTATTTCTTATCAACTTTTTTCAATTAATTAGAATTTATAGATCTTTATATATTTCTCCATAATTCAAAAAAATTATAGTCACCACAATAAAAGGTTAATTACGGATTATAAGTTAAAAAATTCTTTTCTAATTGTAGAAAAAAAGTAAAAGAGATAAATAACATTATGTTTCTTAAAAATCAAAAAATCGAACCAAACCGACAACAACCAAATTGATGGATATGAATTATATTTGGTTTTAATAATTTTAAAATCAATTATATTAGTTTGGTTTTGGTCTTGACCAATAACCAATTCAAATCGACCTGTGAACACCCCTAGCTGATTGTTGTGTGTAACAAAACACGGAAAGGGAATCAGATGCACAGCTCATAAAACTGCTGCAGGGGATTAGGAAAGGGAAGTATGATTCTCAGGATTTGAAGTTATTGGATCAATGTTACTCAAAGGTGGAGCCAGATTCTTCAGTTGTTCAGCTCTACTCTCATTTAAATAAAAAATAGTACATTCTGATTTATTTTTTTAAAAATATTTTTAAAAATAGCTCATTTTACAAACAAAAAAAATAGTCCATTATGCAGACCCATAATAGGAAAAAATAAAATTTCATAAACTGAATCGAACTAATCCGGTTTAGTTTTGGGTGCCCCATTTCTCATAATCAAAAATCCAAAAGTCGAACCAAAATTTCAAAAAAATCAAACCGAAAAATGAATAATCACCCTAACTATAGTTTTACTCCGCGACGACTAACTAAATACAATATTATATAATACGAAACTTTATGTAGATATTAATAGCTCCAATATTTCAAATAAACGCCACTCCCAGTGTGAAAGCTAATTATTTTTAACTGAATCTCACGGACTATATGTCACGACCCAACCTATCGGTCCATGCGGGCGCCAACTCTATGCATCTAGATAGACGAACCCTTGCCACCCGTCCAACAGGTAAATGCGGAAAAGAGAAAACAAATCATGATATAACCTTTTTGATATACGAAAAATCTTTACAACATCCTTTTTATGAAGATTACAACCAACAGTTTTGAAATATAAATTACCCTCCCTAGGACCTAGTCTAAACAGGTACAAGAGCTACTACAGGATTTATATAGAGAAAAGTAAATGAGACACAACTTCCGTTATGGAGGAAGGACAGAAGCTGCTGCAGATCACCATCGTCATGTACCTATGAAACATCACCAGCCCTGCAACCAGACTATACCAAAAAGGTATAGCAAGAGTAGAGTCAATACAACCACACGTACTGGTAGGCATCATCGGTCGACCCGAATCCACTCCTACCATCATATAAGAAGAATAGGGAAAAACATGAAAATAAACAATATGACTCCATCCTTCACTGTTTTCCCTTACCGGACCCGATCTCAATCGACGTCTACTCGCACCCCTTACCTCAACCCTTTCTATTCCTTCCACTGCCAACTCCCTCTCTCTCTGGTCTTCCGAGTCACGCTAAGCTTAGACTTCCCAAGTCACACTAACCTTAGACTTCCCAAGTCACACTAACCTTAGACTTCCAAAGTCACACAACCTTAGACTTCCCAAGTCACATAACCTTAGACTTCCCAAGTCACACAACCTTAGACTTTCCAAGTCACACTAACCTTAGCCCAACCACTAAATCTAACTCTGACTGCCTCACCATTAACCTAGTCAACCCCCATGACTATGCATCCATAAATAACCCAGACCCTGTCATTCCAGACCCACTACACCTAGGTCACTACACACAAATACCCGGACCCGCCCCGGATCCCTAGACAATTCCTCCCAGGATATCACCCGCTAGTCACACCATGTCAGACTCCCATCCATTCCCCTAATTAATCAACCACATGTAAACCACCTTTATAACTATGATCAACAATCAACAACATACCCAACAACAACCCTTATCGTAAAGCCCGGACCCACCCTAGGATCCCCTCTAGCAACACCTAAGTGTTAAACCCGTTTCCCGGTCTACACCAAGACCAACTTAGCCAGATATAACAGAATCCCTGGCCCCTCAATGTCATGACCCAAACCGTCATGAGTGGCACCCACCCAACCCCCGAATGAGTGAACCAATAGAGTTCAACCCTTAGCCTAGACTAACAACCTAAAACCAGCAAGCAGGAATATAAACTAACAATTCAAATAAGCAAACAAAACCTTCCATTGAAATAAAACTGCGGAATTTCCCCTAGAATCTGAAAGTCATCGTACCAAACACTACCAAGTACAGAATTCTTGCAACAAGTCAACATGCTCCCCTAGACTACCACTCTCTACCTAGCTTGTTTTCGCATGAAAATCCACCTTTTTATAACTCTAAACAACAATCACAGAACCCATAAATCATCCTTTCTGTCTAGCCCGGACCCACCATGGGATCCCCTCTAAACAACACCTAAGTGTTAAACAAGTAACTCGGCCTAATCCAAGACCAACTCAATATATATAACAGGATTCCCGGTCACTCAAGGACTACCAACCAATATCACAATTCAATAAAACAGCTTGGTCCACTCATGGAACCAATAATAGTCAATGCAATGCAACAATATCAATGCAATGATGCAGTAAAATAAACGTGTACTAGGCATGGTACCTGAGCTAACCGTTAGTATTTCGTACCAGGCGTGGTACCTGAGCTAACCATTTTTTATACATGTACTAGGCGTGGTACCCGTGCCAACCATTAGTATACCCGTACCAGGAATGGTGCCCAAGCCAACTGAATGTCAATAATCCACAGTCAAATAATGAACAAACAACTTGTAAACCAACAAGTAACACACCGTTCAATTCACAGACTGTAAAACAGGACCCTTAGACATTCTACACAATTCCTCTAAGCAATGCAATTCATACAAACACTTAGATAAGAGTACAAAATATACAACATTCACATGAATCGTAAGCCATCACCTACCTCAAAATGATCCAAGCTCTACTCAACCCGAGATTTCCCGTGTTCTGGATTCCTTTCTCATTCTTGGTCTAAAACAATACACAAGTACTCAAATTAACAAACAAGGCCTGCACATTACCCGGATTATACCAAATCCCAGACCCCCAGGCCACCCATGATCATCCTACCCTTTTTCCCGGGCTTCCCGCCATTAATTTCCCTAGTTTTATCATTTTCACAGATAAAAATAGAGAATTTAACAACATACGATCATAATACCTTACTTTTAACAATACTTAAGAACTTTCATGCCTAGAATCCCCCTTCTTCCCTGAATTCTACCATCCCTAGGTTATTCCAACATTTCCCCAAGTTCCCTCCTAGCAATTCTACTGCATAGGAAAAGTAGTACAAAGTTTGGGGAGTAGAATCCTTACCTTTAGGAAGAAAAATAGTGGAAAACTGGTAGAAATCGCCCAAAATCTCCCCCTTCTTCTCCCAAAACATTTCAAGAAAAATTGAACTATTTTGGGGAAGTTTCTGCATTAAATCCCATCACACTCTGCTATAGCGTCCCGCTTCGCCATAGCGATACCGCCCTAGCGAAGTCATCTGCTATGGCGGAGGCTGACCGACGTTTGACTTCCGCTATAGCGGTAATTTCTTCGCTATAGCGGAGGTTACTATGGCAGAGTGTCAACCGCTATAGCAGTTGATATGGGACAGAAAGTCGTAAAACCTCTAAAACTAGTCCATTTTACAACACACTTATTTTCCCGACATCCCGAAATAACCCTTTCACGTCAACCGCGATTCCGGGAGTTCTACTTACTCGAATTTAATTCCGAAAAGTCCCCCGGACTTCATTATGTGTTAGCTACGAGGAAAACTAGCTCACCACAAGACATCAAACCCAATCTTTACCCGGATTGACCTAGACTCTACCTTGCTCCAAATCTGGTCGAGGCTAGCCTAGCCTAAAATTTTAAACTCCCAAACCCGGAGTTTTCTAACTCTAAAACTTGGCACGATTGGACTACCCATAACGATGGACTCAGTCGTTATAATAGACACCAATTTACCCATCGTTCATCCCCCAATGATCAAACTCGAATTTACATAAATAAAATAAAGAAAGTGTAGTACCTGAATCCTCAAACAAATGAGGGTACTTGTCCCGCATGTCCTTCTCGGTTTCCAAAGTGGCTTCCTCAACAGGACGATGCTTCCACCAAACCTTTACCATATCAATCACCTTTGTCCTCAACCTCCGGACATCTCGAGTAAGAATCAAGGCTGGTTCCTCTTCATAACAAAGATCCTTATCAAAAAGCATCTCATCCCACTTGATGATGTAGTCCCCATCCCTATGGTATCGCTTAAGCATCGATACATGGAATACCGGATGGACGCCCAACAAATTGGATGGAAATTCTAACTTATAAGCCACTGGCCCCACAATCTCAAGAACCTCAAACGGACCGATGAACCGAGGGCTAAGCTTGCCCTTCTTACCAAACTGCATAACTCCCTTCATTGGTGACACTTTCAACAATATCTGTTCACCAACCTGAAGTTCTATATCTCGGACCTTGCGATCTGTATACTCCTTCTGCCTGCTTTGGGCAGCCATCAACTTGGCCTGAATGCCCCTTACCTTTTCATGTGCTTCCTTTACCAATTCCACTCCTAAAGGCTTTACATCGTCTTTCTCAAACCACCCAACCGGTGATCTGCAGCTCCTCCCATACAACGCCTCGAATGGTGCCATGTCAATACTGGAGTGATAGCTATTATTGTATAAGAACTCACACAATGGTAGAAACTGGTCCCAATGATCCCCGAAGTCCATCACACATGCTCTCATCATATCCTCCAATACCTGGATTGTCCTCTCCGACTGACCATCTGAGGATGGAAGGCTGTGCTAAAAGTGAGTTGTGTACCCAACTCTTCATGTAGCTTGCCCCAAAATTTAGAGGTGAACTGCGTACCCCTGTCTGAAATGATGGACAGTGGCACCCTATGCAATCTCACTATCCCCTTCACATAGATCTTAGCCAATTGCTGTGAATTGTAATCTACCCTGACCAGAATAAAATGAGCGGACTTGGTCAGCCTGTCAACAATGACCCAAATGGAGTCATACTTTCTCAATGTCTTGGGAAGACCCTCCACGAAGTCCATGGCTATCCTTTCCCACTTCCACTCTAGAATGGGCATCCTCTGAAGTAGTCTTGCAGGTCTCTGATGCTCATACTATAACTGCTGGCAATTATGAAACTTGGACACAAAATTGACTATGTCCCATTTCATCCTAGGCCACCAGTAACGCTGCCTCAAGTTCCTGTACATTTTAGTCACACCTGAATGAATTGAGTACCGCGAACCATGAGCTTCTGCCAAGATTTTCTGAATTATATCATCAACCTGAGGAACACAAATACTTCCTCTGAAATTTAGTACTCCACCAGAGTCTAGCATGACATCCCTGGATTCCCCGTATATTACCTTACCTCGAAGCTTACTCAGTTTTGGATCCTGAAACTATTTGGCCTTTAATTCCTCTATGAAAGTGGCTTTGACCTCAATACTGGCCAACAAACCACCCTGTTCTGAAAACCCTCAAGTGCATGAACTTGGCCTCCAAAGCCCGAATTTCCCTTGCTAGTGGTCGTTTGGACACTCCCAAACAAGCCAAACTACCCATGCTAACTGTCTTCCGGCTCAATGCGTCTGCCACCACATTAGCCTTACCCGGATGATATTGCATGGTCACATCATAGTCTTTCAATAACTCTATCCACCTTCTCTGCCTCAAATTCAAATCCTTCTAAGTGAACACATGCTGCAGACTGCGATGATCGGTGAACACCTCACACTTGACACCATAGAGATAGTGTCTCCAAATCTTAAGTGCAAAGACCACTGCTGCCAACTCTAAGTCGTGAGTCAGGTAGTTCCTATCATTCACCTTCAACTACCTAGATGCATAGGCTATCACATTCTTATACTACATTAACACAGCACCCAAACCAGAATATGAAGCATCACAGTAAACAATAAAGTCTTTACCTTCAACCGGCAAGGACAATATAGGAGCCGTGGTCAGAAGTGTCTTGAGCTTTTGAAAGCTCTCCTCGCACTTGTCGGACCACACGAATGATACATCTTTCTGTGTCAGCCTGGTCAGGTGAGTAGCAATAGACGCAAAATCATTAACAAACCTCAAGTAGTACCCTGCAAGCCCAACAAAACTCCTCACCTCAGTCACAGAGATAGGCCGGACCCAACTCTTGACTGCTTCAATTTTTTGGGGATCTACCATCATCCCCTTTTCTGACACTACATGCCCCAAGAACGCAACTGAAGTCAACCAAAATTCACACTTGGAGAACTTCGCATAAAGCTTCTGGCATCTCAAGATGTCCAACACAATACGAAGATGACTAGCATGCTCCTCCATACTCTTGGAGTAGATTAAAATATCATCGATAAACACAATCACAAAGGAATCCAAATACGACTTAAATACCCCATTCATCAAACTCATGAATGCTATCGGCGCATTAGGCAAACCAAACGACATTACTAGGAACTCATAATGCCCATACCGAGTCCTAAAAGCAGTCTTAGGAATGTCATCAAGCCTAATCCTCAACTGATGGTACCCCGACCTCACGTCAATTTTCAAAAACACTGATGCACCCTGAAGCTAGTCAAACAAATCATCAATGTGGGGTAGAGGGTACTTATTCCGGATGGTCACCTTGTTCAACTGCCTATAATCTATGCACATCCGCATACTACCATCCTTTTTTTTTACAAACAAAATAGGAGCACACCAAGGCGATGCACTGGGATGGATAAATCCCTTATCTAGGAGTTCCTGCAGCTGAGTCTTAAGTTCCCTTAACTCTGTCGGAGCCGTACAATATGGAGGAATAGAAATGGGATGAGTGCCTGGCTCCAGATCAATACAGAAGTCGATATCCCTTTCCGGAGGCATACCAGGCAAATTCGCTAGAAACACATCTAGAAACTCAGAAACCACTGGAACTGACTCAATAGGTGGGGACTCTACACTATCATCCTGGAGATGAGACAAGAAGTCTAGACACCCTCTCCCCACTAGCTGCCTAACCCGAACGAACGATATGACCTTAACTGGCTTAGGCCTGTACACACCTTCCCACTCTAGTCTATCCTTACCCAGAATCTCTAGAGCCACAGTCTTGGTGTTACAGTTCAACACAACATAATAAGGGGACAGCCAGGTCATTCCCAAGATAATATCAAAATCATCCATATCCAGAATTATCAAGTCTACCAAAGTATGCAACCCCACAAATACAATAGAACTGTCAAGATAAACATGAGTCACAATCACAGACTCTCTAAATGGGGTAGAAACATGGATAGGGGAATCAAGGATATCACAAATCAATTCCAAACCTAATGCAAAACTCACAGATACATAAGAATATGTAGAACCTGGGTCAAATAATACCAAAGTCATTTTATTGCAGACAAGATGGTACCTGTGATCACCACATCTGATGCTTCCCCCTGGAAATACATAGCAATGAGCCCGATCATCAATCTGGGTGACTTCCTGGACCGGCTGCGCTGCACCCCTGCCCGCTCCGCCATTACATCTGTCGCCCCGGCCTCCCTGAAAGTTATCTCGCCCACCCTGTGGACGACCTCTAGCATTACCGCCTCTACCTGCTGGGACCACCACTCTAGACTACTACTGACCCTTATTACCTGTCCGCTTGAGTGGGCACTCCCTCTTAAAGTGGCCCAGATCACCACAATGGAAGCAATCACGGTCAAGTGTAGGCCTGCTGCTGATGTATAAGACGCTCCCTAGCCTCTAGGAGCTGAAAACTGATTATGAGCTCCCTGACGACCACATGTAGCAGCTGACAGAGCTGACTGAATAGGACGGGCTGAGTATGCCTGCTGATTCTGGCCCCTGGAGTACGAACCACCAAAATTTCCCTCATTCTGGGGCTTCTTGGCTAAAGCCTTAGCCTGCCCCGCTTGCTTACCTCCTTCTAACTTCTTCACGTAATCCACCACATCATTAAAGCCCTTTCCTGAAGAAGTCATATGCACTGACAGTACCTGTAGCTCAGTATTCAAACCTTTAACAAACAATCGGACCCGTTCCTCCTTAGAACCCAACATCTGTGTGGCAAAATGAGACAAAGCGTGGAACTTAGCCTCGTAAGCAGAGACTGACATGCCACACTGCTCTAAGTTCAAGAACTCATCTTTCTTTTGGTCCCTCAAAGTATGGGGTACGTACTTCTCTAAAAATAATGGGGGTAGAACAGAAGACCGACACTCCACACTAAGGGTGGAACCTCTCTTGTATCTACACTAAGGGTCCTCTCCTTATTTCGGTTGATTTCCTTCCATATTGGGAATCATTTTCCTTATAGGACTTGTCAATTCAATCTTCTTGATTTCTTTCCTTGTAGGATTCTTCCCTATAAAAGGAAACTCCATGCAAGCTGGACTCTCCTTATAAACACGCTTTCTCCACACACTTTGCTCCCTTCTCCACGTCGTTCACCTTCTCCTGATCCTAGTTGGATTCTACCTTGGAGGAACAAGTCACAGATGCATGGTCCCTGTATGTGTTTCACAACTTTGTCAATCTTCAAAATCTACTTCAATTCAACAAATTTCTCTTTTTTGATGATGACAAACCCTTGCTTCTTGTATGCAGAGTTCCACCTGTATCATGTCAGTTTTCTTTAGGCAAAACAGCAAAAGGAATACATTAGAGGAACAGGTCGGACCAACGGGTTATAAATACCACACAGGTAACACTTTCTCCCTTTTGGCATCATAAAACACTGTGAAGACACACAACATCCTAATTCAAGTACAATTCAACACTCATGGCCACTGGGTCTATCACCTATGCAAACAATCAGAAGTAAGAACTCATTTATCTATAACAAAGTATTTGCAACTGCACAAGAATTAAGATGAGACCAGAAATAAAACTCAGCATATTATTAATCACAAAACATGTACACTAGAAATTATAATTAAAAGATCAAAACATGCATTTGTGAGAATACAAGAAAGGTTGGGAAGGCTAGAAGGGGTTAGGCTAGGCAGTGGGAGGAGGAGGGTCCTTCTTGAGCAGCTCATAAATGCCCTTTAGGCTGCCAGAGTTAGTGGTATGTTCATTCACCAAGGCAGCATGGGCCTGTGCAAGCTCAGCCTTGAGCCTTGCATTCTCCTCCACTAATAGTTCATGCTCAATGCCATACGTGTCATGAAGCTCTTCAACTCCTCATCATGAGAAGCCCTCATAGCTGTAATTTCTTCATCCTTGACAGCCAACATTGACCTTAGCCTCCAGAGGTGCATTGGCCCCCCTACGAGAAGCAGGTACAGCAGCCTTGTTCACAGTTCCAATCACGTCTTTGGTGGTCTGATCCTGCCAAGCTTAAACAGGTACACCAAAGTGCTGAAAAACATCCCCTAACTAGAACCCATATCCTAAGGCATGCTTGGTGGCATCCTGTTTGCAAATCCTATGCATGTGGCAGAGCATGAGCTTGGGCAAGTTGATGGGGATTCTAGAGGCAAGTAGATCCATCAGGGTGAGGTCCATATAGTTGGCCTCAGTTACTTTTTGCTCCCTAGGAAGCACCATCTTGTGCACTACATCAAACAACCTCTGATGCAAGGGAATCATAGCTCCCTTTTCCACCCTAGAGTGCTCTTCCAATGTGGGATCATTGGCAAACTTCCTTGTAATCTCCAAGGCTGAGGGCAGCCCATCCAAATGAGGCCATTGTCGTTTGACATAGTGGCACCAACCATCGTTAGGAACACCTAAGATCTGAGCCAACACAACAGGAGGGAGGGGTGAATGGGACATCTCTAACCACACTTGAGATGGAAGAGGAAGTACCAATGGCATTCACATAAAATTGCAGAGTTTCTGCACGAGCCATTTTTCTACGGGTCCACTTCTTTGACTTTATTATATTTCGTGTTTTGTTACACACAACAATCAGCTAGGGGTGTTCACAGGTCGACTTGGATCGGTTATTGGTCAAGACCAAAACCAAACCAATATAATTGATTTTAAAATTATTAAAACCAAATAAAACCAAATATAATTCATATCCATCGATTTGGTTGTTGTCGGTTTGGTTCGATTTTTTGATTTTTAAGAAACATAATGTTATTTCTCTCTTTTACT
This sequence comes from Jaltomata sinuosa, assembly GCA_003996215.1. Lineage (NCBI taxonomy): Eukaryota > Viridiplantae > Streptophyta > Magnoliopsida > Solanales > Solanaceae > Jaltomata > Jaltomata sinuosa. The sequence continues at coordinate 645,644 of QJPP01001028.1, read as the reverse complement.
TTTTTTCTACAATTAGAAAAGAATTTTTTAACTTATAATCCGTAATTAACCTTTTATTGTGGTGACAATAATTTTTTTGAATTATGGAGAAATATATAAAGATCTATAAATTCTAATTAATTGAAAAAAGTTGATAAGAAATAAAAAAAAGTATGTATATATATATAGATAGATAGATAGATAAATAAATCTCATAGTTGTTTCTTTGAATAAATGAGTTAATTGGATTCATGACTTTCTTTTAATAAATGATCTTAAGGTGTAAATTTTATTATATTATTAGAAATAAATAAAATCTTCATGAAAAAGTATATAGTGTATTTAAAATTATTCGTAAAAAAAGTTATATTGTATATGTATAATTATAAAATTTGTGTATAATTATCAGATAGGTTCATTTTTTTAATCGATTTATTTTTTAAAAAACCAAACCAAACCAAATATTATCGGTTTTTTATAACTTGAATCCAAACCAAATAAAATCGGTTTATTTAATTGGTTGATCCGATTTTGATTTGGATCGGTGTCTAACCAACCGTGAACACCCCTAAAATCAACATTCCCCAATAAATTCATATCACGAATAATTTTAAATTTTTTTATTTTACCGCAGAAATTTCAATAACGACGGGACAAGTCGTTACATAAAAATATTTCATACTAATGACATTCATCATAAAATCAACACATCATATATAGTTTAATCATTGTATTGTTAATACATGTATTCTTGTTCTATATTTTATCCTGCATATAAAAAAAATTGAATTTATACCACTAGACAGAGTGTCTAGCGGTCTTTTATTAATAATAAACTAAGAACCTTAACGTGAATAAGTACAAGCAAGTGGGACTAGGCCTTACCTTACCAATCCTAATGAGGTAACAACATATTGCATTAATTATGCGGCAATTATAATTTTACTACACATCGACCAACCAGATACAATGTTATCTTATACGAAATTCTATGTAGGTTTTAATAGCTCCAATATCTCAAATAAATGACACTCTTAGTGTGTAAGCTAGTTATTTTCAACTGAATCTCATGGACTATAGAATAACTATATTTGGAGTGTCATAATTATTTTATTTTTTAATGGTAACACATTAAATCAATACCCTGTTGGACTTTATGTAACAAATTAGAAGTAAAATATGGTAACACTATAACAAAACTGATAATTACCTTCCATAAACTCATCTAATTATGGAAGTATAATTATTTAATCTCCAACTTCAAGATTGTGTTTTAGGATTTTAACTACATCTATTTAGGTAAGTTATTAATCAACTTTCACTTATTTAATTATGTGATCCTATCAGGCATCTATAAATATACGTCATACACTCTTATTTTATATTCAGAGATAGATACTCACTCATATATTCTACTCTTTTCCTTTTTGTGTGTCAAAATATGATTGGAAAGGGGGTTCTAAGGACCATCAGAAATCTCGATAAGGGAAAGAAAAAAAAAGTTCTAGACAAAAGATTAGCATCACTGTGTAAAAAAGCATATGATTTGTCTATTCTATGTGATGTAAAAGTCAGTATTATTTTTTTTACTCCTGGAGAAACTGATGCTTTTGCTTGGCCTTGTTTAACAAAGGCTAATGACATAGTAAATAATTATTTAGCTTGCCCAGCGCACCAAAGGCAACACAAGTTAGTTCAACATGAAGATTACCTTCAAACTATAGTGAATGATCGGGAAGAATATATCAGGAAATTAGAGCAAATTGTTGAGGATAAGAAAATGGAGAACCTCTTCAATCAACTTGTCGTGGGAAGAAATTGATTCGATGAACTTGATGTTATAGAAATTAAAGATTTGTTAAAGTTATTCACTGTTAAGAGGGCTAAACTTGACCAAAGGAAGATACAACTCAATGGAAATGTTGCAAATGAAGTTGGTGCTAATGAAAACAATGTTGGAGAAGAAAATGATGGCCATCCTTAGAATGTTAAAATTGAGCATGTAATACTTTTTTTCCCATCACCTATTTTGTCTTCTTGTCTTTTTATTTCATTTTCTAGTTACAAGTTTGTTTTTCATTGTCCATCTATTCATGTTATTGTTATCATTTTAATGATATATGAAGAATATTCTATTAAAGTCCAGTCAACCTAATTATATGTATTCTTTTCACTTCTCATAAAAAAGCCAAGCATATGTAATACCTCACTTTTACGAGATGCCGAGACACCTAATGAGCCACTACTCCTTAGGGGGACCTTTTCAAAATATTATTCATTTCAACAAGTTTAAAACGGATTGATCATCCCCAAAAAATGCGGAAACAAAATGCACTAGAAATGTTGATGCCCTAATTTTATGCCTAGAACATCATAAACCATATCTTGATGTCTATTGACGTATTCATATTCATCCTCCAAAAGGTTGTTTCGACTGATTGAAGGCATGGCAAATTGATACCTTGATGACGACTTGAAGTAGCACCTGAATCGTCATATATGTTCACTCAAATTAAATGGAGGTGCTTCTTCTCCTTGATATCTATTTATGTGTTTATAGTCATCCTCTAAAAGGCTACTTTGACTATTTTTATGGGTTTATTTTATCAAATTAACCTCACTAATTATACTTTTAAAATCTAAATTCAATTAGTAGTTTATGTAATTACTTAATATCAAGGGTAATATTGAAAGAAGATAATAAACCTTTCCTGATTTGCTAAAATGGACAAAATTTATTTTTAATTTAAGAGACAAGTTAAAAGGAATAAAATGAGTAGTATAAAGGGGATGTGCGTGCAAGCTCAAGAGAGGTATTTGGGTCAGAGAGAGAGAGAGAGAGAGAGAGAGAGAGAGAGAGAGAGCGGACATAACTGACTCTTTTTCAATAAGAGTCAAGACCAAACTACCTAATGGAATGCCTAACCGGTTTATTCTGGGTCGACTGAATTGATATGAAAGTTGTAACTCGGGAAAATCATGAAAAGCGACATATTTGAATAACTCGGTGACCTACCAATTGTAGAAGTTGGATTTTTGGCTAGAAATAAGAACTTAAATAATACAGTTCAAGTGCTACACGAATCTAGATTAATCGAGCTACATTCCAAATATCAAATGATATTTTACAAAAAAATAAAATTAAAGTGAGGTTGATTTATTTAAACAACTTCCAAAATCTGTTTGTGTTGGTTTAGAGTATGAAGATTCTCCATTGAAAGGCCAATGAAACAATGATATATCATGTCAACAACAAGCATACCAATATAGCACTTATAAATGAGAGGAGCAAGAAGAACACTGATGTGCGGGAAGAAGGGAATCAACAAGACACTACTAAAATAACCCCACAACCCCGCGATATAAACAAGAATTATGTTACAAAAGAGAAGAATCAAAAATAGGAAGACAGTGAAGGAAGGAATAGAATGTTTTAAAAGATGCCACTAAGAAAATTTGTTGGACGAAAAATGCCTTGGGGCACCGCCTTTCTCATCACCTTACAAGCCAGGGCAATGTCCAGGGCGCCATCCTGAGATCTAAACTTTAGAGACCCATTAATCATGGCTACCCCTCAGTAAAATAGGCAAAACTTTTACCCAGAAGTTAGATTGACAAGCGGTCGATGGCATTTGAAACTTGTAGACCTTTAATTTGGTAGTTGATGAGAGACATAACTCTTCATATACTAGGATGAATTCCTATTTGAAGCTTCCCTAGTAAAAACATAACATAAAAACTTAATTAGTAGAGAAGCTTTGAACTCAACTTTGTGCTAGAAGTTTCTTATGACCTTATTTTACATCCAATACACTTCCCATACTTAAGACTTGACCATACCTAGGTACGATACAAATCATTAGGTTTGGGTCTAACTATAAACCTCGAATGGTTAAAATCTTAGCCTAAAAGTAGCGACCTCCGCTATAGCGGAGAAAATACCGCTATAGCGGAAGTCAACGCCGGTCAGCACCACTATAGCGGTAGGTTCCGCTACGGCGGTACCGCTATAGCGGAGCATGGACCGCTATAGCAGAGCAATGGGATTAGAAAACCCAGAAAATGGGTTTTTAATTTCGTTATCTTCCCTTCAGCCCCAAAAATAGACGAGAGTTATTCCAAAAACCCTCTTTAGCTTCTCCAAGGCTTGGGAGTCATGGGGAGAGGAGATTCCGGCTAAAAAGATGCGAAACCATGGATTCGGGCCTGCAGAATCGTCATGGAACGCCTTCACAGAGCCAGAAAGGGCATGGAACAGCTGCTCGACATCCAGGTAGGCTAGATTTCTTCCAAGAGTGGATTGACCGCTTTCATTTTCTTATTATTGTATAGAATGAAAGGTAGAAATCCATGGTTAGTCCTTCGGGCACGGAGTCTGGAGGAAGTTGTTGAATTGTTGGATTACTTTGGAAATGGTAGAATAGGAATAGGGTGTTGTGATATTTTAGGCATTGCTTAAATTGTGTGATTTTGCTAATAAAATGTGGAAACTAGAATATCGGAAGGTTCGAGGAACCGGAAAGGAGTTAGTAATTAACAAATGTGTAAGAAACGGAAGTTCCTGACTAATTGGTATAATTGGGATATTTGTTGGCTGTATTCTAAGGCTGGGAAGGGTTTTCCCAAGTTGTATTTGGTCCTACGAAGAGGGTATCTTCCGTTGTGCAAGTTTATTTATAGAAATAAAGGAGGAATAAATGTAATTAATTGCATGTTTAAAACGGGTGAACCGGGGTTAGCCTTTGGGCGGGATTTGACGGTTCATTGTTTACCCGGAATGGGGTAGTTGATGGTTTGATTTCTGTATGCCGTGTGTGTTTGAGTACTCTTATCTAAGTATTTGTATGAGATGCATTTCTTTGGGAATGATTAGGAATGTTCAATAGTCCTGTTTTATCAGTCTGGTTGAACTGTGCAATTCGCTTGTTGGTTTTACAAGTTGTTTGTTCATTGGTTGTGACTGTGGATTTCTGTGTGAGATACGGTTGGCTCGGGTACCACGCCTGGTACAGGTATAACAAATGGTTAGCTCGGGTACCACGCCTGGTACGGGAATACTAACGATTGGCTTGGGTACCACGCCTGGTATGAAATATACTAACGGTTGGCTCGGGTACCACGCCTGGTACGGGATATACTAACGGTTGGCTCGGGTACCACACCTGGTACAGGTTTACTTTACTGCATTATTGCATTGATTTGGTTGCATTGTTGTGTCTGGTATTGGTACATGAGTGGACCGGGTTGTGTTATTAAATTGTGATAATTGCTTATGGTCTGTAAGAGGCAGGGAATTCTGTTATATCAGGTTAAGTTGGTCTTGGTGTAGGCCGGGTGGTTATATTACATTGTGCATTGGTCTTGGTGTAGGCCGGGTTATTATATTATGAGTTTGGTCTTGGTGTAGGCCGGGTGGTTATATTATATTGTGCATTTGGTCTTGGTGTAGGCCGGGTTATTATGTTGATTATTAATTTGTCTTCGTGTAGACCGAGTTTGCCATGTTAACACCTAGATGTGTTGGAGGGATCTGGGTGGGTTCGTACTATGTAATAGAGGTCATAAGTTCACAAATTATTGTCATTAAGTGTGCTAATGACGATCAGGAATTATCGTGTGAGTTGAGGGTGGGTCTTGGTGTAGACCGGGGTAGTCTGTTGAACACTTAGGTGTGGATGGAGGATTCTTGGAGGGTCCGAGTAATGTAATTTTAGAAGGGATTTAGGTGTATATCTATGGTGGTCATTGAAGGTGTCAATGGTTGTCAGGTGAATTGCATGTGGTTGGTAAATATAGAGGAAGACTGAGAGTCTGGTTATGGTTATTGGTTAATATAACCAGGTGGTAAAGCTGTCCTAGAGGTCCTGGAAAGTTCGGACAATGGTAGGTAATATTTGGGTATAAGTGGTTTGGTTGGGCAGTGGGCCAGATTTAGTCTGGATATTTAGTCAAGGTAGTTGACTGGGGTAAAGTTCAAGGTGACTTGGGGAGTCTAGGTGTCAAGGTGACTTGGGAAGTCTGCGTGATAAGGCGACCTTGAGAAGTCTAGCTATGAGTGAAACTTGGGAAGTCATAGATGTCAGGGTCAAGGCTAGGGTGGTGGAGTTGGCAGCGAAAGGTTAGGAAGGTCGGTTCCGAAAGAGGGGATTGATAAAAGTGATGTTGAAAGAGGTGAAACATTTACCTTGTGCATTTTATCTTGATTTCTATATGATGGTAGGAGTGAATTCGGGTCAGCCGATGATGCCTACCAGTACGTGTGTTTGTACTGATTCTACTCTTGCTATACCTTTTTGGGTATAGTCTGGTTGCAGGGTTGGTGATGTTTCACAGGTTCAGGTTCAACAACAAGCATACCAATATAGCACTTATAAATGAGAGGAGCAAGAAGAACGTTGATGCGCGGGAAGAAGGGACTCAACAAGACAGTACTAAAATAACCCCACAACCCCGCGATATAAACAAGAATGATGTTACAAAAGAGAAGAATCAAAAATAGGAAGACAGTGAAGGAAGGAATAGAATGTTTCAAAAGATGCCACTAACAAAACCAAGAAAATGCCTAGATGAAAAATAGTGTTATTCAAGACTATTATACCTCAAGAGACCAACAAAAAATCTAGAAAGTTCAAGAGCCCTCAAAAAACAAATCATAACAGCAACGGAAGAACAAACTTATGTGAGCAATACTATGGAAGAAACAAAAATTTACAACATATATAGTGTTGAAGATCAGGAAGCACAAAATAGAACTCATATACTATACAATGAGGAGACATAATATGAGAGTTTACTTTTAGAAATAAAGAACCAAAAAGCTATTAGTTTATTTGTTAATCTCAATTTGGAGGACATGAAGAAAAATGATAGGTCCTTTGAGTTTTGAGGATTCTCATTAATCTAAAACCAACAACAATAATAGTGACAACCTATGTTGCTCGGACTCTTAAAAAATAGTGACAACTAGTACATGTTTAGCCAGGCTATATCGTAGGCTCGTGATAATGACATGGAGATCCTTCTGACCTTCTTTAATTATTCTTGTAGCTGATGTCCGATCTAGATCTCTCAACAAGCTCAACGGGTATCCCATTCACTATGAACAAGAGAGGACCACATATCAACCATTTAGCCTATGCTAATGATATTGTCATATTCGGCAGTGGAAAATTGAAATCTGTCAAGATGATTACGAAGTAGATTAGGAAATATGAGAGGTCTTCTAGTCAGATGGTCAATAATGACAAAATCTTCTTCCTTACTCGTCCAAAAACTATCCCTTACAAAATAAATAGATTCAGGGATTGCACTGTTTTCATGGAAAAACCTTTCCCTTGTACTTGTATCGGGAGTCCGATATATATTAGAAGGAAGAAAATTTGCTTTTTCGACAACGTGGTTACTAAGGTAGTTAAGCGGATTAATGGATGACAAGGAAATATGCTCGTCTTTGGGAAATTTGAGCATTAATTGAAATTTTTGAAGCTTAGCATGTTTGCCAAGCTGTAAATATATGCATCTGTAGTTGTTCTGGTTGTATATAATTTGTTTTGTAGTTCAAAAAATCATCAATTGAAGAATATTCAATCTGTATATGGTCTCAAAGAGGATCCAAGTGCTTAATATACCAACCTTTACCAATTTCTCATCATTGCTTTCTTTACAGGAGTTGAAAAAGGGGTGTGACATGCAATGCGAATCCTAAGGAACTCACAGGAAGAAGAGCTCCTGAACAAAGTTGCAGAATTGTAAAAAAGGTTGAGAGAGTTTAGAAAGAAAATTGCAATTCTTGTTTTTATATTTCAAACCATCACCAGGGTTATGAGACCATGGTGTGGCGGGTTAGTTTTGACCCCTACCATGTTTATTCATCCAAAAAGGTGCAAGAGTTGGAGGGGGATATGTACCAAACCTCTAACAAGAAATCGATTTATCTAGTTAAATTAAACATTAAACCTCTCTAGGGATTTGTTGTTGAGAAGAGTAGAAGGTTCTGTTTCCACTAGAGAATGTCAATTTAACCAGGAAATCACTACTTGATTAGCCTCTCTAAAATAGTGCGTTATATTCACAGTTGCTAGTATGTTGCCCTTATTGATGTCAAAAATATTCTTCTTCAATTTCAAATTAGCGTTAATGAAGTCTAAATTACTTAATTTTTTTGGTTTAAAAGTACCACGTGCTTGAAGATTATAGGTGTGTATTTGGGGAAAAAAAGAATCCCACTTGAGTATTTGCAAAATCTTTGAGAAGTGTGAAAAGTCTCTCGCTTGCTCTTTTTTCTTCAGTAGTTTAATGTCAATGATGAAATCAGTTCGAGTTTAGTATAGAGTGTGTTGTGGTCCATTAAACTTAGAATTAATTTAACAGAATTACGGAAAAAGAAGTTATTAATTACGTTTTAAAGTTTTCCCTTGTATATTTAGGAAACCTTAATCCCTATTAGCTTAGGAAATCCATATTGTCCTATTAGATTTGGGAAATAAAAACATACTCCCTGTTCTCGTTGGAATAGGAAAAACTTTCTCCTTTCTCTTATAGGTTTGGTATTACTTAGGATCTATATATAAGAGTTGTAGTTAGAGATTCAAAACCATTCTCTTCCATATTGGTAAGCTCTCTCGACGACTAATTAAGTTTTTGTTTGTTGTAGTTTAAAGTCATTGTTGAAATCAGTACCGTGTGTTGTGGTCCTTTTCCAAATCCCTATTAGTTTAGGAAATCCAAGGAAAACCTTTCTCCTTTCTCTTATAGGTTTGGTATTACTTAGGATCTATATATAAGAGTTGTAGTTAGAGATTCAAAATCGTTCTCTTCCATATTGGAAAACTCTGTTAAGTTTGTGTTTGTTGAAAAAGATGGCAGAAGACAAAGCACACCATGTTTCCATCAATGTGTACGATGAATCCAATTGTTTTGATGACGATGGTCGTCTGAAAAGAAGAGGGTCTGTTTGGACAGCAAGTGCTCACATAATTACTGCTGTGATTGGTTCTGGTGTTCTATCATTGGCTTGGGCTACTGCTCAGCTTGGATGGATTGCTGGTCCAACTGTATTGCTTCTCTTCTCCTTTGTTACTTACTACACTTCTGCTTTGCTCTCCGATTGTTACCGTACCGGCGACCAAGTTACTGGCAAGAGAAACTATACTTATATGGATGCTGTCCGAGCTAATCTTGGTGGGGTTCAGGTTAAGATTTGTGGGGTAATTCAATATGTAAATCTTGTTGGAGTTGCAATTGGATACACCATTGCATCTTCTATTAGCATGGTGGCTGTGAAAAGGTCTAACTGTTTCCATCAACATGGTCACCGTGCTGCTTGCAATGTTTCAAGCATTCCATACATGATCATGTTTGGAGTGATGGAAATTATCTTGTCACAAATCCCAGATTTTGATCAGATTTCGTGGATTTCGATCGTGGCTGCTGTTATGTCCTTCACTTACTCTACCATTGGTCTTGGTTTAGGAGTTGCCCAAGTTGCAGAAACAGGAAAAATACAAGGAAGTCTAACTGGGATTAGCATTGGAAGTGAAGTAACTGTAATGCAGAAGATTTGGAAAAGTTTTCAAGCTCTTGGAGCTATAGCTTTTGCTTATTCTTACTCCCTTATCCTTATTGAGATTCAGGATACTCTCAAATCACCACCAGCAGAAGCAAAGACAATGAAGAAGGCAACACTAATAAGTGTGGCAGTAACAACTGTTTTCTACATGCTCTGTGGCTGCTTTGGCTATGCAGCATTTGGAGACCAATCCCCTGGAAACCTACTAACTGGATTTGGATTCTACAACCCCTATTGGCTTTTGGACATCGCAAACGTGGCCATCGTTGTACACCTAGTGGGTGCATACCAAGTTTTTTGCCAACCCCTTTTCGCCTTTGTTGAAAAGACAGCAGCTGAATGGTACCCTGACAGCAAAATCATCACGAAAGATATCGATGTCCCAATCCCCGGCTGTAAGACCTTCAAGCTCAACCTTTTCCGTCTAGTTTGGAGGACGATTTTCGTGATCATCACCACTGTCATTTCTATGTTGATGCCATTCTTTAATGACGTCGTTGGCATTCTTGGAGCCTTTGGATTTTGGCCGCTTACAGTCTACTTCCCAGTAAAAATGTACATTGTGCAGAAGAATATTCCCAAATGGAGTGGAAGGTGGATTGGCCTTCAACTACTTAGTGGTGTTTGCCTTGTTATCTCAATTGCTGCAGCTGCTGGTTCTTTTGCTGGAGTTGTTTCTGATTTACAAGTTTACAGGCCTTTCAAGACACCTAATTAAACTGAATGACAACAAATTCATCTGCAGCATTTGGTAGACCAATTATTGTACATGTTCATTAAAGGAAAAACAAGGCCTGAAGAGTTGTTTTGTGTAGGTTTTAATTTTGTTTTTTTAGTTCCATAACAAGAAAAAAAAGGCAGGTTCTTGTATGTATTATCATCCACAGAGTATCAATATCATACTTACATTTAATAGATACACTAAATTCTCAATGTTGGTTCAAATATTAGAGGGACATTTAATAGAATTTGGACTATAAAATGTTGATTTGTTGCACAGTATATATAATATAAGAAAAAATTAGTTGTAGTACTGAACAATTGTATCTTTGTTGATTTGATTGAAGTTAGAAGACAAATGACAAACGTGTTGTGTTTACATGAGTTGTGGAGTCCTAAAAGAATCTGACCATGTGTTTTTCAATCGATGTTAAAGTGTTTTTGGGGGGATTGAGGGTTGTAAGGGTGTAGGGATTGGAGAACACTCCTAATAATAAGCACTACTCTACCACCTAGTCCCTTCCCAGTTTATTAGCACTAACATGAGATAAGAGTGTGTTTGGTATGGAGGAAAATTTTTTAGAAAAATATTTTCTCCCAAAATAAGGAAAATGACTTATCTAATGAAAGTAGGGAAAACAAGTCCCCACCCTCATAACACCCCAATCCTACACTCACCCACTCCACCCTCTTACTCCAACCCCTACCTCCACCCCTCACCTCTACTTCACACAATTTTTAAAAAATAGTTTTTCTATTTCACCCCTCCCCCACCCCCATCCACCCACCCACTATCAATTTTTTTAATTTTTTTCAATTCTTTCTTTAAAAAACAAAATTAACTTTTTTAAAAAAAATAATATTTTTGTATCTCACCTCACTCATCTACCCACCCCACTTTAACCCTCCCTCACCCACACACGCACCACCACCACCACTATCCACCCACCCACCAACCCCCACCCCATCCCACTCAGGCCCCATCCCACCCCACCCCAACCCCCCACCTCCACCCACCCAACCCTCTAGCCCTCCCCCCCCTCAAAAGTCCAATTTTTTAAAAGAAAATTTTACTTTTTAAAAAAAATCTACTTTTTTTTAAAAAATAAATAAAATTTTGTACCCCAACTCCCACCCTACCCCCAGCCCCCCACCCCAATCCTTTTTCCCACCCAAAATTCAATTTTTAATTTTTTTTAAAAAAAATTACTTTTTAAAAATATATATATATATATATATTTTGTACCCCAACCCCCACCCCACCCTACCACCTCCACCCCACCCAAAATTTAATTTTTAATTTTTTTAAAAAAACAAATTACTTGATTTTTTTTTAAAAAAGTAATATTTTTGGTACCCCAACCCCCAACCCCCCAGCCCCCCCACCCACCCTCCAGCCCCTAACCTACCCCCTAGAAAATATTTTTTACTCTCTAATCAAAAAAAAAATAAAAAATGTGTTTTCACTCATCAATCAAACAGTAGAAAATATTTTCCGAAAAATGTTTTCCACTCACCAACCAAACATGAGAAAATAAGTAAGAAATCAATTTGTTTTCCATAAAATATTTTTTATGGAAAATATTTTCCTTCATACCAAACACACCCTAAAAGAATCGCCATTAAATAACAACAATTCATACTAATAACATCAACACATCAATTATAGTTTAAAATTTGTATTGCTAATACTGTAATACATGTATTTTTGTTCTATCTTTTATCCTGCATATATAAAAAAAATTAAATTTATACCACTAGATAGAGTGTCTAGTTGTCTTTTATTAATAATAAACTAAAATCCTCAACGTGAATAAGTACGAGCAATGGGGGTTAAGCCTTACCTTACCAATCCTAATGAGAAAATGGACTGTTGCATTAATTATGCGGCAAATTATAATTTTACCATGCGTCAACCAACCAAACACAATATTATCTTAAAAGAAATTTTATGTAGATTTTAATGGCTCCAATATCTCAAATAAATGACACTCTCGGTGTGTAAGCTAGTTATTTTAACTGAATCTCATGGACTATAGAATAAATATTCTTGGTTCAGTTCTCCACCTTAACGACAGAAAATAGGATTGATCATATCTTGAGTATCATAATTATTTTATTTTTTAATGGTAACACATTAAAATCTATAACATGTTAGCTTTTATATAACAAATTAGAAGTAAGAAATGGTAACACTATAACAAAACTAATATTAACCTTCCATAAACTCATTTATTATGGAAGTATAATATTTAATCTCCAACTATAACAAAACTAATATTAACCTTCCATAAACTCATTTAATTATGGAAGTATAATTATTTAATCTCCAACTTCAAGGTTGTATTTTAGGATTTTAACTACATCTATTTAGGCAAGTTATTAATCAACTTTCAATTATTTAATTGTGTGATCCTATCAGGCATCTGTAAATATAAGTCATACACTCTTATTTTATATTCAGAGATAGATATAGTCACTCATATACTCTACTATTTTCATATATTCTCCTCTTTTACTTTTTGTGTATCAAAATATGGCTAGAAAGGAGGTGCTTAGGACCACTAGAAATCTCGATAAGGGAAAGAAAAAAAAAGTTCTAGATAAAAAATTAGCATCACTATGTAAAAAAGCAAATGAGTTGTCTATTCTATGTGATGTAAAAGTTGGTATTATTTCTTTTACTCCTGGAGAAATTGATGCTTTTGCTTGGCCTTCTTTAATCAAGGCTAATGAAATAGTAAATAATTATTTAGCTTGCCCAGAGCACCAAAGGCAACACAAGTTAGTTCAACATAAAGACTACCTTCAAGCTATAGTGAATGATCGGGAAGAATATATCAGAAAATTAGAGCAAATTGCCGAGGATAAGGAAATGGAGAACCTCTTCAACCAACTTGTTAGGGGAGAAAAAAGATTCGATGAACTTGATGTTAGAGAAACTAAAGTTTTGATAAAGTTATATGTTGTTAAGAAGGATAAACTTGACCAAAGGATGATACAATTCAATGAAAATGTTGCAAATGAAATTGGTGCTAATGAAAACAATGCTGGAGAAGAGAATGATGGACATCCTTAGAATGTTAATTGAGCATGTAATACTTTTTTTTCATCACCTATTTTATCTTCTTGTCTTTTAATTGTATTTCCTAGTTACAAGTTCTCATTTTAATGATATATGAAAGATATTTATTAAAGTCAAGTCAACCTAGTTATATGTATCCATTTAACTGATAAAAATTATGTATCTTTTCACTTGTCATAAAAAAGTCAAGTTATATGTAACGCCTTGTTTTCACTAGACGCCGAGATACTTAAGGAGGAACTACCCCTTAGGCGGACCTCTTCAAAATATCGTCATTTCAACAAGTTAAAAGCGAATCAATCATTTTGTGAAGGAAAATTCACAAGAATTTTGGTAAAAATTTCTAAAAAAAGGAATTCTTTTGGGGAATTTCATGGATAAAGTTTCGTAGCAAAAATCCCTAGGAATGCTGTAACAAAATGCGCTAGAGATTTTATGCCCAAATTCTACGCCTGCAGCATCATAAAACATACCTTAATATCTATTTAGGTGTTGATAGACATCTTTGAAAAGGCTACTTTAACTGCTTGAAGGCTTGCCAAATTTGTACCCTTGATGACAACTCGAAGCACCTGAATTGGCATGTATATATGTACATTCAAATTAAATGGAGGTGCTTACTCTCCTTGATATCTTTTACGTGTTCATAGTGATCCTCTAAAAGGCTACTTTGACTATTTTATGGGTTTATTTTACTAAATTATCCTAATTAATTATACTTTAAAAATCTAAATTTCACTAGTAGTTTACGTACTTACTTAATGACAAAGGTACTATTAGAAGAAAATGGTAGATGTCTCTTCATTTTCTAAAATGTACAACTAAAAAGATCTATTTTTAATATACGGGACAAGTAAAAAAGGTACGTAATGAAGAGTCATAAAAGGGATATGTATGTGCAAGATCATCAGAGGTAATTGGAGTGAACTCAATGCCAAATGAAAGCACAAGGCATAATTTATCTGAATTGCTATGCTATAATTACATCCAGAATTACCATTTAATTTACTAACCTTCCTTGAACAAATCCTGTTGTAATAGAGCCAATCGGTAATCTATAAGATTCTTTAGCAGCAGGATCTTCATGTACATATTCACAGAGTTACTCGTGAAAACATCAAGCAATGAAGTTCAAAAGTTATCCGCGATTGGGCTAGGGAACTTATCAAAGCAATCAGTCAATTTATCAAAACCACAACCAATCAAGAACAACAAGTACTTTAAAAGAAAATCTGCAAAGGAGATGTATGTCTCTCCACTCAAAGTCTAAAAATGTCACGACCCAACTACCGGGCCGTGAGGGCACCTACTCTAATCCACCTAGATAAGAGAACCCTTACCACCCGATCCAATAGGCAATGCAGAAAAAGAAGTAAACCATGAAATAAACCTTTTTAATACATGAAAATATTTACAAGAATGCAAAAACCTTTTATAATTTTTAAAATCAGCCCTCCCTAGAATCTAGTCTAAGCCGGTACAAGACCTATTACCAGATGATATAAAATGAAGAAGACTCAACTCCCACCATAGAAGCGAAGGTAGGAGTTGATGGAGAATCACCGTCATCCTGGACCTGTGAAACATCACCAACCCTGCAACCAGACTATACCCAAAAAGGTATAGCAAAAGTAGAATCAGTACAAACACATGTACTGGTAGGCATCATCGGTCGACCCGAATCCACTCCTACCATCATATAAGAAGTCAAGCTAAATACCTGAGTTAAATACTCTAATCCCTTTCACATCCACCTTTATCAAAACCCGCTTCGTAAATAACCTTCCTATACCTTAGACTTCACAAGTCACCTTGTCACCTAGACTTCCTCAAGTCACCTTGACACCTAGACTTTCCAAGTCACCTTGACACCTAGACTTCCCAAGTCACCTTGTCCATTGCCAACATCTAAGTCCATACCTGGACTACTATTTCCTGACCCAAGTCAACCGCTATGACTCAACAACCCAGAGTAAACTCCACTACTTAGTGACGTAGACCGCACCAGTTGTACCACCACTTACTAGTACAAAATTGTTCCCATGACCCCAGGGCCATACTCGGCAAGTGACAATAGCCAATGCTATAACAAGTCTCTCCCTTAGCTTATCAAACGTACGCAATAAATCTAACTGATATTGACAATTCCCAGTGACAACAAACATATATCCTATTTACAGAACCCGGACCCAACAAGGATCCTTAGGACAATAACATACGACCCTGGTTCACAGAAGAACCACCTTATCACTTAAGCGCACTAACCCAGCCCTTCAAGGACCAACTATATGCAAAATAATAATAAATCTTGGCCCTCTCAGGAACCCAATATATAAAGAACAAATGGTATACCCGCACTGAGTAAAGAATTATATCATATAATAACAGCCAGTAGAATAACTCCAGACTCTCAGTCTACCTTTTGACTTATCAACCACTGGGAACAAGTTCAACAATCATTCAACAACAATAATCAATATGACATTTACCCTTTTTCATTACCGGACCAATCAAGGATCCCTAGACCAACACCTAAGTGTTAACATGTGATGCCCAATCCACCACAGGACTATCCCCACATTTAAGTGTAACAACCTGGCCTCTCAAGGACCAATGTAATCAATCACAGATAACCCGATTCACTCAAAGAGCCACATGTACAGACATAAATAACAGATAACCCAGTTCACTCATGAAACCAACATGTAAAGAATACAATCAAGAAAGTAAAGCAAACTCGTACCAGGCGTGGTACCCGAGCCAACCATTTGTAATTCCAGTACCAGGCGTGGTACACGAGCCAACCAAATAGTATCTTATACCAGGCGTGGTACCCAAGCCAATCAGTAAGTAACCTGTACCAGGCATGGTAACTGAGCTAACCAATAAGTAACATGTACCAGGCGTGGTACCCGAACCAACCAATAAGTAACCTGTACCAGGTGTGGTACCTAAGCCAACCAGTAAGTAACATGTACAAGGCATGCTACCTGAGCCAACCAGTAAGTAACCTGTACCAGGCGTGGTACATGAGCCAACCAGTAAGTAACCTGTACCAGGCGTGGTACCTGAGCCAACCAATAAGTAACCTGTACCAGGCGTGGTACCCCGAGCCAACCGAATGTCACACAAAATCCACAGTCACAAACAATGAATAATCAACACTTGTAAACCAACAAGCAATAACACCTAGTTCATTTCACAAGACTGAAAATAGGACTTTTGGATATTCCTAAATCATTCCCTAAGCAATGCAAACCATACAAATACTTACACAAAAGCACACAAATATACAATGCATACAGAAATCAATAACCATCACCTACCCCCATTCCGGGTATATAAACTTAACCTTGAAATCTCGTCCGAAGACTAACCCCAATTCACCCCTTAACACCTACTAGTAGATACATCCATTACTGACCCTCCTCCTAGGACCGAAGTACAACATAGGGAAACCTCCCCTAACCTTGGTAATTCAACCTCTTACGGTATTCTAATTATACCAATTCATTTCCTCAGAACTTCCATTCCTTGCACATTAGTTAATTACTAACCCCTTCTGGTTCCCCGAACCTTCCCGACATTCTAATCCTTGTATTTCATTAGCCAAACCATACCAAAATAAGTATACACCCAGAATATCACAACGCATTATCACAAATCTACTATTTCCAGTTCAACCAACAACCCAATAATTCTTTCTCCATATTCCATGCCTGGAGGCCTAAACATGAATTCTCCTTTTCATTCTACACAATAAATAGGAAATGATATCGTTCAAATCTACTCTGTGGAGAAAACCTAGCCAACCTGGATGTCGAGCAGCTGTTCCATGCCCTTTCTGGCTCCTTGAAGGCATTGCCTGATGATTCTGAAGGCCCGAATTCGTGGTTTTGCATCCTTTCAGCCGGAATCCCTCCTCCCCATGGCTCCCAAGCTTTGGAGCAGCCTAGGAGGGTTCTTGGAGTAACCCTCGTCTATTTTGGGGTTGAATAAGAGAGAATGAAAATATAAAACCCATTTTTGAGTTTTCAGATCACGTCACTCCACTATAGCGGTCCACGCTCCTCTACAGTGGTACTGTCATAGCGAAACCTACCGCTATAGCGGTGTTGACCCGGCGTTGACTTTTGCTATAGCGATAATTTCTCTGCTATAGCGGAGGTCACTATGGCGGTGTGTCAACCGCTACGGCGGTTTACACAGGATAGAAAGTCGTAAATCCTCTCAAAAGGGTCCATTTTACAACACACTTAATTTCCTGACGTTCCGTATTAACCCTTCTATGTCAACCTAGATTCTGGAATTTCTACTTACCCGAATTCGATTCTGAAAAGTCCCCCAGACTCCTTTATGTCTTAGATAAACTGAAAACTAGCTCAAATCAAGATACTTTACCCAAACTTTACCCGGATTGCCCTAGACTGTACCTCGCTCCAAAACTAGCCAAGACTAGCCTAGCCCAGAATTTTCAACTCCCAAACCCGGAAGTTTTCTGACTCGAAAATTGGCGCAAAAAGTTTACCCGTAGCGATGAACCCGGTCGTTACAACAGATACCAATTTACTCATCGTTTGTCCCTTAACGATCTTTGAGGCGGAAAGAGAAGAAGTAGCCCACCCCTCCCTTGAACCTTAACGCTCTACCATGACAGCATAAATATAACCTTATGCAAACCACCAAAACTCCCCAGTCCCTTGGTGTACCTATCTCAATCAAAATTCAACTCGCTCCCGCTCTATCAAAGAATTCCTTCCTTTGAGCTGCACAAGGCTAACTAGATTACCCCTCCCCGAATGTCCAAGAAATTCGGGGGCTCATCGAAACACCGGAGCAAAAGAAACTCAACTAATGAACAAAATAGTTTTCCCATGCCAAGGGGACTAGATCCCACCGTTGTGTGCCCTTTCCCGCTATACCCGGAGTTCTACTAATCTGAACTCCATTATGGAAGCTTCCACGGTGTACTATGCCCCTCACACATCATAGTTTACCTTGCTCCCATCAACATTATTCCCCAAGACACCACGTATCTCTAAACCACACAATAGAAAAAAAATTCATTGGAACTCATCCTAACTTGAGGTTTTCGTCATCTCTAGTCTTAGGGGAAATTTTACCTAGGCACTTACACCCTAATCAATGTTATGGCGAGCCCACCCTCCCCACTCAATGAGCAGTAATACTGGTATTATCATAACCGACCAAGGGGTAACAATGTTTAAGACTCTATTTAATTACCCCACTCCCTCAACTGACCCTACTACTACGGATCATCAATAATAAACAAGCCCAATCGCCCTCATGACATAAGCATATGACTAATGTCCAACATTACTCAGTCAATTACAGGTCATTTGTCAAATTCTACATAGGTGACTATTCCCACTAGTGGTAAATTAAAATTTCACCAATACCCCGAGCTATCATATCTACTCTTTCCTCCTATTGCGCATTGATGTTAAATTTTTGGCAAATTCCCTTATATGCATACCATATTAGTTCTATAGACGATCTTCTTGTTTTTAAATTATCCCGGGAATGAATGAAAAATAGGGGAAAACAGGGTGAGGTTTCTGCCTCGCGCCCTCCCGCTATAGTGGTTGTCACTCTGCCATAGCGGTACCGTCGTAGTGGTAAAAATCCCGCTATAGCGGGATCGCCATAGCGGTGTAGTTCTGCTATGGCTGTCCAGATGTAACAACCCAGAAATTTGAAATTTCCAGCAAGTGTATCCTTCCCCCCTTCCCGGTTATCATTGTCTAATCCCGTCAAGCCCGACATGGTCTTAAAAAAATCCCAAGACCATTCATGGCAATGCACATATCAAAACTCAGCATCAGAAAATCACCAATCACAAAAGATTTACAAAGGACAATTGTTCCCAACAATACCTTCCCACTATTACACACGAATAGCTCCCTTTGTTCCCATGGTTCCCAATCAAGCACCGACTATCCTGAAACCGAAGCTTCCATACAGTCGTAAACATAACCAATGATGAGTCCTTTTTCGAAAGTAATATGAAATTTTACTCCACACAGATAGCATTTTTTCACAGACCAAACTATACCAATTCAATTTATGACGACCTTTAGACCCATAATTTCATAGTAAGGCAACCAATCACATACCAATCAAGTAGCCATACAAGCACTATAACACACAGATAATCCAGCTTCAGGCTACAATGAATTCAGGTCACATAATTCACTCTCTATTCATCCCAGGGATGACCATTAGTCAATCATCCATGTCTTACCACAGTTCCCACTATTAAGCAATAATAGCCCTTGTCCCTGGTACTTATTCACATACCAACCACTTGAAACCTAAGTTCCCACAAGTAGATATATCATTTTCCCTTATCATTTTTACCAATGATAAGACCATGCCTGCATTTAGCATACTGGTTTCCACTTGAAACCACAAAATAAGAATTCCTTCAATCATTAACACATAACCAGGTTAAGACTCTTCACTAATCATAAATTTCAAAGTAACTCAAGCAATTGCACGCCACACAATCGTAGTCATCCAAATAATGCAATGCATTCAATCACAAGTTTCAAGCTCCAGCACAAAATCAAATCAGTTTCATTACCTTTTATTCGCTTCATGGATGACCGTTAGCCTATTCATCCATCCTTTACATAGCCTCCCAGGCCAGATAACACTTGGAACCTTCCCAGTTCAAATTTCCCTTGCTTGTCTTATCGCAATCGGAGTCAAATGACATCGTTTTTCCTTGTCGAGATACCAATTGGAATCGAGAGATACCAATTGGACTCAACCCATACAAGCAAGTGACAAATCGCATGAAAGGAATGAAAGAAGAGAGATATTTCCTAAGATGCTTCATAGCTTCCCACGGATTAGATATGGACGTCAACACACCAATCGCAGGACACTAATCGATATTTTGCTCTTGTACTGGGAGACCGATAACCTGGGCTCTGATAATATCTGTCATGACCCAACTACCGGGATGTGCGGGCACCAACTCAATCCACCTAGATAGGAGAACCCTTACAACCCGATCCAACAGGAAATGCGGAAAAAGAAGTAAACAATGAAATAAAACTTTTTAATAAATGAAAATGTTTACAAGAATGCAGAAACCTTTTACAATTTTTGAAATCAGCTCTCCCTAAAATCTAGTCTAAGCCGGTACAACAGCTATTACCAGATGATATCAAATGAAGAAGACTCAACTCCCACCATAGAAGCGAAGGTAGGAGTTGCTGGAGAATCACCGTCATCCTGGACCTGTGAAACATCACCAACCCTGCAACCAGACTATACCCAAAAAGGTATAGCAAGAGTAGAATCAGTACAAACACATGTACTGGTAGGCTTCATTGGTCGACCCAAATCCAATCCTACTATCATATAAGAAGTCAAGGTAAATACATGAGTTAAATACTCCAAGCCCTTTCACATCCACCTTTATCAAAACCCGCTTCGAAAACAACCTTTCTATCCCTTAGACTTCCCAAGTCACCTTGTCACCAAGACTTTCTCAAGTCACCTTAACACCTAGACTTCCCAAGTCACCTTGACACCTAGACTTCCTAAGTCACCTTAACACCTAGACTTCCCAAGTCACCTTGTCCATTTCCAACATCTATGTCCATACCCGAACTACTATTTCCTGACCTAAGTCAACCACTATGACTCAACAACCCGGAGTAAACTCCACTACTTAGTGACGTAGACCGCACCCATTGTACCAAAACTTACTAGTACAAAACTGTTCCCATGACCCCCAGGGACATACTCGGAAAGTGACAATAGCCAATGCTATAACCATACCACAAGTCTCTCCCTTAGCTTATCAAACGTACGCAATAAGTCTAACCGACATTGACAATTCCCAATGACAATAAACATATATCCTTTTTACGGAACCCAGACCCAACAAGGATCCCTAGGATAATAACATATGACCCTGGTTCACAGAAGAACCACCTTGTCACTTAAGCGCACTAACCTAGCCCTTCAAGGACCAATTATATGAAAAATAATAATAAATCCCAGCCCTCTCAGGAACCCAATATATAAAGAACAAATGGTACACCCGCACTGAGTAAAGCAGTATATCATATAATAACAGTCGGTAGTATAACTCTAGACTCTCAGTCTACCTTTTGACTTATCAACCAACGGGAACAAGTTCAACAATCATTCAACAACAATAATCAATGTGATATTTACCCTTTTTCATTACCGGACCAATCAAGGATCCTTAGAACAACACCTAAGTATTAACATGTGATGCCCGGTCCACCCGAGGACCATCACCATATTTAAGTGTAACAACCTGGCCTCTCAAGGTCCAATGTAATCAATCACAGATAACCCGATTCACTAAAGGAGCCATACGTAAAGTCATCAATAACAGATAACCTGGTTCACTCATGGAACCAACATGTAAAGAATACAACCAAGCAAGTAAAGCAAACCCGTACCAGGCGTGGTACCCGAGCCAACCATTTGTAATTCCCATACCAAGCGTTGTACCCGAGCCAACCATTTGTAATTCCCATACCAGGCGTGGTACCCGAGCAACCAAATAATATCTTGTACCAGGCGTGGTACCTGATCCAACCAATAAGTAACCTGTAACAGGCATTACCCGAGCTAACCAGTAAGTAACTTGTACCAGGCGTGGTACCCGAGCCAACCTATAAGTAACCTATACCAGGCGTGGTACCCGAGCCAACCAGTAAGTAACCTGTACCAGGCATGGTACCCGAGCCAACCAATAAGAAACCTGTACCAGGTATGGTACCCGAGCAAACTGAATGTCACACAAAATCCCTAGTCACAAACAATGAATAATCAACACTTGTAAACAAACAAGCAATAATACCTAGTTCATTTCACAAGACTGAAAAATAGAACTTTTGGACATTCCTAAATCATTCCCTAAGCAATGCAAACCATACAAATACTTAGACAAAAGCACACAAACATATAATGCATACAGAAATCAATAACCATCACCTACCCTCATTCTGGGTACATAAACTTATCCTTGAATTCCAATCTGAACCCCAATTCACCCCTGAACACCTACTATTAGATACATCCATTCCTGACCCTCCTCCTAGGACCGAAGTACAATATAGGGAAACCTCCCCTAACCTTGGTAATTCAACCGCTTACGATATTCTAATTATACCAATTTATTTCCTCGAAACTTCCATTCCTTGCACATTAGTTAATTACTAACCCCTTTCGATTCCCTAAACCTTCTTGACATTCTAATCCCTATATTTCATTAGCAAAACCATACTAAAATAAGTATACACCCAGAATATCACAACGCATTATCACAAATATACTATTTCCAGTTCAACCAATAACCCAACAATTCTTCCTCTAGACTCCATGCCCGGAGGCCTAAACATGAATTCTCCTTTTCATTCTACACAATAAATAGGAAATGAAAGCGGTCAAATCTACTCTGCGAAGAAAACCTAGCCTACCTGGATACCGAGCAGCTATTCTATGCCCTTTATGGCTCTGTGAAGGCGTTCCCTGATGATTCTGCAGGCCCAAATCCATGGTTTTGCGTCCTTTCAGCTAGAATCCCTCCTCCTCGTGGCTCTCAAGCTTTAGAGCAGCCTAAGAGGGTTCTTGGAGTAACCCTCATCTAATTTGGGGTTGAATGGGAGAGAACGAAAATATAAAACCCATTTTTTGAGTTTTTAGATCCCGTAGCTCTGCTATAGCGGTCCACGCTCAGCTATAGCGATATCGCTGTAGAGGAACCTACTGCTATAGCGGTGCTGACTCGGCATTTACTTCTGCTATAGCGGTGCTGACTTGGCATTTACTTCTGCTATAGCGATAATTTCTCCACTATAGTGGAGGTCACTATGGCGGTGTGTCAACCGCATAGCGGTTGACATGGGACAAAAAGTCATAAATCCTCTCAAAAGAGTCCATTTTACAACACACTTAATTTCTTGATGTTTCGAAATAACCCCTTCACGTCAACCTCAATTCCGGGAGTTCTACTTACCCGAATTCGATTTCAAAAAGTCCCCCAGACTCCTTTATGTCTTACCTAAACAGAAAACTAGCTCAAAATAAGATATATTACCCAAACTTTATTCGGATTTCCCTAGACCATACATCACTCCAAAACTGGCTGAGACTAGCTTAGCCCAGAACTTTCAACTCCCAAACCCGGAAGTTTTCTGACTTGAAAATTGGCGTGAAAAGTTTACCCATAACAATGAACCCAGTCGTTACAAAAAAAACTACCATTGTGCTCATTTCGCCTAGGCATTTGTTCTGCTAAAGACAGCTTGCTAAGGCAATTGAAAGGCTACTGTCCTGCTAGCACAATGATAATGTGAAAGTAGTTGAAGCAAGCATTGTCAGCTATATCAACGTTACTAGATGATAAAGTCAATATGAACAAGAGTGTTAAGTTACTGATTGAGATGCAAACCATTCAGTACTTGTTGAATGTGGTGAAGGAGCACAGAGAAAATGTCTTTGGCACAAATCATTTTGGCTGATTGAGAAGTTCCTTTGGGAAGGCGTGGATAAATCTGTTTCATATATATCACAGGTTGTACCCTGCATTTCACCATGGAGATGTTTGCACAAGGAAAATAGCTGAGAAAATCTTTCACATAGGCTAAAGCACTCACAGCTTTCCTAGAAGAGCATCGGTTATCTCTATCCGATACGGATCTCTTGGGTCCATCTGCTTTAGTATATTCACTAACATCACCAAAGAACACATATAGAAAAAATTAACAAACAAGATTTGGCTTTTATACACCAATAAGACTATAAGAGCAGAAACATATACATGTGATAGATGAAATATATACTTTTTGTAGTCGTCTCTGCCAGTAACGTGGTAATGACTTCATAAGATTGTTGTGGATTCTTCCATTACTAAATGCTATTTGTGATGATTCCTGAGGGTCTCTACAGAAATCACAAAATTATATATGGAACAAGAAAACAACTACAGTACTTGAAATTATGTTTGACTACAATCCATGTCACTGCTCAGCATAAATTATTTAGGTATTGTGAAGAAAAAGTACATATATCCCCAGATATAGCTACAATTTCTAAATTTAACCGATAACTTCTCACTGGCCTTAATTCTACGCCTGCGGTGTCATAAACCATGCATTGATATCTATTTATGTGTTCATATATAGTCATCCTCTAAAAGTCTATGAGTAGTCATAAAAGGATGTGTGTACGCTCATCAGAGGTAATTGGGGGGGGGGGGGGCGTGTGAGAGTGAGAGAGAGAGAGAGAGCAAAATTCTAGACGAAAGGCAACAAAAGTTAGTTAAACATGAAACCTATTGGCCCAAAGCAACTTTAGAATATCCAATAATTTTAAAATATCTAACAAAATCTATTTTCAACTTAAATTGAATGATCAAGAAAATATATTAGAAAATTAGAACAAGTGGCTGATGAGAAGGAAATGGAGTTAATGAAACTTCAGTTCTTCTAATCTTAGTTCATTTAAGATGGCTTCAATCTTTAAGATTTGGCCACTTGCAACCATTAAAAATGTTTCAGAGAGTTCAACATTCAATTAAAATACAAACACAAGTACAAAGAGAAGTCTCCATTTCATAACAAAAACAAAAAAGAAAAAAGTTATGGGCTTCAGGCACAAGAAAGCCTGAGAAAGTGAACTAGCAAATGATTAGAGGGGCTCGAAGGCCCACAAGTTCTTGGAAACATAAATGCAATGCATCAGGATAGAGAGGGCGCATCTGAGGCATATTCTGAGAGATCCACGGAGTCATCGCTCTCTGAGCCATCCTCTTCATTTCTAGCTAGAGCCTTCTCCGGGGCTTCTCTCACAGCATTAGCAGTGGCTTCAACTTTGGCGATAACACAGGCAAGATCAAGGTCATTGTCTCGGATCTCATGAAGGGTGTCCTCCCAGATATTTAGGGCCACCCAATTCCTGTCCAACTCGTTCACATACCTATCAGTGTTACGCCTCACTCGCAATGCATTAAACCTGGCCTCAAGTATCTCTCTGTCCATCTCATCCTTATCACGCAGCTAGCGAGCCAATGCCAAATCAGCATCTAGCATGGACACCATTTCTTGAAAGGTATCATGCGTCGAGTAAAGATGAGCCCATTTGTCCTCCTTTAAGAGACTTCCCCCTGTATCTCCTTATTGACTGTGGTAAGAATGGACAATGCATTTTCCCGCTCCTTTTTCTCCTGTAGGATCTCTTTGAGCTGTTGGGCCAGGGAGGTCCTTGTAGCCCGCAGAATCTCATTGTCAGCTTGGAGCCCTGCATTCTTTGACCGGAGCTCACTTTCCTCGGCCTGGAGCACACCCACTGCGGATAGATGCTCAACATCGCCGGAATGGGCCATAAGATTATGCAGTTGGTCTCTTGCTTTTTTCAGGGTGGTGATGGCAAGTTGGTGGCTCTATAAGTTAATGCAGAAAAAAGAAAAAGGTGGTCAGTAAAATTACCATGGATATGTATTTAGATGATTAGTAGTGCTCGTCTTATTTGGTGAATAGAGGTGATCAATTGAGTGAATGAATTTTCCAAATCATCTTCCTCTAACCTCGCCTTCTCCTCAGGCCCAAGCAAGGTCTCAAAGAGTTGAGCTGCCATCGAGAAATCACTCAGAAATCCACCCCTGTAGGAATTTCTACCACAACCCGGCATGGTGTAGGGTCTGAAGGTCCTACTTCAGAATTCGAAACACAAGCTGCTCCCCTCCAAGGGAATTCACAAGTTGAGCCAATCACGGGCATAGTAGCCAGCTCCGTCATCTCCTGGTCACTGGATGTCCCTATAAATATCTCCAAACCACCGGTCAGGGACATCATCTTCTCCTTTTTCATCATCATCTTCCACCATCACCACCTCGGGCATTGCCCCCCTCTGAATCTTTTCTACCTTAAGACGTCGGAGCAAACGGGAACTGATCACTTCTGCGCCAGGTCTGGTAAGATCAGGAGCCCTTCTCCTTTTTATGGAGAAGGGTGCTGCAGAACGGGAAAACCCACACCTTTGACTTTCTACAACCTCAGCCATGATACGCTGAAAGTTGGTAGCGCCAGCCCCACATGAAAGAGGCAACCTTATAACGGGCTTTTTGCTGGAAAAACCTGAAAGAATCTTCAAAATTAAAAAAATGTATCGCAAATATAAAACAAAACAATAGAGAAGTGTTCATGTAGACACTTATCGTGGTTTTTGCCCCTGGACTGAAGTGTTCATGTAGACACTTCCTCTAAAGATTCGTTTACAGTGGCTTTTCCCCTTTGGCGTTCTGGCTGTACAATTTCATTTTCACCCCTATCTTCATCAGAAGGAGGCATTGGTGGGCTGTCCATCAAGTATGTGAAAGATGAATGTTAGGAAGAAGACATATTTAGAGATAGATTAGTAAAATATTTCACTTCTAATTTTTTCGTAATGATTACTTGATGTTGCTAATGAAATAAGTCAAATGAATTATAATTACAATTGAAACGATCAAAAAGGAAATGTGAGTTAATATATGCTATCCACCTTGGTACATGCAAGATCTCTGGAAAAATCTCTTCACTTGACGACATTCTTTCACAGATTTCCTGTATATAATAAATTGAGAGTCACAAATAGAGTAAAAAATATACTAATGTCCTACAATTTAATTATTGTAATCGTGGAAACATATAAGCTTGTAGCACATAGTAAAACTTATAATAAGCATGTCTTAGAGTATTATACCAAGCGGCTGAGAATTTTTTCTGTAGTATGTAAACTCTAAAGATGTGTTAAGGTCTAGATTATTAGAAAAAATAAATCAAGCAAAAAAATCACAGAAACAAACAAGTTTTTATAGTTTATATTCCACACAAGAGATTAATATGAAAAATTTAGTAGTTTTAGTATATATTTATGTTAATACATGTTGTTAATGCCACTAAAGTTTTGCACGCCGTCATGAAAATCTATGTTGGATTGTTGCAATTAATTACAAAATTCAAAATAATCACTCAATTGAGATTCAGATTTCAATTTTTCTGTGATTAATATCTTAATATATATAATTGTTCCGAAAAGAAAATATAGTAAATCTAAAAATATAATTGTCATCCAACTCTTGCTATTTATATAATAATTGTTTAATTTGAACTCAAAAAACTATTTAATTGTTTAAATACAACGAAGAAGAGAATAGGAAGATAAAGAAAAAGATGAATAGGGGAAAGCGATAAATTTGAAAATCTTTTTAGGTTTAAGAAAAATAATTAAAGGCTTTCCTTCTTTTTTTTTCCCACAACAACCCGCCCCTACTTTTGGTCACAATTGAATTGACCCATCACTAATGATTTAAGAGAGAGAGAGATTATATATAAGAGAGAGAGAAGTAGAGAGAAAGGGATGATTTTTATTTATGTCTCCAGGCTCCTTTTATAGAAGTCGGATATTACATAGTATTGGCTTTTGCTATTCATGGATGACCTTTACTGTTCATGAATAGTTAGTGACCTTTACTATTCATGAACGACCTTTACTGTTCATGAATATGACTCTTTATCTTACTTTACATATAAAAACAAAAGACTTTACTTTATACTTTACATCTGTCTAATATTTTGGCTGTTTATTTTGGCCGACACAACTAAACTTTATCTACATAACTTTACACCTATTACAATAAAACAAAATTTTAAAGTAGATGTTGTTATAGCTGTTTGTTCATATCTTCTTTGTAGCTATCTTCGGTATCTGCAAGCTGCCCTTTTTTCTGGCTTTATCTAATTGGTTGTCTTGTCTTCATCTAATTGGACGTCTGGGACCATATTTTCTCCTCCGTTACATTTTGAACATATATGATCTGGGTATTTTTGTCCAATCAGTTTGCAATATTTAGTCATCAGTTGCTGGGAGATAAAATCTTTACGTATAGCTCTTGTAATTGGTTCTTGTTCAGGCCTTAGTAATGTCATTATCCATTTTCGTATTTCTTCCATGTCGTTTTCTCGTAGTTCTCTGGAATGAGCGTATATTATAGTTTGTCCTCTGGAGTAGTAGTTCCATATTGGACTTTCGTTGAGGTAGTTATTTGCTAGTTCACTGAGTATTGTAGATAATCCAATTGTTCTCTTATTTGCATAGAAATCGGGTATTTCTGCTTTAGGTATTTCTGGTTGTTGTTCTATTTTCTCTGGTATAATCATATCTCGTGTGAGTCCTATTTTAATAACTTGGATTGGTGGTTTTATTTCATTGTGGAGTATCTCTGCTGGTGCTGTATAGAATTTTATAAAGAATAGGGTGCCTTTGGTAATTCTTTTGTAGGTAGTGAAGGGTTTATGTATTTCCGGTATTGTAGCTATTTCTTCTCCTGTAGATGTATATACGGTACTTAGTAGCCCGTAATTGTAGCAGGTATTTACTAGGTTTGCACTGGTACCTGGTTGTGCTATAAGTCGGTTGTATCCTTGTAATGGCTGGGTTATATAATCTTCTGCTGGATTTTTCGTAGTTTTTGACCTTGGGTTTAAGTTCAGAAAAGTTTGTAGTTTATGGATGTTTTCGATATATGCTCTGGTTATATGGTTGTATGTTTGTTTTTCTTGGCTTAGGCTGTCTTTGTAGGTATTTGGTTGAGGTGGTATGCATAATGGTTCTTTATTTATTCTCGGTGTAAATGGTTTATTAAATACTATATTTGCATTTTCATATCTTGGTTTACTAGGTCCTGCTCCTGACGAGTTATTTGATGCTGCTTCTGTACCTGAAATACTAAATTTTTCGTTAGTTTGAGTTTTTAGGTGTTTCTCATCGTCACCTTTTAGCTCCGCATATTTTGAGTCATGCTGCTGACTTAGCTCATTCTTTTCTATCTCTTGCAGTCTCGTTCCTATACTGTCCACTTTCAGAGAAAGCGTAGTAAGGATTGAGAGTATATCTGGAGTATTATCCTCAGTCTGAGTACTTTTGTCTTGATAGGTGATTTGCAATCGCATTCTTGTTAGTTGAAATTACTTCAATTGTAAATGTAAAGTTTTGTATATTCAATACAAGTCTTTTTATTTCTTTTGTAGTAACTGAATCTTGTATTTTTCTTGTAAGCCACCATTTAACTTGTGTATTGTCTGTTCTTACAAGAAACTTATTGTAAACTATGTATGGTTCAAAGTTTAACAAACATTTATATAATGCAAATAGTTCTTTCCTATTTATTTCCCATTTTATTTGTGGTTCTGTATATGATCCTGAGTAATATCTACAATGGTGTTCTATTTTTTCATTTTCATATTTATATTTCAATACTCCGCCGTAGCTATGATCGCTAGAGTCTGTTTCTACAATGTATGTAAATTATTTATTTTCATCTGGAAAATATAGTTTTGGTAGCTGTTTACACATATTTTTAATTTTCTTTATATGAGTTTTATCTGTGTCATCAAAATGGTATTCTACATCCTTTTTTTAATTTTTTCTGTAATGGCTTTAAATTTTCTGCTAGCTTAGGTATATATTCTCGTACTTGGTTAACTAATCCTAAGAAGGATTGTAGTTTCTTTTTTGTGTCGAGCATTTCGTCTTCAATTATTTTTTGTACTATATGTGTTTGCATTTTTATCCCCTTTTTATCTATTTGTATTCCTAGGAATTCTATTTGATTTTTCATTATTTCTGCTTTCTCTTTGCTTAGACTAATTCCTGAAATTTCTATAATATGTATAAATTTTTCTAATAATCTTATATGTTCTTCTTGTGTTCTGGAGTATAGTAATATATCGTCTATATAGACTATACAGTTTTCTAGCTGGTTAAAATAGTTATCCATAAAGTGTTGGTATCTACCTGGTGCATTTTTATATCCAAATGGTAATACGTTCCATTCATAGAATCCTTGTGGTACTGTAAAAGCTGTTAATTTTTTAGATTCATCTTCTAGTTTTAGGTGGTAAAATCCTAATTTACAGTCAAATTTACTAAAATAATTATATCCTTGTATTTGTCTTATTTTTAATATTTTATTTGGTATTGGGTAGTTATATGTTTTGGTTTTTGCATTTAAATTTCTATAGTCTATGACCATCCTAGTTTTTCCTCTTTTTTGTTCACTATGTTTATTTACTATGAAAGCTGGGCTAGAATGTTTGCTATTACTTTCTTGTATATAGGTTTTTTCTAGTAATTCATTAATATGCATTTTAAATTTTTCTAAATCATTGAAATTATATCTTAAAGGTTTTTGGGTTATAATACTATTTTCCTCCGTTAGTTCTATCTTAACTTTTGTTTTGTGTGTAATCATACTCCCTTCATTGTTAAATCCTGTTACTACTATTGGTGTTTTTAGCTTTTCCCATTTTTCTTCTGGTAAGCAATTATATTTAAATATATTAGCTTCTGCTCCTGTATCTATCATTGGTGTATAATATCTATTATTATATCCTTCTACTATTATTTTTGCTAGTATTTATATCTTCATTTCATAGTTTCTTTCTTTTAAACTCTTTTTATTATTATTTTCTTATTATCATGTGTTATTATTAATTGTTTATTTTCTATACTATATGGCTTCATTTTTTCTAACCATTTTATTCCTAATATTATATTTTTTTCTTGGTGTATTTCAAATTTTATTTTTATTGGTATTCCTCCTATAATTATTTCCTTTTTTACTATTTCTTTAGTATTTACTAATGTTTTTGGTAGGTCTGGACATGACTAGTTTTTTACTTTTATCTTATCTTCCATAACTAATTCTCTTGTTATGTTATTTTCTTCTTCTCCTATATCTATTAATATTAAACATTTTTGTTGATTTATTATTCCCGTTATATAGTATTGTTTTAGTTCCTCTTTTTGATGTTTTATTAGTCTTGTAGATGATTCTTGTATTTCTGGTTCGTAATTTATACTTGTGCTTTCATATCTTCTGCTACCTGATATGCTTAATGTTGGTTCATAGTTTATTCTTTTAGATGTACTTAATCTTTCTTTTACTATTTCTAAATCTTCGTCAAAATCTATTTCTTTGTAACTATAGTCATTTTTGTCTATCAGAGTAACTATCTTTTCAAAGGGGTTTTCTATTTTTATCCTATTTATTTTATTTTTTGCTGTTATTTTATGTTTAGTAGTTAATACATATAAATTTTTACATCTTGCTGTAAATATTTTACTGCCTGGGGCTAGTTCTATTCCTGACATTTTCCAATATAATACTAAAGATTTATCTATATTTTTATCTGATACTGCTACTGAATAATTAGCACTTATTATAAATTTAAACTTTTGGTATATTAAATTTCATTTAACTGCGCTTATTATGCTTTTTTTCTATAGGTTCTATTATTCTATCGTCTGCTAAATATATTTCTATTGGTGTATCTATTCCTTCTCTAAAACAAACTTTTATTAATATTTCTGTTCCACCTAGATGTACGTATTTTATTGGATCTCTTACTTTTAGATTTTGTATTTCTTTATTTATGATCCTCCTGCTTATCAAGGGGATTTTAGCTTTTCCTTGTATATATTTGCAATCTATTACATGTTCTTTTTGGCTTACTACGTAGTATTCTTCTTTTTGTCTTTTGAATAAATTTCTAATAATTGGTATACTAAATATTTTATCTACACTTAAGTCTAATTCTTTCCCTTTTATTTGATCAAATATGTTATAATCAAATATTATTTTTTGATCTGTAGATTCTTCATCTAGATACGATGGAATATATGTCCAAATAAAATTAATCTATGATTTTAAACATGATTGATATGGTTAAATAATTTTATTTACAATCTAAAATAAATAAATAAAAATGTATGAAACAAATAAAGAGAATAACCCTAATTTCGTTAGGTTATCTTTGAAAGTGATTAGCTTTTAAAAGTGTTAACGACCCAAAATTTCAAAATCTATGATATCCCAATTTTTAACAGATACATGTCACAAGAGATAAATCAAAGCAAGTAATCATGATGTTGATGAGATTGCAAGATTGAAGGCTTACCTGAGCCGCACCTTCGACATAAACTTGGCATGCTAAGGTACTTCTTGGACACAGAGGTTTTCGAGATCTATAAGAAGTAGAGCCATCTCTCAAATTAGATTTATAAATTTATACCATGTATGAAGTTAAATGCTAATGTTTTTCCCTTTCCAATACTATAAATAAGGAAAAGATGGACACGGTTCCCTAGACTCCTAGTAGAACTTTAAAAAAATATCGAGAGATAAAAACAAGAAAAGGAAAGTGATGTTCGAATCATAAACTTTGATATATAGTTAAAAGGAAATAAAAAGTGCATTTACATAAAACAAAGAGTTATAATTTACCGTACAAAGTTTAAGTTGCACAAGGTCAAACACTTTAGGTAACAATCAATTCCAACACTACCTATATAAAGAAGAAGAAAGAAAGAATGTTTGAACACATGTATCAAGATACACCTAAACAAAGAAACACAAAATAATAAAGTTAGGTCATAGGTATTAATTTGTATTATGGATATTCATTCAAAAGATCATTAAAACCTATGGTATATGTAAAAAAATTGAAATTTTTTCTCTACTTCATTATAGTTCTTACAAATATATAAAAATGATTTTCCTATCAGATTGGACTGTGAGTTATACAAACAAAATGAAGAAATAAAAAAGAGAAATTTTGCTAGAGCATATCTGAGAAATGAAAGGACAGAGAGAGAGAAAACACCTTTGAGTCTTCAGATATGGTGATGAAGAAAAGAAGAGAAAATATGCTTATATTTATAGGACTATGAAATCTTCAAATATGAAAAATGATCAACAAAGTAGCAACCTAATTTAATTTCTTACTAATTTTATTATGGCAATGAAAATAGAATAAGGAGAAAAAAATCAATTGCAAAGATTGAGGTATTTTTCTTTTTTTGTCAACTTCTTAAATCGTTAAAGAACACCGACAAATAGAAAGAAAACTAAGTTAAATAAAAGAATTATAATTAACCTTCCATAAACTCATATAATTATGGAAGTATAATTATTAAATCTCCAACTTCAAGATTGTGTTTTAGGATTTTAACTATATCTATGTAGGTAAGTTATTAATCAATACCTTAAAAGACCAGTGTAATGTTCCTCTAGGTCATTTTTTGCTTTTCGTCCCTTTTTCCGCATTTTGAGCTTTCCCTCAGCGGCTACAGGTCATTTATGACTTTTCGAGACTGACGGTTCGGTAATCGGGTCGTTCGTTAGGTCATTATGACCATTTTCCTGTTTTAGAACTTAAAGTTAGAAAATCTTTGACTTTTGTCAACTTTTTTGGTTAACGCGCTCAGAATTAATTTTGACAGTTTTGTTGGCTTTGGAACAGGGATTTTAGTCTAGTGGGACCATTGGTCTGAGTCTGAGTGCCTTCGGTTTGGTTTTATGTGGCTTTGTGTGTTTTGGAGTCAATTTGGCTGGTAGGGTCGACTTTGGTCAACATTCAGAGAAGACGACCTCGAATGGGAATTTTGTCAGCGTCGTTAGCTCCGAAATGTCGACTTTGGGCTAGGGGGACCTTTGGTTTGGGTCCCGAGGCTTCCGGGCTCATTTTTGGGTTTTGAGTTTTGAGGTGATTTTGAGTGTGGGGCCCACTTTTTATTAAAATGATCTCTGTTGGGAGTTTTGTTGATTCCATTGAGCCCGGAATGCCGTTTCTGGTAGGGTAGCATGGTTGGTTTGTGTTCACGGGGTTTCGGATGAATACCGAGGGTCCGTCGGAAGATTTTTTGGACTTGGAATTTACTAGTTGATGCATTAAGTTGCAGACAATTTTGTTCTTCGCAATCGCGGGGACCACGTCGCTTTCGTGATGGTCTAGTTTTCTGACCATCGCATTTGCGAATGGGTCCTCCGCGTTCACGATGTAGCCGGCTGGGAGCTCGGCTTGGCTTCTTCTTCGCGAACGCGGCCGGGCCATAGCGATCGCGATGGTTCGGTTGGCTCTTCTCCACGAATGCGGGGGTCCTGTCGCGATCGCGATGAAGGACCCCTGGAAGTTATATTAAGTTTCAACTTCATTTTCTCCTTCATTTATCTGTAAAACACCATTGTTAAGCTCCAAAACTCCATTTCCCAGCTTCCTTGTTTCAGCATCTTCATCCGGTAAGTTC
This sequence comes from Jaltomata sinuosa, assembly GCA_003996215.1. Classification (NCBI taxonomy): domain Eukaryota; kingdom Viridiplantae; phylum Streptophyta; class Magnoliopsida; order Solanales; family Solanaceae; genus Jaltomata; species Jaltomata sinuosa. Next base: position 611,145 of record QJPP01001028.1, on the reverse strand, counting down.
CCTCGTCACCCCTCTCCTCATTCCGTGTAAGTTCCCGTGGTTCTTTCGCTAAATTGCCTTTGTTGCTAAATTCGTCGACTTTGGGGATTCTTGTGAAGTATGATTCTTTGGGGACTGCATGTTCTTGAACTCTTGCAACTCAGCTCCGTAGCGTGTTCTCCGTATCGAGGTTGGTTTCCGCTTTAGATTCCGAGCTTTTCCGCCTAAAATCCTGTGAATTAGTAGCACTTCGGTGTTGTTTCGGGACCCGAATCGAGCTCCGTTCGCGCCCAAATTTTGGGCATGGGTTTCTTAACCCACCGCGAGCATAATTGTGAATTTTGTTTTCTATTTCGTCGCGCTGGCCCCCAGGGTCATTTTCCGACCCGATTTTTGGCCTGATTTTCCGTATATCAATATGGGTGTCACTCTTCTCGTCTTTACACCTGGCTTATGTTCTTGATAGTGTGGTAGCTTTCTGAGGCTGTTTGGAAGGGGAAGGCACATGAGTGATGGTTCATGTTTGTAGTTCGGCCCCGAGGTAGATTACAGTTTACTTTTTAGACTGAGTTAGTTAAGTTTTATATGTTTATATATTACTGGAACGCTAGGTTGGATTTTAGATAGACTTTAGGCTTTAATCCTGTATCATGATTGATTGGTCATTTTGGGTTTTTAGTCTAGGATTGCATGTTATCCTTAGCCTAGGAGCTTGTTTCTTCTGTGTGACTAGTCTAAGATCCTTAGCATGCTTTTAGGAGGCTTTAGAGGTAGAATAGAGCTTGCCCGTTGTTTTTCTCTTTTATTTTTCCACCTTACCGCTTTACTTTATAATGGTGTGTAACTGTAGGCCCGAAGCCATGGCTAGGATTAGGATGGATTCCAGGTCAGTTCTCTTATTTTGGAGGGTACTTTTTCCCTGTTTGATCTGATGGTGTGATTATTCGTCTGTTTGTGAGCATTCATCCTCATATCGCATGGCATATCATTGGCACAGTTTGGAAATGATTTTTCAAAGACTTTTGGGTTTGAAAAGAGGTTTTCCTACTGTTGTGATGAGTTTTGAACTAAATCGAGCTATTTTGAGTATCACTTGGGTTTTTGAGAGGGAAAGAGGAACTACTATTTTCTGTATATAAACTTATGGTCCGATACGGTATTCCAGGCCCCCGATGCGTTATTTCGGGTATATTATTATTTCATATACATAAGCATAGTCCGATGAGATATTCTGGGCGCCCGATGCGGTATTTCGGTTTTATATTATTATTGCATTCATGTATGCATCATTGTGCATTGCATTGCATTTGTTTTGGCATGTGGATTGACTCCGGTTTGGCTTGTTGTCGTTTTCCCTTATCTTTTGATTTATCAGCATGTCTTTGGTTTTATAACTAGTTTTAGGTGGATCCCTGTATACTTAGTTTCTTTCCTATAATCTATATTTATATATTATCTTTCTGCGCTCGGTCAGCCTATGATGCCTACTGAGTACCCATTATTTTTGGTACTCATACTACACTATGCATCTCTTTTTCTGATGCTGCACCAAGTACGAGCCACCCTCGCTGATCTCCTATCGTTCGAGGTTCGTTGCTGTTCGAATTGCGGTGAGCTCCCAGCGCTTTTGGAGACTTTACTTGCTTTCCAACCTGTATATCCTGTCTATATTTTGTATTTTGGATAGACAGAGGTTGTTGTATAGCTACTCCTTGCTTTAGTCGCTCTGGTACTTGTGACACCAGGTCCGAGTTGTTATTTTGGGTCGTTTTGTCTTTCAGTCACTTTAGGGCCATCTTTTGTATATTATGTACACTGGTATGTATATATGCTTTTGGTCCTATCCTTTGTTATATCTTCCGCTTCTTGTTAGTTAAATTATTTTTTACTGCTTTCCGCATATTTTGGGTTAGTCTTGTCTACGGAAGGGTTATGTAGACGCCATCATGACCCGGTTTCGGGTCGTGACAACCAGATTGTGCAATTAATTGATTTCTAAATTTGATCAAATTATCTCAATCAAATTTTAATTATTTACTTATGTGGTCTTATCAGACATTTATTAATATAAGCCAAATACTCTTAATTTATATTCAGAGATAGATACACATTCATATATTCTACTCTTTTTTACTTTTTGTGTACAAAAACAGGATTAGAAAGGGGGCACTATGGACCACTCAAAATCTCAATGAGGGAAAGAAGAACAAAATTCTACATAAAAGATTAGTTTATTGTGTAAGAAAGCATACAGGCTGTCTATTCAATCACTATTAAAAGAAGGTTAAAAACTGAGGGTCGATTTCGATAGACAAGGTCGAATTTTTAGGCAAACTCGATGCCAAATAGACACACTCGCACCCGTCGGAATTGTGAAATCCACGGATAGAGTCAGTTAAAACGGAGGGACAACTGACCCTGTCCGTTGGTTTTTTTAAAATTGATAAATAATAATAAATATAATGCAAATATTGACGGATAAAAAATCACCCGAACAGATTCAGTCCACAAAAATAATGGACAACCGATCCTACCTATCAATTTTTATTATTTTAATCTTTTAATAAAAAATCAATGGAGAATATCACTTTTAAACGACGTTATCCGTCACATTGCAAAAATCGATGAGGCAAAACACAATGAATATGACTGCGTCAGTTTTCTATCACTTTTGGACAAAAAATTGACGCAGCCCGTTGCTTTTTGACAAGTTTTTAGTAGTGAAAAACCGTTGAAAAAGGCTCATTTTTTAAAATTTTCAAAAATGTTGAAAAATGTAGCTACTTCAAAATCGAACCCAAGCATTTTCCTTGACTTTGGACAATTCTATCAGTCGATCACACATGCTATTTGATGAAATATTTTATTATTTTTATTTATACTCTTCAATTTTAATCTTACACTTTAAAAATTCATGGAGTCCCTTGTTTTTTTATATAAAAAAAATAGGACTACGTCGATTTTCTTTTAAAAAATATTAAAAATCATTTTTAGAATTTTTGCGCAATTTTGCAAATCAATGTTTTGGAAGGGGGTCTGAGAGCATATCGTACTATAGACTCAACGCACGATTCATGATAACAAGAGTGCATTCTTTCAATTTAATAGACTTAAATGCACTAGTGGGCTCCTCTCAAGCCCTCGTTTTTTGAATTTTCTGATGGATCTATCTAAGAGAGCATCGATAGGAATCAGAGATTTATTGCTTCTATCACCTTGAAGATGAGGTGTAATCGGTGAATTTGGAACAATGAACGAATCTGTACAAGTTTCTTATGACACTATTCTATTGCACGATCTAGAGTATGAAAGGATAGAAAATTTTTCTTAAATGACTGTAGTTTCTCATTTATAAAAGTGGGGCCCTCACAATCTTAAATGAGATCCTACTTACATGACTTTATAGACTCTCTAGGACATTTGAAATCTATGCTCTGATACCAAGTTTGTCATGCCCCGAGCCTACACCCTGGATAGAACTGGCACTTGATGCCATCACTAGCTCGAGTATACCCTTGGTCTGGCATACAACTAGAACTAACACTAAAAGATAAGTGAAAACTCTAAAAATATGCAATAAGATTCGATGTTTAAATCAAAGAAAAATACTTTTATAAAAATAATGACATTTATAGTCAAACTAAATTCTGAGGCAATAAGACTGAACTAACTGATCAACTGACTATCTATGAAGCCTCTACTGATATAACTGAATATTGTTTATCGGTACAAGGTCCCCAGTCTACCTTTAGATAAATAAAATAAAACTATTAAACTAGACTACAAATTAAGTCCTATGGAAATGAAGAGGCTCACCCAAAGCTGAGGAGATGGAGCCTACTAAAATGTCTTATCATAAACTCGAGTATCTGAATCTGCATCATAAAATGATGCACCGCCAAATAGCATTAGTACATACAATGTACGGTATGTAATATAGCTGAATATAAGCATCACTGATAAACTGAACAACTTAAATATATAATTGAATGAGAGAACAACTTGAGTATACATATATAACTGAGAGACTGAATAACTAGAATATGCAAGTAAGTTGTATGAAAATGAACTGTAAATCATTTTATAAAGCTAGTGGCTATATGTCAAATGTAAGTATAAAAAATAACTTATTTTTGGTGGGAAGTTTCTTATAACCGACATACACCATGAGAGCGCATGATGTCCAACCTTTGACTCGGTTGGAAGAGTTGTTCTAAACCTTGCTAAGGTATAGAACAAAATTGAATATGGATCCAAACTAAGTCTGTACTAGGGGCTAAATTGTAATGACTTGTTCGGTCGTTACTAAAAAGGTACCGCATTATGGGTAAACTATTCGTGCGAAGAACGGGTTAGAAAAACTTTTGGGTTGGAGAGTTGGAAATTTTGGGCTAGGCTAGTCTCAGATGAATTCTGAGTGAGGTAGGGTCTAGGGTAATCCGAGTGCAAATTGGGTAAAATGTCTAAGATTGAGCTAATTTTTTTGTTAGCTAAGGCGTTAAGGAGTTCGTAGGACTTTTCGGAAATAAATTTGGGTGAGTAAAACTCCACATATAAAAGTTGACATGAAAGGATTGGTTCGAAACGTCAGTATTTTGAAGTGTGTTGTGAAATGGGCAATTTTTAGGGATCTTCTGAGGTTTTATTCTGTGTCAACCTCTATAGCAGTTGACACTGTGCTACAATGACAATCGTTATAGCGCAGAAATTCCCGCTATAGCTGAAGTCAAAGGAGGTCAACCCGCTATAGCAGGCGGCTACTGCTATGGCGGTACCGCTGTAGCGGTAATTAGGCCTTTATAGCGAAACGACAGGATCAGAAAACCCAGAACGGGTTTATAATTTCATTCTCTCCCATTCATCTTAAAAAATATAGACGGGGGTTACTCCAAAAACCCTCCTAGTCTGCTCCAACGCTTGGGAGCCATGGGTAGGGGAGATTTTGGCTAGAAGGATGTGAAACCATGGATTCGAGCTTGTAAATCATTAGGGAACGCTTTCACGGAGCCAGAAAATGCGTGTACAAGTGCTTGGCATCCAGGTAGGCTATGTTTCCTTCACCTTGAGTAGATATTGACCTGTTTTCATTTTGTATTATTCTATAGACGGAAAGGAGAAATCATGCTTAGGCCTCCGGGCACGGAGTCTGGAGGAACATTGTATGGTTTGGTTGGTTTATTGATTAGGGATTGATAATGTCGGGCATAATGTGTTGTCATATTTTGGATTGTTTATAGTTATTATGTGATGTTTGAAGATAGACTCCAGGGACTAGAGTGTCGAGAAGGTTCGGCGAATCGAAAATGTGTGGATAGTTAAATGGCTAATAAAAAAGGATTCTTCGTAAATGTTTTGGTATAAAGGAGTAGAATAACAAGAATGGTTGATTTACTAAGGTTAGGGGAGGTCTTCCCCATGTTGTATTCTATCTTAGAAGTAGTCCAAAAATGATGTAGCCAAGGGTTATGTGTCAAAAAAAGGAGTGAACGGGGATTTAGTCTTCGGACGGGATTCAAGATTGAGTTATGTACCTGGGGTTGGGGGTAGGTGATGGTTGTTGTTTCCCAATATTCAATATGTGTTCATGTACTATCGCTTAGTATTGTGTGAGTTGCATGATTAGGGAATGAGATGAGGAATGTCTACTTATCTGAATACAGTCTTGTGAAATAGACTTGTTTTGTTGCTTGTTGGTTTACAAGTATGCTTTGTTCATTGTTTGTGATTGGTTGGATTTTGTGTGACATTTGGTTAGCTCTGGTACCACGCCTGCAACAGGTTACTTATTGGTTGGCTCGAGTACCACGCCTTGTACAGGTTACTTATTGGTTGGCTAGGGTACCATGCGTAGTACAAGTTACTCATTGGTTGGCTTGGGTACTACGCCTATTATGGGATTCATAATGGTTGGCTCGGGTACCACGCCTGGTATGGGTTTGATTTACTTGCTTTGATTGTAATCTTTCGATAGTTGCATGAGTGGACTGGGTTGTATTCCTGAATTTTGATTATTGCATATGGTTTGTGAGAGGTCGGGTGATTATATTTAAAAGTGAGGTTGGTCTTAGCGTAGATCAGGATTGTATGTTAACACTAGGTGTTGGCATAAGGATCATTGGTGGGTCCAAGAAGGATAAAATGGGTATATGCTATTATTACTTGCTAATTGTTTAAGTTGGTTGTTGAACATGTTCCTTGTGGTTGGTAAGTTTAGAAGGAAGACTGAGAGTCTGGAATTGTTATTGTTACGGGTCTAATTGTTGCTTATTATTCTTCACATGTTGGTTTCTGAGAGGGCCGGGATTTATTATTAGTTGGCATATAATTGGTCCTTGAAGGGTCGGGTTAGTGTGCTTAAGTGACAAGGTGTTTCTTCTATGAACCGGGGTCGCATGATATTGGCATAGATGATGTCCTAGGGATCCTTGTTTGGTCCGGGTTATGTAAAAAGGATATATGTTTATTGTCACTTAGAGTTGTCAATGTCAGTTAGACTTGTTACGTGCGGTTGATAAGCTAAGGAAGAGACTTCTGGTCTGGTTATAATGTTGGTTGTTGTTACTTGCTGAGTATGGGGGTCATTAGGACGGTTTTTTACTAGTAGGTGGCAGTACGACAGGTGCAGTCTATGTTACTACTAGTGGGGTTTACTTTGGGTTGTTGATTCATAGTGATTGACTGGGGTAAGGGAATGGTAGTCCGGGTATGGGCATAAATGTCTGGTAATGACAAGGGGACTTGGAAAGTCTAGGTGTCAAGGTGACTTGGGAAGCCTAGGTGACAAGGTGACTTGGGAAGTCTAGGTGTCAAGGTGACTAGGGAAGTCTAGGTGTCAAGGTGACTTGGGAAGTCTAGGTGACAAGGTGACTTGGGAAGTCTAGGTGTCAAGGTGACTTGGAAAGTCAAGGGTCAAGGTGACTTGGGAATGTCCTAGGAGTCAGAGCCTAGCATCTCATAGTGGTGGAGTTGTGATAACGATCTCAATCGAGTGACTAAAATCGATACCGGAAATACTAAATTCAACAACACAAAATAAAGATAGTGGAGAAATTAAGATGAGAATTAGAAGAAATTGAGATGAGAATAGAAGAAAGAAAGGCTAATTGAATCAACAATCAACCAAGGGAGAAGAGAACTCAATCAAATGCATGAGAAACCAAATTGAATCCACAAGATGATAACTCGATGATCAATTAAGCAAAGAAGATAACACAAGCAATTCGGGAATCCACCCTAATCACTCATTCTAAACTAATAATTGGAATTGAACCCAATCAATATCCTAACCTAAAATATCAAGTCTATTCAAGACAATTCAATCATCCAAAAATCTAAGTATGAAAATGGCTAAGGCAACTATTTATAGTTATTGCCTTTACACAAATAGCCTATTACAAAAATAGCCCAAAAGTGACTATTTTGGAAATAACCCACAAGGGCCCTTCTTGATTGCTCAAACGGTATCTTGATCACCCATGGCCTTGTGTATTTGTTGCTCCATAGCTTCCTCCAGGCTCCAAGCTACCATCCATATGTAGAAGCCCCTCCAATTATGCTCCAAGCTAACCAAGATCGTATCATCCCCCCCTTCTTCAAAAGGATTCGGCCTCGAATCTGAACCTTGCGAAAACATAAGAAGGACAAACAACAAACATATCCTCATAGCATGAGGGTTAGCACACGGGTTATCAACCATACCAACTTGTCAAGGAGGTACATATTTAAAATACAACCAACTATCTTTTGTGTCAAATAAGAGCAATGCATTGTAGAACATACAAAGGATCCGGCTATGAGAAATATCATGGAACAAAGAAACCGCAAAGGTCCTAAGACACAATTGCTTCCCTATTCCCCCATAAGACCATACCAAATGTGGTGTCTCCATTGGTTCAAACACCCATGAGTGTTTACTGGGGTCAAAGATATAAAAGGCCCACATAGTTTGGTCACAAAGGCAAATGGACCAACCCAAGAAACCCCTACCTCTATATAAAACAAATCCCATACAAACATGGACATCATCATATGCAAAGAGGTAGTAGAGAAAGGTGTTACTTAAATGAACTTCATCCAAGGTGTGCCCACATATAGAATCACCCTTTGATCCACAAGCATTAAGACCTTGATCAAGAGTGGGGTCACACAAGAATGAAGGGGTCATTAGAGAACATACACCCCTTTCCTTTTGACCACTAACCCCTCCAATAGACGTACTATCATCTTTCAAGAAGAGAGTTTCATCTTTGGAAAGTGTGTCATCATACCATAGTGGATTCTCAATCACTTGGTAGCCTTCAAGAGGGGCTACACTTCCATCATGCCAAAACACATCACTATGCATTTCATCTTCATTAGTCATGTCAAGCTCAAACAAGGGATTATCCTTAAAAACATACTCCACCTCAAAATCCTCATGACAAGAATTAGAAATGGAATCAACACTCAAGGAATCATCACCTCTAAGTAAAGATCCTACATGACTAACTACATGACCAACTATATCATTACCATTACTAAATTGAGGTTCATTTATCACATCACACAACTCCTCAATTAGTAGGTCATCATTACAAGCAAGTTGGTCAACACCATAATGAACACTAGTTGGTAGCATATCAAGCTCAAAAGAATCACACACATGATTACCATCATTATAGCCAACTAGCATTTTACTACCCCCATTACATGACAATACATTTTCACTCAAGTCACAAGTGCTAACACTAGATGGACTCAAATTGATCTTACTAGAAGAATCAATCAAGTCATCTATAGGATCAACTAGTGTTTGGGCACTCACAACAATGGCATCATCATCATGCAACAAGGTGTCATCAAGATCATCACAAGGTAAAGGCTCTTTAAGCTCACACATATACAAGCTATCACTTACACTCAATTGGCTACTAGCCATACAATGATCTTTTACTTTCAATAAAGTGTAAGGTTTAGCTTTGTTACCTCGTAGCTCATATGAATAATTGTCTTCACCTTGGTTTCCAACATTGAAGAACAAATGCTCCTTTGGAAAGCTTTTTAACACCTCTTGATTCTCCACATTTTGAGGTGCTTTGCTACGCTTGCTTCCAAGAATACCTGCACAAGTATCAAGACAACTAGAGAAACAAGAAAAGTTACATGAGTTAGGATAAGATTGTGACAACCCTCTCACATCACTCCACACAACCTCTCCTTTTCCACTCTAGAGTTGTCACTTATCACAACCTTACTCCTCTCAATCTTTTGTCTCTCAATTTCATTGGAATTCGGATAAGTGCCAAGTATCCCTTGTGAAGGGTTAGATGATCCTTTCACTTCAAGCTTCCACTTTGGTGCACAAGGTGTGGATGTTTTGACTTCCATGTTCAACTCCTTAGTGCTAGAATCACAAGGAGTAGCTTGCCTTGCTCCCAATGGCAACTCCTTAGATTCATATTCACGAGGAGTGACTTTCTTCAACATCTTTTGTAACTCCTCGGGCTTAAGATTGGAAACCCATCGGATGACCTTGTCAACTCCTCTTTGTATGGCATCCCCTAATTCTTTAATTCTTAAAGATTCAAGATCCCTCACCGAAAGGGGCTCATTTGATTTCACTCTACTTTCATAGCCTATTGATCCTTCCATCCTACCTCCAACACCATTTCCATATTGCGAATAAGACACATTGAAATTAGGATAAGAAGCATAAGTTCTTGGATTACAAGAAGTAGAGAATGTTCTTTCCCTATGGTCCACACAACGTCTTCGAATTGGTTTCATCCACACATCTATACCCCCTCGACTAGGATAGGAAGTAGCACAAGACAAGGAAGATAATTCACCTTCACAACATCCCCTTCTATCACAATCTTCCTCAAAGGATTCATAAGATATATGGGAGAAAGCATCATACCTCATATCATCTTCATCACCATGGTGGGTAATTTGAGAACCCCCATACCCTTCATTTTCACTATCGAATTCATCATAAGATACTTCTACTCCTTCATGTTCATGATAAGGGCCATAAGCCCCATTCATTTCATATCCATCTCCAAAGTAGTAGTTCTCATCACCACATGACTCAAGATCATGGCTATTATCATAGCCTCCACAATCCCCATCATCATCATACTCATAGCCTCCATTGCTACAAGCATAGTTTCCCATTTCATCATCATAAGGATCCGAAGCTATAGAGGACATACTTTCTTATAGCTCTTTTTGTACCTACAAAACTAGCAAACAAGTTAGTAATAAAATCCTCACGCCACTCTTTATGTGAACTCTCAACTCACCTTCTATGGCTTCTTTCCCAAATTGATAGTGTTACTAATTTTGCTCAATCAATTCAAGGTATCTATCCTTGTGGTGGAATCGATCCTTGTGACTCTTGAAAGAAGGACGACTCAAATAAAACTAAAAGGACTTGAATCAAGAAATTAACTACGAAATAAAATGAGAAAAGCACACAAAGAAATGCACAAGAAAAAAAAATGGACTCAAAGAAAACTAAGTAACAAAAGTAGAAAGGTTACTTATGTTGCTTAATTTTAAGAATCAAAGAGCTTTAAAACTAGTTAACAAGTAATTAAAGATGTTAATTAGTTGTTAATTAGTAGAGAAATGGAAGAAAAATAAGTGTAGGAGAAGAAATGGACCAAATCTGACAATCAGAAAAGTTCTGAGGGACCCAATCTGACAGTCAAAAAGTTTTGGGGGACTGAAATTGATTTTTGCAAACTTGGACAGAATGCTTCCAATTTGGGTCCCCAAATTTTTTCTAAGTATTGGAAACACTTGGTCTCTGAAATTGGGCCACACGCGCCACATGGCGCGACTGGGATCAGCGGCTGACAAGGCTGCTATGCTGTTGCTGAGTTGGCTGCTGCGTGGCAGCTATTGACTGGTCAACTACTGACGTGGCAGCTGACGTGGCAGCCACGTGGACTTTCAATCGAGTGACTAAAATCGATACCGGAAACACGGAATTCAACAACACAAAATAAAGATAGTGGAGAAATTAAGATGAGAATTAGAAGAAATTGAGATGAGAATAGAAGAAAGAAAGGCTAATTGAATCTACAATCAACCAAGGGAGAAGAGAACTCAATCAAATGCATGAGAAACCAAATTGAATCCACAAGATGATAACTCGATGATCAATTAAGCAAAGAAGATAACACAAGCAATTCAGGAATCCACCCTAATCACTCATTCTAAACTAATAATTGGAATTGAACCCAATCAATATCCTAACCTAAAATATCAAGTCTATTCAAGATAATTCAATCATCAAAAATCTAAGTATGAAAATGGCTAAGGCAACTATTTATAGTTATTGACTTTACACAAATAGCCTATTACAAAAATAGCCCAAAAGTGACTATTTTGGAAATAACCCACAAGGGCCCTTCTTGATTGCTCAAACGGTATCTTGATCACCCATGGCCTTGTGTATTTGTTGCTCCATAGCTTCCTCCAGGCTCCAAGCTACCATCCATATGTAGAAGCCCCTCCAATTATGCTCCAAGCTAACCAAGATCGTATCAAGTTGGCAGTGGGAGGGATAGGCAGGCTTGGGTTGGTACTGGGCTTGGTAAGGTGAATGTTGAAGGTCTGATATATTATGATTAATTGCATATTTTCCCTTGATTTTTATATGATGGTATGGAATGGATTCGGGTCGACTGATGATGCCTACCAGTACGTGTATTTGTACTAACTATACTCTTACTATACCATTTTTTGGGTATAGTCTGGTTGTAGGGTTGGCGATGTTCCTTAGGTACAGGACGATGGCGATCTTCAGCAGCTTCTACTTCTTGTTTCCATGGTGGGAGTTGTGTCATCTTACTTTTCCTTGTATCATTCCTATAGTAGCTCTTACACCTTTTTAGACTAGATCCTAGGGAGGGTTGTTTTCCAATTTTTAAAAGGTTTTGATGTATTTCCTTATAAAAAATGTTTTCTAAAACAAGGTTGTAAGTGTTTTCACGTATTAAAATGAGATTATTATATTGTTATACTTTGTTTTCTGCAAACACCTATTGGATTGGGTGGTAAGGGTTCGCCTATCTATGTGGTTAGAGTAGGCACTCGTACGGCCCGGTAGTTGGGTCATGACAGATGGTATCAGAGCCTAGGTTACCAGTCTTCCAGTACAAGAGCAAAATATCGAATAGAGTCCTGTGAATTGGTGTGTTGACGTCCACATCTAATCTTTGGGAAGCTATAAAACATTCTAGGAAACATATCTCTTCTTTTATTCCTTTCGTGCGGTTTCTTACTTGCTTGTATGGGTTGAGTCCAATTGGTGTCTCTTGATTCCAATTAGTATCTCAAGAAGGAAAAAGGATTTCATATGACTCCGATTGAGATGACACAAGCAAGGAGAAATTAGAACCAGTCAGGTTCCAATTGGTATTTGGCCTTAGACGTTGTGGTAAGGTATGGATGATCGGCTAATGGTCATCTATGAGGTGAATAAAAGGTAATGAAACTGATTTGGTTGAGTGTTGAAGCTTGAGACTTGAGATTGTGCTTATGTGTATTGATGTTGTTTGAATGACTGCAAATGTGTGGTGTACAATTGTTTAATTTGTTGTGAATATTGTCGTCAGGAAAAGGTCATAACTTGGTTATGTGTTAATAATTAACGAAATTCTTGTTTTGTGATTTTAAGTGGAAAACAGAATGCTAAATGTTGGGCAGGGTCTTATCATTGGTAAAAATGATAAGGGAAAATGATATATATACTTATGGAAACTTATGTTTCAAGTGATTGGTATGTGAATAAGTACCAGGGACAAGGATTATTATTTCTTAATAGCGGCAATGGTGGTAAGAAAGTCTTTGTGGTAAAGCATGGACGGCCAACTAATAGTCATCCATGGGACGAATAGAGAATGATATATGTGACTCGATTATTTTAACTTTGTGTGTTGCAGTGCTTGGCTAACTGAACTTGTTGGTGTTTAATTGACTTGCTTATTGTGGATATTTTGGTCCGGGAAGAGTCATAACTTGAATTTATGTGTTCTGGTTGATGAGTTTCCATGCGTGTTGATTTAAAATTTTGTATTACCTTACGAAAAATGGGACTTATCATTGGTTAAGATGGTAAGGGGATGGGACCTATGACTGTATGGGAGCTTCGTTTCCAGGACAGTCGAGACTTGGTTGGAAACCATGGGAACAAGGAGGCTATTCGAACATGATAACGGGAATGTGTTGTCATGAACAGTTTTCTTACGTAATTTGAGTTTGTTGTGATGATATTGGATGTTAAGTTTTGGTCTGCACATTGCCAGGAATGGTCTTGGGGTGTTTTTTAAATATCATGGTGGGACTTATGCTATTAATAACGATAACCGGGAATGGGGATGAGTTATTTTTACTGAAAATTTAATTTTTCTAGGCTGTCACCGTTGGGACTGCCATTGCGGAACTGTACCGCTAAGGCAATCCTGCTATATCGAGAATTTTTACCGTTATGGTGGTACCGCATAGGAAAATGGAAATTGCTTTAGCGGGAAGGCTCGGGGCAGAATGCCTGCCCTATTTTTCCCCTGTTTTGTTTTTATTCTCGGTTCATTTTAAATCGCTAATTGAGCTGCGAGCTATTGCAGGAATTATTTAGCATCTATGCACGATAAGAGGAAAGGGTAGATATGATAGCTCGGGGTATTGGTGAAATTTTGATTTACCATTGGTGGGAATAGTCACCCATGTATAATTTGGAAAAAATAACCCGTAATTGACCGAGTAGTGTTGGACATTGCTCATAGGCTTATGTTTTGAGGGTGAAAATTAACGAAGAGCTCGGGCCAGGTTGGGTTTCAATGGAACTTTGTTGTTATGTGATTTAGAGATGCTTGGTATCTCGGGGTGTGGTGTTTGAGGGAAGTAAGGTGATACCATGATATTTGAGGGACCTAGTACCTCGTAAAAAACTTTCGGAATGGAGTTCGGGTTAGTAGGACTCTGGGTATAGCATTTAACGTAAAGAGGTAATCTAATTATCCTTGTGCAACCCAAAGGAAGGAATTCCTAGATAGATCCAGAGTGAGTTAAATTTTGATTGAGTTGGGTACACCGAGGGGTTTGAAAGTTTGGTGGCTTGCGTAAGACTATATTCACACTGTCATGGCAGAGTGTAAGGTGCAAGGGGCGGGCTCATTCTTTTCTTTTCGCCTTAAGGATTATTTGGGGACGAATGATGGGTAAATTGGTATCTGTTGTAATGACTTGTTTAGTCGTTACTAAGAAGGTACCTTGTTATGGGTGAGCTATTCGTGCGAAGAACGGGTTAGAAAAACTTTTGGGTTGGAGAGGTGGAAATTTTGGGCTAGGCTAGTCTCTGATGAATTCTGAGCGAGGTAGGGTCTAGGGAAATCCGAGCGTGGATTAGGTAAAATAACTAAGGTTGAGCTAATTTTTCCATTAGCTAAGGCATTAAGGAGTCCATAGCTTTTCGGAAATAAATTCGAGTGAGTAGAACTCCCGATATCGAATTTGATGTGAAAGGATTGGTTCAAAACATCAAGATTTCGAAGTGTGTTGTGAAATGGGCCATTTTTGGGGATTTTTCGAGGTTTTGTTCTATGTCAACCACTATAGCAGTTGACACTGCGCTACAATGATGATTTCTATAGCGGATAAATTCCCACTATAGCGGAAGTCAAAGGCGGTGAACCCATTATAGCGGGTGGCTTTTACTATGGCAGTACCCCTATAGCGGTAATTAGGCCGCTATAGAACAACGACAAGATAAGCAAACCCAGAATGGGTTTATAATTTCATTCTCTCCCATTCAACCATAAAAACATATGGGGGTTACTCAAAAACCTTCCTAGGCTGCTCCAAGGCTTAGGAGCCATGGGGAGGGGAGATTCTAGCTAAAAGGATGCGAAACTATGAATTCGGGCTTGTCAATCATCAGGGAACGCCTTCATGTAGCCAGAAAATACGTGTACAACTGCTTGGCATCCATGTATGCTAGGTTTTCTTCACCTTGAGTAGATATTGACCTGCTTTCATTTTGTATTATTGTATAGACGAAAAGGAGAAATCATGTTTAGGCCTCCGGGCACAGAGTCTGGAGGAATATTGTATGGTTTGGTTGGTTTATTGATTAGGGATTAATAATGTCGGGCATAAGGTGTTATCATATTATGGGTTATTTATGGTTATTATGTGATGTTTGATGATAGACTCCAGGGACTAGAGTGTCGGGAAGGTTCGGGGAACCAGAAATGCGTGGATAGTTAAATGGCTAATAAAAAGAGAGTCATCATAAATTTTTTGGTATAAAGGAGTAGAATAACAAGAATAGTTGATTTACTAAGGTTAGGGGAGGTCTTCCCCATGTTGTATACTGTCTTAGGAGTAGTCCGGAAAGATGTAGCCACAGGTTATGTGTCAAAAAGGGGGTGAATGGGGATTTAGTCTTCGAAAGGGATTCAAGATTGAGTTATGTACCTGGGGTTAGGGGTAGGTGATGGCTATTGTTTCCCAATATGCAATATGTGTTCATGTACTATCGCTTAGTATTGTGTGAGTTGCATTCTTAGGGAATGAAATGAGGAATGTCTACTTATCCAGATTTAATCTTGTGAAATGAACTTGTTTTGTTGCTTGTTGGTTTACAAGTATGCTTTGTTCATTATTTGTGATTGGTTGGATTTTGTGTGACATTCAATTAGCTCGGGTGCCACGCCTGGTAGAGGTACTTATTGGTTGGCTTGGGTACCACGCCTGGTAGAAGTTACTTATTAGTTGGCTCGGGTACTACGTCTGGTACAGGTTACTCATTGGTTGGCTCGGGTATCACGCCTGGTATGGGATTCAAAATGGTTAGCTCGGGTACTACGTATGGTATGAGTTTGATTTACTTGCTTTGATTGTAATATTTCGATGGTTCCATGAGTGGACCGGATTGTATTTCTGAATAGTGATTATTGCATATGGTCCGTGAGAGGCCGGGTGATTATATTTAAATGTGAGATTGGTCTTAGTTTATACCGGGGTTGCATGTTAACACTAGGTGTTGGTATAGGGATCCTTGGTGGGTCCAGAAAGGATAAAATGGGTATATGCTATTGTTACTTGCTCATTGTTTAAGTTGGTTATTGAACCATTTCCTTGTGGTTGGTAAGTTTAGAAGGAATATTGAGAGTCTGGAATTGTTATTGTTACGGGTCTAATTATTGCTTATTGTTCTTCACATGTTGGGTTCCTGAGAGGGGCGAGATTTATTATTAGTTGGCATATAGTTGGTCCTTGAAGGGCCGAGTTAGTATGCTTAAGTGACAATGTGGTTCTTTTGTGAACCGGGGTCGCATGTTATTGGCATAGATAATGTCCTAGAGATCCTTATTTGGTCCGGGTTATGTAAAAAGGATATTTGTTTGTTGTCACTGAGAGTTGTCAATGTCGGTTAGACTTGTTACGTATGGTTGATAAGCTAAGGAAGAGACTCGTGGTTTGGTTATAATGTTGGTTGTTGTTACTTTTCGAGTATGGCCCTGGGGTCATTGGGATGGTTTTGTACTAGTAGGTGGCGGTACAACGGGTGTGGTCTATGTTACTAGTAGTGGGGTTTACTCCGGGTTGTTGATTCATAGTGGTTGACTGGGGTAAGGGACTGGGTAGTCCGAGTATGGGCATAAATATCGGGTAATGACAAGGTGACTTGGGAAGTCTAGGGGTCAAGGTGACTTCGGAATTTTAGGTGACAAGGTGACTTGGGAAGTCTAGGTGTCAAGGTAACTTGGGAAGTCTAGGTGGCAAGGTGACTTGGGAAGTCTAGGTGTCAAGGTGAGATGGGAAGTCTAGGTGACAAGGTGACTTGGTAAGTCTAGGTGTCAAGGTGACTTGGAAAGTCAAGGGTCAAGGTGACTTGGGAATGTCCTAGGATTCAGAACCTAGCGTCTCAGAGTGGTGGAGTTGGCAGCGGAAGGGATAAGCAGGCTTGGGTTGGTACTGGGCTTGGTAAGGTGAACGTTGAAGGGTTGAAATATTATGATTAATTTCATATTTTCCCTTGATTTTTAAATGATGGTATGGAATGGATTCAGGTCGACCGATGATGCCTACCAGTACGTGTGTTTGTACTGACTCTACTCTTGCTATACCTTTTTTTGGGTATAGTCTGGTTATAGGGTTTTTGATGTTCTTTAAGTACAGGATGATGGCGATCTTTAGCAGCTTCTACTTCTTGTTACCATGGTGGGAGCTGTGTCATCTTACTTTTCCTTTTATTATTCCTGTAGTAGCTCTTGTACCTGTTTAGATTAGATCGTAGGAAGGTTTGTTTTCCCAGTTTTTAAAAGTTTTTGTTGTATTTCCGTATAAAAAGATGTTTTCTGAAACAAGGTTGTAAGTGTTTTCACGTATTAAAATGAGATTATTATACTGTTATACTCTATTTTTTGCAAGCAATTGTTGGATCGGGTAGTCAAGGTTTGTTTATCTAGGTGGTTAGAATAGGCGCCCGCACGGTCCAGTAGTTGGGTCGTGACATAAATGAGGAGTTGTCCTAATCAACAGTACGATCCTATCTTATGTTGGCATACGTAGTTGTGAGACCCCATAATTTTTTTTGTATAATATATGTAGCGTGACATGAGTGTATGAGGTGTATATAATTTGGTGTGGACGTCAGGAGAATAAGGTTTCAAATGGGTAGTAATATCAAAGAATTAAACTAAGTCTTAGGTCAAGGAGAGCCCTTAGACAAAAGTTTGAGTTAAAGAAATGCCTCGTGTACCACCTTGCTTGTTTAGAAAGTTTTAACTAACCCGTAGCTTTGGGATAAGACTAAGAGTATATGATATGCTAAGAAGTAAGTGTTATGAGGTATTATAATCGCTCAATGTGATATGTTAAGTTTGGAAGTCAAGCAAGTTGTGAAATAGAAGTCGGCAAAAGTTATCGTAAGTTTCTTTAATAAATTTTCTGGACTTTGGGTCAAATGTCTTGGAGCTTTTCTCCCAATATATGAAGAGTTAGAGGGCCTCCGGCCTACCAAATCGAATTTGTACGAGTCTAGTTTCTAACGCATAAAACCTAAAGTCAAGCCAATCTTGGAGTAAAGAGTTATGACTATCTTACCGCGGACTATTTGTGCTGAAATTGGGTCGCAAACTGGGTCGGGTAAATATTAGAATATATATGTCTATTGACGTTTAAAGTCGTAAAAACATTCTAAAAACAGTTCTGAAACAGGGAGAAGCATAGGAGAGGGTTAAAAGGCAGTTCTTGAGCAATCAAGGTGCATTTTTGGTGATTTCTATCGCTAAAGTTTGCCCCCGTGCCTAGAAACGTAATCTCTATGCGTGGCAACCATTTTCCCTTCGATAAACCCCGTTTGGAGATGGTTTCAGCAGATAGGATTTGGTATTTCTTGGTGATTCTTCAAGATTTACACTTGGTTTGCTAAGGTAACCATCTCGGGGCTCTTTTATGATTATTTTTACGAAGTTCTACAGACGTTTCGTCAAGTTATGATCCTATGGAAAATATGCCAATTTAAGCTTAATTATAAACTGTTTTTTAGGTGTGTATATGATGCGTATATATAGTGTTTTCGAAGCTTAGGATGAAAGGAACAACATCCGTGAAAGAACTACGGGCATTCGGACGTTGGTTGGAAAGGTATGTTAAGGCTAAGCGTTGTCCTTCTTTTGAGCATGAATTTTAGAAAATTCCTAAATCGTCAAATGCGATATTTTACTATTCTACTGCTAGAAAGACCTTCTGTGAAAGGCATTGGGATCGCAGTTGAAGTATTTTCATGGTATTATTATGGTGATCTTCCATTCATTCGGTTATATAGGATATCCGGCATCTATCTGTCATTTTGTCGGCTTTCTTAACTATATGTCTATATGTAGGAGTTCTTATTCTTCTTTGGGTGTTGTTACTTAAAATAGTTGCAAAGGAACATTAAGAATTCGCAACCAGCCTTCCTTCCTTGCTAAACTGATTTTCAAATTTTTTTAAAATAATACATCAATTTTTAAAATAAATGTAACTCGTATATTTAAACTACCAAAGATTTGGTTTTTGAAATACCTTCTTTTACAAACTATTAGGGAAATATATATAGAAACTAAGTGAAGAACCTTAAGCTCTTTATGAACATCCTCAGGTTTAAGTTACCTTTCAAAAGTCGAGTCAAGTGTTCAAATCTATTCTAATAGCACATGAGGTTCTACGAGGCACTTACATGTTATATGAAAGTAATTACGAGGTTATGAGAATTAAAAAAAACCAGCAGGCCAAGATTGGAAATATAATTATGATGGCATACGTGCTTTACACATCCATGATATGACATGCTATGCATTCAACTCTAGAGCTATAATCGGGAGTTATGGGGCCTATCACCTATATTTGTATGTATGAGACACAGATGGCCACGAGTTGGCAGGTATGATCCCGGTTAGCTACCGGAAGACACCAACATTGCTAGCACTTGGTTGTGTACGACATGCATTTACATCTATATATATGTATTCACGTCATACGATTACGCGAGCATACCATGCATATTTTATTTCTATAAGGTCAGATGTCATACATGGAGGCTATCAGAGTTTCAATTTCATGTGATATCTCTATTACCTTTTTACAGCAGCTATTTATGATTCTACTCTCTTCCTTACATACCAGTACATTTTTATTTGTACTGACGTCCCGTTGCCTGGAGACGCTGCATTTTGTTTCGTGCATGCAGGTCTAGGAAGGGATTCTGATCGACCCCTCAGCTAGAATTCGGGGTTCAACTGTGAGTTGGTAAGCTCCTCCTCTTATTGGGGCTATCAGAGGGTGTTTACTTTTGTTGTACAGTTTGGGTTTAGCCAAGGCCTTGTCCTGACCAGTGCTTATAACATCTTAGAGGCTATTGTAGACATGGTATTCTGGGTTTCTTTTTGCAGCTTCCAGTCTCCAGACCCATAGGTTTGGCATGTATATCTATGTATGTATGTCTTCAGTTGCGGCCTCGTCGGCCAGCTAGTACTTCATTATTTTTGGCTTGTCTACCTTTGTCTATGTGACTTGTTGTCATTCAGGTTATGACCTTAACGATCTAGGCTTGGTATTTCAGATGTTATGCTGCCCGACTTTTAGAGCTCACAGTTTAGTCAACTAGTATGTTTCAGTGGTTAACTCGATCTAATAAGGTATCGAGTGCCAGTTGCACCTCCCCCTAGTTTAGAGCGTGACAAACTTAGTATCAGAGTAGGTCGTGTCCCAGGGAGTCCACAAGCCGTGTCTAGTAGAGTCTTGCTTATGGGTGTATTGTGCACCACACTTATAATCAGGAGGCTACAGGGCATTTAGGAGTGGTTACATTTCTTTCAATTGATAGATCGTGCTATAGAGCAGAGTTATAAGAACATATGGCATCTAAATCGTGCTTTGTGT
The DNA here is from genome assembly GCA_003996215.1 of Jaltomata sinuosa. Classification (NCBI taxonomy): domain Eukaryota; kingdom Viridiplantae; phylum Streptophyta; class Magnoliopsida; order Solanales; family Solanaceae; genus Jaltomata; species Jaltomata sinuosa. The sequence continues at coordinate 590,745 of QJPP01001028.1, read as the reverse complement.
TTCTTATCTGACATAGTACCTACACTTAGGATATGGCACAACAAGATATAGGCATGAATTCGATGGAAGGTACTAGTCGTTCCCCACCGGGTTAGAGGGATAGAGTTCCCTTAAAGGCACACAGTGAGTCTCTCGCACCCCCAGTTCCAGCTTTCCTAGCACCTGCTGAAGCCCGGGGAGATGCGATTCCCCCAGCCCCACCAATTCCATTGGTACCTGAGACAGCTAGGTACACAGGACCTCTAACACCTGTTGTTCCCCCACCAGAGACAGGAGAGCAAGGGATGAGGGAGGCGGTTCAGTTTCTGACTAGGATAATTACTATTCATGAGCATGAACTAGGGTCGGGAGCAAAGGCTAGGAGAGATCAGGCAGCAAGCTCTAAGGTACAAGAGTTTCTTCATCTGGTTCCTCCTTTATTTACAGGATCTAGTTTGACCAAGGACCCCCAGAACTGTATAGACCAGGTTTATAGAGTATTGAGGGTAATGCATGTCTCTGTCACTGAGGCTGTGGAGTTGGCCTCTTTTCGACTACGTGATGTAGCCGTCTTGTGGTATGAGGCATGGGAGAGATCCATAGGCCCTGATGCTCCGCTAGCAGAGTGGGATGACTTCTCTGAGGCCTTCTTGTCCCATTATTTGACACGAGAGGTTCGGGAGGCCCGTCTTGACCAGTTTATCAGTCTGAGGCAGGGGAATATGAGCGTCAGGGATTATAGCGATAGGTTTAATTCCTTGGCGAGGTATGCACCAGATATCAAACATGCCATGAGGGATAGAGTTCATCATTGTGTGGATGGTTTTGGGGATCATCTTATCAGAGACTGTACGATAGCATCCCTATAGGATAATGTAGATATTTCCCGCATACAAGTTTTTGCTCGGACTACAAAGGACCTTTCTCGCTAGATTTGGGACACCCGCAGGGACAAAGAGCAGAGTAAGAGGGCCTGTACTATGGGGTCTTATAGGGAGCCATAGGGTGATGTTAGGCCCCCACTCCCTTGATATCGCCTTATCCAGTAGGTAGTGCTCCACCACCAATGCGGGGCTAGCGGTTTGATCATTATAGCCAGTTAGGACGCGGGCAGAGCTCAGGCCAGTCTGAGGGCCGCTGGCAGGAACGTTCTGGGATGATGAGGCAGCCTAATCCTCCATGTACACAATATGGTAAGCTGCACACCAGTCAGTATAGACTAGGTTCAGATGCATGTTATCACTGTGGAAAGACAGGACATTTTATTAGCCGGTGCCCAGGGTTAGGCATAGGTGGGCCAGCTCAGCCTTCAGGATCCACTGCAACCTCTTCACCTTCAGTCTGCCCCCTTCGACCAGGCCCACAGTCTACTCAGGGTCATGGTAGGGAGAGAAGTAGAGGAGAGACCTCAAGTTCAAGTGGTGACAAAAACTGCTTTTATGCTCTCACAGGCCGACAGGATTCAGAGGCATCCTCGGATGTTGTCATAGGTATATTGATGATACTTTCTCAAGCTGTTTACGCATTGTAGATCCTGGCTCTACATTTTCATATATTACTCCATTTATTGCTGGTAAGCTTGATATGAGATCCGAGTTGTTGCCGCAGTCAGTTAAGGTGTCTATGCCAGTTGGCGACCCTATTATAGCTAGTTGTGTCTATTGAGGCTATACGGTGTTAATTAATGACCATCCCACACTTGTTGATTTAGTTGAATTGACTATGCTAGACTTTGATGTCATTATGGGTATGGACTAGTTGGCAGCTTGTTATGCTAATATAGATTATCGTACGAAGCTGGTCAGATTTTATTTTCCAGGTGAGCCAGTTTTGGAATGGAAAGGTAATGCAGTCACGCTAAGAGGTAAGTTTATTTCATACCTTAGGGCTTGGAAGTTGATTGCTAAAGGTTGTATATACCATTTAATTCATATCAGGGATACGGATAAGGAGTCACAGACTCTTTAGTCGATTCCTATTGTGAATAAATTTCCAGTGGTATTCCCTGATGAGCTTCCAGGAATTCACCCAGAAAGGGAAATTGACTTTGTTATAGACTTGCTTCCTGATACGCAACCTATATCCATTCCCCCCTACAAAATGGCTCCTGTGGAGCTAAGGGAATTGAAGGAACAACTAAAGAAATTGCTCGATAAAGGCTTTATTAGGCCAAGTACATCCCTGTAGGGTGCTCCAGTGCTATTTGTTTGAAAGAAAGATGGATCCTTAAGGATGTGTATTGACTACAGGCAACTAAATAAAGTCACAATAAAAAATAAATACCCTCTTCCATGGATTGATGACTTGTTCAACCAGTTACAGGGTGCCAAATGCTTTTCCAAGATCGACTTGAGATTTGGTTACCATCAGTTGCTAGTTAAGGATGTTGATATCCCGAAGACAACTTTCAGGACGAGGTATGGCCATTTGAATTCCTCGACATGTCTTTCGGGATTACAAATGCCCCAGCCGCCTTTATGGATCTTATGAACCGGGTCTTCAAACCGTTCTTAGACGTATTTGTGATTGTGTTTATTAACGACATCCTGATATATTCACGATCAGAAGCTGAGCATGCGTACCACTTATGAGCTATATTACAGACTCTCCAGGAATATAGGTTATATGCTAAATTCTTTAAATATGAATTTTGGCTAACTTCTGTAGATTTTCTTGGTCATGTTATCACCGGTGATGGTATTAGGGTTGATGGCCAAAAGATTGAAGCAGTGATGAACTGGCCAAGGCCCTTGAATCCAACAGAGGTCTGTAGATTTTTAGGCTTGGCAAAATATTACTGGAGGTTTGTGGAGGGTTTCTCCTCTATCACCGCACCACTGAAAAAGCTAACACATAAGGTAACTAGGTTTCAGTGGACTGTGGCATGCGAGCAGAGTTTCCAGGAGCTAAAGAAAAAGCTTACCACAGATCCTGTCTTGACTCTTCCGGATGGCACTAAGGGTAATGTTGTATATTGTGATGCCTCGAGAATTGGCCTAGGTTTTGTTCTTATGCATCATGGCAAGGTTATCGCATACGCCTCCAAAGAGCTGCAGAAACATGAATAAAACTATCCTACTCATGATCTTGAGTTGGCTGCAGTTGCATTTGCCCTGAAGATTTGGCGGCATTATTTGTACGGGGTTCATGTTGATGTTTTCACCGACCACTAGAGCCTTCAATATTTATTTAAGCAGAGGGAGTTGAACCTACGATAGAGGAGATGGCTAGAATTGCTAAAGGACTATGATATTGACATTTTGTATCATCCCGACAAAGCTAATGTTGTTGTTGATGTGCTTAGCCGGAAGTCCATGGGAAATCTAAGCCACATTGAAGCTGATAAGGTCAAAATCCAAAGATCAATGCTAGCTAGCTATTTTACATGTGTGGTTATTAGACACAAAGGGTAGAGGCATTGTTGTTCAAAATATGGCCGATCTTTCTTTGTCACTGAAGTGAAAGAGAAACAGCACGAGGATCCTGAGATAATAAAACTGAGGGAAGGGATTCCATAGCATCAACAACCTTTATTTGATGTGACTAGAGATGGAGTCCTTAGATGCTAGGGCCACTTGTGTGTACCGACAGTAGGAGAGCTCCATGCAAAGATTCTTTCAGAGGCCCATTATTCTAGATATGCAGCTCACCCTGGAGCGACGAAGATGTACCAGGACATTTGACAGATCTATTGGTGGAATGGAATGAAAAGGGATATCACCGACATGGTAGCCCAATATCCCAACTGCCAGCAAGTTAAAGCAGAACATCAGAGGCCTGGAGTCCTAACTCAGTATATCAAGTTTCCATTATGGAAATGGGGCATGATAAATATGGATTTCATCACTAGTTTTCCTCGCACACCACGGAGGTATGATTCTATTTGGGTAATTATTGATAGACTAACAAAATCTGCTCGTTTACTTCCAGTTAGGACAACATATCCAGCCGAGGATTATGCCAGGCTTTACATTCGGGAGATTGTGCGCCTTCACGAAGTCCCATTATCTATTATCTCTGGCCGATGGGCTCAGTTAACGGCACACTTCTGGAGATCCTTTCAGAAGGGTCTAGGCACTCAGGTAAATCTTAGCACCACTTTTTATCCACAGACTGGCGGACAGGCTGAGTGTACTATTCAGACTCTCGAGGACATGCTACGTGCCTGTGTGTTGTATTTTAAAGAAAGCTGGGATGATCATCTACCCCTTATTGAGTTTGCTTATAATAATAGTTTTCAAGCTATTATTCAGAAGGCTACTTATAAAGCACTATACGGACGAAAGTGCAGATCACTGATTGGTTGGTTTAAGGTCGGGGAAGCAAAGTTGTTAGGTCCCGATCTAGTCCAGTAGATGATAGATAAGGTAAAGCTTATTAGATATCGATCGCAGAAAATACAGAGTCGACAGAAGTCTTATGCAGATGTTCGATGGTGAGACTTAGAGTTTGATGTAGAAGATTGGGTTCTCCTGAAAGTATCGCCTATGAAGGGCGTCATGCAATTTGGCAAGAAAGGGAAGCTTAGTCTTTAGGTATGTCGGGCTGTATAATAATATTCGGAGAATTGCAAGGTAGCATACGAGCTTGATTTGCCTTCGGAATTAGAAGTCGTTCATCCTGTGTTTCATGTATCTATGTTGCGAAAGTGCATTGGAGATCCTTCGCGTACTACACCTATTGAAGATATTTTCATTGCTGAGGACTTGTCTTATTCTGAGCTACCAGTAGCTATTTTAGACCGACAGGTAAAAAACCTTATGACTAAGGAATTGGCTTCCGTGAAACTGTTATGGCAGAATAACAACATTGAGGAAATGGCTTGGGAAGCTGAGGAGGAAATGAGGAAGAAGTACCCCCAGCTATTTATGACTTAAGGTGAGTCGCATTTTAATAATTGACAATTATTCCTTTGCAGCAACATACATGGATTTTAATTAACTTGAAAGGGCAATTTATATGTCTTGTCACGAGATAGCTATACGAAACCTTGTAGTTGAAATTTTTAGAATTGGATTTAAAATTTATAAATGTAACAAATATAGCCTCGCAAATGACATATTAGCGGAAAATAAATGCAACCAAAGAACGTTTTATGTTCTTAAGGGGGGAGAATGTGAGAACCCAAAGTTTTTTTTGTATAATATACGTAGCGTGACGTGAGTGTATGAGGTGTATATGATTTAGTATGGATTTCAGGAGAATAAGGTTGCAAATGGGTAGTAATATCAAAGAATTAAACTAAGTCTTAGGTCAAGGAGAGCCCTTAGACAAAAGTTTGAGTTAAAGAAATGTCTCGTGTACCACCTTGCTCATTTAGAAAGTTTAAACTAACCCGTAGCTTTGGTATAAGACTAAGAGTATATGATATGCAAAGAAGTATGTGTTATGAGGTATTATAATCGCTCAATGTCGTATGTTAAGTTTGGAATTCAAGCAAGTTGTGAAATAGAAGTCGGCAAAAGTTACCGTAAGTTTCTTTAATAAATTTTCTGGACTTTGGGTCAAATGTCTTGGAGCTTTTATCCAAATATATGAAGAGTTAGAGAGCCTCCGGCCTACCAAATCAAATTTGTACGAGTCTAGTTTCTAACACATAAAACCTAAAGTCAAGCCAATCTTGGAGTAAAGAGTTATGACTATCTTACCGCGGACTATCTGTGCTGAAATCGGGTCGCAAACTGGGTCGGGTAAATATTAGAATATATATGTCTATTGACGTTTCAAGTCGTAAAATGTTCTAAAAATAGTTCTGAAACAGGGAGAAACATAGGAGAGGGTTAAAAGGCAGTTCTTGAGCAATCAAGGTGCATTTTTGGTGATTTCTATCGCTAAAGTTTGCCCCCGTGCCTAGAAACGTAATCTCTATGCGTGGCAACCATTTTTCCCTTTGATAAACCACGTTTGGAGATGGTTTCAGCAGATAGGATTTGGTATTTCTTGGTGATTCTTCAAGATTTACACTTGGTTTGCTAAGGTAACCATCTCGGGGCTCTTTTATGATTATTTTTACGAAGTTCTACGGACGTTTCATCAAGTTATGATCCTATGGAAAATATGCCAATTTAAGCTTAATTATAAACTATTTTTAGGTGTGCATATGATGCGTATATATAGTGTTTGCGAAGCTTAGGACGAAAGGAACAACATCCGTGAAAAACCTACGGGCATTCGGACGTTGGTTGGAAAGGTATGTTAAGGCTAAGCGTTGTCCTTCTTTTGAGCATGAATTTTAGAAAATTCCTAAATCGTCAAATGCGATATTTTACTATTCTACTGCTAGAAAGACCTTCTGTGAAAGGCATTGGGATCGCAGCTGAAGTATTTTCATGGTATTATTATGGTGATCTTCCATTTATTCGGTTATATAGGATATCCGGCATCTATCTGTCATTTTGTCGGCTTTCTTAACTATATGTCTATATATAGGAGTTTTTATTCTTCTTTGGGTGTTGTGACTTAAAATGATTACAAAGAAACATTAAGAATTTGCAACCAGCCCTCCTTCCTCGCCAAAATGATTTTCGGAAAACTTTAAAATAATACGTCGATTTTCAAAACTCTCAAATGTAACTCGTATGTTTAAACTACCAAAGATTCAGTTTTTGAAATACCTTCTTTTACAAAATATTAGGGAAATATATAGAGAAACTAAGTGAAGCACCTTAAGCTCTTTATGAACATCCTCAGGTTTAAGTTACCTTTCTAAAGTCGAGTTAAGTGTTCAAATCTTTTCTAATAGAACATGAGGTTCTACGAGGCACTTACATGATATACGAAAGTAATTACGAGGTTATGAGAATAAAGTGTACCATCAGTCCAAGACTGGCAATATAATTCTAATAGAAATAATTGCTTGTCATGTTGCTTGAGGACAAGTGAACGTTTTAAGTTGAGGGTGTTGATGTGCCGCCATTCTACGGCACATTTGACTCCTTTAACTAAGAATAATCGTGAGTTTTCAAGCAACCGTTGTCGTTTTTGATGTTTTTATGTTGGAATTGCAGGAAATAGCGACAAACGTAGAAAAGGAAGGAAATATGATCAAAAGAGCGCCACTGGTTAAGAGTGACGGCCACCATGACGGGCCGTCACACATGTGACGGTCCGTCAAGTAGACCGTCAAGTTGAGGCAGCACACTGCCTAGTGGCGACAGCCACTGTGACGGTCCGTCACACATGTGACGGTCCGTCAAGTAGACCATCAAGTTGAGGCAGCACACTGCCTAGTGGCGACAACCACTGTGATGATCCGTCAAGCATGCGACTGTCCATCACCCAGACCGTCAAGTTGAGGCAGTACGCGCGACGCGGATTTCGAACGTTTTTGGGTTTATTTCCTGGACTCCTATAAATACCCTAAGTTAGGTTTATTTTATTTATTCATTACAAATTCATTACCCAATAGTTGGAGGATTATTTTGAGCGAGAATTCGAGAGGAAAACACTACACAATCACGTTTTCTTCTTGATCATCTTGTTCTTGATCGTTCTTGGGATTTTAGACTCTTGTTCTTGAAAAGCTTGAAGCTTGTGTTCATCTCCTTTGTAAGAACTCTTTCTTATTATTATGAATACTATTTCTTCATTCTTTCATTTTGCAAACATGAGTAACTAACTTCCCACAACTAGGGTTGTGGGAGCCATGGCAAAAGTAGCAATATAGATTCCGGGTAGCGTAGAGTTCAATCTTTATGTTGTCACGTGGTTAATCATTCACTTACTAACATTTTCTAGTGGTTGCAAATATTAGAACATGCCTAGGTTTAATTTGCTTGAGTAAAGAGATTAAAACCGGAAAATTTGATTAACTACAAGGATTCGAGACTACCAACTCTCGTCTCATGATTAATGCTGTAACTAGATTAATCTACTTGATGTGTAGGATTGAAATAATAAAGTTCACCTTTTCAAGTTCGAGAGAATTAAAAAGAAAATTCGTCTAATTGGTTGAGAAACGTTTAGACGACACCATGAATTCAATCACATCGTGATATGCATATAGAGAGAACCCGGTTAAGCCTTGAGTCGAAATTGTACGACGCCATGGTGAACACTTCCCTAGTTCACTGTCATATTGATTTTTAATCGCACATTATTATTTGCTTTGGTTAAATATTGTTCACACAACACCCCCCCAATTTACCGGAAACTATCGACTACTAGTCATTTAATTCACTATCGATTTAATTGACACCTTATTCCCTGTGGGATCGACCCCAACCTTAGTTGGGTTCTATATTTGACAGCGACCGCTTACGCTTCGTATTTGGAGTCGTAATTTGGGCGTATCAAATTTTGGCGCCGTTGCCGGGGAATACGGTTGTTTATTAAGTCTTGTGTGTTTATTTGACTCTTAGTCATATTTCCTGATTTTACTTTTATTTGTTATTTTTGTTTATTACAGGGTACTGAGTAGTGCATGCCAAGTACCCGATGCTCGGGTGAACCAATATTACCCTACGACCCCGAGCTCGCAAGAACGCTAAGGCAAACCATAGCCGCACAACAGACGGAGGCAGCAAGGCTCGCTGCAGAACAGCAGGCTCAACAGGATCAGCATCACTTGAATGCTGAAGATATAGAGGATGACTTGCTATAGACACCAGAAAACAACTAGCAAAATTTAAAATAACAACCTAAACATAACAACCTAAACATGCCGGTTCTACTAGATAGCACACCGGAGGGAAAAGAAACACGGCAACAAAAACCCTCGGTGGTGTATGACCCTCGGTGGTGTATGACTCATAGGTATCCCAACACCCTCAACTTAGACTCATGCATTGTCCCCAATGCATACATATGAAAACTAAAAACTGTGAGAATAAGGAATACCTGTGAAGTCCATCGGACTCAGATTCTGGAATGATGTTGGAGACCGCCAGGGTCTCCAAAACAGGAGAACTCGATGGAGTGTGTGCACGCGACAACCTCATGTTGTGTTCCAGCTTCTTCTTTCATTGGCTCCACAGCTAGTCGTGACAACTTCTTCGCTCTTTCTTTGCAGATTCTCTTGCGGTGTTTTCGTTTCCTTGATCTATTTTCACCGCCTACCTCTACATGTTTCCCTTCTCGCAGCATCCTTCTCACAACAGCTAGAGTCTTGACCAAACCCTTCTCCTCAAGATGCACATTCGTAGGAGCTTCCTCAATAACATTGACGACCGCGACCACCCTCATGTCACTTGGTTGCTTCATCAATTTGGACACATCAAACTTGACAACTTCATTGTTTAGCCTGAAGGTCAGTTCGTTTCTTTCCATGTCAACCAACACTCTTGCCGTGGCTAACAGTGGTCGTCCCAAGATTATGGGAACTTCAAAATCCACTTCGCAATCCAAGATCACAAAGTCAGCTGGGAAGATAAGCTTACCGATCTTTACTAGCACATTAGACAATATTCCCATGGGTCGCTTTACCGAACGGTCAGCCATCAACACTCTTATGGATGTTGGTTTAGGAGCTCCCAAACCCAGTTGTTTATAGACAGCTAGCGGCATCAAGTTGATGCTAGCACCCAGATCACACAAGGCTTTCCCGAAGTTGAGCTTCCTAACAGTGCAGGGAACAGTAAAAGCACCTGGATCTTCCTTCTTTTCGACTAATGATCTAGAGGAAATAGCACTGCAATGGTGGAGGTTATCTTCTGGTTCGAAACTTACCGACCTCTTCTTGGTAATCAAGTCCTTCATGAACTTGGCATATCCAGGCATTTGTTCAAGCGCTTCTACCAGAGGGATGTTTATTGATATCTGCTTGAGCATGGTCATGAAATTCAGGAACTTACCATCTTCTGCTTTCTTCTTCAGGCGTTGTGGGAAAGGAGGTGGTGGTCGAGGCATCATAGTTGGAAGCTTTTCAGCTTCCTTGCTTTTCTCCGCGGGCTTTTGAGTAGCCTTCTCAACCTCATCATCCGCTACATCAACTTGGGTTTGAATTATCGGATGTGATTCTGGTAACGTTTTACCACTTCTTGTCGTGATTGCCATACAACTGGCATCGTTCAGCGGATTTTGGACAGTGTCACTCGGCAAGGTACCTGTCCTTCTTTGATTTAGAGATGCCGAGATTTGACCCACTTGCTGTTCCAATTGCTTGATCGAGGTGGAATGTGAATCCACTAACTGACTCAATGCTGATAATTCAGTCCTCATCTCCTTTACCCCAGAGTCAGTCGATTCCACCTTCAGCAGCATCTTCGCCATCATGTTCTCAAGTTTGGACGTCCCTGCCTCGGTGTTAGCTCTTTCCCGATTACCAGGTGGTACATACAACCCACCTCTATCAGTGTTATTCCTCCAGTTTCCCTGCTCGCGGTCTCTGTAGCCAGCTTTTTCATTGTAGTTGTCTCTTTGATAGTTCCGACCTTGGTTTCCTTGGCCGTTGGCCTGGAAACCCCCCAAATAATTTGCCTCCTCATCAGATTCAAACTCTGCTGCTCTACCTTGGGAACCCACAGCTTTCACCTTTTCGACACCTCCTGATAACAAATGCTTGGTCAACAGGTCCATTTGCGTTTTTAGATGGGCCATGTCTTGGTCCCGTTCTTCCTCTTTTCTGCGCTGCTCTGCTGACACACCAACTACGTAAGTACTAGCTGCTACCTCTGAATCCCGTGTATGCCAGGCCCTGTTGGTTTTGGTGATTCTGTCCAAAGTAGCTTTGGCATCGGCAAAAGTGCGACCCATAAACGCTCCACCTGCTGCGTTGTCCAACGTCGGCTTGGTAGCCGAATTCAGTGCCCTGTAGAATGTCTGCATCAAAAATTCGTCGTTCAACTGATGGTTAGGGCATTGTGTTAGCTTCTTTTTGAATCACAACCAGGTCTCGTGCAATGCTTCGTGAGGTTGTTGTCTGAAATTGCTAATCTCATCCCTCAACTGTATCATCCTAGAGGGAGGAAAGAACCTTTCTAGGAAAGCTCCTTTCAACTCTCCCCAAGTTGCGATAGAGTCGGGGGTCAGCTCTGTCAACCATAACGTTGCCTCATCAGACAGAGACAACGGAAACAACCTGAGCCTGATCGTTGTCTGACTCACTCCAGGCAACTCGAACGACTTGCAGATGCCCAAGAAATTCATCAGGTGCTGGCTTGGATCATCCCCAGCGGCACCATGGAACACTCCTCTCAAGTTCAACAGCTGGATCATCGTGCTAGTGATGTTGAACTTGGCTCCGGGCGCTAGCGGAGGAAAAGCAATGGCGCCCGTAGCGCCAACTCCATCCAAGTCGATATCCTCCTCATTCAGCATAACATCATCCTGCAGACCACCAGCATTCAGATTTTGTTGGGCCTGCAGTTCTGCAGCGAGCCTTGATGCCTCTTGTTATGCGGCCATATTCCGCCTTAATGTTCTAGCAAGCTCGGGGTCTTAAGGTAATGTTGATTCACCCGAGCGCCGGGTACTTGGCATGCACAACTCTGTACCCTGTCAAAAACAAAAACAACAAATAAACGTAAAAACAGGAAAGTATGACTAAGAGTCAAATAAACACACCGGACTTAATAAACAACTGTATTCCCCGGCAACGGCGCCAAAATTTGATAACGCTCAAAGTACCACTCCAATTAAGAAGCGTAAGCGATCGTTGTCAAATATAGAACCCAACAAAGGTTGGGGTCGATCCCACAGAGAATATGGTGAAAATTAAGTCTTTAGTGAATTAGTTGACTAATGGTCAATAGTTTTCGGTAAATAAAGGGGGGGTTTTGTGTGATCAACTTGTGAACCAAAAACAAACAATAATGTATGAGAAATAATCAGTAGGAGAATGAACTAGGGAAGTGTTTACCATGGCTTTGATAACAATGTCGATTCTAAGCTTAACCGGGTTCTTTCTATATGTGTGTCACGATGTGATTGAATTAATGGTATCGTCTAAACGTTTCTCAACCAAATAGACGAATTTACTTTTCAATTCTCTCGAACTTGAAAAGGTGTGCTTTTATATTTCAATCCTAAACATCAAGTAGATTAATCTAGTTACAGCATTAATCATAAGACGAGAGTTGGTAGTCTCGAATCCTCGTCGTTAATCAAGTTTCCCGGTTTTTATCTCTTTACTCAAGCAAATTAAACCTAGGCATGTTCTAATGTTTGCAACCACTAGAAAACGTTAAGCATGAATGATTAACAACGTGACAATCATATATATTGAACCCGTCGCTACCCGAAATCTATATCGCTACTTTAGCCATGGCTCCCACAACCCTAGTTGTGGGAGTTTAGTTAATCATGCTAGAAGAAGAAGAGAAGAAAGTCATATTCATAATAAGGAGAAGAGATTCTTACAATATAATGAAAACAATCTTCAAATATCCAAGAACAAGAAAAACTAAGATCCCAAGAACAAATCAAGAACACAAATTCAAGAAGAAGAAAACGTGTTGTTGCTCTCAAAACCGACTAAAACTCTTCTAAAACTATTGGGTGAACAACTCCTTTAATATGTTGAACAACAAATAAAATAAACCTAACATAGGGTATTTATAGGAGTCCAGGAAATAATCCTAAAATCGTTCGGATTCCGCGTAGCGGACTGCCTAGGTGTGACGGCCAGGCTGATGGACCGTCACTGGCTTGAAGGACCGTCCCCGGAACCGTCACCCTTAGGAAGTGGACTGCCTCCACTTGACGGTCACATGTGACGAACTGTCACATGGGTGACGGACCGTCACTCAGGCCGTCACTCTTATCTAGAATGTCGTTTTGCTCGTATTTCCTTCTGTTTCCATGTTTATCCCTATTTCCTGAAAATACAACATAAACACATCAAAAACGATGATGGTTGCTTGAAAACGTACGATTGTTCTTAGTTTAAAGGAGTCGAAAGTGCCGTAAAATGGTGACACATCAATGACATATGTGCATTATGCATCCATGACATGATATGCTATGCATTCAACTCTCCAGCTATAATCGGGAGGTATGGGGCCTATCGCCTATATTTATATGTATGAGACACAGATGGCCACGAGTTGGCATGTATGATCCTGGTTAGCTATCGGAAGACACCACCATTGCTAGCACTTGGTTGTGTACGAGATGCATTTTCATCTATATATATGTATTCATGACATACGATTACGCGAGAATACCATGCATATTTTATTTCTATAAGGTCAGATGTCGGCCATGGAGGCTATCAGAGTTTCAGTTTCAGGTGGTATCTCTATTACCCTTTTTACAGCAGCTATTTATGATTCTACTCTCTGCCTTACATACCAGTACATTTTTATGTGTACTTACGTCCTGTTGCCTAGGAACGCTGCATTTTGTTTTGCGCGTGTAGGTCCAGGTAGGGATTCTGATCGACCCCTCCACTAGGATTCGGGGTTCAACTTTGAGTTGGTAAGCTCCACCTCTTCCTGGAGCTATCAGAGGGTGTTTACTTTTGTTGTACAGTTTGGGTATAGTCGGGGCCTTTTTCTGACCAGTGCTTATGACATCTTAGAGGCTATCGTGGACATGGTATTCTGGGTTTCTTTTTGCAGCTTCTAGTCTCCAGACCCATAGGTTTGGCGTGTATGTATATGTATGTATGTATGTCTTCAGTTGCGACCTCGTCGGCCAGCCAGTACTTTATTATTTTTGGTTTGTCTACCTTTGTCTATATGACTTGTTGTCATTCAGGTTATGACCTTAACAGTCCAGGCTTGGTATTTCAGATGCTATGATGCCAGACTTTTTGGGCTCACAGTTTAGTCACCTAGTATATTTCAGTGGCTAACTCGATCGAATAAGGTATCGAGTGCCAGTCGTACCTCCCCCTAGTTTGGGGCGTGAAGTAGTTGTGGGGTTTAGGTTATCTGAACTCTTGATGATCTCGATGTTAAATAATCCTCCCAAAATTATAGTGCTCATACTTATGCTAAAAACATGTTGGTGAGTTTTTCACTCAAATTTATATAAGAATATTGGGAGTCTTATGACCGAATTCTATCTGAAATAACTAATGATTGAGTCTGACGCTCTAAATCATTAAAAGTTATGCTGACTAGATTTTCAATATAAAACACTTATCTTTTTTCAAAGCATTTCAATATGCAAAAGGAAGTCTGTAAATCATTATGAGGTAACTTTCAAAACAAGTTATAGGTTTTTAGAAAAACATGAGTAAAATCTATAAAGTATGGGATATTGTTCAAATCAATGTCACGGAACTTTCTAAGCATAAATGAGATATAACAATTTGAGAATAGGTTCTAAGCCCAGAGAATTCTACCAAGTTTCATGGGAAAACACAAGAATCATAATCAAGAGATAAAGAACTTAGGTTATAGAATCATTCATGAACCCTAACTTCGGTTTGAGGACTAAACTACAATTCTAGACATGATTGTGGGGATGGACAAGGTTCTCTTACTAAAGGGCTGGCCTTACATACCTCAAAGAATAGAGAAACTTGGAGAAGAACTTATAGATTTCCCTTACTTGAGCTTTTGAAACCCTTCTGTGAGTTTGGGGAAAGAGGGAAGGAATAAGATGTGAATTTCTGAGTGTTTTTCTACTAAGAAGGATTTTTAAAATGCTTATAATGAGTTCCCAAAAGTCCTTGAATGAAAATACTCATAAGTGGGCGAAGAGTCCCGACTCCACCGCTAAAGAGGATTGGGGCATCGCATGGGTCGCCTCATTATGCATTTTGTTGGCAGTAGCCTGTTTGCCCTGACAGCCCCTCAATAAAATGCGCATAACTGTTTACTCGAAAGTATCACTGATAAGAGATCAGTGGCTCATATCGAGTAAAAATAAAAAAATATTTTCGATTCTTATTTCGTGGCTCATATCGAGTAAAAAAATTATGTTAACCTTTCGAAAATGATGAGATTCATTTAATAGGTCATCACAGACATACCTACAAAATTTTAGCAAAAACACAGTCGATCACACATATCCCAGAAAATTTATGGACTAACACATACAAAGAACCAAAAAAAATCCTCAATTCCTGTTGTGTGGCTCATATAGAGTAAAAATAGATACATTCCCCTTTCAAAAATAATAGTATGCATCATTTAATAGGTCATCACAAGTGGACCCATAAAATTTGAGTAAAAATACGATCGGTCGCACATATCCCGAAAAACTCATGGACTAACACATACAAAAAAAAAATTAAAAATCTCAATTCCTGTTTCGTGGATTATATCATGTGAAAAAATCTATGTTCACTTTTCTAAAATAATGTGCAATATTTAATAGGTCATCACAGATAGACCTACAAAATTTGAGTAAAAACATGGTTGTTCGCACATATCCCAGAAAGTTCATGGACTAACACACATAAAAAATTGAAAAAAATTCTCTATTTCTATTTTGTGACTGATATCGAGTAAAAAAACTACATCCACTTTTCAAAAAAAATGTGCATCATTTAATAAGTCATCACGAATGGACCCACAAAATTTGAGCGTAAATACAATCTATCGCACATATCCCATAAAATTTATGAACTAACACACAAAAAAAAACTAAAAAATCCTCAATTCCTATTTCGTGGCTCATATCGAATAAAAAGAGTTATGTCCTCCTTTTGAAAACTATGCGCATCATTTAATAGGTCTTCATAGACGGACACAAAAAATTTAAGCAAAAACACGGTTAGTCGCACATATTTCAGAAAATTTATGGTCTAACACACACAAAAATTTAAAAAAATCTTCAACTCATTTTCGTGGCTCACATCGAGTAAAAAAAGTTGTGTCCATCTTTCAAAAATAATATGCATCATTTAATAGGTCATCCAGAACGGACCCACAAAATTTGAGCGAAAACACGGCTGGTCGCACATATCCCAAAAAAGTCATGGACTAACACACACAAAAAAAAATCTCAATTTCTGTTTTGTGCTTCATATCGTATAAAAAAAAGCTACGTCCACCTTTCTTAAATAATGCGCATCATTTTTTTTGGTAAATAAACAAGTTTATCACCGGTGAACGTTATAGAACAAAGTCAAGTACCGGACAGCCCCAGTCTTGAAGAAGCATCTATCTCTAAAGTCCTACTATCCCTAAACAAGCAACAACCTTTACAAACTTAAGGATAATAGTTCAGGCAATTCAACATCCTGACTAATCGTGGCTTCCCTATCCCTTGCACATGTATATCCTAAATTATCAAACGAATAAGATCTTTAGGATCTCTACTCTTGACTTGAAAGATTCATTGGTTTCGTTCTTGCCACACATAGTAGACCCCAATAGTTAATGTCATTTTGTATAGCTCGGACCTTGCACTCTTGCCTTTACATTGCGCTACTGCCCATTGCAGCTCTTGATGCCACCTATGTGCCTGTCGCTGCACCTGTAGCCAGCCTAGTATTGTATTCCATATTTGAGTTGCGTAAGAGAACTGGAAGAATAAATGCTCAGCTCTCTTATTTTCCCTATTGCATAAAACACATTGTTCATCCTCTAGGCATCCCCATTTAAACAATCTGTTCTTTGTAAGCAACCTACCATAGACATTAAGATACAAGATAAATGTCCACTTCGGAGGTGCTACATTATTGCAGATCAATTTTCTCCATTCCACCTTTTGGTAATTGCCCCTCAACTGCCTATATAGCTGTTTAGTGTTGAATTTCACAGTATCTATGTTGAAGAAAGAAGTTATGAAGCTGTTAGGAGTTAGTTAAGTTAGTTATTACTATAGCTAGGCAGTTAAGAAACTAAGTAAGATGCCTATAGATCACCTAATGAAATCTACTCTTCTATAAATACTTACTCACATGTAAAGATCAAAAACACATTGAATAATAATCACTCTTACTCTATTTTCTCTCTTCTTTTCTCTTCTTCTTCTTCTTCTTCTTCTCTTCTCCCTTATTCTCTGCACTGTATTGCCTCAAGTTCTTGATTAAAGGAACTTGCTCAATTATTCATGGTATCAGAGCAAATCGATTCTACACTTCGAGTCTACGATTTTCACAGTTCTTCACGAGTACTAAAGATCGTGATCAATCAGAATTAACATCCCACATCTGGGAAACTATTTCCCACAAAGAAGAAGCAGTGGTACATCCGGTTTTGATTCAAAACAGAGAAATTCCACACATCTTGGTTTAATGGCTACACCAGAGGTTCCAAATTCAACCAATCCAACGACTTCTCAAGCAACTCATGGAGTTTCTTTCGCACAAACTCCTATGGATCACAATCATCCACTATTCTTGACTCCTACTGATGTAAGTGGAGTATCGATTGTGTCTTTACAATTGAAAGGGTGTGAGAATTATGTAATATGGAATAAAGCCATGAGAATAGCTTTAATAGGAAGGAATAAAATGGGATTTGTGGATGGCACCTGGAAAAAAAAGGTGTTTCCAGTTGAATTGTGGAATCAGTGGGAGAGAGTTAATGCCATAGTTCTGTCATGGCTAATGAACTCTGTTGCAAGCAATCTAATTGGTGGAATTGTGTATGCCTCAAATGCAAATTCGGTTTGGGAAGATTTAAAGGAAAGATTTCACAAGCTAGATGGTTCAAGAACCTACAATCTTCATCAAGAAATAGCATCTATTGCACAAGGTATTCAGTTTGTGGCTGAATTTACTCCAGGTTGAAAACACTTTGGGATGAAATTGAGTCTGTAGTTCCTCCACTATCTTGCAATTGTGAAAGGTCTAGGGATTTTTTTATTTACTTGCAGAGACAGAAGCTGTATCAATTTTTTATGGGCCTCAATGAAACTTATGCCCAAGCAAGAAGTCAAATTCTTCTCATGACTCATCTGCCCTTAGTTAATCAGGCATATGCTATGATAGTGAGTGATGAGAATCAGAAGGCTATTGGGTCAATCTATTGGTACTGCTGGCTTATTAGGAGTGGCTCCTGGGATATCAGAGGTTGTGGCTCTGTATACTAGAGTAGTTGGTGGACAAAAAGAGAAGAGAAATTACAATCCCAACTATAATCCAAATGCTACATGTGATCACTGCAAACTCAAAAGTCACTATCAAAGGGATTGTTACAGGTTGATAGGCTATCCACCAGGTCATCCAAGGTATAATAAGCAAAAAGGGTTGGACCACAAAGGTCATGATCAAGGCAATAAGAACTTTGATCACAGAAATAAAATAAGAAAAACTGATCCTAGTGCTCACAATGTCATAACTGAAGAGTGGAATTCTCAAGCCTCTCAAATGATGGGCCAAGAACAAAATCAACAGATGCAATCTCAAATCTATCAAGAGGATCCCAATCCCTACTATATGTCAATACAAAATCAATCAAACAGTGCTCCAGGGTCAAGCTCTGCTAACAGTTTTTCAATGCCTCCAAGGTTTACAAATGAGCAGTATGAACAAATATGCAAAATGTTGCAGCAAAACCACCCCATCCCTCCTCCAGTTGCCTCAGCTAATCTAACAGGTAACAGTGGTTCTCTGATGGTATCCAATGGTCCACAATGTTGGATCATTAACACAGGGGCCACTAACCACATGGCTTCAGTAATTGACTTGTTAAATAAACAGTCTGTCACTAGAATAACTAAGCCAAGAAAAGTTTATCTACCTAATGGTGATGTTTCACATGTCACACACATAGGCACTAGTGATATATCTAACAGAAGAACCTTGAAAAATGTTCTGCATATTCCTCAATTCAAGTACAATTTACTATCTGTGTCTAAGGCCACTAGGCAACTACAATGTTCAGCTACCTTTTTTCCTGATTTTTGCTTGTTTCAGGATCTTTTCAATGGGAAGGTGGAGGAGATTGGTAGAGAAAGACAAGGCTTATACTTCCTAATCACTCAGAAGTTACCAGGATCAAAGAGTGTTGGTGTTAGTCTATTATCTAGAACTAGTACAAATCAGAATAAACTCATTGTACTTCTGTGGCATCTTAGGCTTGGACATGTGTCATCTAAGACTCTATCCATGTTACTTCCTGAAAAGAGTAGTCATGTAGATGATTCTAGTTAAAGAATGTACTGTATGTCCTACTGCTAGACAAGTTAGAGATGCATTTCCTTTAAGTACTACGTGTAGCTCCAGTCCTTTTGAATTAGTTCACATGGACCTATGGGGACCTTACAAAGTTACTACTTGTGATGGTTATAAATCCTTCTTGACTATTGTTGATGACTTTTCAAGAGTTACATGGATATATTTGCTCAAACTAAAATCTGATGCAGTAGTAGTTATTAAATAGTTCTTAGCATATGTCAAAACTCAATATGATACATGTGTAAAAACTATAAGAACTGATAATGGAACAGAGTTTGTCAATACTACTTGTTGTGATCTGTTTAAAAGTTTAGGCATAATTCATCAGAAAACATGCTCCTATACTCCTCAACAAAATGGTATAGCTGAAAGAAAACATAGACATATTCTAGAAGTAGCCAGGGCTATAAGATTTCAAGGAAAAATTCCTATCATTTTTTGGGGATATTGTGTTAAAGCAGTTGTGTATTTAATCAATAGATTACCTTCCACTGTGCTGAATGGTCTGTCACCTTATGAAGTTTTGCATAAAAAGAAACCTTCCTTACTACATCTAAGAGTGATAGATTGTCTGTGTCATGCTAAGATTGTGCAAGAAACAGACAAGTTCATGCCTAGAACTAGACAGGTTGTTCACATGGGGTACTCTGAGACTCAAAAAAGTTATATTCTCTATGATTTAACTAACAAAGTGTTCTTTGTAAATAGAGATGTAACATTCAGGGAAGATGTTTTTCCTTTTGAGACTTCAGATAAACAAGCTACTCAATTATTCCAGACACCAACTCAATTGTTGTTGGATGAGTTCATTACTCTACAATAACCAGTTGATTCATATCAACCAACAACACAGACTGGTGTGGAAACTATTGCTCCTTCTGAACCTATAGCTACTGATGCACCAGTAGCTCCTAGAAAATCTTCAAGCCCATCCACCAAGTTGGATGAAAGATTTTGTATCCTTGAATGTCCATGACAATGTGCCATTTGCACGGTCTAAAGTCATTTCCTATGACTACATTTCTCCAAAGTATCAAGCATATCTTTCTGCATTTTCTAACATTGTTGAACCTACTTCTTATGCAGAGGCTATTCAAGATCCAAGATGGGTTGAGGCTACGCAAACTGAGTTAAAGGCCTTGGAAGATAATCATACATGGACAGTGGTTTCACTACCAAAAGACAAGAAGCCAATGGGGTGCAAATGGATTTATAAAGTCAAGTACAAGGCTTCAGGAGAGATAGAAAGATTTAAAGATAGGCTTGTGGCAAAGGGATACATCCAAACAAAAGGTATTGACTATCAAGAGACATTTAGTCCAGTTGTGAAAATAGGCACTCTAAGGACTGTTCTAGCTATTGCATCTTCAAGGCATTGGCACATACATCAAATGGATGTATATAATGCCTTTCTACAAGGAGACTTACATGATGAGATTTATATGGATCTTCCACAAGGATTTAAATGTCAGGGGGAGTATACTCAAGTGTGCAGACTATCTAAATCCTTGTATGGGCTCAAACAAGCACCAAGACAGTGGAATGCTAAATTGTCTGAGGCTTTTATCAACTGTGACTTTAAACAAAGTCAATATGATCATTCTTTGTTCACAAGCAACACAAAAACTGGAATTCTTATTGTTTTGGTATATGTAGATGACATACTTATAACTGGTGACAACTTAGACAAGATTATGGAAACCAAGGCTGCTCTACACAAAGCATTTAATATAAAGGATCTAGGTGAATTGAAGTACTTCCTAGGCATTGAGTTTGCAAGGTCAAAGCAAGGCATTGCAAAGCACCAGAGAAAATATGCTCTTGAATTGATCTCTGAAACTGGTCTAAGTGCTGCCAAGCCAGCAAATACACCTATGGACACAACTACTAAGCTGACTACCAGAGAATATGATCAACACATCAAAGAAGCAACCGACTCAACTGATGATGAACTAACAGATCAAGGAATGTATCAGAGAATTATTGGGAAATTGCTCTATCTTACAGTTACTAGACCTGATATATCTTATAGTGTGCAGACCTTAAGTCAATTCATGCAACAGCCAAAAAGGTCTCATTTGAATGTTGCCTTAAGGGTCATAAGATATGTCAAGAATACACCAGGGCAAGGACTACTACTATCAAGCACTAAGGAAGATGTATTAACAGCCTATTGTGATGCAGACTGGGCATCATGTGCTATATCCATAAAGTCAGTGACAGGATTTGCCATCAAGCTAGGAGGTACCTTGATATCTTGGAAGTCAAAGAAATAATCCACAGTATCTAGGAGCTCAGCTGAAGCTGAATACAGGAGCATGGCTTCTACAGTTGCTGAACTAACTTGGCTAATAGGGTTGATCAAAGATCTTGGAGTTCAACTACAACTACCATTTCATATTCACAGTGACAGTAAAGAAGCCCTCCAAATAGTAGTTAATCCAGTTTATCATGAAAGAACCAACCATATCGAGATAGATTGTCATTTTATAAGGGAAAAAATCCAAGAAGGCCTAATGAAACCAGTATACATCTCAACACATGATCAACCAGCAGATGTCTTAACTAAGAGTCTTAACAGAGTTCAGCATGAATATCTCATCTCCAAAATTGGTGTTTCCAACATCTTTATGCCACCAAGTTTGAGGGGGAGTGTTGAAGAAAGAAGTTATGAAGTTGTTAGGAGTTAGTTAAGTTAGTTATTACAGAGTTAGTTAAGTTAGTTATTACTGTATCTAGGAAGTTAAGAAACTAAGTAAGATGCCTATAGATCACCTAATGAAATCTACTCTTCTATAAATACTTACTCACTTGTAAAGATCAAAACCACATTGAATAATAATCACTCTTACTCTATTTTCTCTCTTCTGTTCTCTTCTTCTTCTTCTTCTCTTCTCCCTTATTCTCTGCACTGTATTGCCTCAAGTTCTTGATTAAAGGAACTTGCTCAATTCTTCAATCTAGCGCATCTCGTTCACTCCAACAAATTATTTTTGGGCTTTGATAATTTTTTGTACCACCCAAGAGGCCTGCGTTGGTACCACACCCCAAACTATCCCATTCGTCCCATAGTATGCGTGCACCCACTTTATCCATATCTTATACTTTTTGTGATACAAGTTCCATAACATCTTACTAATAGCTGCCTTGTTCCAAGCCATAATGTCCAGAATATTGAGTCCTCCTGCGGATTTTGGGCAACACATAGTGTTCCAAGCTATAAGGGCTTTCCTTGATGTATCCACATTACTAGTCCACAAAAACTTATGGCACATAGCTTCAATGCATTGGATAACCTTTTTAGGTAGGACAAAGATTTGAGACCAGAACACTTGAATAGAGAATAACACTCTTGATAAGTTGTAGCCTCCCTGCAAACGAAAGAAACTTAGAGGCCCAATTTTGAACTCTACCCAAAATCTTCTCAATCAGAGGTTGACATTGTAGGATAGACATTCTTTTAGTGCTTAATGGAACCCCTAGGTATCGAATAGGTAGAGTGCCCATGGAGAAGCCAAGCATACGTAAGATCTCCTGTTGATCTTCACTAGGTACTCCTCCGAAAAAGACTGAGCTTTTATCCACATTAGCAACAAGACCAGATGCTCTAGAGAATTCTTGGAAAAGACTATACAACATTTGAACACACCATGGGTCCCCTCGACAAAATAACAATAAATCGTCAGCAAACCTTAATTCTACCAGGTTCATTCTTTCACACATAGGATGATAATTAAATTCTGGGTGCCTTTGCAATTGTTTTAATATCCTGGTGAGGTACTCCATAGCCAATACGAATAGGTAAGGGGAAAGCGGATCCCCTTGTCATAGTCCTCTCTTAGCAGGAAAATGTTGGCTTGGCTGTCCATTAATCAGTATTGAGTAGGATACTGTCTCTATGCATTGCATTATCCACTCTATAAATCTGCCCCGAAACTGCAGTAGCTTCAAGATTTTCCTTAGGTAGTGCCATTCAACAAAGTCATACGCCTTCTTCATGTCCACCTTTAGCATGCATCTAGGTGAAATCTTCTTCCTTCCATACCCTTTGATCAACTCATGTCTAAGAATGATGTTGCCGTTGCTCAATCTACCTGGGACGAAGGCTGATTGGTTCTTGTCCACCAGTGCGTCCATCACAGTTTGGAGCCTATTAGTCAGCACCTTTGAGATGAGTTTATAAAGTAAGGTCCAACAAGATATGGGTCTGTACTCCGTAATTTTGGAAGGATTGGAAATTTTAGGGATCAAAGTCACAGTCGTACAGTTGATAGCTTTATACAACTCCCCTGTAGAGAAGAAATGCAACACAACCTTGGTGATATCATGCCCAATCATGGGCCAGGTCTTCTTAAAGAATAATGCACATCATTTAGTAGGTCATCACAGATAGATCTACAAAATTTGAGTAAAAACACGATCGATCGCACATATCTCACAAAATTCATTGACTAACACATACGAAAAATAAAAAAAAATCCTTAATTCCTGTTTCATGGCTCATATCGAGTAAAAAAATGTGTTTGGCTTTCGAAAATAATGCACATCATTTAATAGGTCGTCAGGGAAAACCCCATAAAGTTAAGCAAAAACACAATTGGTCGCACAAATCTCAAAAAAATTATGGACTAACACACACACGAAAAACTAAAAAAAATGCTCAATTCCTGTTTCGTGGCTCATATCGAGTAAAAGAAATCATGTGCGTCTTTTGAAAATAATGCGCATCATTTCATAGGTCGTCACAGACGAACCCGCAAAATTTAAGCTAAAACACGGCTGATCGCATATATCCCAAAAAATTCATTGTCTAACATACATGAAAAACCAAAAAAATCATCAATTCCTGTTTCATGACTCATATTGAGTAAAAAAAACTGTGTCTGCCTTTTAAAAATATTGCGCATCATTTAATAGGTCGTCATGAATGAACCCACAAAATTTGAGCGAAAATATGATTGGTCGCACATATCCCAGAAAATTCATGGTCTAACACACATGAAAAATCAGAAAAAATAATAATATTCAATTCCTCTTTTGTGGCTCATATTTAGTAAAAAAAAGCTGCATTTATCTTTCGAAAATAATGCGTATCATTTAATAGGTCGTCACATATGAGCCACAAAATTTGAGCAAAAATACAGTCGATCGCACATATTCCAGAAGCTCAAATAAAAGAGAGAAAAATAGGTTTGATTAGCTCTAGCATTGTAATGTTGAACTGATAATTAATAAAATGAGATGTTAATTGTCAAAAAATGCATATATAATGTATAATAGTGTATAAAAATATTTATGTATTGTATATTGATGTATAAAAATGTATAATATTATTATACATCATGTTATATAGATATAAAAATGGATAATAAAGAAATAAAGAGGGTTCTATGATGACTTGTGTGAAGAAGGTAAAAAAATATTAAATTATCGATTGACACTACCCTTAATATGGTAGCTACATTGATTATTTTTTTGTCAGAATAAAATGAACTATAACGGTTGCAAACTAATTGAGTGGGCTGTATAGATTGGTAACTTTTCCTTTCATAATCAAAGAGCATTTTATGGTTTTAACACTTCATATTAAACTGACCGGATCAAACTTTTTAAGACTCAATAAATCATAAATTTTTTAAAAAATAAATACATTTAGTGGGCTGCAATTTAAGTGATTCAGATTCGAATTTCATTAAATACAAATAAATCATGCCTTAAACAAAATTGAGGTCCAAGAAAACATAATTTTCTTATATACGAAAAATGTTATGGTGAGAAGTCATAAACAATTGATAAAAGATTATGGCATTGTCACTAACTCACGTCCATGCAAATTATTCAACAAAAACTTTAATTTTAGCAATTATACATGTCATCAAATAACCTAAAAATTGAATAATTGTGAATAAAAATAAAAGAGAAGAAGATTGGAGAGGATGGATAATTACCTAGAGGGTAATATCAAAACAGTAGGCTACTGTTAGGAGATGCTCGAAAAAGTAGAAGATAAATTTTGAGAATTATCTAATGTAACAGAAATATCTTTTTGATGTAGTAGATGTTGAGTTGGGCGATGAAGAAAGCACAAGCAAAGTGTGAAAGTCGATAACAAAGTTCAATAACTGTGTGATAAAATTAAATCGAGTAATCATTATGTTGGTGTTGACATTTAAATTGGTTTCAATGATTTTTGTAATCATTTTATGAAAAGGGTGATAGGGCTATTAAACAAAAAGACTCGTGAAAATTAATTAACCCTGAAACAAAATAAAATGTAAAACTTGTAATAGAATAAAGTGAAATGTATTTTATTGATTATAGATGGAGTATATATAGAGTTTATACGACCTCTATGTAAAAACATAAACTAACAAAAATAAAAGACTATCTAAATATAACCTAATTACAAAATTAAAATTACAATAACATCCTAAAGACTTGGGAATTATCAAATCTGACATTTGAATTGATTACAATGATGTTTGCAGCCATTTTGAAGTGGATGGACTATCGAATATAAAAAAAGACTTGTGAGAATTAATTTTGACTCTAATACCACATAACGTATATGACTAATAATAAAATAAAGTGAGATATATTTTATTAATTATAAACTGAGTATATATATAGTTTATAATTTCTACAGTAAAGAGGTAAACTAAGAAAAGAATAAGACCTATCTAAATTATAACCTAAATACTAAGAGAAAATTATAACAAGTCTTAAAAAATAAAAATTATCAAATCTGAAATTAAAAATAAAAACAAATAATTATACGTTATTAAAAAGCATAAAAGGAGCAGAATTTATGAAGAGTGAAAGTTGAAAATGTATATAAATAATAGTTGCCTTGTATTATTCATGGATATAGAGAATGTTATGAATTGAATTTAGAAAAAAATAATTAGTTAAAAAAAATTCTTTGATTGAGTTTACTGAAACGAACTAGATATATTAAAAATTATTTATTGTATATAAACAAAAATTTAATACACAAGTAGCATCAACAATGGTGCACGACTATTTATATTTTTCCCCTTGTTAAAAGACTAAGTAAAATGAAAATATGGTTTGTCTATTTATGATATTGTTATTTAATTTATAATATATTATTATCTTTTTTAATTAAAAAATTTTACCAAGGAAATAGGGATTTTTTGTGAAAAATAACAATAAGAATAAAAAGTGTTGTTGGCATGCACTAATTGGAGATTGACAAACAATTGCTCAAATAAAGAGGTGTGAGAAAGAGGGATTTTTCAAATTATTAATTTAATTAAAGGATGTAAAAGTACAAACCAATAACACTACATACATATGAATGATAACGGAGCAGTGTAGTGCAGGATTTAAAATGCGAAATTGGACAAAGCAGAATGAAGCATTTTGATATAAAAAAAACTCTTTGCGGATTGCCGGACGAATGCAAAAACATTTAGAAATAATTGATAATTAAATGATTTAGTACGTAACTATATTACGTTTTGACATTTTTTTTTTTATTTCTTATTTATCTAAAAGTATATTATTTCCACTGTAGAGGGGTGAAGATGAAGATGAAGATGAAGGCTGATTCATTTTTTAAAAAACATTTACAATCTATGTTAAATTTTACTTCAAGATTAGCCTCTAATAACTTTGATCAATAATATAATATACATAGAGATACTTTTATTGGCAGTTTTTTTTTTTTGGTAATTTTAAGTTTATCTTTCAGTCAAATATTTTGGTGCTTTATTTGTAAATTGCGTTATGAAACAAAATAATATCCTATAAAAATAAAATAAGTATTGAATAGTCAGAAATTAAACTCAAGTAAATACTACTATGTAAAATTCTTGAATTGTTCTTAATGTAGTTGTTTATATTCATAATCTAAAAATTTAAGTATTACATTAACTTATCTAAAAATGCAAAATTTGAATATAAAAAGATAAAATGTTACACAACTTATATCATGAAGGACACAAGTTCAGTATAAGAAGATAAAAAATATATATAAATGTTAGACAACTTATACCTGAAGAGCAAAATTGAAGTATCAGCAAAATTTTAAAAAGTTAGTTATTACACAATTTATGCTTTAAGGGGCAAAATTTGAGCATTAGCAGAATTTAAAAATTCAATATGTTACATAAATCATGACGCAATGGACATATGTTTAATATCAAAATAATTTGAAATCATAAGTGTAATACAAGTTATGCCAGAAAGAGCATGATGTATTTAATATCAGTACGCAAAAGTTTGACAAATATATTTTACAATCTCACAATATTTATGGATTCATAAAAAAAACTACTAAAATATATGATTTCGAAATTGAAAACTTGAAAAAATCAACTAAGAAAATAAAAACACATAAAATATATATAAAAAAAAATAGATCAAAAGCATAATAACAATTAAAAAAAACACCATATACAATCTACCCAAAAAAAGTATATTTCTTGGTCAAAACGAATTCAAAATTGAATAATAAATAATATATACAAAAAATAACTAAATCCTACAAAAGCGAATTAAAAAAATACAAAAATAACAACTATGAAGATAAAAACGAACTCAAAATTAAAGTAACAACAATGGAGTAAAGAGAGAAGAGAGAGAAAGAGGTGGGAGCAACAAAGACAAAAAAATCAAGAGAGCAAACGGGTTAGCATAGATAAAGGTATTTTAGCTCACAAAATATTATTAAATGGGCATCAAGAACAAAAATTAAATACTTCATATAGAAAGGGCAAGAAATAAAGATCAATCACTATGCAAAAAAATTCGGGCAAAAATTTGATACACATTATATAATATTGTAATCTTTTAGAATAATATTTAAAAATTCTATATACAATATTATCATACATCCAATATACAAACATCATATAAAATTATAAGAAATGTTTATACACTCATATAAATTATTATATATTATTCTATAATATTATACAAAATGATACGAGGTGTTCAGATACCATGTATAGTATTATATATTATTATTAAAAAATTAACTTCGTCTTCTTTTTTGAGTTCAAGCATCAAATACATTCAAAACATCTTAAAAATTACATCAAATCACCATGAATTTTATGATCTCTTGCAATAATAACCACTCAAAATAATACCCACTAAAAATAAATTTATTTACGAATATGCTTAAACTTTGAAGCTTGAAATTTCAACAATGGTCATTTATGTAATTTTTGCTTCCTATTCACATCTTCAACCTTAACTCAATACATGATTCGTGTTCAGCTTTCACCAACATTTTTCAACACATTTTATTTAATAAATTCGAACCCCCCAAATCAAAGCAGCTATATATATAAATTTATTTTTAAATAAAATCACAGAAGTAAAGTATTTCCAAAATAAAAAAACACATATTCAAAAATTTCAGATCAAAGAAAGGATCAAATATTTGTTCTCTTTTCTTCTTGGCACATTAGATCAAACAGTGAAAAATCTGTGTAAGCTTTTAAAATATGAATTAATTTTAATAATATTATTATTTCAATTGTATTTGCGCATAATTGTTTCAATTAAAATTGTGCAAAATGCATATAATCTACTTTCTCTGGGCCAATTTATATGACTCATTTTTTTTAGTCAGTCCGAAAGAATATTATAGTTCTATATTTAGTATAATAACTTAACTTTAAAATGCTTATTTTACCCTTAATAAAATGATTTATAGCCACACAAACATCTCTGACTCATTTTAAATCACAAATTTCAAAATTCTTTTTTTTTCTTAAACTCCATGCCAAATCAAAATAACTTATATAAATTAAAATGGAGAAGTACTTATTTATTAGATGGGTGATTTACTAAAATGACCTTGATGAACTTTTAATTCAGGTTTGTATCACGTGAAATTTTTTAAATTGAACAAATTTTTTTTGTATTTTTTACCTTGAAGACTTATCCATCCTAATTATATTACACCTCCCGTTTCAATTTGTTTGACCTGCTTTTCTTTTAAAGAAAATCATCCTAGACATCAATTCAAGATTCTTACTTATACCAAATACATCAGCTTTTTTCTAATTACTAAATTATCGTTTTAGTTACAGGTCATACTAGATTTCATAATTATTAAAATCTTAGAGAGAGATTATTATTTGGGTTAAATTTATGAAACCCATTAATGAGCATGATTTTCCCTCTTTCTTCAATTATATTCAATTTTTAAAAAGAAAAATAAATATCCTCCTTCTCTCTCTTCATAGTTCCTTCTTACTCGATCTCTCTTTAAAAATCACGGATTATTATACAATATTTTTAATTTTTAATTCATGAATTTTGAATTTGCAATAATATTAGTAGTAGAATTATCGTATGAAAACTGATGTCTGATAAATACTATATGTTAATAACTTTTTTTTAGTCTATAAAAATTATATATAATCTGCTATCCATGTATTATTTTAACCAATCAAGTTGAAATCGGTTTATATATAACAAAGTCATATTGTGAATAATTTTTAATTTTTTTGATCTCATATATGAAATTGATATAGAAGATTCTACATACAAATGATGAACTCTTTTGACTGATTTTTAGTGTATAAAAATGGTACATAATATGATATTCATGAATTAATTTTTTTAACAAATTTCGTTGAAACTAGTTTATATACTCATTTCATACATAAATGATTTTTCTTTTTTGAATGCTCAACGTATGAAATTGATATTAAAATAGGTATTGATAAAATTTTCTTATGTATCATATTTGTATGAAATGTGTTTTATGATTGTGATAATTGATAAGAAAAATGGTGCTCAAAAAGTTTTGTATGTTACATACCTTTTTAGTGTATGTAATGGGTATTGAATGAAATTTGTCACATTTCATACTGAAAATAGACTAATTGATAATTGTTTGATATCAAATAACTTTTCATTGCAAAAAAAAGGTAATCAGTATTTTAATGACTTTGATTGAAAAAGAAAAACTAAATTCTGATTTTTTTGGGAGAGAGAAACAAGGAGAAAGATGATGATGTCATAATGAATGGGTACTTGTCAACATTCATTTGAATAATACGTGAAAAACTCATGAAATCATATTCAGATTTTGAGAAAAAAATAATTGATGAGATACTTTTGATTATTGTTGAGAAGGTTGTTTCAAAACTGGAAAAGAGTGATTTCGATTAGATAGTAGGATTCTCAGTTAATTCTAATTGGAAAATTTTTAGTGAGAATTTGTAGAAGACAATGTGGGAAGTGAACAATGTACTGTTGAAAGATATGAAATTGGTGATAATGATGATGGATGAACACGAGAGAAAGAAATAAGGGAAAGATTTGGAGGATAATCATGAATGAAAAGTAGTAAGTTGAATTAAGGAATGAGTTGGAGAAAAAGATACATTACCTATTTTATTTTGCCTCATTTATTATTTTGTTATGTTGTGATAGAAATCTATTGGTATATATTGAAAAGTAAAAAGTATTGATATAACTTGTAATACTCAATCTAATCTAGTATATACATGTTTTTTTTCCTTTCTTTTAATATGTTTTTAAAAAAATGTCTCTTTCCTTTTTTAGTAATTTTTCAATTTTAACTTTCCACATAAAACATGTTTAAGACCACAAGATTAAAGAACATTTTAATACATTTGACATATCTTTAATTTTTAATCTTTTTAATCACAAGATTAAAGATGTTCTTTATTTTCTTAAACTCCTCTAAATTAAAATAGACTAAACAAATTGAAACAAAGTAGTATTATTTAGATAGATTGGAAAAATGAAGAATCTAGAAAAAATAATTGGCTGCATGCTGGGCCCACATCAGTGAGAATAAAATCTAGACATTCACTAAGGTAAAGTTTTAAATTAAAAATTAAGAATTTTCTGGAACGAACACGAAGCAATAGAACAACAACTAATAATTGAGTAATAAGGAAAGTTGATCCAACGGCTGTAATCTCACGATCAGAACCTTCTGGAAATCAAACTTTTTCCTTTATAAACTTCATATACTTCTCTTCTCCAATCACATAAATTTGCTTCATTTTCATTGCATTGCAAACATCAGATTTTCATCTTCATTATTTGTTTCTGTGTTTTTTTTTATTGGAAAAAGAAATGGCGGGAAAAGGTGAAGGACCAGCAATTGGAATTGATTTGGGTACTACATATTCTTGTGTGGGTATATGGCAACATGATCGTGTAGAGATAATAGCTAATGATCAAGGGAACAGAACGACGCCGTCTTATGTTGCTTTTACTGATACTGAACGTTTGATTGGTGATGCTGCTAAGAATCAAGTGGCTATGAACCCCATTAACACCGTATTCGGTATGTAACTATTTCTAGTTTTACTTCTTGTTTTGGGTTTTACATTCCAAAATCTTCGGTATCCATTGCTTGCTACTCTCTCCGAATGCTTTTTATCGTGATCTTTTCATATGCCTTTCAAATATTTAAAATTATCAGTTATTGTGACTTATATGTTATGTTGCTCGGATTCTTAAAAAATGAAAGTAGTGCATTTCTAGAGGATTCGATAAGAGAGTCTAAGTAATATAGCTTGTACGTTATAGGTAAAGATTACATATTTGAATTTATGGTCAAAATTGAAAAATTTTACTCTTGAAATTAAAAAGTGACACATAAATTGGGATAACATTCAGTTTAAGATAAATAACATTGAATTTTTCTGAAAAAACATTTCTAACTTTCTGCATTCTTTTTCTGCTCTGTTTTTTTTTTGTGGTAATTGAAAGAGATGAATAATAGGATTTTAGTACGTTTGCAGAAGTTGGAAATTACTTGTTCTCTCTTCTGAATAAATCAGCAGTTAAATAATTAATTTTTTTTGTTTACCGCATTGATCTGCCTTAATTGGGATTATCAAATGGCTTTCAAGATCAGTGGTTTATACTTTATACTGTCGCTTAAGCATCAAAACCCTTTATTATTCCTAGGTCTCTTATGAACTTCAGCTGCGATGATTGTCTGGTTTGTTTTAACTAAAAATTGTGTATGATGATTGATGAGTGTGAATGTGTGTCGGTCACTCAACTAATAGTTAGTATTATTTTGATTATCTTAGTTGACACTTTCTTTGTTGAAAAGAATTAGAATCGAGGAAAAAAAAGGGATTTTCTGAGATACTGTATCTCTCTCAGTGACTAGCGGAGAAATCAACTCTAGGTTTTAGTGAACTTCAAAGTTGTCTATAAGATAAATTATTGAGTATTGGAATGAACTCCTAATTTGAATAAAATGGAATGACAAAAACGAAGTTACAGTCTAGTCCTACTAGTTTTTGATTTGAAGTTACTGAGAAGGGGAATGAGCTCTCAATTTGTCTTTAAAAGATCAGTTGTTGAGTATTTGAAGTAAAATACTTAAAATTAAGTGGGAATGATATTAGTGAATCATATAGTCTTAATAGTTTGAGATTGAAGTGTAATTATTTTTGCTGTTTATGAACAACTTAATTAGATAAGTGTGAAGTTCTTTGTTATTGGGTAGCTATAGCTTAGTCGGGGGTCAAAATTTTGATTTTTTTCTCTGGTTTCAGATGCCAAGCGTTTAATTGGAAGGAGATTCAGCGATCCTTCAGTGCAGAGCGATATGAAATTATGGCCTTTTAAGGTAATACCCGGGCCTGGTGACAAACCAATGATTGTTGTCACGTACAAGGGCGAGGAGAAGCAGTTCTCTGCCGAGGAAATCTCATCCATGGTCCTAACCAAGATGAAGGAGATTGCTGAGGCATATCTTGGCACTACAATCAAGAATGCAGTTGTTACAGTCCCTGCTTACTTCAATGACTCGCAGCGTCAGGCAACTAAGGATGCTGGTGTGATATCTGGTCTTAATGTGATGCGTATAATCAACGAACCAACAGCTGCAGCAATTGCCTATGGACTTGACAAGAAGTCTACCAGTTCTGGTGAGAAGAATGTGCTTATTTTCGATCTTGGTGGGGGTACTTTTGATGTCTCTCTTCTCACTATTGAAGAGGGTATCTTTGAGGTTAAAGCCACTGCTGGTGATACTCACTTGGGAGGTGAGGATTTTGATAATAGAATGGTGAATCATTTCGTTCAAGAGTTCAAGAGGAAGCATAAGAAGGATATTAGTGGGAATCCGAGAGCGTTGAGGAGGTTAAGGACTGCTTGTGAGAGGGCAAAGAGGACCCTATCATCAACTGCTCAAACTACAATCGAAATTGATTCATTATATGAAGGCATTGATTTTTACACGACTATCACTAGGGCAAGATTCGAGGAGATGAACATGGATTTGTTCAGGAAGTGTATGGAGCCAGTGGAGAAGTGTTTGAGAGATGCCAAGATGGATAAAAGCAGTGTTCATGATGTGGTTCTTGTTGGTGGATCAACTAGGATCCCAAAAGTTCAACAATTACTTCAGGACTTTTTCAATGGAAAGGAGCTTTGCAAGAGTATCAACCCAGATGAAGCAGTTGCTTATGGTGCAGCTGTCCAAGCTGCAATTTTGAGCGGTGAAGGCAACGAGAAGGTTCAAGACTTGTTGCTGTTGGATGTCACTCCTCTGTCTCTTGGTTTAGAAACTGCTGGAGGTGTAATGACTGTGTTGATTCCAAGAAATACAACCATTCCCACCAAGAAAGAGCAAGTGTTCTCTACATACTCGGACAACCAACCCGGTGTCTTGATCCAGGTGTACGAGGGAGAAAGAGCGAGGACCAAGGACAACAACCTGTTAGGAAAGTTTGAACTCTCTGGCATCCCACCTGCTCCAAGGGGTGTTCCTCAAATCAATGTCTGTTTCGACATTGATGCCAATGGCATCCTGAATGTCTCTGCCGAGGACAAAACTACCGGACAGAAGAACAAGATAACTATCACCAACGACAAGGGGCGGCTCTCCAAGGAAGAGATTGAGAGAATGGTGCAAGAAGCTGAGAAATACAAGTCTGAGGATGAAGAGCTCAAGAAAAAGGTGGAAGCTAAGAATGGATTGGAGAATTACGCTTACAACATGAGGAACACTATAAAAGATGACAAGATTGCATCCCAACTTCCGGCTGCTGATAAGAAGAAAATTGAGGACGCGATTGATGAAGCTATCAAGTGGTTAGACAGCAATCAACTTGCCGAGGCTGATGAATTTGAAGACAAGATGAAGGAACTGGAAAGTGTATGCAATCCGATTATCGCCAAGATGTATCAAGGTGGTTCTGGTGGAGCTACTATGGATGCAGATGATGGTCCTTCTGTTGGTGGTGGTGCAGGAAGTGGAAGTGGTGCTGGACCAAAGATTGAAGAAGTGGATTAAGAGTTTTTGAAGGAATCCTTTACCTGTTTGTTATTAAGATGTGCTTTCAATTAGCCTTTTGAAATGGGAAGTTGTTCACCCTTTTGTTGTTAATATGTGCCTTTCAATATTGAATTGAAAGCTTCTACTGTTCTTATCCTAAAATTGTGGTTCAGTAACTTCATAGCTTCAAAAATCATCTTCTGGTTGTTGTGAACAAGTTATATTATTATAATGTGATGATTCAGTTAAATAATATTAACGTGATTATCTAATTTTTATATTTTTCATAGATAGATATGTAGTTTATTGGACTAAATAAAAAAATATATGTGGTTTAGTAATGCAAAACGATTATTTTTGGTATTAATCTCGAGATTATTAGCACACATGAATCCCACTATTAAGTATACTGGAATTAAACGTCCAACGAAATTAAGGGGAAAAATTATCTCATAATTTATTCTGGAAATGCCAGATTTTTCTTTGTGGTCGCTAGAGTTTTATGTGAAGTCTTGTCAATGTAGGTTTTTCCATTTCCACGTGATTTTTAGTCTAGACTACGACGACAACAACAACAACAATGTAAATATCTCCATACGTGGAGTCTGAGAAGGGTAAAGTGTATGCAAATGTTACCCTACCTCAAAAGCGAGGAGGGTAGAGTATATATGCAAACATTACCCTACCTCAAAAGCAGCAAAGAAGAGGGGGGGGGAAAGATTTTGACCGTGAAAAACTTGGTTAAACTCCCAAACAAGCAAAAAGGACTGGGAATATAACTGTAGAGAACAAACAAGCTCTGAATAGCAATGTTTCATTGCATTTTAGAACAAAAAAGTTAGCACTTCTGAAAAATTATTATAAGATTGTATTCAATACCTGATTCATTTTACATTTATCTCCACTTGCACAGATAACATGTTCAGCTGTGCATCACATGATATGTAACTCAGAGGTGCCTTAAGAGTAGAACATACATACCTTTTATCCAAATGCAACAGACAATGTAACGTTAGAAACAAGAAAAATATATCATGTTGTCTGAAAAAACATTAGTCCGGGAATAGAGTCTCCATGTTCCTAGAGTAACAGAATGTCTCATTGTAATTCAGACCACGAAAAGATTTGCATTTCTTTTTCCTATAGATTTGATTCATTTTAAATATATGTCCACTTACATTAATAACATGCTTCGCTTTGCATCAGATATGAGACCCTTAACTGATTAGCAGGTCTAAAAGCCAGAATAAGGTTACAAGGATCTTACTGTTGGCTGTAGCACATCCCTTATATAGACTAAGCTATAATCTAGATCTCTCAAAAGGACAGAAGAGAAACCAAAATAATTAGTTGAGTAAATAAAAAGACCTACCCTTTCAACGAAGATTGAAATTCCCCCTAAAAACTTATTTAAGAAAAGAAAGGAAATTGACTATCTGGGCTACCTTAGAGTTCTGCAATCAAATGCTTAACTCACGACAACACGAACTCATTTGGAGGTCGGAGGCAAACAGGGACTTCATGCACTTCTGGAGTTGTGCCATATTTGGGAACTTTCAATTCAAGTACAGCCCCACTATTGTCAAAATATGCTTCTAGCTTGGCATCATCAGGTATTCGGGTTGGAAGTGAAATCTCCCTTGTGAACTCTCCGGAAGGACAATGCTCGGGAGATGGATCAGTTAGCTTGAATGTTCTACCATTCCTCAGCATGAATGGGGGGCATGCCGTGCTCACAGATGTTATTTTTATAATGGCATGATCAATATTGTTCCACCAATGAACTTTCACCTTTTCACGATCAACGAAAGGTAGGGTGATCATAATCATGTATCCTTCTGAGTCCTCGTATATAACTTTTGCAGCAGCAACTGGCCCATACACATTCTTCATTACCCCCGAAAACTCATTCATCCAACGTGGTTCAATAGTGTGTGGTTCACCATCTTGACGTCTGTTTAAACTTGGATTAGTCGACACGGTACAATCTTCATTACTACCATGAGAAAAGAAGTCTTTCCTTTTCTTCCCACAATCAGATGAGAGCTCTAAACCATTGCTGTTCACATGGTTTGATGGTTGAGTTGACAAGTTAAGACTAGTACCATTAAGTAATTTTTTCGAAGGAAGATGAGAATTGCTCTTTGGTAAAGGGATCGGTCTTTGAAGCTCGAAATCTGTGTTGGGAAGGTTCCGCCATGAACTGAAGTCTCTAGCTTCGGGTGGGATTGAAAAACTGAGATCCCTACCAGTAAGTTCCATCCACTTCTTCTGCTCTTCCTCAGCAATACATGATAAATTGGGTGACGGAACAAGCTCAATTCCATGCAAACACTGAGGATTGGAGAGGCCTCTATAATGTTTGCACTGCATTTTATGAGTACACATGAACCCCTTGTCAACGCTGAATGGAAATGAACGCTCGCCCTGCTTAGAATGACCATTCATGTAACTCCTCAACTCCATCTTCCCCAGCGCATTTTCAGACCTTTCCTTGAAAACCCACATGTACATATTCTCCATGTCATTCTGACCCAAGAACACATCGAGCTTGAGATCAGACTTATCAAATCCCGACACCCCATTACTATCTTGAACAAGTTTGCACTTAGATTTCTCCTTCAAAACAGGCTTGAAGTAGAAACTAAAGAAAAACCAAGCACCCCACACACTATCCAATCTCTTAGCACACTTCCTTCCAACTTTAGGCAAATCAAGAAGCTCATAACATTCATTAATTTGGTGTCCAAGTCCAACCTCCATCATATCAAACACGCCGTTTTCCCAAGATTGAGGTGGATGAGGGGTACGTTCCACGTATAACGGGAGATTAATATCTGGTGGCCTCGATAGCACAATCTGCCTATTCATATCTCTGTCTGATACCTCATGAGAGGTAGCAGCAGCAATTGAGTCCATAGACAAGAATGTTGATAATTGATAATTATCTATTGACAGGCTTGTAATCAAATCTTCCCCCATCTGTTCAATTTCCTCACAACAACAAACCCCAAATATGCAAAAAGCCTCTATAAACAAACACACTCTAAATCAAGAGAAAGTTCAAAATTTTACTACAAAAACAATAAAACAAACATGGGTATTTAATATTTATCAAACATCAGTGGAAAGTTGAGATTTTTATAAGCAAAAAACTCTACAATGAGGGGTTCTTGAATTGACAAAAAAAACCTATAAAATTGAATTAAGAACTATATATGGATGTGAATCAAGAGGAATAAAGGGGTTATTAAGATTACCTTTAAGAAAGATTTTTAACTTTGAATCCAATAGAAATATTCACAAAGAATACTCAGCAGCACTCCAATGTCTAGAGAGAGAAAGAGGAGAGAGAAGGGGAAGGGAAGAAAGATCCTTGAGATTGAGGGAAAGTTAACGGCGTTAATGGAAAACAGTAAGAAGAAAAGTAACGCCTGATAAGCAAAATCTAAGTTGTGATTTGGGACCACGAGGATAGGTATACGTAACATAGCTTTTCATATGATAAGTAGAGATAAATCAAACAATTCTATTATTTATTTTTGGGAAAAGGGTAAAATTTATTTTTAACTATGCGAAATGAAATAGATTTATCCTTTATTTGTAGTTGAGGTTAAATGTGTCCTAAATGTTATTAAAGGGAAGAGAAGATAGTTGTAGAAGTGATGGTTATAGTTAGGGGGGCGTTCATGTTCATGGTTCAGGACTCAAATCATGATTGTCACATTTTTATGTAATCTTTGATGCATATTGCAGTCTGTGCATTGCTTGATAGAATATGAAAATCCATCACAAATTCTTTAAAATAACATTCCAAATTATATCAGGCAATACACAAGCTAGAATAAACATAAAAAAATTCATGAAAATGTGATAATCGTGACTTTTTATAGACGTCAACTTTCCTTCTTTCACATCAATCACACCTGAACTTATTGACCTCATTTTCTATCATCTTTCTACTTGATGTGTGATATTAGTCTCCTTGAGGCTCAATCTGTCGTCTAAAGGAATACCCGATCATGGTCTTCGAAGTGATAACGACAGTGGAATCACTGTTCAATGTGGCGATGATTTTAGAGGAGTTGTGGTCGGAGATCCCTAGATTTACTTTACTTATTGAATTTCAGTTTTCTCTTGCTGTCTATTTGTTTTTATTTTATATGTATCGGCTCTTTGCCTTTGTTTTTATTTCGGTTTTGCAGATTGGGCCATTTTTGGACCTGATCTATTTTGTTTTGTTTTGAACCATTTTTCAGCTAGTGAATAAGGTCACAAGTTAGCCATTTTTATTTTAAAAAGATCAACACACTTGGACAAATTTGGCACATATTTATATGAAATCTTCTAATTCTTAACTCAATCATAAATTTTCTTATATCATCCCAAGTGAATATGTAATTAGGCTTGGGCTTTTGGATCTTGTCGTTAAAGTATGTCAAGTACAACTCACTTTGTCGACAATACTCTTTTAAGTCCATCCTGGCCTTTAAGTTATCTTTCAATAAAGTAACTCTCAAAATATGCTATGTCTATTTCAAATATGCTATGTTTATTCCAGTTATGCATAACACCATAACTAGATATCCTAGATGGTGGTAGAGACTTTGTTACCTTAGGCAGATTCTTGACTCTAGGCCAAATTTCTTCTGACGACAAGATCGGTGGTGGCTCCTCAAAATCAATTTTATTCTTTATAAATGCACTAGTATTTCTTCTAAACTCATGTTGTATTGGCAAGAATCAACGGCAACAATCGAAACACGAGTTCTTACTTTCATGTTTCAAAGTGAATGCTTTTATATTTTTTATACAACAAGGGTAAGCTAACTTTTTAATAATCGACCATTCGAAAAGTATTATATAAGTAGAAAAATTATTTATAATCCACATAAAATAAGACACAATCTAAAATTTAATTTGATTAATATATCATATGTTTTCAAACTTTTATGTCTCAATAATTTCAACTCGTCAATCAAAGAATCCATGTATACATCAATCAATTTTTTCGGATTGTGAAAACATGGAATAATGCAAGTTAGGAACAAATACAGACTTATCATACACAACTTAGAAAAGAGATTATAAGGCATAATAAACACTGGACAACATGAATATAGTGTAGCAGATACAGTAAACGGAGTAAATTCATCTACATATAATTTCAACTTAATGTTTCTTGGTTCATTAGCAAAGTCCAAAAATATTCTATTAAAATGCTTTCACACTTCTCCATCTGACGTATGATATAGAACACCAAGTGACTTTCTATGTTCATGATGTCATCTCATATAAGGATCGGAGCTCATCGATGCATATAACCTCTTTAATTGTGGTATAAGAGGTAAGTAATACATCGCCTTTATTAGAACCTATGTTCTTTTGGTATTTGTGAATTTTTTTATAATGAAGTTGGTTAAAATTTTTGCAAAGTAATAATATGCAACCTTTCTTACAACAGTCAATCCTCTCTGATAAACGTTCTAACTTAAAAATCAACTTTTTTTGCTGTGTAAAAATATTTAATTAAGTCAAACTTATTTGGATTAAGTTCATTCATAAGCCTAATGATAAAATCTATGTCAGCTTGAGAAGTAGAACAATCTTATTTAATACTCAGTAATCTAACTGTAACAGATTACTTGGAATGCATTGACCCTTCATCCAACAAATGACTAGCTTCCTTTAGCTATCTATAGAAGCGCTTAGTCTCGTCACTTGATTCGTTTTGAGCCTCTAATTATGACTCAAAAAATTCCTAATCATCTTACTATATCGAAATTTTTTAACATTATTCTCCCCTATGAGATTACCCTCGCCACCAATTGAATTCTGAAAGCAAAATTATCAACACTAGAAATATTTTCTCCATGAACATTTAACATTTGGCCTTAATAACTTGACACAATTGCATTTTAGACACTGACATTTAATCATCTTTTGAATAAGAAAATCATTAAGTGCCATTCCTTAGCAATAATCCCATCTACCCCTTTCTTAAGTTCCTCTCTCAACCCCGCACGATTAGGATAAGTCCTATAATACATTCATCTACGATGTATTTCTTTTATCTACACATAATAATAAAAAATATAAAATGAGATATTCAGATTAAATAGACTTAGACAAATTATATCCGTTCAAAGATTTCTATTTTGAATTTTATTATCAATATATCAAACACTTAAATAATATGAGTTATATTATTACAAAGATTTCATTATGTATTTTATAATTTACCAATATATCAAACTCTTGATAATATTAGAATCTGATTTTTGTACTTAAATATATATAGGTATACATCATGAATCATTGAATTTTATAAAACTCATAAATTTAGGGGTCGTTTAATTTAGTTCCTATTAAGTACAATTATCAATATTGTCGTTTGGTTGGAAACAAGTTATCCCGGGATTAATTATCCCGGAATTAGTTATCCCGGGATAACTTATCCCACCATGTATATGGGATAACTTATCCCTTCACTATGGTATAAATGGTGGGATAAGTTATCCCAAACTTGGCAACCAAACAAGAAACCAAAATTTATCCCTGGACTATTTATTTTATCTCAGGACTATTTATTCTTATCCCTCACACCAAACAACCCTAAGTGTTATAAATACAATTTTGAACCTATTAAATACGATTAGCTAGAGTTGTAACATATAACGAAAGATAATTAATAATATGTATTTTGAATGATTCAATTATTATAAAATGAATCATTCTAATTATTTACACTAATTTTACACGAATGGCCAATTAATTAAAAAACTTCTCAAAAATGCCCTAATGTATTTATATCCCTTTTACCAATAATCAAACAATTTGTATTGCATAATTAGTAGGGATAATTTCATAGACCTCCCCTGAAGTTTTGCCTTATAACACATACTTCCCTTCTAATTTTGGATATTACACATATCTCCCTTATTTCACATTTAGTGTAACAAAACTATTTTTCAATCTAAAATTGACAAGTATACCCCTTATATATACATTCTATACTTTTTCTTTATTTTGTGACACAAAATTATCTTTTTAAAAATATTCTAGAATTAAATGTATTTAATTTATTAAGCCTATCAAATTCTTTAAATTGTACTTATACGTATTTTGTATTCAAATTTGCAAAAATCAAATAATCCGAATCCAATCCTTTACAAGGAAAAAAAGAAAAAGCAATCCAATATCATTAGATACAAAATGTAAGCTCTAAAACAAGGTTTTCTCTTATATTTTATTTTTACTTTTTTACATAAATAATTATATTTTCTCATTTTATGGATATTGTTTTATATTCAAGTTCTTCCAAAAAAATTTCCATAAAAACATAAACAAATAATTAAAGAAAATATCGCATAAAAACTTTTAAACTAATATTATTTCTTAAAATTACTAAGTTTCATCAGATTAGCATAAATTTTTTTAAGAAAAGTTTAGTGGCATGCATAGACTAAATTCATGTATTTTTTACAGACAAAAATAGGTTAGTTTTATTATTGAAAATAGAAGAAGAAAAAAAGAAACTTGACAATAAGGGGCATATTTGTCTATTTTTTACCTTGAAATAGTTTTGTTACACTAAACAAGAAATAAGGGAAGTACGTGTAATATTCAAAATCACGAAAAAAATATGTGTTATAAGGCAAAACCTCAAGAAAGATTTGTGAAATTATCCCTAATTAGTAATAATAAATGTTAGAATATCTTACTTTATAGACAAAGAAAGCTAGCATAAAATATTCAGGCTAAGCATATCAACTTTACATCCAAAGAAAAATATAATAAAAAATTCATATTAACATCAAATATTCATATTTAGCATCATCAATTTTTGATATGAATATTCACATTAAACATATCATTCTTTCCTAAATATGATTGTGGAAGAAGAAACAAGGGTTAGTGCTAAAAATCAAACCTCATTCGCTCTCAAATTGATGTCAAGCCATTAAATTTTTCGCACTCCGATCTCAACTATCGAAATCTCCACACTCCGATCCTAAAATTCTCCTTAAATTGTTGATTTTACAAAAAAATTAAATAAAAACAACATAAAAAGAAAGGGAGAGAGACGTGTCTTTTTGGCTACGCGAGAGAAATCGCAGAGGAGAGCAGTGAAGAGGAAAGGAGAGAATACAAAGAGAATGTTCAACCAAATTATCGAATAAAAGAGAACAGATTAACTACGAAATTTCAGAGTATAAAATAAATGATTAAATCTTGTTATGTCCTACGACAATAGTCAAAATATTTGTAAAAATATTGGTCAAAGAAATATATGGACTATTACCCGACCACAGTAGTAAAAATATTAATTACGCGCAATGTTATGTTAAATACTCCAGCCATGATTGATAGGTAGTAAGCTGGAAAAATATTAAAGAAATTTTAAAAATAATATTTTCGTGGGTTCAACTACTACCATCGAAATATTATGACTTTTCAATGATGGTCGAAACTAGTAGTCGGAACTAGGCAAATTTATGATAGTGACTCTCAATTTGTGCGAATAGAGTGAGATGTACACAATAACATCAATGTGGTCCTTTATATAGGGATAATAATGACGGAATTTTTCCAAACTTCGAGCTCCAAATCTTAAAAGACTTTTTTTAAGTAATCCAATCCTATTTTTAAATTGGGTTTCTAATTTATTTTGAGCTCCACACATTTTTCTATTTTGAAAGCTCTTTTTCATATATGTAAGTGTAGCAATATTTTCATGCTATAACATGTTTCTA
Organism: Jaltomata sinuosa; assembly: GCA_003996215.1. Taxonomy (NCBI): domain Eukaryota; kingdom Viridiplantae; phylum Streptophyta; class Magnoliopsida; order Solanales; family Solanaceae; genus Jaltomata; species Jaltomata sinuosa. The sequence goes on along the minus strand of QJPP01001028.1, from coordinate 547,775 downwards.
TGATCCACAAGTTTGTTCCATAAACTCAAGTCCTCAATAAATCCTTCTTGCATTTGAAATCTGCTTCATAACTACTAATCAACAGTCATCTGCTAGGGACCTAGTTCTTCAATGTCTACATGATACTTTTGCACCTAGTTGTCAACATAACTAATTCCTCTAAAAAATCTGTTAAATATCTAGTTCTTGTGAAATATTTGTTAATCATCAAAATTTGAATTCAACGCAGCTTAATAAATTCTTCCTTTTGATGATGACAAACCCATGTACAACTTTTCTCTAAGAACTAGCTTGATCAACAACTTGATTTGGTAAGATGTGTGATCTCACGTAAGTCTAGGGATGCACCTTCTACTAATTGCAATTTCCAATAGCCAATTTCCTAGATTACAAACTATCTACGGACTGGAATGATTTGTGTAATGTATATGTGAAACAGTCTCTTACTAATCAAGTAGTTATTTGAAGGAAACTTGACATTGTGTTGGGTTAAACTCAACATTGATGAGTGTTGCAAAGATAATTTGGGAAGCTCTGGAGGAGGTAAAATCATCAGAGATAGTTTGGGCTGTTTGGTATTGGCTTATGCTGATTATTAAGGTCAAGGCAATCATTAATTAGGCTAATGGCTTAGTTTCAGGTCTAGAATGGTGTAGTACCAATGTTTTTATTCCGTGGTTACGAAATCTCCCTCTCAAGTGATTATTAACATGATTGACTACAAAATGGAGATCTCTTGGCAAATGCAATATATCATTAATCAAATATTTTACCTCTCTAACATTATTATTAATATTTTTATTCATACTTATAGGGAAAGCAATAAAATTGGTGATTACCCTTCCAACTATATGAGAAAAGACTCAAATCACTTCATATTTGATGAAGTTAGCTCAATGGTGAAGTCAGTTGTAAAATTGGATGGTGATAGCATCTTAAACTTTAGAAATAAATCAAGAAAGAATCATTTTGTAACAAACTCAAATTGCAGATACTCACAATAATAGAAGAAGAACGATTGTTAAATTAATAACTGAAATACTAAAGTGAAATTACAAAATATAGAATAACAATAACGTAGAAGAAGGGATGAGAAGAAAAACTTAGAGAATGAAGATGTGAGATACTGTTAATTTTTGCTCTGTATTGAGCTATACAACCATTACTGATGGTTGTCCATTACTGATGATTGTCTTAGTTGCTATTTCATTGTTAAAGAGAAGGAGAAGAAAAGTAGACGAGAAAGATATTTTGTATTGTGTTGAAAACAATTCGTACATGAGTCAGTTGGTTATATAACAACTGCCATATCAGTGCTAGTTGTCTACAGCTGGCAGAGACACGTGTTAGACTAACTAACTAACTAACTGGTCCTAGCACTAACAGTGATTTAACCGACTAACAGAAATCCTAATCCAATACACCCCCTCAAGCTGGAGGGTGAAAGATATCTAAAACACCAAGCTTGGATAAAAGAAAGTGATGTTGAGCAACCCCTAGGCCTTTTGTCAACAGATCTGCCAGTTGTAGAGTAGTAGAGACATAAGCAACTTTGATCAACCCATCCTTGACCTTTTTCCTTATGAAATGGCTGTCGATTTCAATATGCTTTGTTCGTTCATGAAATATAAAAAGAGCTATCTAAATTGCTGCCTTATTATCACAGAACAACTCTATAGGAGTGGGAACTGACACACCAATGTCTTTCAGCAATCCTGCTAGCCAAATTATCTCAGAAACCACTGAAGCCATGCTTCTATATTCAGCCTCTGCTGAACTTCGACTCACAGTATGTTACTTCTTAGACTTCCAGGATATCAGTGAACCTCCAAGTTGTATAATAAAACCTGTAACTGATCTTCTTGTGTTGGGACAAGCTGTCCAATCAGAGTCACAATAAGTCTTTAGCTCCAAATCAGAGTGTCTTTTCATGAAAATTCCAAGACCTGGGGCATGCTTGATGTATCTGATTACCCTGAGGGTAGCATTCCAATGGGAATGCTTAGGTTGTTTCATGAACTGGCTTAGCAGTTGAACAGCAAAACAAATATCTGGCGTGGTTATGGTTAAGTAGATCAGCTTCCCTATCAACTTTTGGTACTTCCCAACATCTACCAATGGAGGGTCATCTGTTTTTCCCACATGATCATCATATGCTATGGTGGTCAACTTGATATTGGGTTCTAAAGGAGTGGAAACAGGCTTAGCTCCACTCAAACCTGCTTCAAAAATCAATTCCAAGGAATATTTCCTTTGGTTTAGCATCATCCCATGTTTAGACCTCATTACTTCAATCCCTAGGAAGTACTTTAGTTCATTCAAGTCCTTAACTTTGAACCTACTATGAAGAAACAGCTTGGCAGATTCAATAAGCTCTATACTACTCCCAGTGATAAGAAGATCATCCACATATATGAGAATAATCACAATATCTGCTCCTTGTTGCTTAATAAACAGAGAATGATCATGAGGGCTTTGCTTGTAGTTATCATCCCATAGTGCTTTGGTTAGCTTGATATTCCATTTTCTTGAAGCCTATTTAAGGCCATAAAATGATTTCAATAGCTTACATACCCTTGTTTGCCCCTGTTTATGGAATCCCAAAGGGAGCTCCATATACACATCTTCATCTAAGTCCCCTTGGAGGAAAGCATTGCTAACATCCATTTGGGACAACACCCAATCCTTAGAAGATGCTACACAAATCACAGTCCTTACAGTAACCATTTTAGCCACAGGTGAAAAAGTCTCATTGAAATCAAGACCTTCTCTTTGAGTATAGCCTTTACCCACTAGCCTAGCCTTGTACTTATAAACCTCACCATTAGCTTTGTACTTGATTTTGTAGACCCATTTAGCACCAATAGGTCTATGTACTGCAGCCAAAGTCACAAGTTCCCAGGTGTGATTATCTTCCAGGGATTAATTTCTTGCTGCATAGGCTCAATCCATAGTGGATCCTGAGAAGGTTCATGAAAAGAAGTAGGTTCCTTGACTGTGGAGAAATACTGCAAATAAGCTTGATAGACAATAGATAGATGGGAGTAAGAGATCTGGCTAGCAATAGGATAAGCACAATTGCCTTTGGGCTTCATAGTTGAGACATAATATTGCAACCAAATAGGTGGCTTAACACTTCTTTGAGGTCTAGTTGGAGCTGGAATAACTGGTGGTAGATGATCTTATGAGGCATTAACTACCTCTAAAGGAATAGCAGGCAAAACTGGTTCTAAAACTTCAGGAACTTGCTCAATCTCAAGTATAACTTCCTCATTCTCAGGTATAATTGGATGCTGACCAGCTACTGATTCAGGAAAAAACATGTCTGCAGACTGAGATAATACAAGAGTTGCTTGAACATGGACATCATCAACAAGAACTTCTGAAGGTTCTATATCAGTGGCTATAGGTGTGAGATCAGGATTTACAACATGGTTGTCAATAGGAGCAATATCAACAGACTTCTCATTTTGCTTAAAAGGAAACACTGATTCTCTGAAGCTGACATCTCTACTAACAAAAAATACATTGTCTTCTAGATCATATAGCCTGTACCCTTTTTGAGTTTCAGTATAACCAACTAAAATAGATTTTCTAGCTCTTGCAGTAAACTTGTCACCTCTAGGAAGTCTGCTAGCATAACATAGACATCCAAACACTTTTAAGTGATCAATTTTGGTTTCCTTTCCATGCAGCAATTCAGAAGGAGTTTTACCATCTAACACCTTGGATGGCAACTTGTTAATCAAGTATACAAATGTCCTTACACAATCACCCCAGAACCTAATAAGGACACCACTTTGAAACTTAAGTGCTCTGGCAACCTGCAAGATATGCCTATGCTTTCTTTCCATAGTGCCATTTTGTTGAGGGGTATATGGACAATTACTTTGGAGAATCACACCATTAGAGGCTAACAATTGATTGCAATGTGAGTTAAAAAACTCTGCACCATTGTCAGACATGAAGGTTTTAATGCTACCCCAAACTGAGTTTTGACTAATGACAAAATGTTCTGCAATACAGTAGCAACTTCACACTTAGAATTAAGCAAACAGATCCATGTATATTTGCTATAGTCATCAACAATGGTAACAAAGAAGTACTTCTTGTCATATGTAGGTATTTTGTATAGGTCCCACAAGTCTACATGAACCAATTTAAAACAAGTACATGCCTTATTGTCACTATTAGGAAAACTTAATCTGTGTTGCTTTGCTAGAGGACATATCTCACATGTGTCCTGGAGATTGTTGCTGACTATTTTATTGATAGATGATATATGCTGCATGACTACTAATGATGGATGACCTAACCTCATGTTCCATAGAGATCCCTCTTCTTTTGCCTTAAGTGAGGTATTGACTTTGTGTCCAAAAGATTCTTGTAAAAGATAAAGCCCTTTATTTTCTCTACCAATCTCCAAGACCTTGCCATTGTAAAGACCCTGAGATACACAAAAATCAGGGAAGAATAGGACAACACAACATAATTCTTTGGTAACTTTTGACACTGATAGGAGGTTGAATTTGAAGTCTGGCACATGGAGGACATTGCCAATCTTGGATGACTTGAGTATCCTTGCATTGCCTGCACCTGTGATATATGATTTTCCTCTAGTTAGCACCTCAACCTTATTGTTAAGTTCATCCTCTAAATTCTTAATATCAAATAAAAGTTCTCTACAAGGTGTAACATGATGTGAATCACCTGAGTATAGTATCCATTCATATGCAAATATATTAGATAATAGTGCACTTATACCTGTCATGTTAGACATGTAGGCTGCTTTTGTGTCCTTGTCCTCCTCCTTGCTGAGCATCTCCTGATATTGGTGTTTTGTTGGGAAAAAACCTGAGCTGCTTCCTGAGGTCTGTGAGCACCCTGCTCCTGAGTTTCCTGAGCTTGTAGTGGCATTAGCATAGGCTTGTAGTGGCATTAGCATAGGGCTTAGCACTTTGCTTGTAACCATTAGGATTTGCAGGCGGAAAAGACTTCTTTCTACTCTTGAAGTCGGCTGGATATCCAACTATTCTATAGCAGTCATCTGACAGATGTCCCTTATAACCACAATGTATACAAGGAATTCCATTTGATGTTCCTCATGTCTTCTTAGGTCTATAACCTTGTGTTCTTCCTACTAGCATCATCAAAGGATCCTTCTGTCCATACATACCTTCTAGGCACCTTTGAATTTCTTCTTGAGATGCAATTGCATATGCTTCATTTACAGACATAATTGGAGATTTGGAAAGGATATTACTCCTGATATTTCCATAGCTCTCGTTTAAGCCCACTAGAAATTGTAACAGACGCTGAGATCTTAGGTGATCAACATAGAGACTGGACTCTGCATAACTACATAAAAGTAATGAGACCATTACATCCAACTCATTCCATAGATCCTTCATTTTTGAGTAGTAATTAGTCACTATATCTGTTCCCTGTCTCAGATTGGCAATATCTGTCCAAATATAGTAGATCCTAGTCAGATTAGCCCTATCAAATCTCTCTTTGAACTCAGTCCATACCTGTGCTGCACTCGATGCATAAACAATACTGGGCATAAACTCACTAGAAATTGTACTGTCGATCCATGATAACATGATTGCATTGCATTTCTCCCATAACTCCTCCTGATCTCCTTTGTATTTTCTCTTAGCACAAGTCCCGTCTATAAAACCTAGCTTTCCTTTTCCTTGCAGAGCTAATTTCATCGATCTATTCCATAGACTATAGTTTTCTGGTCCTGTGAGTTTGATCGGGATTAGTACTAGACCTGGAGAATTTGAATCTTGGAGATACAACGGATAATGATGATCAATCTCTGAGGTTTGTCCTTCCACCATTGTTACTGAGCTTGAAAAACTTTAGTTGATCGATTGTGAACTTCAAAAACAATAATACGCATCTCCGATTAAGAACGCTGCTCTGATACCATGTTAATTTTTGCTCTGTATTGAGCTATACAACCATTACTGTTGGTTGTCCATTGCTGATGATTGTCTTAGTTGCTATTTCATTGTTAGAGAGAAGGAGAAGAAAAGTAGAAGAGAAAGATATTTTGTATTGTGTTGAAAACAATTCGTACATGAGTCAGTTGGTTATATAACCACTGCCATACCAGTGCTAGTTGTCTACAGCTGGCAGAGACACATGTTAGACTAACTAACTAACTAACTGGTCCTAGCACTAACAATGATTTAACCGACTAACAGAAATCCTAATCCAATAGATACAGAGTTTGCCTAAGAAGAATCACAATTTTTATAAACCTATTTCTCCTAAAAGACATGCTATTTATCAACCTGGATCCCACACATAACCATTTAATGTGATATAGGGTTGCTTTGCTAATATGGGTCTCGACCCATTAATAACAATATCCCACACTCCAATAAGAACCTTGTCCTCAAGGTTCGAGTAGACATGAGCATCCACGGGGATAGTTGGCTTGGTAAGCAGCAAAGAAGCAACTTGGTCTGCAGATATGCCAAAACACGTATTTAAACATCAAAACGTGGAGTAAAGGATAGATGTTTGCCCATGCTTCCTTCTCTCCTAACCAACGAAGATCAAAGGTCAACTTTGTGATATGATTTCCATGGTTAACAAACAAGGACTCTACAGCATAAAGAATACCATCCCAAGAGCCCAATGCATTTGTATTGCTCGAAGTGTAGCCAACAATATTCCATCTTAAATCATGGGAAGTATATGGTAGTTGTGTACTTGTTGACTTGAAACTAGATAATAAAGTAATCCATGCACATCTATAAACGAGCAAGCATAAAGGAAATATGAAACCTTCACCCTTACCAACTATGAGCATACAGAACATATACCTCACATGGAGAACCAATGTCAATTCCAAAAACACAGAGGAGAAAACCCCATACTCCATTCCCAATGATGGAAATATAACTACAAACATACCAAAAACCATCGTATCAGCTCCAAGTGTGACATTAAATTTGCATAATGTTCCAAACCAAATAGGAGAGCCCAAACTAAAAGACTAGTCTCATAGGTGGGAGAACTCATTTAGCTTATAAACCCATTAGCATTTCTCTATTTATCCGATGAAGGACAATGGGCACATAAAATCACCCCCGCTTGAGAACCAACAACCTCGTTGGTCTGGGCTGGAACCCTTCTTGGATCCAGGCCACCACTCTAAGTTGTGGCCTCCTTATTGGTCATGGATGGGCCCGATCATGGATGGTACCCCTCTTGGGTCCAGGTCATCACTCTTGGCGAACATGCCACCACTTTGAGTTGCGGCGTCCACTCTTAATGAAAGCACCAATGTAACAAACTCAAATTGCAGACACTCACACAATAATAAAAGAAGACCGATTGTTGAATTAATAACCTAAATACTAAAGTGAAATTATAGAATTATGGAATAACAATAACATAGAAAAAGGGATGAGAAGAAAAACTCAGAGAAAGGAGATAAGAGATGCAGAGTTTGCCTAAGCAGAATCACATTTTTCATAAACCTAATGCTCATGAAAGACACGCTATTTATCAACCTGGATTCCATACATAACCAGTTAATGTGATATTTGGGCCGCTTTGCTAATATGGGTCTCGACCCATTCATAATAGATGTTACAAACCAACTAGGAGAGCCCAACCTAAAAGATTAATCTGATAGGTGAGAGAACCCATTTAACTTATAAACCCATTAACATTTCTCTATTTATTCGATGAGAAATAATGGGCACATAACAATCGCCCTCACTTGATAACCAATGACCTCGTTGGTCACGACTGGCACCCTTCTTGGGCCTAGGCCACCACTCTGAGTTGCGAGCTCCTTGTTGATCACGGCTAGTCCAGTTGGTCACGGCTGGTACCCTTCTCGGGTCCAAGACACCACTTCGAGTCACGACCTCTACCCTCAATGAAAGCACCAATGTTACAAATCAAACAGGAGAGACCAACCCAAAAGACTAGTCTGATAGGTGGAAGAACTCATTTAGCTTATAAACCCATTAGCATTTCTCTATTTATCTGATGAGAGACAATGGGCATATACCATATTTGTTACTAATGATGCTAACACTAGATAGTTATACGTTATAACCTATACATAATGATGTTATAAACTACTTGTATGACATCCTTTTCTGTAAATGAATACCCCCAAATTATAAGTTCCTAGACCAAGAATTATCCTTGTTCAAAAGATATTCTAAGGGCGGTTACTGACACTTTTCATTTTGCATAGAGGATATGATTTATATCCTCCTATGTGTTTTCTTATTTTTGATAAATATACAGGTTGGGTTTTCTCTACCTTTCAAGGTAGCCGTAAGATATGCATACACTCTATTTTTTTAGATTTTACTTATGAAATTATACTGAGTATGTTGTTGTTGTATATAGGTAAGGGTCGCGCCTAAATTAAACTCCATCATTCACCTTGGGTGGATTCTTGCTAAAAAAATTAGATTTTTTTTCCCAGACCATATATTATTTTCTTCCCAACACACATGCAAGTGTATGTGATCGAAAATAATAAGTGATTGCTTGCACAATTGGGTTTATCGATCCCACAAAGATTTATTGCTGATAGACTATCAATTTTCCTATCGTACTTATTAGAACTAGTGTTGTCCGATTTCAACTAGTGTTGTACGATTTCAACTAGTGTTGTCCAAATTTTCAGATAGTTTGTTTGGTTGATTATGCTACTAATTATTACTACTTACAATTTCAACAAAATAATAATATTAAAGCAGAGAATATTGTAGGAGTTGCTCACAGAGAGATTAAAGACCTAGGGTTATGGCGCTTAGATATTTCCATCTTATCTAGTTATAGTTGTTAAGTATATTTAAGATATCTATCGAATTATTGAATCATAGTGTTGATAATATGGTTATGATCTTTTGAGTTGTATAATAGCCTACTCAGATTGGCCTTACACCTACATCATTGAGCGGGAATGTGGTAAACCACTTCGAATGTATGTATGTATGTCGTTATATATATATAACGACCTATTCCGTTATTACTGAAAATATCTGCGGTCAAGGTGTCACTACGAGGAAAGAAAAACTATGTGGGAGAGCATGTTCTAGTAGTTGGGGTACATGAGAACATATAACAAGTATGAAGAAAACTCATTTTCAGTATAAATATATAAATAAATTCAAGCTAATTTGTATATAATGTTGGGTGAATTTACACTCTTTTTAGACATCTCCACCAATATTTGTGTATTGTTTTGACTATATAGTAGCTTGATACTCCTTATTTTCACTCACTTATATGATTTAAAGCTCATGGATGGTGTTTAATGATTTTTAGGTGAAAAGAGATCGAATTTAACTAAGTATGGAGCAAAAAGTGGACAAAATTAGTAAAACAAAGTCCAAGGCAAAGCCTAGAGCTCGCCTCGCGAGCTAGGAAGCAGGGGGGTCAAAATAACACCCCATTGAATTTTAGCCCCTGCACGAAGCAAGGAGAATTCGAGCAAAATGACCTCGCAATGCGAGGGTCAAGGTGAGATAGTCTGCCTCGCGCCGCGAGCTATCCCAAATTTTGGGCAATTTTTTAGTCCAACTAGGTGATCCCTCCAAGGTATTTTAAAAATTATAAATACCATAATATGAATTTTTAAAAGGGAGTTTGACCATATTAAAGAAGAGAACACAGTAGGAGCACATAGAAGAGCAAAAACACCAATATTCTAGGGTTACTTCTAAACTTTAACTTAGATTATCTTATCTTTATTATTTATGAATTCTATTGTGTGTAATAGGATAGTGAGAGGCTAAAAGCCTTTATTATAGGGTTATAACCATTATATGAACATCTGAACTTCTAATTATATGATTGTCTAGCAGATTCTACCATTATATTTTATTCTCTTAATCTTATACTTGACTATTTTATGGCTTCGCCACTCATAAAGTAAGTGGATAATTGCTAATAAAACCCGACAGAAGGAACTTAGAAATAAAACGTGGGTTAAGGGTAGTAGGGTTCATCTATGGATGGATTAGCGGTCAGGACAAAACGTACCTAGTTTGCCTACTTGGATCAAATACAGGAATATATATATATATATATATATATATATATTATCACGACTCAACTATCGGTCCATGCGAGCACCTACTCTAATCACCTAGATAGGAGAACCCCTACCTCCCCATTTAAAACGGGCCTACGAAAGTAAATGAAGAAAACCTGATAACAACCTTTAACAATTGAAAAACCAATTACAATACTTTGAGCAGTGAAATCTATTACAAGTTTAATAAAATTATCTCTATGAACTAGTCTAAACAAGTGCAAGAGCTCTAAGGAGAACTGCAAGTAAAATAAGACACAGCTCCCACCATAGGAAAGAGAGGAGTAGAAGCTGTTGGAGACTGCTATCTGCATCACCTGAGTAACAATAACTGATCCTGCAACCAGATTATACCAAAAAGGTATAGAAAGAGTAGTATCAGTACAAATAACATATACTGGTAGGTATCATTGGTCGACCAGGGTTAGATCACGTAAACATAATATAGAAATCACAAGAAAAAACATACCAACTTATATAACAATTTAATCCACAATACTATTATCCACTTGTGTTACCTAAGGGTATTCCTATTCATATTCTCGTTGATCATTCATCACCTTCACATCAAGCGTCATTCATCCTAACTCTCAGAGATTAATCCCAATAGTTACTATAAGCCACTCTATTTCACTTACGTCTTGATTAACCTAGTAATAAATGGAAGTCAATAATCATCACCTTGTAACAAGTACAACTGTGAACATACATTATGATAAAGTACCTCAAGTTTATGACACTTAGCCTTTTCAAGCAACTCTACAACTTCAGTTAAGTACAAGTCAAGAGACAATAAGTCAAGTCAAATCATGACCGAGTCAACAACCCTAACTCTAGGAAATATCCAAGTTAACAAACCATGACTCTAACCATATCCAAGTCAATAAACCATGACTCTAACTATATCCAAGTCAATAAACCATGACTCTAACAACCTGAATCCCAAATATACCATGCAACATCATAATACGGTTCACTCAAGGAACCCACAACAACAACCATGATAATACTCAGTCCACTCATGAAACCAATATAAACAACAACAATGACAAAAACCATATACCCGATCTACTAAAGGAACCATCATGTAATGAATATCAATGCAACCTTGTACCATGCGTAGTACCCGAGCCAACTATGAATAATGTTATACCAGATATGGTACCCGAGCCAACCATACAATAAATCTATATCAGCCATGATACCCGAGCCAACCATGTAATGAGATATATCAGACGTGGTAACTGAGCCAACCATGTAATGAATCATAGAAACCAATCCCGTGAAAATATCAAAATATCAGTATATCCCACAATAATAATCGATACCACGACAATCACAACCACAATGAGAATAAGCAATTATACTCGTACAGTCAATAAGTCAAAAACCTTTAACATGATCATATTATATGTGATTAATACTTAGAATATCATCTAACAATTACATTTCTTAAGTATTCATTGCAATAATAGACAACCACCAAACACTTGGTCAACTCGAGCTAATCATTCCATGTAAATAACAATCATTCTTTAACACACCAATTAACAACTAAATATGATTCATTGGTTTCATAATATATAATATGTCCGAAGATCAATCCACGGCTTATTCAATTAGGCATTAATAAGCCACATCGTTAAATTCAAGTATTCAATTTAGGATCACACACTCAACCCCAAGGGGTCTAAACTCTAATTCAATATTCATGAATTTATTAACTAATCCAATCCTCCCTTATTTATATTGAGGCCAGAATTCCTGCTATTATCTAGCAATCCATATATTTAAGTCATTACTAGGTTCAAGACCTACTCTGTTTGTCAGTTATTCAACTCTATTCAACTTACAATCTAGTTATGGTCATACGCCTTTATGCCTTTTACTTCCTAACCCTTAGCCTAATAATAGGCTCTTAAGTTATGTTACCTCCTCCTTACACCATAATCAATCCTCAGTACCAACCTTAAGAAAGACTATCCCATATTTTAACCACACATAATCTCAAGTTCACCCTTTTTATGGTAATTAGGCTAAGTAACTAGATTATGAGATCACAAAAATTCATTGTCATCTATATCCATATTACAATCCACCATGAAGTCATGCAAACACAAAAACCCATTAAAGGATTCATACAATCACATATTAATACACAATTAACCCTTTATTACATTAAATTCATATTTTATCCATCCCAACTTCATGCTCGTAGGCCTAAGCATGATTTCTCCCGTCAAATCTATATTATAGATACGATTACTAACAACAATCTACTACTCATAAGCCATAATCTACCTGGGCGCCAAGCCGTTGCAATAAATAAGCCACATCATGGGTGATATTTCTTCTTCTTCACGTTCCCAAAGGCTAAATCATCTAGAAAATAATAATTACAAGAGTAATTAAAAAATTACTCTTCAAACAAATACCTTGAGAATTCAAACCCACTAATTCTACCCTTATTTACGATCTACAGCCTTACCCAAGGGTCAATTAACCATTAAAATAGTTCCTTCAAGATCAACCAAACTCTATTAATGGAGTTTCTTGGGGTTTGGGGGATGAAACCCGTCAAAATAAGGTTATAAACTGTTGTGACACCACTATAGTGGAATAATTACCACTATATCAGTACCACTATCGCGCTCTGATCCTGCTATAGTGGTTCCAATAATTCAACACGGACAGTCTTCAGTAAAACGATCATAACTTTTTACTCCATAAGTGAATTAATAAACTGTCGGTGGCATTGGAAAGAAGACTCAGAGATCTTTAATTTGGAGGGTATAGGGACCCATAGATCCTTATATTCTAGGAGAAATACTCATTTAAAGTTGAACCTAGTTTGAACTTAGCAAAAAATAAATCGATAAGAAACTTTCAATTTAACTTTGTGCTAGGAGTATTGTATGACCTTAGTACATATCAAATGCACTCTCATACTAAAAAATTAATCCTAACACTTATTATGAATGAGAAACACATGCATTGTATAACAACCGGGTCCGTCGTTATGGGTAAATCATTCGTGCCAATTTTTAGAGTTAGAAAACTTCGGGTTTGGAAGTTTGAAATTCTAGGCTAGGCTAGCCTCAGCCGATTTTGGAGCGAGATATGGTCTAGGGAAATATGGGTAAGGATTGGGTTACGTGTTTTAATTTGATCTAGTTTTCCATTTAGCTAACACCTAATGGAGTATGGGAGACTTTTTGGAATTGAATTCGGATAAGTAAAACTCTCGGTATTGAGGTTGACGTTAAGGGGTTGTTCCGGGACGTTGGAAAAATAAGTGTGTTATAAAATGGGGCAATTTGATGGACTTTATGACTTTTTATCCCGTGTCAACCACCGTAGTAGTTGACATACCACCATAGCGACCTCCGCTATAGCGGAGAAAATACCACTATAGTGGAAGTCAATGTCGGTCAGCCTCCACCATAGCAGTCGACTCTGCTACGGTAATACCGATAGAGCAGAGCGGATCGCTATAGCGAAGTGTAATGGTATTTAATACAGAAACTTTTCCAAAACAGTCAGTTTTCAACAAAGACGTTTTGGGAGAAGAAGAGGGCGATTTTGGGGGATTTCTATCAGTTTTACACTGTTTTTCATCCTAAAGGTAAGGTTTCTACTCCCCAACCTTCGTACTATCTTTCCTACACTTTAGAATTTATAGGAGTGGACTTAGGGGAAGGTTTGGAATGATCTAGGAATGGTAGAATCTGGGTAAAAGGGGGATTCTAGAGTGCTAGAGTTCTTGGGTCTTGATTATTGATGATGGGTGATGATCACTTAGACATAATTCTTTAAAGGTATCCATAAAAATGATGAATTTAGGTGAATTAATGCTAGAAAATCCAGAGAAAGGGGTGGAATAATCTTGATTTGGCCTGGAAATTGGGATTTTGCATAATTAAGGTAATTTAGGCTAGTTAATTAACTATAGTCCTTGCATATTTGTTTCTAGACCAAGAACAAGCAAGGGATCCTGAAAAGGGGAAAGCTCCAGTTCAATATAGCTTGGAATATTTCGAGGTAGGTGATGGTTATTGATTCCTGTATACATTGTATATTTGTGTACTTTTGTCTAAGTATTGTATGAGTTGCATGCTTAGGGAATGATTTAGGAATGTCTAAGGGTCCTGTTATAAGTCTTGTGAAATGAACTAGGTGTTATTGCTTGTTGGTTTACAAGTTTGATTGTTCATTATTTGTGACTGTGGATTCTGTGTGACATTCAGTTGGCTCGGGTACCACGCTTGGTACGGAATACTAACTGTTGGCTTGGGTACCATGCTTGGTATGGGATAAAAAATGGTTGGCTCGGGTACCACACCTGGTACGAGATACTAATTGGTTGACTCGGGTACCTGATGTGCCGCCATTCTACGGCACATTTGACTCCTTTAAACTAAGAATAACCGTAAGTTCTCAAGCAACCGTCGTCGTTTTTGATGTTTTATGTTATGTTTGCAGGAAAGAGAGACAAACATAAAAACGGAAGGAAATACGAGCAAAAAGACCCTCTGGATAAGAGTGACGGCCGCCGTGACGGCCAGTCACCAAGGTGACGGTCCGTCAGCCTTGACCGTCAAGTGAGGCAGCACCACTGCCTAGTGGTGACGGCCACCGTGACGGCCGGTCACCAAGGTGACGGTCCGTCAAGGTGGACCGTCAACGCGACGCGGATTCCTAACGTTTTATTTTTGGACTTTATTTCCTAGACTACTATAAATATCCTATGTTAGGTTTATTTTATGATTCATTACCCAATAGTTTTAGGAGATTTTTGAGCGAGAATTTGAGAGAAAAACACAACACAATCACATTTTTCTTCTTCATCATCTTGTTCTTGATTTTTCTTGGGATCTTGGTTTCTTGTTCTTGGATAATTGAAGCTTGTGTTCATATATCGTAAGAATCTCTTCTTTCTATTTTGAATATGATTTTCTTCTCTTCTCCTAATAGCATGAGTAACTAACTTCCCACAACTAGGGTTGTGAGAGCCATGGCGAAAGTAGCAATATAGATTCCGGGTAGCGCAGGGTTAAATCTTTATGTTGTCACGTTGTTAATCATTCATTATTAACGTTTTCTAGTGGTTGCAAACATTAGGACATGCCTAGGTTTAATTTTCTTGAGTAAAGAGATTAAAACCGGGAAATTTGATTAACTACGAGGATTCGAGACTACCAACTCTCGTCTTATGATTAATGCTGTAACTAGATTAATCTACTTGATGTTTTAGGATTGAAATAAACAAGCTCACCTTTTCAAGTTCGAGAGAATTGAAAAGGAAATTCGTCTATTTGGTTGAGAAACGTTTAGATGATACCATTAATTCAATCACATCGTGACATGTATATAGAAAGAACCCGGTTAAGCTTTGAGTCGACATTGTTACGACGCCATGGTGAACACTTCCCTAGTTCACTCTCATATTGATTATTCATCGTACATTATTATTTGTTTTGATCAAATATTGTTCACACAAACCCCCCTATTTACCGGAAACTATTGATTACTAGTCATCTAATTCACTAACGACTTAATTTGCACCTTATTCCCTGTGGGATCGACCCCAACCTCTGTTGGGTTCTATATTTGACGACGACCGCTTACGCTTCGTAATTGGAGTTGTAATTTGGGCGTATCAAATTTAGGCGCCGTTGCCGGGGAATACGGTTGTTTATTAAGTCCGGTGTGTTTATTTGACTCTTAGTCATATTTCCTGCTTTTATTTTTATTTGTTGTTTTTGTTTTTTACAGGTAACATTGTTGTGCATGCCAAATACCCGATGCTCGGGTGAACCAATATTACCCTACGACCCCGACCTCGCAAGAACGCTAAGGCAAACCATGAATGTACAACAGCTGGAGGCAGCAAGGCTCACTGCAGAACAGCAGGCTCAACAGGATCAGCATCACCTGAATGATGAAGATGTCGACTTGGATGGAGTTGGTGCTACGGGCGCCATTGTTCTTCCTCCGCTAGCACTCGGGGCCAAGTTCAACATTACTAGCACAATAATCCAGCTATTGAATTTGAGAGGAGTGTTCCGTGGTGTTGCTGGTGATGATCCAAACCAGCACCTGATGAATTTTGTGGGCATATGCAAGTCGTTCGAATTGCCTGGAGTAAGTCAGACAGTGATCAGGCTCAGGTTGTTTCCGTTGTCTCTGTCTGATGAGGCAGCATTATGGTTGACAGAGCTAACCCCCGACTCTATCACAACCTGGGGAGAGTTGAGAGGAGCTTTCCTAGAAAGGTTCTTTCCCCCCTCTAGGATGATACAGTTGAAGGATGAAATTAGCAACTTCAGACAACAACCTCATGAGGCGTTACATGAGACTTGGTTGTGGTTCAAGAAAAAGCTGACACAATGCCCAAACCATCAGTTGACCAAAGATATTTTGATGCAGACATTCTACAGGGCACTGAATTCGGCTACCAAGCCGACATTGGATAACGCAGCAGGTGGAGCATTTATGGGTCTCACTTTCATTGAGGCCACAACTATTTTGGACAGGTTCACCAAAACCAACAGGGCCTGGCATACACGTGATACAGAGGTAGCAGCTAGCACTTATGCAGTTGGTATATCAGCAGAGCAGCGCAGGAAGGAGGAAGAGCGGGACGAAGATATGGCCCATCTGAAGACGCAAATGGACCTACTGACAAAGCATTTGTTGTCAGGAGGTATTGAGAAAGTGAAAGTTGTGGGTTCCCAAGGTAGAGTAGCAGAGTTTGAACCTGATGAGGAGGCAAATTGTTTGGGTGGTTTCCAGGCCAATGGTCAGGGAAACCAAGGTAGGAACTATCAGAGAGACAACTACTATGAAAAAGCTGGCTACAGAGACCGCGATCAGGGAACTGGAAAAATAAAACTGATGGAGGTGGGTTGTATGTACCCCCTGGTAGTCGGGAAAAAGCTAGCACCGAGACAGGTACTTCCAAACTAGAAAACATGATGGCTAAGATGCTGTTGAAGGTGGAATCTACTGACGCCGGGGTAAAGGAGATGAGGACTGAATTATCAGCAATGAGTCAGGTAAAGGATTCACATTCCACCGCGATCAAGCAATTAGAGCAGCAAGTGAGTCAAATCTCGACGTCTCTAAATCAAAGGAAGACAGGTACCTTGCCGAGTGACACCATTCAAAACCCGAGGAAGGACGGGAGCTGTATGGCGATCACTACGAGAAGCGGTAAAACATTATCGGAACCACATCCGGTAATTCAGACTCAGAAAGGTGATGTTGCGGATGACAATATGGTAGATGATGCTACTCAAAGGCTCACGGATAAAAGCAAGGAAGTTGAAAAGCTTCCAACTATGATGCCTCGGCCACCACCTCCTTTCCCACAACGGTTGAAGAAGAAAGTGGAAGATAGCAAATTCCTGAACTTTATGACCATGCTAAAGTAGATATCAGTAAACATCCCTCTGGTGGACGCTCTTGAACAAATGCCCGGATATGCCAAGTTCATGAAGGACTTGATTACCAAGAAGAGGTCAGTGAGCTTTGAACCAGAAGATAACCTCCACCATTACAGTGCTATTTCTTCAAGATCGCTAGTGGAAAAGAAGGAAGATCCAGGTGCTTTTACTGTTCCCTGTACTATTGGGAAATTCAACTTTGAAAAGGCCTTATGTGATCTTGGTGCTAGCATTAACTTGATGCCGCTAGCAGTCTATAAACAATTGGGTTTGGGAGCGCCCAAACCAACTACCATGAGGGTGCTAATGGCTGACCGTTCAGTAAAGCGACCGGTGGGAATATTGTCTGATGTGCTGGTAAAGGTTGGTAAGTTTATATTCCCGGCTGACTTCGTGATCTTCGATTGCGAAGTGGACTTTGAAGTTCCCATAATCTTGGGACGACCATTGTTAGCCACTGCAAGAGTGTTGGTCGACATGGAAAGAAACGAACTGACATTCAGATTAAACAATGAATTGGTCAAGTTTGATGCGTGTAAATTGATGTAGCCACCAAGAGACATGAGAGTGGTCTCGGTTATCAATGTTATTGATGAAGCCCCTACGGATGTGCATATTAAGGAGAAGGGTTGTTTCGAGACCCTAGCTATTATGAGAATGATGTTGCGATCGCAAGAAGAGAAACTGGTAGAGCTAGGCGGTGAGAACAAATCAAGGAAAAGAAAACACCGCAAGAGAACCAGCAAAGAAAAAGAGCTATAAAGAGTAAAGAAGTTGTCTCGACTAGCTGAGGAGCCGATAAAAGAGGAAGTTGGAGCTCAACAGGATGATGTCGCGGGCACCTATTCCATCGATTTCTCCTGCTTTGGAGACCCTGGCGGTCTCCAACATCATGCCAGACTCTTAGTCCTATGGGCTTCACAGGTATTCCTTTCTCTCACAGTTTTAGCTTTCACATGTATGCATTGGGGACAATGCATGAGTCTAAGTTGAGGGTGTTGGGATACCTGTGAGTCGTTCACCACCGAGGGTTTTTGTTGCCATGTTTCTTTTCCCTCCGGTGTGCTATCTAGTAGAACCGGCATATTTAGGTTGTCATTTTAAATTTCGTTTGTGTTGTTTTCTGGTGTCTATAGCAAGCATGGCTGTTTGGAAAGTTGAACTAAAAGGAGCCCCCTCTGAAATTTTGTACTTATGCTTGAAATGATTGACTGTTCTGGATCCTTGAATGTCATTGAATGAATGTGATTGTAATAGTTATGCTTAAGCCGAGCTGATGTTTTGATAGTTGGTAGTGGTATGGTTTCTTGGTGCCAAGTGTGTGTGAGCATATTGTTATAAATTCTTACTCTGTGCATGCATCTAGAACTTGCTCGGTCTATTTTGTTAAGTTTGAAGTTGGTTGCTTAGGAAAGGATCACAGGCCCTTTTTGTGTGCAGTCCACTTAGCCTATAAGACCGTCCAAATGCAAATAATCCCTTTTGAACCCTGTTTGAGCCATAATTGACCCTATTCTTTCAATAACCTGTCACCGTTCCTTTTGAACTTTGAATCCCTGTTTTGGCCCTGGTCCTTCCTTGGACATCGTGCACCTCAACTCAGGCAATCAACCTAAGTTGAGGGTGGATACTATAGAGGTAGATGATAAGAAAAATAGGATGGATAAGATTGGTTGTCGATAGAATGAAAATGTCGGGTGTGTCTAAGAAAATAAAGAAAAAGAAACAAAAAAGAAATAAAAAGAATTGGCAAAATAAAGAGGCCGCACCTGTAGCTAGAAAGAAGGGAATAAAAGGGTGAATAAGGATGGACAAAGTAAAGTTATGTGGAAATAGTAGGTCGGTGATTTCAAGGAGAGTTTAGTCACTACCCCCCAAATGTATCCTACCTTCACCCGAAGCCTCATTACAAGCCAAAACAAGTCCTGTAGTGATCCTGAGCGGCTTTCTGAAAAACTGAAATAGAATAGCAAGGGCAAGCTTATGGCATCGCATGTGCATTGTTTGAAATCATTTGTGAGTGTGAGCGCCTGACCTAGTCCCAAATCTTGTGTGTGGGACTTCTTTGTGGTGAGGGCACCAAGATTTCTGTATTGTCTATTAACTGTTAGAATAAGCTGCGCATGTGTATGTAGAACATTCTATCATATCGGAATGACATGTTTGGATTCTTGCAAGTTAACATTTCATACATTTGTGTGCTACTAGGGGGCTTGATTTAAAATTTAATGAACTGTTGAAGGGCCATGATTTGCTAGTAACACGAGTTTGTTTTCTTAGTTGAGTCATCTTATTGTTTTTCTTTTATGTCATGTTGCTTGAGGAAAAAGCGAACGTCTAAGTTGAGGGTGTTGATGTGCCGCCATTCTACGGCATATTTGACTCCTTTAAACTAAGAATAACCGTAAGTTCTCAAGCAACAGTCGTCGTTTTTGATGTTTTATGTTATGTTTGCTGGAAAGAGAGACAAACATAGAAACAGAAGGAAATACGAGCAAAAAGACCCTCTGGATAAGAGTGACGGTCGCCGTGACGGCCAGTCACCAAGGTGACGGTCCGTCAGCCTTGATCGTCAAGTGAGGCAGCACCACTTCCTAGTGGTGACGGCCACCGTGACGGTCGGTCACCAAGGTGACGGTCCGTCAAGGTGGACCGTCAACGCGACGCGGATTCCGAACGTTTTATTTTTGGACTTTATTTCCTGGACTACTATAAATATCCTATGTTAGGTTTATTTTATGATTCATTACCCAATAGTTTTAGGAGATTTTTGAGCGAGAATTTGAGAGGAAAACACAACACAATCACGTTTTTCTTCTTCATCATCTTGTTCTTGATTTTTCTTGGGATCTTGGTTTCTTGTTCTTGGATAATTGAAGCTTGTGTTCATATATCGTAAGAATCGCTTCTTTCTATTTTGAATATGATTTTCTTCTCTTCTCCTAATAGCATGAGTAACTAACTTCCCACAACTAGGGTTGTGGGAGCCATGGCGAAAGTAGCAATATAGATTCCGGGTAGCGCAGGGTTACATCTTTATGTTGTCACGTTGTTAATCATTCATTATTAACGTTTTCTAGTGGTTGCAAACATTAGGACATGCCTAGGTTTAATTTGCTTGAGTAAAGAGATTAAAACCGAGAAATTTGATTAACTACGAGGATTCGAGACTACCAACTCTCGTCTTATGATTAATGCTGTAACTAGATTAATCTACTTGATGTTTTAGGATTGAAATAAATAAGCTCACCTTTTCAAGTTCGAGAGAATTGAAAAGGAAATTCGTCTATTTGGTTGAGAAATGTTTAGATGATACCATTAATTCAATCACATCGTGACATGCATATAGAAAGAACCCGGTTAAGCTTTGAGTCGACATTGTTACGACGCCATGGTGAATACTTCCCTAGTTCACTCTCATATTGATTATTCATCGTACATTATAATTTGTTTTGATCAAATATTGTTTACACAAACCCCCCTATTTACCGGAAACTATTGATTACTAGTCATCTAATTCACTAACGACTTAATTTGCACCTTATTCCCTGTGGGATCGACCCCAACCTCTGTTGGGTTCTATATTTGATGACGACCGCTTACGCTTCGTAATTGGAGTTTTAATTTGGGCGTATCAAACGCCTGGTATGGGTTTACTTATTTGCATTATGCATTTGATTTTGGTTCCATGAGTGGACCGGCTGTGTATATGATTTGTGATATTGCATATGGTCCTTGAGAGACCGGGTTATTATTATTGGTCTGTGAGTTTGGTCTTGGTATAAACCGGGTTGCATGTTTAACACTTAGGTGTTGTTTAGGGGGATCCCAGGGTGGGTCCGGGATATGTAAAATGGTATATTTATTGATTATCATTGATTGTTGATCATGGTTATAAGGGTGGGTTACATGTGGGAACAATCTAGGAAGAGACTTATAGTCTAGGGATATCTATTAGCTTGTCTACATGTTTCCAGTACTTCTACTTGGCTATTGTACTATTCATATATTGCTTATTTGGAACTAGCTGATGTCCCTACTAGTACATAGTGGTTGTGTACTGATTCTGCACTTGCGTTTCTTTTTGTGAGTACAGGCAATCTTCCAGCGGCTGACATGCGACCTCATTTGCAGTCCCAGCGCTTCCAGACATCAAGGGTGAGCTATTTCGGTCGAGCTACCTTGGTCTCTTTTGTTTTCAGTTATAGCCCACTTGTTTCGGGCTTAGACTCTTGCTTATTTTGGGGTTGCATCCCCATATTTTAGATTTTGGTAGTGTTTTGGTACGATGACTTTCAGGTTCTAGGTAGGGATTTCAGTAGGTTTATTTATATTAGTATTGTTTTTGTTGATTATGGCTAGTTTTACTTATTGCACATTGGTTTTGAGCTATTAGAATGGTTAAGTTCTGGGTCGTTGATGGTTTGCTTTCTCGGGGGTTGGG
This sequence comes from Jaltomata sinuosa, assembly GCA_003996215.1. Taxonomy (NCBI): domain Eukaryota; kingdom Viridiplantae; phylum Streptophyta; class Magnoliopsida; order Solanales; family Solanaceae; genus Jaltomata; species Jaltomata sinuosa. Next base: position 525,790 of record QJPP01001028.1, on the reverse strand, counting down.
AGGGTGCCACTCGCGGAGGTCTAGGGCATGACAAAGATGAAATCAGAGCCCTAGGTTCGTTTATCTCATCATACCAAAATAGGTCTAGTACAGTCTTGCAGAATGGTGCAGAGATGTCCATACTTTTCTTCGGGAGGCTATAGGACTTTAGGAAAACTATCTTTTCTTCTTTCCTTGATGCTATAACTTGATTCCAATTGGTATCTGGCGATTCAAATTGGTATCTGACTCTTTCACTCTTTTGTCCGCATATGGTTAACATAAGAAATAATGGAGCAAAACCAGCGGTCCCTGCCGCAGGTCCGGTGGTCAGAGGCAGAGGCAGGGGTAAGGGCAGAGGTCGGGGAAGAGTCACATCTACCAGGGGTGGAGCTCAAGCGGCGGTAGGAGAGCGAGAAGCAACCCCTCCCCCACCTCAAAAATAGGTTATCGAAGAAGTGGAAGTTGTTGTTGAGGATGGAGAGGCGCAGGAGAAGGCAATACCAACTGGAGGTGCAGGCCTTCCCTCTATGACGCCTGAAGCATTTCAGCAGGTTTGGAACTTCTTGAGTGGTTTTGTTGGTGCCAGATCCACCCCCACGGGTGTTGCAGATCAAGCTCTGGGAACTCAGCCAACAGTTACTACAGCTCCTAGGATGGATGCAGCTTCAGGCACTGGTGACTTTTTTGGGCCAATGTTAGGCCCGGTAATGACAGGGAATGAACATGAGATGCTGACTAAGTTCCTGAAACCCTACGTTTCAGGGTACTAATAAGAAAGATGCTTATGAGTTCATCTTGGATTGCTATGAATGGTTGCAAAAGTTGGGTATCATTCAACAACATGGGGTTGAGTTCATCATATTTTAGCTGCAGGGTGATGCTAAACAATGGTGGAGGTCTCATATGGTATGTCGCCCATTGACCTTGCCTCCATTAACTTGGGAGGAGTTTCATGCTCTCTTCTTAGAGAAGTACATACCCCGTACTTTGAGGGATCAAAAAAAGGATGAGTTCTTGAATTTGGAACAGGATATCATATCGGTCTCTGCTTATGAGGCTAAGTTTCATGCCTTATCTCGTTTTGGTACGCAATTATTGGGGTCTGGGGAGGAGAGGATTCGACTATTTGTGAAGGGCTTGAACACCGATTTGCAAGTATTATCTATGCATATGACTTCAGTAGGTAAGGGATTCAATGAGGTAACGAATTATGTTAAGAAGTTAGAAGGGGTCAAGCAAATAGGGCAGGCTAAAGTGTTAGCCAAGAATCCCCGGAATGATGAAAACTTCAGTGGCTCGTTCTCCAGGGGCCATAACCAGCAGGTATACTCAGCCCATCTAATTTAGTCAGCTCGGCCAGCTGCTATAGGTGGTCGTTCTGGAGCTAATCAGCAATTTTCAGCTCCTAGAGGCCAGAGAGCTTCTTACACATCTGCCAGCAGGTCTACACTTGATCGTGGTTGCTTCCATTGTGGTGATCTGGGACACTTTAAGAGGGAGTGCCCTTACAGGTAGACTAGTAATCAGGTTCAGCAGCAATCTAAGGCCGTGGTCCCCACAGGTAAATGTGGTTATGCTAGAGGTCCCCCACATGGTGGGCGAGGTAACTTTCAGGGAGGCCAAGTAGACAAAGGGAACAGCGGAGTAGGCAAGGGTGTGGTGCAGCCAGCCAAGAAAGTAGCTCGAATTGATGATCGTGCTTAGTGTTATGCGTTTCCAGAAAGGTCCGAGGCTGAGGCATCAGACGCGGTAATCACAGGTACCATTCTAGTATATGATAGGATGGCTTCTGTGCTTTTTGACCCAGGTTCTGCATATTCATATGTGTCTATGAATTTTTCTTTGGGTCAAGATTTGATTTGTGATATCCTTGATTCCTCCATCCATGTTTCCACCCCGGTTGGAGATTTCGTGATTGTGACTCATATCTATTATAATTGTTTTGTTGTATTTGTGGGGTTGCATACTTGGGTAGACTTGATAATCCTGGATATGCTAGACTTCAATGTCATTTTGGGTATGACTTGGTTAACCCCTTATCATGTCGTGTTGAATTGTAACACCAAGACTGTGACTCTAGATATTCCGAGTAAGGATAGACTAGAGTGGGAAGGTATGTACAGGCCTAAGCCAGCCAAGATTATATCATTTGTTCAGGATAGGAAGCTAGTGAGGAAAGGGTGTCTAGACTTTTTGGCTCATCTCTGGGATGACAGTGTGAAGTCCCCATCTATTGAGTCAGTTCCAGTTGTTTTAGAGTTTCGAGAGGTGTTCCCAGCGGATTTTCCTGGTATGCCTCCGGACAGGGATATCAATTTTTGTATTGACTTGAAGCCGGGCACTCGCCCAATTTCCATTCCTCCATATCATATGGCTCCGGCAGAGTAAAGGGAACTTAAGACTCAGCTTCAGGAACTCCTAGATAAAGGATTAATATGTCCCAGTGCTTCACATTGGGGTGCTCCGGTCTTGTTTGTGAAGAAAAATGATGGTAGTATGCGGATCTGCATAGATTACAGGCAGTTGAATAAGGTGACCATCTGGAATACGTACCCTTTACCTCGTATAGATGATCTTTTTGACCAGTTATAGGGTGCATCTGTGTTCTCAAAAATTGAATTGAGGTCATGGAATCATCAGTTGAAGATTAGGCCCGAGGACATTCTTAAGACTGCTTTTCGAACTTGGTATGGGCATTACGAGCTCTTAATGATGTCGTTTGGGTTGACTAATGCGCTGACAACATTCATGAGTTTGATGAATGGGGTGTTTAAAGCTTATTTGGATTCGTTCGTCATCATTTTTATTGATGATATTTTGATCTACTCCAAGATTAGGGAGGAGCATGCTAGACATCTTCGTATTGTGTTGGAATTGTTGAGGCGCCAGAAACTTTATGCGAAGTTCTCCAAGTGTAAATTTTGGTTGACTTTGGTCGCATTAATAGGGCATGTGGTGTCAAAAAAAGGGGTGATGGGGGATCCCCAAAAGATTGAGGCGGTCAAGAGCTGGGTCCCGCCTAGCTCTGTGACTGAAGTAAGGAGTTTTGTTGGGCTCGCAAGCTACTATCGTAGGTTTGTCAAGGACTTTGCATCTATTGCCACTCACTTGACAAGGCTGACACAGAAAGAGGTACCATTTGTGTGGTTTAACAAGTGGGAGGAGAGCTTTCAAAAGCTTAAGACACTTCTGACCACGGCTCCTATTTTGTCTTTGCCGGTTGAAGGTAAGGAGTTTATTATTTATTGTGATGCTTCACATTCGAGTTTGGGTGTTGTGTTAATGCAGGATAGGAATGTTATAGCCTATGCATCCAGGCAGCTGAAAGTTCATGAGAGGAATTACCCAACCCATGACTTAGAGTTGGCAGTGGTGGTGTTTGCACTCAAGATTTAGAGACACTATCTATATGGTGTCAAGTGTGAGGTGTTCACTGATCATCGCAGTCTACAACATGTTTTCACTCAGAAGGATTTGAATCTGAGGCAGAGAAGGTGGATGGAGTTGTTAAAGGACTATGATGTGACCATTCAATACCATCCAGGTAAGGCTAATGTGGTGGCAGACGCATTGAGCTGGAAGGCAGTTAGCATGGGCAGTTTGGCTTGTTTGGGGGTGTCCAAACGGCCACTAGCAAGGGAGATTTAGGCCTTGGAATCTAGGTTCATGCACTTGGGTATCTAAGAAAAGGGCAGAGTATTGGCCGGTATTGAGGTCAAATCCACATTCATAGAAGAGATAAAGACCAAACAGTTTTAGGATTCGCAGTTGAGCAAGCTTCAGAGCAAGGCAATATCTGAAGAGTCCGAGGATACCACCTTGTATTCTGGCGGTGTGTTAAATTTCAAAAGGAGGATTTGTGTTCCTCGAGTTGATGAAATCATTCAAAAAGTGTTAGCAGAAGCTCATGGCTCACGGTATTTGATTCATCCAGGTGTAACCAAGATGTACAGGAATTTGAGGCAGTTTTACTGGTGGCCCAGGATGAAAAGGGACATAGCTGAGTTTATGTCCAAATGTCAAAATTACCAGCAGTTAAAATATGAGCACCAAAGACCTGCAAGACTACTACAGAGGATGCCCATTCCAGAGTGAAAGTGGGAAAGGATAGACATGGACTTCGTGGTGGGTCTTCCCAAGACTTTGGAGAAGTATGACACTATTTGGGTCATTATTGACATGCTGAGCAAGTCAGCTCATTTCATTCCGGTCAGGGTGGATTACAATTCTCAGCAATTGGCTAAGATTTATATGAAAGAGATCATGAGATTGCATGGGGTACCACTGCCCATAATTTCAGACAGGGGTACACAGTTTACCTCTAAGTTTTGGGGTAAGTTACATGAAAAGTTGGGTACACAGCTCACTTTTAGTACAGCCTTCCATCCTTAGACTAATTGTCAGTCAGAGAGGACAATTCAGGTACTGCAGGACATGCTGAGAGCATGTGTGATTGACTTTGGGGGTCATTAGGACCAGTTTCTACGGTTGTATGAGTTCTCGTACAATAACAGCTACTACTCCAGTATCAACATGGAACCATTCGAGGCCCTATTTGGGAGGGGTTGTAGATCACCTATAAGGTGGTTTGAGGAAGGCGATGTAAAGCCTTTGGGCATGGACTTGGTAAGGGAAGCACAAGAAAAGGTAAGAGGCATTCAGACCAAGTTGCTAGCGGCCCAAAGCAGGCAGAAAGAATATATGGATCGCAAGGTAAGGGACATGGATTTCCAGGTTGGTGAACAAGTGCTATTTAAAGTGTCACCAATGAAGGGAGTTATGAGTTTTGGCAAGAAGGGCAAGCTCACCCCTCGGTTCATCGGACCATTTGACGTTCTTGAGATCGTGGGGCTAGTGGCTTACAGATTAGCACTGCCGCCCAGTTTATCGGGTGTCCATCCGGTGTTCCATGTACCCATGTTAAAGCGATACCATGGGGATGGGGATTACATCATCAAATGAGATGAGGTGTTATTTGATAAGGATCTTCGCTATGAAGAGGAATCGGTTTTGTTTCTTGATCGGGATGTCAGGAAATTGAGAATAAAGGTGATCCATATGGTAAAGGTTTAATGGGAGCATCGTACAGTTGAGGAAGCCACTTGGTAAACCGAGAAAGACATGCGGGACAAGTACCCTCACTTATTTAAGGATACAGGTTCTACTCTTTTTGCTCTTTACTTTTTGTATTTTCGGGTTTGATCATTCGGGGATGAACGATGAATAAATTAGTATTTGTTTTAATGACTGGATCCGTCATTATAGTTAAACCATTCATGCCAATTTTTAGAGTTAAAAAACTCCGGGTTTAGGAGTTTGAAATTCTGGGTTAGGCTAGCCTTGGCCAGTTTTGGAGCGAGGTGTGGTCTAGGGTAATTTAGGTAAGTATTGGGTTAAGTATTTTAATTTGAGCTATTTTTCCATTTATCTAAGACATAAAGGAGTCCGAGGGACTTTTTGGAATCAAATTCGGATAAGTAGAACTCCCGGTATCGAGGTTGACGTGAAGAGGTTATTCTGGGAAGTTGGGAAAATAAGTGTGTCATAAAATGGGGCAATTTGAGGGACTTTATGACTTTCTGTCCCGTGTCAACTGCTATGGCAGTTGACACACCGCCATAGCAACCTCCATTGTAGCGGAGAAAATACTGTTACAGCGAAAGTCAACGTTGGTCAGCCTCCGCCATAGCGGTCGACTCTGCTACGGCGGTACCGCTATAGTGGAGTGGACCGCTATAGTGGAGGGTGATGGGATTTAATGCAGAAACTTCCCCAAAATAGACAGTTTTCAACAAAGACATTTTGAGAGAAGAAGAGGGCGATTTCCATCAGTTTTACACCGTTTTTCATCCTAAAGGTAAGGTTTCTACTCCCCAACCTTCGTACTATCTTTCTTATGCTTTAGAATTGCTAGGGGTGGACTTGGGGGAAGGTTTGGTATGACCTAGGAATGGTAGAACCCAGGTAAAAGGGGATTCTAGGGTGCTAGAGTTCTTGGTTCTTGATTATTGATGGTGGGTGATGATCACTTAGCCATAATTCTCTAAAGGTATCCGTAAAAATGATGAATTTAGGTGAATTAATGGTAGGAAAACCCAGGAAAGGGGTGGAATGATCATGATTTGGCCTGGAGATTGGGATTTTGCATAATCTGAGTAATTTAGGCCAATTAATTAACTATAGTTCTTGCATATTTGTTTCTAGACCAAGAACAAGCAAGGGATCCTGATAAGGGAAAAGCTCTGGTTCAGTAGCGCTTGAAATATTTTTAGGCAGGTGATGGTTATTGATTCCTGTATGCATTGTATTTTTGTGTACTTTTGTCTAAGTGTTGTATGAGTTGCATGCTTAGGGATTGATTTAGGAATGTCTAAGGGTCCTGTTATCAGTCTTGTAAAATGAACTAGGTGTTATTGCTTATTGGCTTACAAGTTTGATTGTTCATTGTTTGTGACTGTAGAATCTATGTGACATTCGGTTGGCTCGGGTACCATGCCTGATACAGAATACTAATGGTTGGCTCGGGTACCGAGCCTGGTACGAGATAACAAATGGTTGGCTCGGGTACCACGCCTGGTATGGGATACTAACTGGTTGGATCGGGTACCATGCCTGGTACGGGTTTACTTATTTGCATTGTGCATTTGATTTTGGTTTCAAGAGTGGACCGGTTGTGTTTATGATTTGTGATATTGTATATGGTCCTTGAGAGGCCAGGTTATTATTATTGGTCTGTGAGTTTGGTTTTTCATGTAGACCGGGTTGCATATTTAACACTTAGGTGTTGTTTAGGGGGATCTCAGGGTGGGTCTGGAATATGTAAAATAGTATATTTATTGATTATCATTGATTATCATTGATTATTAACCATAGTTATAAAGGTGGGTTACATGTGGAAACAAGCTAGGAAGAGAGTTGTAGTCTAGGGATATTTGTTGGCTTGTTTACATGTTTTATGTACTTCTATTTGGCTATTTTACTGTTCATATATTGCTTATTTAGAACTGGCTGATGATCCTACCAGTACACGATGGTTGTGTATTGATTCTGCACTTGCATTTTTTTGTGAGTATAGGCAATCTTCCAGCGGCTGACACGCGACCTTATTTGTAGTCCCAGCGCTTCCAGACATCAAGGATGAGCTATTTCGATCGAGCTACCTTGGTCGCTTTCATTTTCAGTTATAGCCCACTTATTTCGGGCTTAGATTCTTGCTTATTTTGGGGTTGCATCCCCGCATTTTATATTTTGATAGTGTTTTGGTACGATGACTTTTAGGTTTTAGGGAGGAATTTCCGCAGGTTTATTTATATTAGTATTGTTTTGGTTGATTATGGCTAGTTTTACTTATTGCACACTGGTTTTGAGCTGTTAGAACGTCTAAGTTCTGGGTTGTTGATGGTTCGCTCACTCAGGGGTTGGGTGGATGCCACTCGCGGTGGCCTGGGTGCTTAAAATTGGAATTAGGGAAATCAAATATGCAGATACCTTTTTAAAGTGAACAAACCTATTAAATTAGCACAGTACATTGTATTTACCCTTGATATAGGGATAATTTAGCACAATACGTGGTGTTTACCCTTAAATTAGTGACTAAAAGTAAAAATTGACCAAGTGTGATGAGATTTCAACTAAAAGAGTCGATGTGGCCGTTGGAAAAGTCAAAGTTGGCATTGAGGAGACTTCCTCCTTTTCGAATAAAGAGAAATCATATCTTTGAATAATAAGGTAACTACTGTGCTTCGCTACATTCTGAAGGTGAAGAAAAAGGAAGGTCAATTGTATGACACCCAGGGAAATGTGTTGAAGGGGCTAACTCTTCCCAATCAAGTGGGCAATTTTCCACCAAGGTATATGGGTTTCTAACAATAGGTTCCTTTCACCCTTGTGCCCAAATTCCCCAATTCTTATTTAGAATTATGAAGATATAAAATTAGGGTTTTGATCCAAAAATTGGGGAAAGTTTATGAAATCAGTTTCTATGTTTAAATTCATGGTTTCTTCTTGATTACTCATGATTTAAGTATGATTCTCTTATTGGTTTTAAAAGCCCAAGAATGAAAGTTGATTTATAGAATGAAACTATGAAATGAAACTATGAAATTGCATGTTTTCAAGAGAAACTTGGCATGATTAGATATCATGGCCTTTATGTATTTATGAAATTGCATACCTAATTCTTCAAGTTTGAATTTAGAAAGAAAAGCATGTTTTTGAATTATGGCTATGCTAAGCTTATGAACTATGATATAAAAGTTGCATGATACCCGATGTGTTTTCATGCTTTATGTATAAGATTTGGCATGAGAGTATGTCCTTATGAATAAGATTTGGCATGAGAGTATGCCCCTAGGAACAAGATTTGGCATGAGAGTATGCCTTCATGATTATGAGCTATATGTATGCATGTTTTAGGAGTAGTATTTAGCACCGATAGGACGGGGTGAGAGTACCCTTAGTCCCATAAACTACGTTGCTAGCATAGGTCATGATATGATATGATATGTGCCTTAAAGGCTTATGAGAGTGGATCCACGTCTTTATGTATGGTGTCCTTGCCTTAGCGGGGCATAGGACAACTTTGGCAACTAGGGTTATATAGTTAGATATGGTGACTTGTTCCTTGGCAGGGTTCAAAGTCAGCTTTGCTAACTGGGGTTATATAGTTAGATTCCATGTAGCTCACGTGGTCTCATGTCGGTTATAAGAAACTCCCGTAGGTTATGTTTTCTTTTTTTTAGTTTTCTAAGCTTTATGAACTTCCTTATGAAACATCATCTTGAAGTTGGCTTTTGCCTTATGATTTGATTTCCACTATGATATCTTCTTATGATCTTTACTATGCATGGATTTACCTAAATACGTTTAAAGCATGTTTTACTCTATTTATGCATTGATCACATACTTAGTACATTCCATAGTACTAACGCATATTGTGTTGCATCCTTTTATGATGCAGACTCAGGTACCCCTTCTTAGCTTCGTGGCTAGAGTCTTAGGCCACTTCCTTAGTCAACTGTGGTGAGTCCTCATGGTTCGAGGACTAGTTATGATTTTCCTTATGTCAGCTTTACTTTTATATTCCGAGTTAGCTAGGGTCTTGTCCTAGCAACTCTTATGTTATGACTAGAGGCTTTCAGACATAGTTTGTATTCGAGTTCCCCTTTTTGATATTGTATGTTATGTGGCCCTTAGACCCTTATTGATGTTTCCTTATTGGGTTTCCGTATTATGCTTCCTCTTATCTTTTGTTATGCTTGAGAATGATATGACCAAGGGTTAGCTTGGGATCCTTATGGTCCCGAGTCCTGTGTTACGTCTAGGGGGTAACCTCGAGGCATGACAAACTTGGTATCAGAGCCTCAGGTTCAAGAGTCCTAGGATGTCTGAAAGCCGCATCGAGTAGAGTCCTTCTCATGTGTGTGAAGCGTGCCACACATATGAAGAGGAAGCTATGATGTGTTTTAGAAAAAAATCACTTCTTTCATGATCACATCATGCGATAGAGCTTAAGTCTAATATTCCTCTAATCCTTATCTTATGCGTTTCAGATTATGCCTCCTCGACGTGCTATGCCTTCCCAAGCCACTTGAAATGCTGCTCCTCAAGTTCCAATTCCCGATGTCATGAATGATGAGTTTAGGAATGCTATTCACCTACTATCTCAGACTTTGGCAAATCAACAGGCTCCTTCCCCTGCTCATCCTTAAGGTGGGGTAGCAGCCCGAGTTCGTGACTTTATCCTTATGAACCCACCGGAGTTTTGGGGTTTGAAAGTGGGAGAGGACCCGCTCAACTTTGTTGATGAAGTGAAGAAGATCTTTGAGGTGATGCAAGTAGCGGGTGTTGATTGTGTTGAGCTTGCATCCTATCAACTCAAGGATGTGGCTCATATTTGGTTCACGCAATGGAAAGAGGCTAGAGTGAGGGATGCGATCCCTATGACTTGGGAGTGTTTTGAGGGAGCCTTTCTTGATAGGTTCTTTCCCCGTGAGTTGAGGCAAGCGAAGGTTGAAAAATTTGTGAACTTGAGGCAAGGTTTGATATCGGTGCAAGAGTATAGTTTGAAGTTCACTCAGTTGTCTAGATATGCCCCCTCCATGGTAGCGGACCCGCATGATCAAATGAGCAAGTTCATCTATGGTGTTTCTGATATAGTAAAGAAGGAGTGTAGGTCTGCCTTGTTGTTGAGTGACATGAACATCTCTCGTCTCATGATTCATGCCCATTAGATTAAGGGTGATAAGCTTAAGGAGATGGCTAGGGAGAACAAGAAGGTTAGATCCGAGGGATCAGGTTTTGGTCATCACAGGTCCAGAGGTGGACATCACACTTCTTTTCAGAAGAAATCATCAGGTCTGATTCACTCTTTTGCTAGTGCTCCTACCCATGCTCAGAAGCCTCATCATGATCAGGGTGGTAGAGGGTATGGTTCTTATTCCCAGTCTCAGGGTAGTATTACTAAGGGACCCTCTTACCCGTCTTGTGCTAAGTGTGGGAAGAATCATGTTGGAGAGTGTTTGGCCGGTTCAGGTGGTTTGCTTTGGTTGTGGTCAGGCTGGGAATCATATTAAGGATTGACCTTTAGCTAGGAAGGGGTGGGGAGGTGGTAGGACTTAGTCTACCCCAACAACTTTAGGTGGTAGACCAGCCTCGCAGAGTGCAGCTCCTAGTTCTGGTGGTCAGCACCAGAACTGTCTTTATGCTATGTCCTCCCGTTAGGACCAGGAGAGTTCACCAGATGTGGTTACCAGTATGTTAAAAGTCTTCTCTCTTGATGTGTATGCCTTGTTGAATCCCGGTGCATCCTTATCTTTTATAAACCTTTATGTGGCTTGTAAGTTGGAGATCCATCCTGAATTGCTTTTAGAACCCTTTTATGTTTCTACTCCTATTGGTGAGTCAGTCCTAGCCAAAAGAGTCTATCGAAATTGCCCTATCTCAGTCCTTTATAGAGTCACTTCAGTGGATTTAGTAGAGTTAGAGATGACTGATTTTGATGTCATTCTCGGTATGGATTGGTTGTATGCATGTTATGCCTCAGTTGATTACCGCACTCGTGTGGTTAGTTTTAAGTTTCCTAGTGAACCTGTCTTAGAATGGCGAGTAAATTCCTCTTCTTCGAAGGGTCGTTTCATATCTTATCTTAAGGCTAGGAAGATGATTTCTAAGGGTTATGTCTATCATATAGTTCGGGTTATGGATACAGAGTCCGAGACCCCGACTATTCAGTTTGTTCCTATTGTGAATGAATTCCTAGAAGTATTCCTTGGTGATTTGCCCGGAGTCCCTCCCGAGTGGAAAATTGACTTTGGGACAGATCTTCTTCTGGATACGAATCCTATCTCTATTCCCCCCTATAAAATGGCTCCCGCAAAACTCAAGGAGTTGAAAGACCAGCTGAAAGACTTACTTGATAGGGGTTTCATCAGGCCTAGTATTTCTCCTTAGAGTGCCCCAGTTTTGTTTGTTCGGAAGAAAGATGGTTCTCTTAGAATGTGTATTGAATACCGTCAATTGAACAAGGTTACAATCAATAATAAGTATCCCATTCCTAGGATTGATGACTTGTTCGGTCAGCTTCAGGGTGCTAGTTTCTTCTCTAAAATCGACCTTAGATTCGGTTATCATCAGCTTCAGGTTCGGGAATGTGACATACCAAAGACAACTTTCAGGACTCGATATGGTCATTATGAGTTTGTTGTTATGTCTTTTGGTATAACGAATGCTCCTGCAGCTTTTATGGATTTGATGAACAATGTGTTCAAACAATATTTGGATATGTTTGTGATTATCTTCATTGATGATATCCTCATCTACTCTCGGAGTGAGGAGGAGTATGCGGATCACTTGAGGTTGTGTTGCAAGCTCTCAAGGATAGACAGTTGTTTGCTATGTTTAGCAAGTGCGAGTTTTGGATGCAGTTTGTTGCTTTTCTGGGTCATATTGTGACTAGTGATGGTATCCGGGTTGATTCTCAAAAGATAGAGGTGGTAAAGAACTGGCCTAGACCTACTTCTACGTCTGATATTAGGAACTTCTTGGGTTTGGCTGGTTATTATAGGAGATTTGTGGAAGGGTTTTCCTCCCTTGCTTCCCCTTTGACCCGATTGACTCAGAAAAAGGTTAAGTTTCAGTGGTCCGACTCTTGTGAGAAACATTTTCAAGAATTGAAGACTCGATTGACTACAGCTCCAGTATTGGCTCTACCCGAGGGCCTTGATGATTTTTTGTGTATTGTGATGCCTCCAGAATTGGTTTGGGTTGTTTTTTGATGCAACGGGGCAAGGTGATTGCTTATGCCTCGAGACAGCATAAGGTGCATGAGAAGAACTACCCTACTCATGATCTTGAGCTAGCGGCCATGGTTTTTGCTTTGAAGATTTGGAGGCACTACTTGTATGGTGTGCATGTGGATGTTTTCACCGATCATAAGAGTCTTCAATATGTGTTCACTCAAAAGGAATTGAATTTGCGACAAAGGAGATAGCTTGAGCTCCTTAAGGATTATGATATGAGTGTGCTTAACCATCTGGGTAAGGCCAATGTTATGGAGGATGCTTTGAGTAGGTTGTCCATGGAAAGTGTAGCTTCTATTGGAGATGGAAATAAGGATTTGGTTAAAAAAGTTCATAGGCTTGCTTGGTTGGGAGTTCGCCTTATGGACTCGACCGAAGGTGGTGTGATTGTAACTAATGGTGCCGAATCATCCTTGGTGGCTGAGGTGAAAGCTAAGAAAGACCAAGATCCTGTTCTACTTCAGCTTAAGGGTGTAGTTCATCAACAAAGGGTCGAGATCTTCTCCCAAGGGGGAGATAGTGTGCTTTGTTATCACGGTCGCTTATGTGTGCTAGATGTTGATGGGTTGAGACAACAAATTTTTTTCGAGGTTCACACTTCTGGATACTCCATTTATCCGGGTGCCACTAAGATGTACCGTGACCTACGAGAAGTCTTTTGGTGGAATGGTATAAAGAAGGACATAGCCGGGTTTGTGGCTAAGTGTCCCAACTGTCAACATGTAAAAGTGGAACATCAAAGGCCAGGTGGTATGCTTCAGGATATTGACCTTCCCACTTGGAAATGGGAAACAATCAATATGGACTTTATTGCGGGTTTGCCTTGTACTCAAAGGCAACATGATTCTATTTGGGTGATCGTTGGCCGGATGACCAAGTCATCCCATTTCTTGGCTGTTAAGACTACAGATACAACGGATGATTATGCCAGACTCTACATTTGGGAGATAGTCCGATTGCATGGTGTTCCTTTGTCTATCATTTCAGATAGAGGTCCTCAGTTTACATCTCTGTTTTCACCCTCAGACGGATGGCCAGGCCTAGAGTACTATTCAAACTTTGGAGGATATGTTGAGGGCTTGTGTTATTAATCTCAAAGGAAATTTGGATGATCACTTACCTCTTATCGAGTTTGCCTACAACAACAGGTTCCACTCTAGTATCCAGATGGCTCCATATGAGGCACTTTATGAACGGAGGTGTAGATCTCCTATTGGTTGGTTTGAGGTTGGTGAGGCAGCCTTGATTGGTCCAAATTTGGTGCATGAGACCATGGAGAAAGTTCAACTTATTCGGGGAAGGTTGAAGACCGCTCAGAGTAGACAAAAGTCTTATGCGGATGTGAGGAGAAGGGAGTTAGAATTTGAAGTTGATGATTAGGTTTTCCTTAAGGTGTCACCCATGAAGGGTGTGATGAGGTTTGGTAAGAAAGGAAAACTTAGTCCTCATTTTATAGGTCCTTATCGGATTTCTAGGAGAGTTGGTAGTGTTGCTCATGAGTTGGAGTTGCCAACGGAGTTGGAAGCGGTTCATCCAGTTTTCCATGTTTCCTTGTTGAAGAAATGTGTTGGCGATCCGAGCTTGATTGTTCCTTTGGAAGAGGTAGGTGTGAAGGATAGTCTCACCTATGAGGAGGTTCCCATGGAAATCCTTGATCGCTAGATTCGGAGGTTGCGAAACAAAGAAGTCGCTTCAGTAAAAGTCCTTTGGAGGAATCAGCTTGTTGAGGGTGCTACTTGGGAAGCGGAAGAGGCCATGAAGGCCAAATATCCTCATCTCTTTCCTTCTGATTCAGTTCCTGCTTGAGGTACTAGTTTCTTCCTTAATATGTCCCTCCAATTCTACTCCGTCATTTCCTCTCATGATTTTAGCATGCATCCATGTTTTACGAAGTTAGTTTATCATGTTTTCAAGTTAAAAAGTTGTGGTTTCATGATTACCCCTTGATTTCTATGTTTTGATGTTTGGTTAGGCTATTTTCCCTTGAGTTTCCCTTTTCTAGTCTTCATTCGAGGATGAATGATCCCAAAGGGGGGATATTGTAACACCCCATGCACGTATCCAGCTATCTAAGTTGAAAATCTCAGAAAAATTCATGTTTCCAGGGATGACGGCTCAGACGAAGATTCGTGGTTTGGAACCACGGTCCATCCTGTGCGCACATCATCCAAGTCTCAGAGGACCCCTAAGTTGGTCCCAGAAATGACGGGTCAAGAAACGGTCCGTCCTTCTGGATGATGGACCGTCATCCCCAGCTACCCTGATACCCGTCGTTCTAAGTTCAGAGTCCCTCCTCCAGTACCCAGAAACAATGGGTTGAAGGACAGACCGTCCTTCAGGACGACGGGTCTGTCGTTGCAATCGTAGTCCTGGAAATTCAGAAGACCCCAGATCCCTCCAGGCAAATGATGACTCTCAAGATGGTCTGTCTTCCTGAAGTACAGACCGTCGATCACCGTGGTCACTGGAAGTTGACTGTTTTCCAGCTTTTTCTTATTTAATTCCCAGGGGCATTTTGGTCATTTTCTATCCTATTATTTATTAAGTGAAGTCGTTTTGACTACTTTTAGAAGGGTTTTCACCCATATTACCCTAAGTCCCTCTTAAGTTCATCATTCTTCACTCAAAGAGGAAAATTGCTCTCAAGCTCAATTCTCCAAGCTCCAAGTCAAGTCTCCTAATTCTTTTCCAATCAAGTGGGTAATTTTCCACCAAGATATGTAGGTTTCTAACTATGGGTTCCTTTCACCCTTGTGCCCAAATTCCCCAATTCTTATTTTGAATTATGAAGATATGAAATTATGGTTTTGATCCAAAAATTGGGGAAAGTTTATGAAATCAGTTTCTATGTTTAAATTCATGGTTTCTTCTTGATTACTCATGATTTAAGTATGATTCTCTTATTGGTTTTAAAATCCCAAGCATGAAAGTTGATTTATTACATGAAACTATGAAATTGCATGTTTTCAAGAGAAACTTGGCATGATTAGATATCATGGCCTTTATGTATTTATGAAATTGCATGCCTAATTCTTCAAGTATGAATTTAGAAATAAAAGCATGTTTTTGAATTATGGCTATGCTAAGCTTATGAACTATGATATGAAAGTTGCATAATACCCGATAAGTTTTCATGCTTTATGTATAAGATTTGGCATGAGAGTATTCCCTTATGAATAAGATTTGGCATGAGATTATGCCACTACGAACAAGATTTGTCATAAGAGTATGCCTTCATGATTATGAGCTATATGTATGCATGTTTTGGGAGTAGTATTTAGCACCGAGAGGACGGGGTGAAAGTACCCTTAGTCCCATAAACTACGTTCCCAGCGTAGGTCATGATATGATATGATATGTGCCTTAAAGGCTTATAAGAGTGTATCCACGTCTTTATGTATGGTGTCCTTGCCTTATCGGGGCATAGGACAGCTTCTAGGATTATATAGTTGGATATGGTGACTTGTTCCTTGGCAGGGTTCAAAGTCAGCTTTGCTAACTGGGGTTATACAGTTAGATTCCATGTAGCTCACGTGGTCTCATGTCAGTTATAAGAAACTCTCGTAGGTTATGTTTTTTTTTTAGTTTTCTAAGCTTTATGAACTTCCTTATGAAAAATCATCTTGAAGTTGGCTTTTGCCTTATGATTTGATTTCCACTATGATATCTTCTAATGATCTTTACTATGCATGGATTTACCTAAATACATTTTAAAGCATGTTTTATTCTATTTATGCATTGCTCACATACTTAGTACATTCCATAGTACTAACGCATATTGCGCTGCATCTTTTTATGATGCAGACTCAGGTACCCCTTCTCAGCTTCATGGCTAGAGTCTCAGGCCACTTCCTTAGCCAGCTGTGGTGAGTCCTCATGGTTCGAGGACTAGTTATTCTTTTCCTTATGTCAGCTTTACTTTTATATTCCGAGTTAGCTAGGGTCTTGTGCTAGCAACTCTTATGTTATGACTAGAGGCTTTCAAACATAGTTTGTATTCGAATTTCCCTTTTTGATCTTGTATGTTATGTGGCCCTTAGACCTTTATTGATGTTTCCTTATTGGGTTTCCGTATTATGCTCCCGCTTATCTTTTGTTATGCTTGAGAATGTTATGACCAAGGGTTAGCTTGGGATCCTTGTAGTCCTGAGTCCCGTGTTACCTCTAGGAGGTAACCTCAGGGCGTGATAGTTGCAGTCCATCAACTGGCAATCAAGAATAGGCTTGTCTCAGTGGTGAAATGACTTGCTCCATAAAATGTCGAATGTTATATTGATAAATTAGTGGTGAAGTTAAAAAAGAGAAGCGACCACTTGAAAGACTTGATAATGGTGTCCGATATGATCTAAAGATATCGACTCGGAATGAATCCCTTAAAATGTGACTTTGGAGTTATCTCTAGAAAGTTCCATGGTTTCATTATGCGAAATCAAGGAATTAAAATTGATCAAGCAGAAGTTGATATAATTTTGAAAATGCCCAAGTATCAAAATATTCATGAGTTAAAAAGTCTTTAAGGAAAGCTTGCATATCTGAGGAGGTTCATCTCAAATCTAGCTGGAAGATGCCAACCATTTAGCCAGCTAGGGTGCTCATTTCAAGTGAGACCAAAATTATAGTAATGCCTTTGAAAGTATCAAATCTTTTTCATGAAGCCTCCAATTTTAGCAACCTCTATACCCTGAAAACCATTGATAGTCTATATTGTGGCACAAAAAAGGTCGATTGGAGTACTATTGGCTCAAGAAAATAGTGAAGGCAAATAAAAATCTCCTTATTAATTAAGCAGAATAATGATACCAAATGAGTTGAACTATCCGCCAATTAAAAAGTTATATTTGGCACTAGTTTTCTCAATCCAAAAGATGAAGCATTACTTTTGATCTCACATTGTTTGCCTTATTTCTATAGCAAATACCATCAAATTTGTGATGTCAAAATCAATCCTAAGAGACTGACTAGCAAGGTGGTACCTCTAGTTTCAATAATTTGAGATTGTGTACATCCCTCAGAAAACTATAAAGGGAAAAGTATTAGCATACTTTTCTTGGCATACCACCTGATACCTGATGATTAGGAGCTAACTGATGAACTGTCTGATAAAGATGTGATGGTTATTGAAGCTCAACCTCCTTAGGAAATGTATTTGATGGTGTTGTACATTGTAAAGGACCTGTTATTGGTGTAGTATTTGTCACTCTGCAAGGAGAGATTCTACCATACTCATGTTCTACTATACTCCTTTACTTTGACATAATGTTGCTCCAACTGTATAGTTGAATATCAAACGTTAATACTTGGACTTGAAATTAATGTCGACATGAAGCAATTACAATTGTAATTCTTTGGTGATTCTCAGTTGATGATCAATCAACTCTTGGGAATATATGAAGTCAAGAAGCCCAAGTTATGCCCATATCATAGTTATGCTCAAAAGCTGATAGAATAGCTTGAAGATGTGACCCTTTAACATGTACTGAGGAATGAAAATAGCAAAGTCGATGCCTTGACTGCTCTAGCTTTAACTCTAAATATGTCAAATCAAGCACAAGTTACTATATGTCAAAAGTGGGTAGTACCACCATCAAACAAGGACTAATATACAGAAAAAGAACATGAGCATCTCATCGCTATTTTTGAAATTGTGAAGGAAGACTGGTGATAATATGTCATTTATTATTGTGTTATGGGATACTTCTAGTAAATTCAAAAAGAAGGACTGATATCTATTATCGTGCACCTCGCTTCCTTTACTACAAGGACACATTATACAGAAGATTATTTAAAAGAGTACTCTTATGATGTTTAGAGGAAGACGAAGCAGTCCAAGCTTTGCAAGAAGCACATTTGGGAGTGTGTGGATCATATTAATCAGGACCAAAGCTCCACTTTCACATAAAAAGGATGGGATATTACTACCAGTGATGGTAAAAGATTGCTTAGACTATGCTCGGAGATGCAAGCCAATTTCATGTAAATTTTATCCCGACTATCACATCCTAGACATTTAATGCTTGGGGATTAGATGTTGTTGGACCACTACTAAAATATTTTGGTGAATACTTGTACATCTTGGCTGCAACAAATTACTTCTCAAAATGAGTAAAATCTGTCGTATTTAAAAAAGTAAAGAAGGCGAATGTTGCAAACTTCATCCAAGTAAGTATCATCTACCGCCTTGGCATTCCTCACTACATAATAACAGATAATGGCAAACTATTTGATAGTAAGTTGATGAATAAGATTTATGATCTTTTTGGTTTTAAGCAACATTAAATCTTTTATGTACCATGGTGTCATCAATAATCTAGCTGAAGTATTCTATAATGATCCTTCTCGTTGCTTTGAGTGATCTTCTCACGAGAGAGTAGGCTAGAAAACTTCTGGGTTGGGGAGTTGAAAATTTTGGGCTAGGCTAGTCTCAAACAGAATCTAAGCGAGGTGAGGTCTAGGGAAATCTAGAATAGGATTGGGTGAAATAAGTATAAGTGAGCTAGTTTTTCTATTATCTATGGCTTTAAGGAGTCTGTAGTACTTTTTAGAAATGAATTCAGGTGAGTAGAGTTTCCGATATCGAACTTGACATGAAGGAGTTAGTCTAGAACATCAAGGTTTGAAGGTGTGTTGTGAAATAGACAAAACTAAGAGGATTCTTGAGTTTCTGTCCCGTGTCAGCTGCTATAGCGGGTGACACATTGCTATCGTGATGCCACTATAGCGGAGAAATTCCTGCTATAGCGGGAGTTAAAGGCTATCAACCCCGCTATAGTAGGCGGCTTCCGCTATGACAATGTTGCTATAACGGGATTAGGCCTCTATAGTGGGATAAGTCACTGTAAATACAGAAACTTCTCCAAAAATATTTATTATTTTCCAAGAACATTTTGGGGAGGGCTGTGGCAACTTTGGGCAATTTCCATCAGTTTTCCACCAGAAATCTTTGCTAAGGTAAGTCTTTTATCTCAGCTAACTAGTATTTTGATTCGTAGTTCATAAATTGCTAGTTTACAGGTCTTGGAGAGGGTTTAGCTTACCCTAAACTGTAAAATCTAGTGTATGAGAGAATAATGAGGTTTAAAACCATTGGGTTTGATTACAAGTCATTTGTTCTTGATTGTAGGACAGTAAATCGCTAGTATAACTATAAAATTGGTAGTTTCGAGGTGAATTATTAGTGGAAAAGTCCTGGGATGGGTGAAATGATCATGAAATTTGCTTAGGGGATTTGGGATTAGGCTATAATGCATGATTAATAAGGTCATTGGTTGAATTTGTATTGCATTTCTTATTTTAGACCACGATCAAGCTAGAGATCTAAGAAATGAGAAAGCTCCGATCCAACAGAGCATTCAGGCTTGATTTGAGGTAGGTAATGGTTAACTTGTGATCCAAATTATGTTATGTGTGCATGATAACTTTTCTATTAGTATTGCTTGCATAATACGTGTTTAGGAAATAAGTAAATGAATGCTTAATGATATCTGATCGCCAATCTCATGCAATGAACTTGTCTTAAATGCTTGTTGGTTTTACAAGTGTAGGTTGTATTCATTGTGATTGTGATTGTTGTGATTTTTGTGATTCTTTGGTTGGCTTGGGTATCACACCTGGTACATATTATTGATTGGTTCAAGTACCACGCCAGGTACGGGATATCTATCGATTGGCTCGGGTACCATGCCTAGTACAGGTTCTATTATAGTTGGTTCGGGTATCATGCCTAGTACATGTTTGATTATTCTTCTGTTTGTTGGTTTCATAAGTGAACCGAGTTTATTTATTATGATATATTTATTACATATTGGTCCATGAGTGACCAAATTAGTGTGTTTAAATGTTGGGATGATTCTTGTGTAGATAGAGATTACATGTTAAACATCGTAGACTATATCCTAGGGATCCTTGGGTGGTCCGAGTTACTTGACAGGTATGTTGAATCTTATATGGATTGTTGTTATAGTTTCTGGACATGTTTCATGTGGTTGTTAAGTCAGGGTTAATGACTGAAGTCTTGCTTATATTCACTAACTTGGGTTATACATATTTGTCCTGTTTTACTAAGTTATAGTTATATGTTCATATTTTGTATGTTTGGAGCTGGCCGATGATCCTACCAGTATACTATTATTTTTGTGAACTAATACTGCACTTGCTCTTCGTTTGTTGAGTACAAGACATATTCTGACATCTGTTGCGCAACCTCATTTGTGATACGGACACTTTCTGAATCTAAGAATAAGCTGCTTCTCATGGGCTACCATGGATTCATCTTCTTATTCTAGTCCATCGTTTGAACTTGGATTCCTTTTATTTTGGGGTTGCATCCCTGTATTCTAGATATATTTTTAGAGTTTTAGTACACGACTTTCAGATTCTAGAGAGATATTTCCGCAGGGAATTTGTTAATTACTTTTAAATGTGAATCTTGGCTTTGTGTAATGCAATTTAGTTTTTACCTGCTTAGTTTTGGTTAAGTGCTGGCTTGGATAATTGGTTCTCCCATCGAGGGTTAGTGTGGGTGCCACTCGCGATGGTTTAGGTCGTGACAGATTCATTAAGACTTTGTGCAACTTATTGAAAAAGGTTGCCTCCAAGTCCAACCGAGATTGACATAAGTAAATGAAAGAAGTTTTGTGGGCATAGAGAATGACTCACCACACACCGATGCAAGTGACCCCATACTCGGTTATTTATGAAGTTGAAGCAATTCTACCACTTGAGCATCAAATACCTTCTTTAAAACTTTCTATTCAAGAAGTCTCATCGAAGAAAAAAATATTCAACTGCGTCTTGCAGAGTTTGAAGCATTTAATTAGTAAAGGTTAGAAACTCAACAAATCTTGAACGTTATCAAGTTCTTCCATTGCGTGCCTTCAACTGTTCAACAAAAAGATTCACTTGAGGTGCTTCCAAGTTGGAGATCAAGTCCTTATAGTAAGAAGACCTATCATCACTCCGTATAAACCTAGGAAAAAATTCACCTTAAAGTGGGATGAACCATATGTCTAATAAGAAGCATATTCGAGTGGTGCTTACAAGCTTGTTGATGCACATGGCATGAGAATCGGTCGCATTAATGAAAATGTATTGATGTCACGACCCAAAATCACATTAGGCCGTGAGGGCACCCACCATCCCCATAGGCGAACCTCTTTCCTTTACTAACCATTTAATAATATAATTAATGCGGAAATAATGTAAGAATAAACAACCAATTCTTATAAATGCGGAATAAATGAGTTTCAATTTAAACTACCCCAAGACTTGGTGACACCAGTACAAGAGCATCTACGAATATAAAATAAGTCTGTGAAAACTAAAACAACTGTCTCGAAGAAAGTAAGACAATAAATCATAAAGAATATCTAGAATTCAGTGCTGTCAAGGAAAAAGCAGCTCAACCTGAATCCTAACCATAAAAGCCTCGAACACAAACAACAAGTCAAGTATTCCTAGTACCTGGCTCAGTTCCTGCACGCAAAAAGGTGCAGCAAGTATAGAGTGAGTACGGAAAACACGTGTACTCAGCAAGCTTTGATTACTAACTCCTTCTAGAAGCGACAACGATATATATCTTAAAAGTTTTCTTTTTCACAAGTATAATTTTTGCCATAATATAAGCACCATAATACAATAAATAAGGCATATATATAGAACAATTCAATATGGAGTGCAATACAGATAAAATATAATCCAATGAAATGCATTGGCCAAAATAAACTGATATTTATCCGTCGAATCTATTTCCCATCGGCACAATTAATCTCACTGGAACCATTTCCCATCGGCATAATAAAATAAGCCGAAACCATTTTTCATTAGCTTTGCATGATGTCACTTGCCAAAATCATTCTCCATCGGCTTAAGAATATGAATTTTACAAACAACTCAGTGGGTAATATCAACCAATAATTATCATGCAATAATAAGAGTGGTATGAATGAATATATATGATCAAGTATATAAAATGAGCTTATCAATCACAATCAAGTTCATATAATTAATGAGTCTCAACAGTTCAATTGTATCACAACTTATGAGATTCTATCAATCGATAATAATTTTTGTAAGAATTTTCCATAGCATAACACCGGTGCCCGTATAAATGCTCGTTATCTCATTTATATGGGACCCCTTTAGTACCCATTACCCCTAAGTTCATTCAATACAATAAAACTAACACTTCAAAAAGAAGTTAGAAATCTCTGTTTGCCTCAAAATGAAGCCCAAGTATCAAGTGACAAACTTTTCCTTACGTAACGCTTTTGAACGGTCAAAATTTGTTCAACACATAATAACTAGCACGTCAAATTTCAGCTAAAATGGATCATTTTTTGACCTCCAAATCAAGAATTCTTACAAGAACCCTAGGACTAAAACCTGTTTTGTCAAAATTGTAACTGATCGATAGTCGCATTAAAATTTGCAAAAACAACACCAAAAAACCCAATCACGGTAGAAAATACATGCACGAGAAAACTCACAGACACCATTAGTCTCCAACTCAATTATCACTAGTGCCTAATGATTGATAGTTACTACTTGCTTGTCATCATTAGGTCATTGTTAGCCTATTGTTTAATCTACCTAAATCCTAATGCACTAAGAACAAGTTTCTTTTATTAAAAAATAAATAAAACTGTGCGTGAGAGTTATAAGAGGAAGCTACAGAATTGACTGTTGTCTAGTACCACTAACCTTCCACTCAACTTTTCATTATTTGCCAATCATTACCCATGTTTTATCAATTCTAATAGCCTACAAACTACTACCTCATCTGTACTAATGCCCACTTCAATTCACCCCAATACCACCTTTAGGAGCCAATGATTTAGAAATCATTGTTTTATCATTATAAAAGACAGGATTATAAAAGCACCAAAATAGTTCATGTGTGTATTTACTCTCTAACCACTCAAACTTCCACCACTCCATTTTGCAACAACCCATAAATGAAAGTATTATAGCACCCAAAATTCTTATTCTCGTGAACCAATTCACACAATCTCGTAGCAGAAAGCACGATTCAAATACACCATCAAAAGTGAAGAAAAAGATTCTAACCTGAAGTTGTCTGGAGTTTTCCTTCGGCACTTTGGTGAAACTAAGGTTGTAACTTCCGTGTTTAGCCGCTCCCCGCTTGAAACTTCTGATGTTACCCTTTAATGTGTAAACCCTTACCACTTAAATTAATTCAAAAAAGAAAAGATTAAATAAATTATAATTTTGACCCATTAATCACCAATTACATTAATTATTTAAAATAGTCAAAACTTTAAATAGACCCTCAGACTTTATTTAGAACCCCATGGAATTAAACTAAATATGTAAATCGACTAAAAAGCACGTTCCAGACCTATTGGGAACACCAAAAACCAATTTGAGATCTTCAGGTTGATCGTGATCAAACTTAACTTTCTTAAAACTCAAGAATCCAAATAATGACTTAAGTCGCTCCCGAATACCTCTAGGTCCATACTATCCATCCTCAAAAGTTATAAATCACATATAAGGACTACAAGGATGGTTAAAATAGAAAAATAAGTAATAATTCACAAAACAACTAGGAGGGTCGTTACATCATCCACCACTAAAACAAATGTTCATCCTCGAACTTAAAGAGAAAGAAGGTACCTAGATTATCGAAGAGACGAGGATATCTGCTCCGCATGTTGGATTCAACCTCCCAAGTGGCTTCCTCTATAGGACGATGCCTCCACTGCACCTTCACATATGTTATCTCCTTGGATCTTAGCTTTCTAACTTACCTATCCAAAATAGCTTTAGGCTCTTCTTAAAATGTCAATCTTTGGTCCAATTACACCGAGTCCAATTGAATCACATGGGAGCCATCACCATAATATTTCTTCAACATCGAAACATGGAATATCGGATGAACATCTGATAAGTCTGATGTCATAGCCAACTCATACGCCACTTTCCCAATACGTCAAAGTATCTCAAATTGGCCAATAAACCTAGGACTGAGCTTTCCCTTCATTCCAAACCTCATAACTCCCTTCATAGTCGATACTTTTAACAAGACCTTCTCCTCAACCATGAACTCTGAATCGCGAACCTTTCGATCTGCATAACTCTTTTGTATACACTGAACTGTGAGAAGTCTCTCCTGAATCAACTTAACCTTATCTAAGAAAACCCTCAACAAATCTGTACCTCAAACGCATCAAACCAACCTACCAGGGAACGACATCTCCTACCATACAAAGCCTCAAATGAAGCAATCTAAATGCTAGAATGGTAACTATTGTTATAAGCAAACTCTGCTAACAATAAGCATTGGTCCTAATGACCACCAAAATCAATTACACACGCCCGTAGCATATCTCCAACACCTGAATAGTCCGCTCAAACTGGCCATCGGTCTGTGGATAAAAGGCCATACTAAGATCCACCCTAGTACCCAATCCCTTTTGCATACACTTCCAAAAGTTAGATGTGAACTGAGTACCTCGGTCTAAAATGAAAAAAAATTGGAACACCATGCAAATGCACTATCTCCTGGATGTAAATCCTAGTCAACCTCTCTGCATTGTATGAAGTTTGAACTGGCACAAAGTGAGCAGACTTAGTCAATCTATCCATGATAACCCAAACAACATCAAACTTTCTCAAAGTTCATGGCAATCCTACCACAAAATCCATAGAAATACGTTCCCACTATCACTCAGGTATAGGCATCCTCTGAGTCATATCACCTAGTCTCTAGTGCTCATAATACACCTTTTAGAAATTTAAACACCGAGAAACATAATTCATATCACTCATCTTTCTTCGACACCATCAATAATGTTGCTTCAGATCATAATACAATTTCACTGTTCCCCGATGAGTAGAATATTAAATGTATGAGCCTCTTTCATAATTGACTTGATCAAATCACCAACTCTAGAAAAATAAATATGACCCTTGATTTTAAAAGCACCATCCGAATCCAGAATTGCTTTCTTAGTTTCTGTCAAGCCCTGAGTCTACACCCTGGATGCTACATGGTGCTTAGAGTCTCAAGTGACTCTAAGCTAACCCATGGCCTGGCATATTGCTGAGATACAGACTAAAAGATAATACGGAAGCTGAAATATGCTGAGATCTTGAAAGAAATGATAAAACAAAATAAACTTTTATAAACTGAGATACAATAGCATTTGAAAATTTATACTACTAACTGACTGACTATCTGACTGTCTATGAATCCTCTATTAACACTGACTACACTTAGCCAGGACATGACCCCCAACTATCTCTAATCAATGTACAAAAACTGAAAATAAACTGCTATGACTATTACTGATTAGAGTTCTCGAATAATGAGAACTCATCCCTTACTAACTGGGAGCTACGATCTATCTGACCATGATCTTGGGAGCTAGCACTGAAACCTACATCATAAAATGATGCAGGACAAGGAAGGTATGCGGTCAGTACTTTGAATGTACTGAGCATATGAGATATACACTAACTTAAAAATCATGAGAAACATGTATGTACTGAAAACATGGATGAAAACTGGACTAAGTATAATATCTGAAGTGCATAAGTTAAAACTGTAAAACATAAGCCCTTTTTACTGAAGAGGGTGAAAGTCATGTTTCTGAACTGTAACTGTGAGATCATAATATTTTAAGATAAGTAAAAGTGTTACTTGGGAATCCATGGACTGGAAAGATGAATTATGTTTGTAAATCATGAAATAGTTAAACTGAGATGAAAATAATGAGTCATGCCAAAAGTCATGTTTAAATAAATCTTTAGGGTAGTCCCTTCTACTGAGCATGCTGAAAATACTGAAATAGGTGAACTGATGCAATGACCAAGTAGATAACATTAAACTGAATCATACTGAACTATGGGAGCTACTACTAACCGACATAGCCCAAGCTGAGCTAACTGTGAGGCCAACCTGTAACCCTGGATGGAAGGGTGTTCATACTTTGCCAAGGGTACAAATAAATCTGATGTGGATCCACTAAATTAATGTCCATAAGGGACAATGTCACGATCCAGACCGTCGTGAGTGGCACCCACCCAACCCTCGGATGAGCGAACCAATAGAGTCCAACTCTTAGCCTAGACTAACAGCCTAAAACCAGCAAACAGAAAATAAACAAGCAATTTGAATATGCAAGGAACCATATCATTAAATAAGCCTTCAGAAATTCCCCTAGAACCTGAAAGTCATCGTACCAAACGCTACCAATACTAGAGAACGGGCATGCAACCCCAAAACTTAAAACAATAAGAAATAGTCTAAGCCTGAAATAATTGGGTTGTAACTCAAAAGATAGACACCAAAGCGGCTTAGTCGAACAACTCACCCTTGATATCTGGAACAGTTAGGCCTACAAGTGAGGTCATGTGTCAACCGCCAGAAGATTTCCTGTACTCACAAAAAAACAAGCAAGTGCAGTATCAGTACACAATCATCATACACTAGTAGGATCATCAGCCAGTTCTAATAACAATGTATGAACAGTACAAGAATCAAGTAACAATACAGGAAACACGTAATCCAATTACCAAACACCTCTAACTACAAATCTCATCCTAACTTGTCTCTACATGCCATTCACTTCTAATATGAGAATCAATACAAGTCATACCCTCATATCTATATAGCCCGGACCCACCCTGGGATCCCCTCTAACCAACACCTAAGTGTTCACAAGAAACCCGGTCTACACCAAGACCAACTCTAAATCAGATATAACAATAACCCGGCCTCACAAGGACCATAATTAAAAGTCACATCTCAATAATACAGCCCGGTCCACTCACGGAACCAATATCAATCAACACAATGCAACAAATATCCATGTAATGATGCAGTAAAGTAAACCCGTACCAGGCGTGGTACCCGACCCAACCTTTAGTAATTTCCCGTACCAGGCGTGGTACCCGAGCAAACCGAATGTCAACAATCCATAGTCACAACAATGAACAATTAAATTGTAAGACAACAAGCAAAAAAGCACAGTTCAATAACCTGACTGATCAAACAGGACTATAGGACATTCCAATTCATCTCCTAATCGATGCATCTCATACAATCACTTAGATAAAAGTACTCACATACACAATGCATGAAAAAATCAAGCCATCACCTACTTCGAAATGATCCAAGCTCTACTCAACCGAAGCTTTCCCATTCTCCAAAGTTCTTGCCAGTTCTTGGTCTAAAACAACACACAATAACCAAGAATTAATCCCCATGGCCTATAATTTACCCGAATTACGCAAGAATCCTAAACCCCAGGACACCCATGATCATTCCACCCTTTCCCCAGGCTTTCCCACCGTTAATTCACCTAGTTCTATCATTTTTACGGATAAAATTAGGAAATTATGGTCATATGATCATAAAACGGTAAATTTAGCAACACCCAAGAACTTCTACACATAGAATCCCCCTTTTTCCCCGGATTCTACCATTCCTAAGTCATTCTAAACCTCTCCCCAAGTCCACCCCTAGCAATTCTACCGCATAGAAAAAGTATTACAGAGTTTGGGGAGTAGAAACCTTACCTTAGGGAAGAAAAACGATGAAGAACGGAGGAAAAACGCCTGAAATTGCCCTAGTTCTTCTCCCAAATGAATTGTAGAAAACTGAAATATTTTGGGAAAATTTCTGCATTAAATCCCATCGGGCTCCGCTAGAGCGTCCGGCTTTCGCTATAGCGGTACCGCCGTAGCGGAGTCAACCGCTATGGCAGAGATTGATCGCCTTGACTTTTGCTACAACGGTATTTTCTTCTTCTATAGTGGAGGTCGCCACAGCGGAGCCTTACCGCTCATCATGGATAGAATGTCCAGAATTCTCCAAAATTGGTCCATTTTATTACACACTTGCTTCCCCCGATGATCCGAAATAACCCCTTCACGTCAATCTCGATTCCAAAAGATCTATTTACCTAAATTTGATTCTGAAAAGTCCCCCGGACTCCTTTATGTCTTGGCTACGTGGAAAACTAGCTCAAATCAAGATATCTAACCCAATCCTTACCCGGATTTCCCTAGACTATACCTCTCTCCAAATCCGACTGAAGCTAGCCTAGCCCAGAATTTTAAACTCCCAAACCCGGAGTTTTCTAACTTCAAAACTTGGAATGATTGGACTACTTGTAATGACGAATCCAGTCATTACAATAGATACCAATTTACCCATCATTCATCCCCAAACGATCAAGCCCGAAATTACAAAAATAAAGGAAGGAAAGTGTAGTACCTGAATCCTCAAACAAGTCAGGGTACTTGTCCCGCATGCCCTTCTCAATTTCCCAAGTGGCTTCCTCAACCGGACGATGCTTCCACTGAACCTTTACCATATCAATCACCTTTGTTCTCAACCTCCGAACATCCCGAGCAAGAATCAAAACTGGTTCCTCTTCATAACGAAGATCCTTATCGAAGAGCACCTCATCCCACTTGATGATGTAATCCCCATACCTATGGTATCATTTAAGCATGGATACATGGAATACCAGATGGACACCCGACAAACTAAGCGACAGTGCTAACTTGTAAGCCACTAGCCCCATAATTTCAAGAACCTCAAACGGACTGATGAATCAAGGGTTGAGCTTGCCTTTCTTACTGAACCGCATAACTTCCTTCATTGGTGACACTTTCAACAGTACATGTTCACCAACCTAAAATTCCATGTCCCGGACCTTGCGATCTGCATATTCTTTCTGCCTGCTTTGGGCGGCTAATAATTTGGTCTGAATGCATCTTACCTTTTCCTGTGCTTCCCTTACCAAGTCCACGCCCAGAGGCTTTACATCGCCTTCCTCAAACCACCCAACTGGTGATCTACAACCCCTCCCATAGAATGCCTTGAATGGTGCCATGTCAATAGTGGAGTGGTAGCTATTGTTGTACGAGAATTCGCACAATGGTTGAAACTGGTCCCAATGACCCCCGAAGTCTATCACACATGCTCTCAGCATATCCTCTAATACCTGGATCGTCCTCTCCAACTGACCATCAGTCTGAGAATGGAAGGTTGTACTAAAGGTGAGTTGTGTACCCAACTCTTTATGTAGCTTGCCCTAAAATTTAGAGGTAAACTGTGTACCCCTGTCTGAAATGATGGACAGTGGCACTCCATGAAATCTCATAATTTCCTTCACGTAGATCTTAGCCAACTGCTGCAAATTATAATCTACCCTGACCAGAATGAAATGAGCGGGCTTGGTCAACCTGTCGACAATGAACTAAATTGAGTCATACCTTCCCAATGTCTTGGGAAGACCCACCACAAAATCCATGGCTATCCTCTCCCACTTCCACTTGGGAATGGGCATTCTCTGAAGTAGACCTGCAGGTCTCTGATGCTCATACTTTACCTGCTGGCAGTTCTAATACTTGGACACAAAATCAACTATGTCCCTTTTCATCCTGGGCCACCAGTAACGCTGCCTTAAGTTTTGGTATATTTTGGTCATACCCGGATGAATTGAGTACCGCGAACCGTGAGCCTCTGCCAAGATATTCTGAATTATGTCATCAACCTGAGGAACACAAATCCTCTTCTTGAGAATCAGTACTCCACCAGAGTCTAGCGTAACATCCCTGGCCTCCCCGGATATTACCTTACCCCAGAGCTTACTCAGTTCCGAATCCTGAAACTGCTTGGCCTTTATCTCCTCTATGAAAGAGGCCTTGACCTCAATGCTGGCCAACAATCCACCTTGTTCTGAAATACCCAATTGCATGAACTTAGACTCTAACGCCTGAATTTCCTTTTCTAGTGGTCGTTTGGACACCCCCAAATAAGCGAAACTACCCATGCTAACTGTCTTTCGGCTCAATGCGTCTGCCACCACATTACCCCTACCCGGATGGTATTGAATAGTCACATCATAGTCTTTCAATAATTCCATCCACCTTATCTACCTCAAATTCAAGTCCTTCTGAATAAACACATGCTGCAGACTGCGATGATCGGTGAACACCTCATACTTGACACCATAGAGATAGTGTCTCCAAATCTTGAGTGTAAAACTACCGCTGCCAACTCTAAGTCGGGTAGTTCCTCTCATGCACCTTCAACTGCCTAGATGCATAGGCTATCACATTCCTGTCCTGCATCAACACAGCACCCAAACCAGAATGTGAAGCATCACAGTAAACAATAAAATCTTTACCTTCAATTGGCAAGGACAAAATAGGAGCCGTGGTTAGAAGTGTCTTGAGCTTTTGGGAGCTCTTCTCTCACTTGTCGGACCACACGAATGGTACATCTTTCTATGTCATCCTGGTAAGATGATCAGCAATAGACGCAAAATATTTAACAAACCTCTAATAGTACTCTGCGAGCCTAACAAAACTCCTCACCTCTATCACAGAGCTAGGCCGGGCCCAACTCTTGACTGCCTCAATCTTCTGGGGGTCTACCATCACCCCCCTTTCTTACACTACATGCCCCAAGAACGCAACCGAAGTCAACCAAAATTCACACTTGGAGAACTTCGCATAAAGCTTTTGACATCTCAGTATGTCCAGCACAATACGAAGATGATTAGCATGCTCCTCCCTACTCTTGGAGTAGATCAAAATATCATCGATAAAAATGATAACGAAGGAATCCAAATACGACTTAAATACCCCATTCATCAAACTCATGAATGTTGCCGGCGCATTAATCAAACCAAACGACATAACTAAGAACTCGTAATGCCCATACCGGGTCCGAAAAGCAGTCTTAGGAATGTCCTCAGGCCTAATCTTTAACTGATGATACCTCAACCTCAAGTCAACTTTTTAAAACACGGATGCACCCTAGAGCTGGTCAAACAGATCATCAATACGGGGTAGTGGATACTTATTCCAGATGGTAACCTTGTTCAACTGCCAATAATCTATGCACATCCGCATACTACCATCTTTTTTCTTTATGAATAGGAACGGAGCACCCCAAGGTGAAGCACTGGGAAAGATAAATCCCTTATCTAGGAGTTCCTGCAGCTGAGTCTTAAGCTCCCTTAACTCTGCTAGATCCATACAATATGGACGAATGGAAATAGGACGAGTACCTGGCTCCAAATCAATACAAAAGTCTATATCTTTGTCCGGAGGCATACTAGGAAAATCCACTGGAAACACCTCTCGAAACTCAAAAATTACTGGAACCGACTCAATAGACGGGGACTCCACACTATTATACCGAAGCTAAGACAAGAAGACACCCCCACCCCACTAGCTTCCTAGCCCAAACAAACGATATGATCTTAACTGGCTTAGGCCTATACACACCTTCCCACTCTAGCCTATCCTTACCCAGAATCGCTAGAGCCACAGTCTTGGTGCTACAATTTAACACAGCATGATAAGGGGATAACCAGGTCATGCCCAAGATAATATCAAAATCAACCATATCCAGGATTACCAAGTCTACCCAAGTATGCAACCCCACAAACACAACAGAACAATCCCGGTAAACATGAGTCACAACCACAGACTCTCCAATCGGGGTAGAAACATGGATAGGTTATTCAAGGTTATCACATATCAAGTCTAGACCCAATGCAAAACTCACAGACACATAAGAATATGTAGAACCTGGGTCAAATAATATCGAATCCATTTTATCATAGACAAGAATGGTAACTGTGATCACCGCATCTGATGTTTCCGCCTTGGTCCTCCCTGGAAATGAATAGCAATGAGCCCGATCATCAATCTGGGAAACTTCACAGGCCGGCTACACCGCACCCCTAACTGCGCCGCCGTTCCCTCTGTCTCCCCAGCCTCCCTGCAAGTTACCTCGCCCACACTGTGGATGAACTCTAGCATTACCACCTCTACTTACCGGGACCACTACTCTAAACTATTGCTCACCCTAATTACCTGTATGTCTGAATGGGCCCTCCCTCTTAAAGTGGCCCAGATCACCACAATGAAAGCATCCACGGTCAAGTGTAGGCCTGCTAGCTAATGTATAGGATGCTTCATAGCCTCTAGGAGCTGAAGACTGATGATTAGCTCCCTGACGACCACCTGTAAAAGCTGGCAGAGCTGACTGAATAGGACGGGTTGAGTATGCCTGATGATTCTGGTCCCTAGAGTAGGAACCACTAATATTTCCCTCATTCCAGGGCTTCTTGGATAAAGCCTTAGCCTGCCCCGCTTGCTTGACCCCTTCTAACTTCTTAACATAGCCTATTACTGCATTAAAGCCCTTTCCTGGAAAAGTCATGTGAATGTACAATACTTGTAAATCAGTGTTCAAACCCTTCACAAACAACCGGACCCTCTTCTCTTCTGAACCCAACAACTAAGTAGCATAACGAGACAAAGCATGGAACTTAGCCTCATAAGCCGAGACTGACATGCTTCCCTGTTCCAAGGGCAATAACTCGTCCTTCTTCCTGTCTCTCAAGGTATGAGGTACGTACTTCTCTAGGAAGAGAGCATGAAACTCCTCCCAAGTCAAAGCAGGCAATGTAGATGGTCTGCACTCTACCTGAGACCTCCATCATTGCTTAGCGTCACCCTGCAGCTGAAATGTGACGAACTCAAATCCATGTTGACATACGATACCCAACTTGTTCAACCTCTCATAAAAATCCAAGATGAACTCATAAGTATCCTCTCTATCGGTACCCTAAAACATCGGAGGCTTCAATTTGAGAAACTTGGTCAGCATCTCATGTTCACCGGGCCTAGCATTGGCCTGAAGAAATCATTTGTACCTGAAGTTGCGTACATGCTAGGCGCCATAGTGACTGTTGGCTGAGTATCCCAAGCCTAATTTGCATATGTCTTCTGGTGTCATAGTAGGAAGGCCTGCACCCTCAACCGGTGCCGCCTCCACCTCCGCCTGTGCCCCTTCATCCTCCACAACAACTTTCACATCCTCAACAACCTGATCCTGAGGTGGGGGGTTGCCTCTCGCTCTCTTGCAGAAGCTTGAGCCCCACCCCTGGAGGGTGTAGCTCTCCCTCATCCTCTACCCCTTCCCCTACCTCTGCCATGAGCTGTCGAGCTCGCTACTGGGACCGCTGATCTCGCTCCGTTGTTCCTTATATTAACCATCTGCGAACAGAAGAGTGAATGAGATTAAATACCAATTTGTATCACCAGATACCAATTGGGATCAAGTTATAGCACGAAGGAAGGAAGGAAGAAAGAGTTTTTCCTAAAGCCCCATAGCCTCTCGAAGAAAAGTACGGACCTCTCTGCATCATTCCATAAGACTCTACTAGACTTGTTTGGTATGACGAGATCAACGAACCTAGAGTTCTAATACCATCTTTGTCAAGACCCAAACCATCATAAGAGGTACCCACCCAACCCCCGGATGAGTGAACCAACAGAGTCCAACTCTTAGCCTAGACTAACAGCCTAAAACCAGCAAACAGAAAATAAACTAGCAATTTGATTACGCAAGGAACCATATCATTAAATAAGCCTGCAGAAATTCTCCTAGAACCTGAAAGTCATCGTACCAAATGCTACCAATACTAGTGTACGAGGATGCAACTCCAAAACTTAAAACAATAAGAAATAGTCTAAGCCTGAAACAATTGGGCTATAACTCAAAAGATAGACACCAAAACGGCTTGGTCGAACAGCTCACCCTTGATATCTGGAACAGTCAGGCCTACAAGTGAATTCATGCGTCAACCGCCGGAAGATTTCCTGTACTCACAAAAAAAAAAGCAAGTGTAGTATCAGTACACAACCACCATGCACTGGTAGGATCATCAGTCAGTTCCAATAACAATGTATGAACAGTACAAGAATCAAGTAACAGTACAGGAAACACGTAATCCAATTACCAAACACCTCTAACTACAAATCTCATACTAACTTGTCTCTACATGCCATTCACTTCCAATAAGACAATCAAAACAAGTCACACCCTCATATCTATATAGCCCAGACCCACCATGGGATCCCCTCTAACCTAAGTGTTCACAAGCAACCCAGTTTACACCAAGACCAACTCTAAATAAGATACAACAATAACCCGACCTTACAAGGACCATAATTAAAAGTCACATCTCAATAATTCTGCCCAGTCCGCTCACGAAACCAATATCAATCAACACAATGCAACAAATATCCATGCAATAATGCAATAAAGTAAACCCGTACCAGGCGTGGTAGCCGAGCCAACCGTTAGTAATTTCCCATACCAGGTGTGGTACCCGAGCTAACCATTAGTATTCCTATACCAGGAGTGGTACTCGAGCCAACTATTAGTATTCCCGTACCAGGCGTGGTACCCGAGCCAACCGAATATCAATAATCCACAGTCATAACAATGAACAATTAACTTGTAAACCAACAAGCAATAATGCACAGTTCAATAACCAGACTGATCAAACAGGACACTAAGACATTCCAATTCATCTCCTAATCAATGCATCTCATACAAATACTCAAACACACAATGCATGAAGAAATCAAGCCATCACCTACTTCGAAATGATCCAAGCTCTACTCAATCAGAGCTTTCTCGTTCTCCAAAGTTCTTGCCATTTCTTGGTCTAAAACAACACACAATAACCAATAATTAATCCTCATGGCCTATAATTTACCCGGATTACGCAAGAATCCTAAACCCCAGGCCACCCATGATTATTCCACCCTTTCCCCGAGCTTTTTCACCATTAATTCACCTAGTTCTATCATTTTTATGGATAAAATTAGGAAATTAAGGTCACATGATCATAAAACAATAAATTTAGCAGCACCCAAGAACTTCTACACATAGAATCCCCCTTTTTCCACGGATTCTACCATCCCTAAGTCATTCCAAACTGCTCCCCAAGTCCACCTCTAGAAATTCTATCGCATAGGAAAAGTATTACGGAGTTTGGGGAGTAGAAACCTTACCTTAGGGAAGAAAAACGATGAAGAACGGAGGAAAAACGCCTGAAATCGCCCTAATTCTTCTCCCAAATGAATTGTAGAAAACTTAACTCTTTTGGGGAAGTTTCTTCATTAAATCCCGTCAGGATCTGCTATAGAGGTCGGCTTCCGCTATAGCGGTACCACCGTAGAAAAGTCAACCGCTATGGAGGAGATTGATCACCTTGACTTTCGCTATAGCGGTCTTTTCTTCTGCTATAGAGGAGGTCGCCACAGTAGAGCCTTAGCTATCGTCATGGATAGAATATCTAGAATTCTCCAAAATTGTTCCATTTTAAAACACACTTGCTTCCCCCAACGATTCAAAATAACCCCTTCACGTCAATCTCGATTCCAGAAGATCTACTTACCCGAATTCAATTCTGAAAAGTCCCTCGGACTCCTTTATGTCTTGGATACATGGAAAACTAGCTCAAATCAAGATATCTAACCTAATCCTTCCTCAGATTTCCCTAGACTATACCTTGCTCCAAATTTGGCCGAAGCTAGCCTAACCCAGACTTTCAAACTCCCAAACTCGGAGTTTTCTAACTCCAAAATTTGGAACGATTGGACTACCCGTAATGACGGACATGGTCGTTACAGACAAGGGTGTCCAGCCTAATATGAAACTGACCCCTTTGATACCTACGATGGCACCGTAGTTCCGATACTTAGGGATTGCTACTAAAGGTCTCAGCCTAATCTGACAGCTGAGCCTTTATCCCTTCGTCCGTTCGGTGCTAAGCCTACTCCCAACTGAATATAAAGTAATGAATGCAACTAAAATACTGGATAGCTCAAATATACTAATGTTCTGAGAATGAAAGACAATACTAAATCTGAAAGCATTCTATTTTTCTGAAAAGCTGTAGGCTGATAACTGGGTAATTTCATACTTTAAAATTGAGTACTAGTAGACTAGGCTGTATTCTGAAGAAAAGTTAGTTCATGTGAAATTACTACAATTTCTTACTAAGTTCGTGAAAAGAAAGCTAATTTATACAGAAGATGCTGTAAATTCAGGCTAAGTCTATTTCATAAAAATTCCAGGGATTTAAGAAAATATCCATAAAACTTCTTGCAATATCACTTAAACATATTCGAGGAACATATAGTATCTTGAGGAATTCAGTTCTGTCAAGATATGCATAGTTGGGTAAAATCATGCTATAATTCACTTCTTCTAAAATCTAAGGTTTTGAAATATAATTGCAGAAAAAGTCGTTCTAACAAGAATAATAGTCATGTAGGATCCTCAAGAGATCGAATTCATAGTAAAACACTTGTTTAGGTAAGAACCCTAGAATCATAACTTGTATAAATCATAACTTTAAACTGAACTTTGGGCATGAGGGTGAAAGGATATCCTCATTGAATACCCACATACCTGGTGGATGATAATCCCTGAAGAGAAATCTGAAATCTGAAGCTTGGAGGAGAAGCCCTAGGTCTGAACTTTAGAGAAGAACGCTCATTTCTTCTTTGAAACTGACTTGAGAGAAAAAGTGAGGAAATCTAAGAGTTTGGAGGTATTTGACTTAATAAAATAAGCCTAAAACTATTTATAGGCAGAGCTAAAGAAGAAGGAATGGTCTGAAATACCCCTGGAAAACTAAATTAAAAACTACTGAAATTCTCAGAATATCGAACCACGAATTAGTTGACGGACCGTGGTTCTGAATGACGGATCGTCAACTGAGTCGTGGTTCTGTCCTTGAGTTTTGGGGTTCTCTGAAGGTGATTCCATGAGTTTACAAAATGGACTGTCATTTGAAACGATGACCCATGAAGTCACCCATGGAAATCTGGAAGAAAGGCTGAAAATTGACAAACCACGGGTCATACTACGGACCGTGGTTTTGTTCTACGGGTCGTGAACCAACTCATTGTTTTGAAGGTCAAAATTCTTAGTTGCAGGTCTATTCACGAGTCACAATATGGACCATGGTTCATCATCCCGTCCGTAGTCACTAACAGTGCTGCAGTATAATATCCATAACGTTTTACTCCATACTCAAATTAATGCGCGGTCAGTGTCATTGGAAAGAAGACTTAAAAACCTTTAATTTGGTGGGTACTATGCCACATAACTCTTCATATTTTAGGAGGTGTGATTATTAGAAGATGACACTAGTTTAGTATTTCATGAAAACTTCTTTGGTTGGGGTACTTCCAACTTAACTTGCTTCTAGGAGTTTCTTATGAACATGATTCGCATCCAAAACACTTCCCACACTAGGGAATTGATCATGACACCCATGGAAAGAAGTTAGGGTCTTAGCTTAGAATTTTTGGGGTATTACAGTTTCACTCTTTGATGCCTTGTCCTGAATTATCTTTAACTTCTCAGCGTCGAACTATCTAACCTTGATCTGCTCCAATAAAAGAGATTGTGCCTCAACACGAGAAAAAATCTTACCAGACTTCAAAACATCAAGTCTCATAAAGCTATTATCCAAGGATTGAACAACCATGGCCAAATAATGCTCCTCCATTCGCAACATAACTAAGTTACTCATACTAACTGACCTCCAACTTAAACCAGTTGCTACTTCATTTGCTTTTCTGGGTGATATAAAATAGTGATATCAAAGTCCTTAAGCAACTTCAACCATCTTTCTTACCTAAAATTTAGATCTTTTTGGATGAAAATATATTAAAGACTGTAATGACCCGTAAACACCTCATAATACTCTTTATATAAGTAATGCCTTTAAATTTGTAAAGCAAAAACCATCCGCTGCTTACTCCAAGTCATGAATAGGATCGTATTTCTCGCTAACCCTCAACTATCTCAAAACATATGTTATCACCTTCCCTTTATATATCAATGCACACCCAAGATCAACCCCCGAAGTACCATAATACACCAAAAAACCTTCACCTTCCACCAACAAGGTCAAAATCTAGGTTGAAGTCAACAACGTCTTAAGCTTTTGGAAGCTCACCTCACACTCCTCAGACCACTAAAAATTCACATTCTTCTGAGTTAGTTTTTTCAACGGAGATGCAATAGAAAAGAAACCCTCTACAAACCGTCTGTAGTAACCAGCCAAGCCCACAAAGCTCTATATCTCAGTAGGTGAAATAGGTCTATCCCAATCTCTAACATCCTCAATCTTTTTTTGGATTAACCATAATACCATACTTGGTTGTCACATGCCCCAAGAATGTCACAGAACTGAGCCAGAACTCATACTTGAATTTTTTTGCAAAAAGTCTCTCCTTCTTCAAAGTCTAAAGCACAATTCTCAAATATTGCTCATGATCCTCTCTACTACAAGAGTAGATCAAAATATCATTGATGAAGACTATGATAAATCAATCCCAATAGGTCCTGAACAACCCATTCATCAACTCTATAAATGTTGTTGGGATGTTGGTCAGCATAAAAGACATAACCAGGAACTCATAATGATCATAACAAGTCTTGAAGCCTGTCTTGGGGATATCCTCCACCCTAATCCTCAGCTGGTGATAACCTAGCCTCAAATTAATTTTAGAAAATACCGAGACTCCCTGAATCTGATCAAACAAGTCATCAATACGCGAAAAGAGATACTTGTTCTTAATTGTCACCTTGTTTAATTATCTATAGTCGATACACATACTCATCGTGCCATCCTTCTTCTTCATAAATAGGACAAGAGCACCCTAGGGAAAAATACTGGCCTAATAAAGCCCTTACTCAACAAATCTTGTAACTGCTTATTCGATTCCTTCAATTCTGCTAGAGCCATGCAATAAAAGGGATAAAATGGGTTGAATTTCTAGATCTAATTCAATATCAAAATCAATATCACAATCATCTGGAATGCCTAGGAGGTCAATTGGAAACACCCCCAAAAACTCTTTTTTCAACTAACACTGACTCCAAGGAAAAAGTATCGGCACTAGTATCGCAAACATAAGCCGAATAGGTGAGACATCCCTTTTCAACCATACACTAAGCCTTTAGAAATGAACATACCTTCCTCGGATAAGGCCTGAGAGTACTTTGTCATGTCAATTTAGGAATATCCCATATAACTAAGGTCATTGTCTTGGCATAACAGTGTAAAGCTCTATGAAAGAGAAAGTCAATTTGTGTCCAATATAGTGCCAAAACCTACCATATTCAATATGATTAAGTCTACCCATATATCATGTACTACCAAAGTCAATTACGCAAGATTGATGTAATTGATCCACCACTAAGAATCATCTACATGTGTAGGAACATGTAGAAGCATATAAAGAGTCACAAACATATCCAAATCCAAAACAAGGTACGAAGGTGCATACAATGAAGTAGATCCATAGTCGAAATAAAATCGTAGCAGGTCAAGAGCATATTGAATAATACTTGGGACATCCCTGGTTTCTCCTGTAGAATTAGTTATTTGTTGATGTAATATTCTCAATAATCACTGTGTTAGTCCAAATCTACAGGGTGATTCATAACTACTATATGCACGCCTCTACGAATATTCTCATATAGCTTTATACAAGTACTCTTGCTAAAATCCTTTAACTAAAGAATCATCATTCCCTCAAAATTTCAACTGATATTACTGATCCTCAATTCAATCCTCGAAAGTCACCTCACAACTTTAATTTATCAATATCTACTATTAACTCACCGTTTTAAATTGTCCTTGTTGATTAGTACCCAACATAGCCTTTCATTATCTATGTCGAACACCACGCCCTCCAAAGGATAGAAGGAAAATTATTCATACGAATCTTATAACAAATCCTATCATCCCATACTTTATCACAAAGAATCATCTTTCATGTCTTTGTCCTTTCTCAACTCCTTCTTGTAATCTTACATGGTTTCTATCCTCTCATCTAATTGATTAATTCTCCCAATTTTTCACTTGTATTTAAGACATTCACATTATACCATTACATTATTGAATAGTTACTTGTCATTGATATACTCTTGTCATAATACTGTCTAAATAATCCCAAATGAAGATGAAGTATCCTTCCCTAAATCACACCTCAGGCAAACCATACTTGCTATGTACAACCTCCTCGATTGCATTCTTTAAAGTCACAATACTTTTTACATGATTATCTTGCTAATCACATTACAATGTCTCGCACTAAATTGCGTAACATCATCTCATATCACTAGTGTACGAGTTTGCGACTGTTCCCTCACAATTAATGAGAGAATTCAATGAAGGAGTTTAGACCTTAATCGAATCACATACGCACAATAATGAATAAAATAATAGAAGTTTCCTAACGTCCTATAGCCTCTCGAAGATAAGTACGAACGTCTCCGCACTGATTCGCAAGACTCTACTAGACTTTGCTCTTGTACTTAGTGGGACCTATGATTCATACTCTAATACCATATTGTCACGACTCAAAATCACATTAGGCTGTGAGGGCACCCACCATCCCCGTAGGCGAACCCCTTTCCTTTACTAACCATTTAATAATAAAAATAATGCAGAAATAATATAAGAATAAACAACCAATTCTTATAAATGTGGAATAAATGAGTTTCAATTCAAACTACCCCAAAAAATGGTGACACCAGTACAAGAACATCTACAAATATAAAACAAGTCTGTGAAAACTAAAACAACTGTCTCGAAGAAAGTAAGATAGAAAATCATAAAAAATCTGTAGAATCTAGTACTGCTAAAGATAAAGTAGCTCACCCTGAATCCTAACCGTAGCAGCCTCGAATAAAAATAACAAGTCAAGTATTCCTAGTACCTGGCTCAGTTTCTGCACGCAAAATGGTGCAGCAAGTATAGAGTGAGCACGGAAAACACGTGTACTTAGCAAGATTTGATTACTAACTCCTTCTAGAAGCGACAGCGAGATATATCTTAAAAGTTTTCTTTTTCACAAGTATAATATTTGCCACAATATAAGTCACCACAACACAATAAATAAGGCATATATCTAGAACAATTTAATGTGGAGTGCAATGCCGATGAAATATAATGCAATGCAATGCACTGGCCAAAAATAAATCGGTATATACCCGCCGGAACTATTTCTGATCGGCACAATAAAACCCGCCAGAACCATTTTCCATGGCATAATAAAACCCGCCAAAACTATTTCTCATCGGTATAATAAGAACCTGAATTTCATAAATAATCACAGTATCACTCGCTGGAACCATTTCCCATCGGCTTTGCATGATGTCACTTGCCGGAACCATTTTCCATTGGCTTATTAACAATATGAATTTTACAAACAACTCAGTGGGCAATATCAACCAATAATTATCATTCAATAATAAGAGTGGTATGAATGAATATGTATGACCAAGTACATAAAATGAGTTTATCAATCACAATCAAGTTCATATAATTCATGAGTCTCAACAGTTCAATTGTATCACAACTTATGAGATTCTATCAACCGATAATAATTTTTGTAAGAATTTTCTATAGCATAACACTGGTGCCCATATAAATGCTTGGTATCTCATTTATATGGGATCCCATCGTACCCATTACCCCTAAGTTCATTTAATACAATAAAACTAATATTTTAAAAAGAAGTTAGAAATCTCTACTTGCCTCAAAACGAAGCCCAAGTTTCAAGTGACGAACTTTCCCTTACGTAACATTTTCGAACGGTCAAAATTTGTTCAACACATAATAACTAACACGTAAAATTCAGCTAAAACAGATCGTTATTCGACCTCCAAATCAAGAATTCTTACAAGAACCCTAGGCCTAAAACCTATTTTGTAAAAATTGTAACTGATCGATAGTCACATTAAAATTTCCAAAAACAACACCAAACCCAATCACGGTAGAAAATACCTGCACGAGAAAACTCACAGACACTATTAATCTCCAACTCAATTATCACTAGTGCCTAGTGATTGATATTTACTACTTGCTTGTCATCATTAGGTCATTGTTAGCCTATTATTTAATCTACCTAAATCCTAATGCACTAAGAACAAGTTTCATTTTATTAAAAAAATACTGTGCGTGAGAGTTATAAGAGGAAGCTGCAGAATTGACTGTTGTCTAGTACCACTAACCTTCCACTCAACTTTTCATTATTTGCAATCATTACCCATGTTTTATCAATTCCAATAGCCTACAAACTACTACTTCATCCGTACTAATGCCCATTGAAGTTCACCCCAATACCACCTTTAGGAGCGAATGATTTAGAAATTATTGTTTTATCATTATAAAAGACAGGATTATAAAAGCACCAAAATAGTTCATGTGTGTATTTACTCTCTAACCACTCAAACTTCCTCCACTCCATTTTGCAACAGCCCATAAATAAAAGTATTATAGCACCCAAAATTCTTATTCTCGTGAATCAATTCACACAACCTCGTAGCTGAAAGCACGATTCAAATACACCATCAAAAGTAGAGAAAAAAATTCTAACATGAAGTTGTCTGGAGTTTTCCTTCGGCACTTTGGTGAAACTAAGTTTGTAACTTCCGTGTTTAGCAGCTCCCCACTTGAAACTTCTGATATTACCCTTTAATGTGTAAACCCTTACCACTTAAATTAATTCAAAAAATAAAAGGTTAAATAAATTATAATTCTGACTCATTAATCACCAATTACATTAATTATTTAAAATAGTTAAAACTTTAAATAGACCCTCAGAATTTATTCAGAACCTCATGAAAATAAACTAAATATGTAAATTGACTAAAAATCACATTCTGAACATATTGGGAACACCAAAACACCAATTTGAGGTCGTCTTGATCGAAGGTTGATCATGATCAAACTTAACTTTCTTAAAACTCAAGATTCTAAATAATGACTTAAGTCGCTCCAGAATACCTCGAGGTCCGTACTATCCATCCTCGAAAGTTATAAATCACATATAAGGACTACAAAGAGGGTTAAAATAGAAAAATAAGTAAGAATTTACAAAACGACTTGGAGGGTCGTTACAATTGAAGAGGTACTATCTTTGAAGTAAGATGATTCTCCTTAATGCACAAGCATAAATTGCATGTTACTCCTGGCCCACAACAGTATAAACTGTGTGCGATCCAAAATATTATTTGTTGGGTTAAAAACATCAAAAAATACAACCTAGGCAAAAGTTAGGATACAAAACACTCTTTTAGAACTACTTTATGACTTGATCCTTATCTCCGAGGTACGTAGGCGCTTAGAGTTTCTATAATGACTGGGTTTGTCATAACGGTTATTCCATTCATGCCAAGTTTTAGAGTTAAAAAACTCCGAGTTTGGGATTTTGAAATTCTGGGATAGGCTAGCCTCGGCCAGTTTTGGAGTGAGGTAGAGTCTAGGGAAATATGGGTAAAGATGGGTTTAGGTGTCTTCGATTGAGCTTGTTTTCCATGTAGCCAAGACATAAACGAGTCTGGGGGACTTTTCAGAATCGCATTTAGGTAAGTAGAACTCCCAGAATCACGTTTAACGTGAAGGGGTTATTTCAGGATGTCGGGGAAAACAAGTGTGTTGTGAAATGGACAAAACTGGCAAATTTACGGACTTTCTGCCTGTGACAAGCGTTTTCACGCACGATAGCATCCACCACTATAGCGGTAGAAATTACCACTATAGTGGTGGTCAAAGGGCGGTCAACCCACTTAAGACCGCTATAGCGGCAGCCTACCGCTATAGCGGGATCGCTATAGCAGAGCGGGGATCGCTATAGCGGGCCGACTGGTTTTTAATGCAGAAACAACTCTCAAAACATTCATTTTTCACAAGTTTGTTTTGGAGAAGGGCTGCTCGATTTCCAGCAAATTTTCTTCATTCTTCCGTCAAAAATCTTCCCTAAGGTAAGGCTTTCGTTCCTCAAACTTGGTAATACATTTCTTATGCGGTAGAATTGCTAGGAGGGAAATTGGAGAAAGGTTAGAATAACCTAGGGATGGTGGAATACGGGGAAGGAAGGGGATTCCAAGCATGTATGTTCTTGGGCATTGATAAAAGTACATTAAAATGATCATAGGTTGTTTAATTTCCTATTTTTATCTGTAAACATGATAGAACTAGGGTAATTAACAGTGAAAAATCCCGGGAAAAGGGTGGGATGATCATGGATGGCCTGGGGTTTGGGGATTTGGTATAATTCGAATAATGTGTAGGCCTTGTATGTTAATTGTATGTATTATGTGTTGTTTTTAAACCAAGAACGAGAGAGGAATCTGGAACACGGAAAAGTTTGGGTCGAATAGAGCTTGGAAAATTTTGAGGTAGGTGATGGCTTATGATATTCTGTGAATGTGTATAATGATGTACTCATGTCTAAGTAATTTTATGCCTTACATTGCTTAGGTAAATTGTATGGAATGTCTAGGTTCCTATTTACAGTCTGTGATTGAATGGTTTACTTGTTGGTTTTACAAGTTGTGTGTGTTCATATATTGACTGTGGTTGTTGACATTCG
This sequence comes from Jaltomata sinuosa, assembly GCA_003996215.1. Taxonomy (NCBI): domain Eukaryota; kingdom Viridiplantae; phylum Streptophyta; class Magnoliopsida; order Solanales; family Solanaceae; genus Jaltomata; species Jaltomata sinuosa. The sequence goes on along the minus strand of QJPP01001028.1, from coordinate 481,244 downwards.
GTTGGCTCAGGTACCACGCCTGATACGGGTATATCATTCGATTGGCACGGGTACCACGCCTAGTACGAGTTTACTTTATTGCATCTTACATTGTTTCATTGACTATTGTTTTGCATTGGTTGATATTGGTTCTGTGAGTGGACCGGGTTGTTTACTGGATGTAATACTTGTTATTGGTTCCGTGAGTGGACCGGGTTGTTTTACTGGATATAATACTTGGTAATGGTTATGTGAGTGGACCGGGTAATCTAGTTAAAGATGCTAGTGTTGATGGTCTTTGAGTGGCCGAAAACTATTGTATAACTGTTGTGTTGGTCTTGGTTTAGGCCGGGTTGAACAATTACCTTGGTGTTGTGTAGAAGGGATTCCAGGGTGGGTCCAGGCTAAATGGAAAGGATTGTTATGGTTACATATTGGTGGATTAGAACTGTAAGAGATGGATTCATGTGGTAACAAGATAGGTAGAGACCTGTAGGCTAGATGTACCTGTGATTATTTTTGAATGTTTGTCATACTCCTTACTTGATATTGTTGTGCTTATTATATACTGTTTACTTGAAAACTGGCTGATGATCCTACCAGTACACAGTGGTGGTGTACTGATACTGCACTTGTCCTTCTTTTGGTGAGTACAGGAAATCTACCAGCGATTGAGAGGCGACCTCGCATCTAGCACCCGCAATTTCTGACTTTCAAGGGTGAGCTGCTTGATTCGAGCTACCTTGGGTTATCTTTAGAGTTTTAGTACAATTGTTTCAGACTTAAAACTATTTCAGTTATCTTTTGGGGTTGCATCCCCATACTCTAGATTTGGTATTGATGTTTGGTACAATGACTTTCAGTTCCTATGTGGGATTTTCCGCAGGATTATATTAATGATTAGTTTTGGCTTATTTTGATTTTTAGTTTACTTTCTGTTATTGGTTTTAGGCTGTTAGTTAGGAAAATAGTGGGACTCTATTGGTTCACTCATCCGGGGGTTGGATGGGTGCCACTCACGATGGGTTGGGTCATGACAAAGATGGTATTAGAGCCTAGGTTCATTGATCTCGTTGTAACAAACAGGTCTAGTAGAGTCTTGCGGAATGGTACAGAGACGTCCGTACTTTTCTTTGAGAGGCTATGGGGCTTTAGGAAAAAACTCTCTCTTCCTACTTTCCTTTGTGCTATAGCTCGATTCCAATTGGTATCTGGTGATACAAATTAGTATCTAACCTCGTTCACTCTTCTGTCCGCAGATGGTTACTACAAGGAATAACGAAGCAAGGCCAGCGGTCCCAATAGCGAGCCCAGCAGATTGTGGCAGAGGTAGGGGACGGGGCAGGGGACGAGCTGGAGCCGCACCTGCCAGGGGTGGAGCTCGAGTTACTGCTGCACGTGAGGTGACCCCTCCCCTACCTTAGGATCATGTAGCTGAGGATGTAGAAGAAGTGGTTGTAGAGGATGGAGGAGCTCAGGAGGAGGCGGCACCGGTTGGGGGTGCAGGCCTTCCTACTATGACACCGGAAGCTTTCAGACAGGCGTGGGATATTCTGAGTGGGTTGGTTAGTGCTGAAGCCATACCCGCAGCTTATGCAAATCAGGCCTTGGATACTCAGTCGGCGGTTACTACTACACCAAGGATGGACACAGCTTTGGGCACAAATGATCTCCTCAGGCCAATGCTAGGCCCAGTGATGATACGTAATGAGCATGAGATACTGACTAAGTTCCTTAAGCTAAAACCTCTGATGTTTCAGGTTACATACAAGGAGGATGCCTATCAGTTCTTTCTGGATTGCCATGAGAGGTTGCACAAGTTGGGTATTGTACGTCAGCATGGGGTGGAGTTTGTCACTTTTCAGCTATAGGGTGATGCCAAGCAGTGGTGGAGGTCTCATGTTGAGTGTCGGTATTTTATCCTACCTCCACTGTCAGTGCATATGACTTCTTCAGGGAAGGGTTTTAATGATGTGGTGGACTATGTGAAGAAGATTGAGGGAGTTACGCAAGCGGGGCAGGCTAAGGCTTTAGCCAAGAAGCCCTGGAATGAGGGAAACTATGTTGGTTCATACTCTAGGGGCCAGCATCAGCAGGCTTATCCGGCTCATCCTATTCAATCAGCTCTGCCAGCTACTATAGGTGGTCGTCAGGGAGCTCAGTCTTCAGCTCCTAGAGGCCAGGGAGCGTCCTATACATCAGCCAGCAGACCTACTCTTGACCGTGGTTGCTTCCATTGTGGTGAGTTAGACTACTTTAAGAGGGTGTGTCCACATAGGTAGACAGGTAATCAGGGTCAGTAGCAGACTAGAGCAGTGGTTCCGGCAGGCAGAGGCGGTAATGCTAGGGGTCATCCACAGGGTGGGCGAGGTAATTTCTAGGGAGGTCGGGGAGACCAAGAGAACGGCGGCGCAGGCAGGGGTGCGGTGCAGTCGGCCCGAGAAATTGCCCAGATTGATGATTGGGTACATTGCTATGCTTTTCCAGGAAGGACTGAGGCGGAAGCCTCAGATGCGGTGATCATAGGTACTATTCTTGTCTGTGATAAAATGGCTTCAGTATTATTTGACCCAGGTTCTACATATTCTTATGTGTCTGTGAGTTTTGCTTTGGGACTGGGTTTGGCCTGTGATATCTTTGATTCCCCTATCTATGTTTCTACCCTAGTGGGAGAGTCGGTGGTTGTGACTCATGTATATCGTGATTGTTCTGTTATTTTTGTGAGGTTACATACTTGGGTAGACTTGGTAATTCTGGACATGGCTGATTTTGATAGTATCTTGGGTATGACCTGGCTATCTCATTATCATGCTGTGTTGAACTGTAACACAAAGACTGTAGCTCTAGAGATTCCGGTAAGGATAGACTAGAGTGGGAAGGTATATACAGGCCTAAGCCAGTTAAGATAATATCATTTGTCCGGGCTAGGAAGCTAGTGGAGAGGGGGTGTTTAGCCTTCTTGGCTCATCTCCGGGATGATAGTTTGGAGTCTCCTCCTGTTGAGTCAGTTCCAGTGGTTTTCAAATTTGTAGAGGTGTTTCCAGCGGACTTTCCTGGTATGCCTCCGGACAGAGACATAGATTTTTGTATTGATTTGGAGCCAGGCACTCATCCCATATCCATTCCTCCATATAGAATAGCTCCGGCAGAGTTAAGGGAACTTAAGACTCAGCTGCAGAAACTCCTAGATAAGGGATTTATACATCCCAGTGCTTCACATTGGGGTGCTCCGGTCTTGTTTGTAAAGAAGAAAGATAGTAGTATGCGGATGTGCATAGATTATAGGCAGTTGAACAAGGTGACCATCCAGAATAAGTACCCTCTACCCCGTATAGATGATTTGTTTGACCAGCTTCAGGGTGCATCAGTGTTCTCAAAAATCAACTTGAGGTCAGGGTACCATCAGCTAAATATTAGACCTGAGGACATTCCAAAAACTGCTTTTCAGACCCGGTATGGGCATTATGAGTTTCTGGTAATGTCGTTTGGTTTGACCAATGCGCCTACAGCATTCATGAGTTTGATGAATGGGGTGTTTAAGTCCTACTTGGATTCTTTCATGTATTCATCGATGATATATTGATCTACTCTAAGAGTATAGAGGAGCATGCTAATCATCTTCGTATTGTGTTGGATATTTTGAGACATCAAAAGCTTTATGCAAAGTTCACTAAGTGCAAATTTTGGTTGACTTATGTGGCATTCTTGGGGCATGTAGTGTCAGAAAAAGGGGTGATAGTGGATCCCCAGAAAATTGAGGCAGTTAAGAGTTGGGTTCGGCCTAGCTCTGTGACTGAGGTGAGGAGTTTTGTTCGTCTCGCGGGGTACTACCGGAGGTTTGTTAAGAATTTTGCTTCTATTGCTACTCACCTGACCAGGTTGACATAGAAGGAGGTACCGTTTGTGTGGTCCGACAAGTGCGAGGAGAGCTTCCAAAAGCTCAAGACTCTTTTGACCACAGCCCCTACTTTGTCCTTGCCAGTTGAAGGTAAAGACTTTGTTATTTAACGTAATGCTTCACATTCTGGTTTGGGTGTTGTGTTGATACATGATAGGAATATGATAGCCAATGCATCCAGTCAGTTGAAGGTGCATGAGAGGAATTAGCCGACTCACGATTTAGAGTTGGCAGCGGTGGTTTTTGCTTTGAAAATCTGGAAACACTACCTTTATGGTGTCAAGTGTGAAGTATTCACAGATCATCGCAGACTGCAGCATATTTTCACTCAGAAGGACTTGAATCTGAGGTGGATGGAGTTATTAAAGGATTATGATGTGACCATTCAGTACCATCCGGGTAAGGCTAATGTGGTGGCAGACGCATTAAGCTGGAAAACTGTTAGCATGGGTAGCTTGGCTTGTTTGGGGGCGTCCAAACGACCATTGGCTAAGGAGATTCGGGCTTTGGAGGCCAAGTTCATGCACTTGGGTATTTCAGATCAATGTGGGTTGTTGGCCAGCATTGAGGTCAAGGTCACCTTCATAGAGGAAATAAAGGTAAAACAGTTTCAGGATCCAAAACTGGGTAAGTTGCGAGGTAAGGTAATATCTGGGGAGTCTAGAGACGTCATGTTAGACTCTGGTGGAGTGTTGCATTTAAGGGAGAGGATTTGTGTTCCTCGGGTTAATGATATGATTCAGAAAATCTTGACAGAGGCTCATAGTTCGCGGTACTCAATTCATCTGGGTGTGACCAAAATGTACAGGAACTTGAGGCAGCATTACTGGTGGCCCAGGATGAAAAAGGGACATAGTAGATTTTGTGTCCAAATGTCAGAACTGCCAGCAGGTAAAGTATGAACATCAGAGACTTGCAGGACTATTTCAGAGAATGCCAATTCTAGAGTGGAAGTGGGAAAGGGTATCCATGGATTTCGTGGTGGGCCTTCCCAAGACATTGGGGAAGTATGACTCAATTTGGGTCATTGTTGACAGGCTGACCAAGTCCGTCCATTTCATTCCGGTCATGATAGATTACAATTCACAGCAATTGGCTAAGATCTACATGAAGGAGATTGTGAGACTGCATGGGGTACCACTGTCCATCATTTCAGACAGGGGTACGCAGTTTACTTCTAAGTTCTAGGGAAAGTTACATGAAGAGTTGGGTACACAACTCACTCTTAGTACAGCCTTTCATCCTCAGACTGATGGTCAGTCAGAGAGGACGATTCAGGTATTGGAGGACATGCTGAGAGCATGTGTAATGGACTTCGGTGGTCACTGGGACCAGTTTCTACCATTGTGCAAATTCTCGTACAACAATAGCTACCACTCCAGTATCGATATGGCACTGTTCGAGGCCCTGTATGGGAGAAACTACAGATCACCGGTTGAGTGGTTTGAGGAAGGCGATATGAAGCCTCTGGGCGTAGACTTAGTGAAGGAAGCACAGGAAAAGGTAAGGGGCATACAGACCAAGTTTCTGGCTACTCAAAGCAGGCAGAAGAATTATGCAGATCGCAAGGTCCGGGACATAGAATTTCAGGTTGGTAAACAAGTATTGCTAAAAGTATCGCCAATGAAAGGGGTTATGCGGTTTGGTCAGAAGGGAAAGCTTAGCCCTCGGTTCATCGGTCCATTCGAAGTGCTTGAAATTATGGGGCCAGTAGCTTACAAGTTAGCACTGCCACCTAATTTGTTGGGCGTCCATCTGGTATTCCATGTATCCATGATCAAGCGATACCATGGGGATGGGGACTACATCATCAAGTGGAATGAAGTTCTTTTTGATAAGAATCTTCATTATGAGGAGGAACCGGTTGTGATTCTTGCTCGGGATGTCCGGAGGTTGAGGACAAAGGTGATTGACATAGTGAAGGTTCAGTGGAAGCATCGTCTAGTTGAGTAAGCCACTTAGGAAACTGAGAAGGACATGCGGGATAAGTACCCTCAACTGTTTGAGGATTCAGGTACTACACTTCCTTCTTTTATTTTCTGTAATTTCGGGTTTGATCATTCAGGGACGAACGATGGGTAAATTGGTATCTATTGTAAAGACCGGGTTCATCGTTATGGGTAGTCAAATTATGCCAAATTTTAGAGTTAGAAAACTCTGAGTTTGGGAGTTTGAAATTTTGGGCTAGGCTAGCCTCGGCTAGTTTTGGAGCAAGGTAGAGTCGAGGGAAATCCGGGTAAATATGGGTTTAGGTGTCTTGGATTGAGCTAGTTTTCCACGTAGCCAATACATAAAGGAGTTCGGGGGACTTTTCAGAATCGCATTTGGGTAAGTAGAACTATTGAAATTGCATTTGACGTGAAGAGGTTATTTCAAGATGTCGAGGGAAACAAGTCTGTTGTGAAATGGCCAAAACTGGCAAATTTACAGACTTTCTACCTGTGATGAGCATTGTCACGCGTGATAGCAGCCACCGCTATAGTGATAGAAATTACCGCTATAGCGACGATCAAAGGGCAGTCAACCCACTTAAGACCGCTATAGCAGCAGCCTACCTCTATAGCGGGACTGCTATAGCGGAGCGGGGACCTCTATAGCGGAGAGAGGATCTCTATAGCGGACTGACGGGTTTTTAATGCAGAAATAGCTCTCAAAACATTCAGTTTTCACAAGTTTGTTTTGGAGAAGGGCTGGGCAATTTCCAGGCGATTTTCTTCATTCTTCCATCAAAAATCTTCCCTAAGGTAAGGCATTAGTTCCCCAAACTTGGTAATACATTTCCTATGTGGTAGAATTGCTAGGAGGGAAATTAGAGAAAGGTTAGAATAACCTAGGGATGGTGTAATTGGGGGAAGGAAGGGGATTCCAAGCATGTGTGTTCTTGGGCATTGATAGAAGTACATTAAAATGATCATAGGTTGTTTAATTTCTTGTTTTTATCCGTAAAAATGATAGAACTAGGGGAATTAACGGTGGAAAAGCTTGGGAAAAGGGTGGATTAGAACTGTAAGAGATGGATTCATGCGGTAACAAGATAGGTAGAGACCTGCAGGCTAGTTGTGCCTGTGATTATTGTTGCATGTTTGCCATACTCCATACTTGATATTGTTGTGCTTATTATATACTGTTTACTTGAAAACTGGCTAATGATCCTGCCGGTATACAGTGGTGGTGTACTGATACTACACTTGTCCTTCTTTTGGTGAGTACAGGAAATCTACCATCGACTGAGACGCGACCTAGCATCTAGCACCGGCGATTTGTGACTTTCAAGGGTGAGCTGCTTGATTCAAGCTACCTTGGGTTATCTTTAGAGTTTCAGTCCAATTGTTTCGGACTTAAAACCATTTCAGTTATCTTTTGGAGTTGTATTCCCGTACTCTAGATTTGGTATTGTTGTTTGGTACAATGACTTTCAATTCCTAGGTGGGATTTTCTGCAAGATTATATTAATGATGAGTTTTGGCTTATTTTGATTGTTAGTTTACTTTCTGTTATTGGTTTTAGGTTGTTAGTTAGGCAAAGAGTGGGATTCTATTGGTTCGCTCATCCGGGATGTTGGTTGGGTGTCACTCACGATGGGTTGGATCGTGACAGTTTCATTCTAAGTTCAGTCGCATAAGTGCCAAAAAAATAAATGTTATCACTTAATCTGTCACACAAAGTCAAGCCTCTAAGTACTCTTTCATCAAACTTTAGATTTTTACAAAATATTAATGGTTTGATAGGGACAAACCTCTATGAAAATGAGCTTCTTTGATAGGATTTGAATTCCTCAAATTCGTCAAGCCTGTGGATTAAAGTCAAAAATCTACCAGGTTTGTAAGGTAAAGTCTTCAAATTCACCAAGTCTATAAGTTGAAGTCCTCAAATCCATCAAGTTTGTAGGCTAAGGTCTTAAATCTATCAAATTTGTGAGTTAAAATCATCAAATTTGTTAAGTCATCAAGTTGAAGTCTCCAAATTTATCAAATCTACAAGTTGAAGTCTCAAATCCACCACATCTACAAGTTGAAGTCCTCAAAGTTCAGTAACTCTGCAAGTTGAATTCTCAAAAACATAATATTTGTAAGTTAAAGTCCTCAAATTTGTCGAGTCTGTAAATTAAAGTCCTCAAATTTAATAACTCTGCAGGATGAAGTCTCCAATCTACTAAGTCTAAAAAGTTAAAGTCTTCAAATCCTCCAAGTTTACAGGTTGAAGTCCTCAAATCTATTAAGTCTACATGTTAACGTCTCTAATTCAGTTCAGTCTGCAAGTTGAAGTCCTCAAATCCTCTAAGTTTTCAAGTTGAAGTTCAGATCCACCATATTTGCGAGTTGAATTCTTTAAAGTTATTGATCTGTAATTTAAAGTTTTCAAAAGTTTGTCAAATATTCAAGTCGTGGTCATCAAAGCTACCAAGTCTTCAAGCCTTGGCTTTCTAAATTTTTATGCCTTATGATGGACAAAATTTATTCCTTTGCACCTTAAGCTGGTCTTTTCATGAATTTATCCTTAAAAGGATCTCTAAATTTTCATCCCTTATAATGGATAAAATTTGTCCCACTTGCATCTTAAGATGGCCTTTTCGCGGATTTATCCTTTAAAGAATCTCTAAATTTCTATGACTTTAGGTGAATAAAATTTATCCTTTTGCACCGCAAGCCACCCTTTTATGAATTTTTCATATAATAGAGCTTAACTTGTAAACCTTAAATAACAGAAAAATAAATCTTCGCTTCGGCTGGAATAATAAATTCTTTTCCTTACAGAGAGCAATAAATTATTCACCTCAAATAAAGTAGTAAATTCTTTGATTACCCGTTGTGCCTTTGCCATGGTGATTTATTGTATTTGGCGTGAACAGAACTCCATACGATTTTAAAGGGGTCAATTAAATGAATATAGAGTATGTAAAGAAATTGCAATGCACATACACATCAAGGGTAGGACTAATATGAAGTGGCAAGCTAGTCTGTGCAGCCTTAACTGCTTTCCATAGTATAGGTTAGCTTGAGCAGTGTTTGTTGCCAGGCTTGAGTTATTGATGTAAAATCTTTTTCATTTTGAGAAGCAGTAGGTCACCCCTGCTTGATTTTTTAATTCTCAATTTTGATTAATAGAATGATTCTGTTCGATCAAAAAAAAAACTTCAGTTTGAATGGAGTAATAAATTCTTCACCTTAGAGGGAGCAAAATAAATCCTTCACTTTGTGTAGAGCATTAAATTCTTCGCTTTGAATGAAGTAGTAAATTATTCATCTCGGACGGAGCAATAAATCTTTCACCTTAGATGGAGTAAAATCTTCATCTTGAACCTAGAAATATCTTTCTCTCAAACGTAGAAAGTCTTCACTTCAGATGGAGTAATAAAATAATTTCTTTGGATAAAATAAAGTCTTCTTCTTGAACTTAGAAATATCTTCCTCTTAGACGTAGAAAATATTCACTTCAAATAGAGTAAATTTTTTTGGTCTTCGATGAAGTAAGATCTTCATCTCAAACTTAGATATATTTTCTCCTTGAATATGGAAAGTGGTGAAATTTTGGATGAAGTAAATTATTCTTGAAGAAAACTTATTCTTTTCTTTTTGCCTAAAAAGAAAAACAAAACAAAACAAAAAGAAAACACAAAATAAAGGAAACGTAAGTAGAAGAAAGAGTGTACATGTCAACACGTTCCAGACTTAGAAGGCGAGTTTAAAATTTAATCTAGACCAACTTGGATAGACTTGAACCAAGATTTTTAGTAATAATTAAGACCTTGAAGTCTAGTTCCTAGTAATCAAAACGCTTTTTGATTGTGACATTTTGATATCAAGATATAAATTATTTGGTGGGGCAACACAAATCTAGAATCGTCTATATGACAGAATCTAGAGGCAACTTCAAAAAATTATTTAAAATGATTCTCTAAGTGTTAAATTCTGAATTTAGAATATATTGTAGCACTCGTGTCTAGTTTCTGTAGAATCAAGAAGATTGCAATTTTGGTACTTCTACATCAAAAAATAACTTTTTTGGGGTCGTCGCACAAATTCAGAACTGTCGGCTCATCAAATTTAAATCTGACTTCATAATAACATCTGAAATAATTTTGAAGGTATTAAATTCTGAATTTGAAATATGTTATAGATCTTTGTATTTTTAGTTTCGGCAGAATTAAGCGACTTGTATTTTCATTGATCCTACATCAAGATATAAAATTTTTAGTAAAGTCACGCAGATTGTAATTTTCAGCATGATAGAATTTAAAGCTAACTTCAAAAAAATTATGTAGAACGATATTGAAGTAGATTATTTCTGAATTTTGAATATGTTGTAGATCTTGAAGTCTAGTTTTGAAATATCAAATTGTTCATGATTTTGATATTTCTACAGCAAGATATGAATTTTCTATCACTGACATACTAAGCTGTAAAAAAGTACTGAAAATTAAAAAAGAAAGAATAAATTATCTTGTATTATGCATCCGCATCATGACTTGTGACCCTGCAAACGATGCAAAAGAATGAAGAACGTATCCCTATTTATAGATATCCAAAGGTAGCTATTGGAGAGTTCAGGTCAATGTGGAAACACTAACTATCGTTGTCCTAGATGAACTAGGAATGTTAATTCAATTGAAAGAAAAAATATAGCAGCAACACCTAAAAGTGATAAAAAAATATTCTAATCTCATTCAAATTGAAAATGAGTCATGCGGGATAATTATCAAGAAGGGTATTTATAATGACCAGACCCGTCGTTACTTTATAAATTACGAAATCGAATTATGTCAGGAACTAATTAAAGTACGTTTGTCTTAAGTAGGGTGACGTAATGGAAAATTTATGATTTTTGAAAATAGTTCGGGCTGACGTCACTCCGCTATAGCGGTAATTATTTTGCTATAGCGCGTTAGATCGCCAAAGCAGAATGACGGGAGGCAGAAGCCTCAGAACAGGTTTTTATTTAAAAACCTTGTCCTCCTCAGTTAGAAAATATATGAGGGTTTCTCCAAAAGTCCTCCTATGCTGCTCCAAGGTTTGGGGACCATGAGGAGGAGGAATTCCAACTAAAGAAGCGCAAAAAACCATAGATTCGGGCCTGCGGAGTAGTCAGAGAACGCCTTCATGGAGTCAAAAATGCACGGATACAGCTACTTGGAGTCCAGGTAGGCTAGATTTTTATTGAGTAGATAGACCTGTTTATTTTCCGTACTTATTGTATAGTAGAGCGGAGAATCCATGTTTTAGGCCTCCAAGCACGGAGTCTGGCGGATTTGGGTCGGGTTAGGTTTGGTTTAGGATTGTACAGAATAAATGGATGGTCTTGTGATATGTATAATGTGGTTATATTATTGTTTTTGTATGATAAAATGATAGGCTCGGGGGATGGGATGTTGGAAAGGTTCAGGGAATCGGGAATTTCCTGGGTAGCTGAGCAGGAATGAAAATGGGAAACCCCCCTAGATGAGGACTCGGGAATGTAAAGGGCAGGATATGTGGTTGTTAGACTTTCCAAGGTCTAAAGAGAGGTGTTCCCATTACGTGTGGGTGTAGGTAAAGTTCCAGAAATCACATAGTAGCTAAATTTTGTTAAGAAAGGAAATCGGTCATTTTATGTTAGTAAGGGTGAACGGGTTGGCCATCGGACAAAGGTTGGGTTAAGTCATCTACCCGGAGAAGGGGTAGGTGATGGCCTAATTTCTTCATGCATTGTGTGTTTGAGTACTTTTATCTAAGTGATTGTATGAGATGCATTGCTCAGGAGATTAATTGGAATGTCTTATAGTCCTGTTTGATCAGTCTAGTTATTGAACTGTGCATTTTTGCTTGTTGGTTTACAAGTTAATTGTTCATTGTTGTGACTGTGGATTGTTGACATTCGGTTGGCTCGGGTACCACACCTGGTATGGAAATACTAATGGTTGCCTCGGGTACCATGCCTGGTACAGTAAATTACTAACGGTTGGCTCGGGTACCACGCTTGGTATGGGTTTACTTGACTGCATCATTGCATGGATATTTGTTGCATTGTGTTGATTGATATTCGTCCCGTGAGCGGACCGGACTGTATTATTGAGATGTAATATTTGGTTATGGTCTTTGTGAGACGGGGTTATTTGTTGTATCTGATTTAGAGTTGGTTTTGGTATAGACCAGGTTGCTTGTTAACACTTAGATGTTGGTTAGAGGGGATCCCGGAGTGGGTCCGGGTAATATACATTTGTATAGGATGGTTGTTGGATATGCTATTGTTGCTGGTCCTAGTCATATAAAGGTGATTCATGGGTACTCGATAAGCTAGAGGAATGACCGAGAGTCTGGCGTTGGGTTATTAGCTTGCATTACTAAGTGGAGGTTGCTTAGGGATCCTGAAGAGGTCCGAATAATTATAGGTTGTACCATGAGGGTAATGGGTCTGGACTGACAATAGTCGGGTTGTTCCTGAATGTTTGGCCATATGGATTGGTAGAGTAAACAGGGTGGTAGTCCGGGTCAGGACTTAGCGGTTGGTCTAGTGGTAAGGCTTGGGAAGTCTAAAGTGAGTATAGTCTGGGTCAGGACTTAGGGTTGGACTAGTAGTGAGACTTGGGAAGTTTAAGGTTGATAAGACTTGGGAAGTCTAAAGTTAGTATGACTTGGGAAGTCTGGAAAGTGAGGGAGTTGGCAGCAGAAGGAGTAGGAAGAATCAGGTTTGTATTGTATAATCCGAGGGGAGGTTGGAGGATGGAAATTCTATTGTTATTCATTTTTTTCCCTATTTTTCTTGCATGATGGTAGGAGTGGATTTGGGTGGACTGATGATGCCTACCAGTACGTGTGGTTGTACTGATTCTACTCTTGCTATACCTTTTTGGGTATAGTCTAGTTACAGGGTTGGTAATGTTTCTTAGGTGCATGCGGATGGTGATCCTCTAGCAGCTTCTGTCCTTGATTTTCCTGATGGAAGTTGTGTCCCTTTTCAGTTCTTGTATAAATCTTGTAGTAGCTCTTGTACCAGCTTAGACTAGATTCTAGAGAGGGTGTGTTAAAGATTGTAAAGGTTTCCGCCAATTCTTTAAGTAGTTATTTTTCTAAACATTTTTGTAAAATAAATTCTCATGTATAAAATGGACTTATTTTAATGGGTTATTTTCATTTTCCGCAATGTCACCTGTTGGACGGGTGGTGAGGGTTCATCTATCTAGGTGGTTAGAGTAGGCGCCTGCACAGCCCAGTACGTTGGGTCATGACAGATGGTATCAGAGCCTAGGTTACCTGTCTCCCAGTACAAGAGCAAAATTTCGAATAGAGTCTCACGAATTGGTGTGTTGACGTCCACATCTAATCTTTGGAAAGCTATGAAGCATTCTAGGAAGCATCTCCTTTTTTTCATTCTTTCGTGCGGTTGTTTACTTGCTTGTATGGGTTGAGTTCAATTGGTATCTCTCAATTCCAATTGGTATCTCAGCAAGGTAAAGGGAGTCTTTGTACTTCGATTACGACCGGACAAACAAGAGAAATTTGAATTGGGAAGGTTCCAATTGGTATCTAGCCTGAGAGGTTATGGCAAGCATGGATAACCGGCTAATGGTCATCCATGGCACAAATGAAAGGTGAAACTCTGTGGTTTGAACTGGTTGTGATTTTATTTGGTAGTGATTTGATTTGGTTGTGACTTGAAGTGAAACGTTGGGTTGTACAATTCTGGTATGACTACTTGGAATGCGTGTGAATTGTCATCTGCCGTGCATGTAGAATCTGCAGAGGGTCATTGAGTTGAAAATGTTGTGTACCTTAGGTTGTTATAAGTTGTTAAATGTTTTGATTTAAAGAGTGGTATAAATGTTTTGATTTAAAGAGTGGTACTGCATGTAAAGGGGCTTATCATTGGTTAAGATGATAAGGGATTGGAAACTGTGACTGTAGGGAAGCTTCGGTTTCAGAACAGTTGGGAACCATGGGAACAAAGGAGTCATTAGTATAACGGCGGGAAGATATTGTCGGGAAACAATTGTTGTTGTGATTTCTTTGTAATTTATGATGTGTCATGTTGAATTATGATGCGTTAATGCCAGGAATGGTATTTAGGGTGGTTTAAGACCATGGCGGGATTTACAGGTTTAGACAATGGTAACTGGGAAGGGGGATGAGTGCATTTAGCTGGAAATAAAATTTCATGTACTGTTACCGTCGGGACCGCTATACCGAAAGCAAACCGCTAAGGCAGAATCTCTATAGCGGAGTGACCACCGCTATAGCGGAAGGGCGTAAGGCAGAAGGCTTGCTCTGTTTTTCCCTATTTTCATTCCTTCCTGTGGGCAGTGTAAAAGCATGAATTAAGCTATGAATCACTATATAGAGCAAAGAAAACATCTTTATAACTAATATATTATGCGTAAAAAGGGAAATAGTGTCTAAAACTAGCATCCACGTGCTAAAACGAAAGGAAAAGGGGAAAGGAAAACATGGTCTTAACAAGCCCCAAATGGGGGAAACCCAAAAGCAATAAAAACGTCTAGTAATAGGGGAAGGGGGAGGTCCTAAGCCTCATCATCGCTCAGAAAGGGGAACTCTTGCATGTCCTCGGGCTCAAGGGCGGGGAGCGCTTGGCCCGGGATAACACAAGAGAACATGACCTTAACGATCTTCCACATCCGGGCAAACATGCGATCTCGGGAGCGTCTCCTCTTCTTCTCTTCCTCTAACTCCCTGCGGAGTGCTGCAAAGTCCTGAGCAGAAGAGGGAGGGGCTACGCCTCAGGCATGAGGATCCTCCATAAACTTCCAGACAGCTGCCAAATTCTCCTCCAGCTGGGCTCTAGTGATCGGGGGCTGGGGCAGGGATGTCGTCATCATCATCACCATCATCATCGTCGGCCTCCTCAATCGGCTGACTGCTTCCTGCTTCGTTCAACTTTCTCTTCTTTTTGGAGATATCCTTCACTCGAATAGGGTCAAAGGGCTCATCCATAGTCACCTTTGAGTCGGTATGGTCCTCTGGCATGCTAGCTCGCTTGCACAGCTCCGACACCAAACCCGAAAGATAAGAGCCCTTCCTATGACCCCAGTAGAATTCCTTCCACTCGGAGAAGATTTGCTCCCCCACGTTTATTATGATACCCTGCATAGCACAAGCAATCACCAAAGCCCTGGAGTAAATCACGTCGGTCATATTTCCCAACGGATGGATCCTCCGGGATACTAAGTTCAGCCACCTCCTAGCCTTGGGGGAGAAGTAGACACTAGTGACGCCCTCAGGACTGACCCAGTATACCTTATCTCTGAATTCGGGTTCCACTAAAGTATCCCTCAGCCAAGTCATATCCTACAGTTGGGACTTAGCATTATACGCCTCATTGGAGATGTGGGGCACCCCTAGCACTTCATTTATAGTTCGGGCATCCACGGGGACGTCCACCCCTCAGAGTCTGATGGTAGGGTTGGGTTTATCCCAAAGGACGGTGGGGATGATGGCATAGAACTACCGCACCTAGTCTGTTAACGCGGGAGGGGGAGCCACTAGCAAAGGACCCCAACCAAACTCTTGAACTCTATGATAAAACTCGGTTGCTTTTCCGTCCATCCCAGTCGTCTTGCAACCCCTCTCGTAGCAGAAGACGAACTTCCGATAGTCCATGAACCTCTCCCGAATAGCTTCATCAGTAAAACGATCATAATTATACTCGAGCCATTGTCCTTCAGCCATTTGGTTATTTTACCCTGCAAATATAACAAAGAGGCGGGATTAGAAGAGTGATAGAGCATCAAGGGGAGAAAATTTTTCTAGGTGTTGACTTGGGAGGCCACTGTTTTGCGGCCTTCCGCTATAGAGGATGGCGTGTCCGCCATAGCAGAACCTCTATAGTGGAGGAATATCCGTTATAGCGGGACCGCCATAGTGGAGCCCAACCTCTATAGCGGTCTTCATCGTTCCAGACCTTCAAGAGGTGCATCAATGGCGGCCCTTGGCCCAAAACTCCATTTTTGACATCCCAAGTTCAGATCTACTTACCCAAAGTACCCCATTACCATTTTCTACAAAATTTTGGGCATTATAACCCCTGTAAATCGTCTAAATCACCACTTTTGTTCAAGAACAACTCTTTATATTCCATCCTGTTTTGGCCCATTTTTGGCCAATAATAGCGTAATCCTTACTCCCAGAACGCCTTGGAGGCATTGTAAATGTAAGGGAAGCATACATGCTTCGGGAGTTCAACCAAAAATCCAACCAAAGTCTAGTTCAAAAACCCACTTCAATATACACCCAAGTTCCTAGTTTTCTACCATAAACATGTACAAAATCGTGCAAGAGAGTAAGAGAGTAAGAAAAATTTGATGTTTACCTGAGATTTCAATGCCGGGAGCAGAGTGATCGGGAGAGAATGTAGAGTTTTTGAAAGGAATGTGGGGAGAATGGGGGGTGAAATCCATTTCTCACCTATTTCATTCTGTTGCCAACCGCTATAGCGGTCGGCAGTCCGCTATAGCGGGACCGTGATAGCGGTGTATTATCCGCTATAACGGATGGGAAATCAATTTTGTTAATGAAAGGTTCTACCGGGTTTTATTTCAGAATCATTCGGGGATGAACGATGGGTAAATTGGTATTTATTGTAACAACCGGACCCGTCATTACTTTAAAAATTGTGAAATCGAATTATGCTGGGAACTAATTAAAGTACGTTTGTCTTAAGTAGGGTGACGTGACAAAAAATTTCTGATTTTTGGAAATAGTTCGGGCTGACGTCACTTCGCTATAGCGGTAATTATTCCTCTATAGCGGAATCGCTATAGCAGAAGGTTAAACCGCCATAGCAGAATGATGGGAGGCAGAAGCCTCAGAACAGGTTTTTATTTAAAAAGCTTCTCCTCCTCAGTTAGAAAACATACGAGGGTTTCTCCAAAAATCCTCTTATACTGCTACACGGTTTGGGGACCATGAAGAGGAGGAATTCCAGCTAAAGGAGCGCAAAAAACCATGGATTCGGGCCTGCGGAGTCGTCAGAGAAGGCCTTCACGGAGCCAAAAATGCGCGGTTGCAGCTGCTTGGCGTCCAGGTAGGCTAGGTTTTTATTGAGTAGATAGACTTGTTTACTTTCTGTACTTATTGTATAGTGGAGCAGAGAATCCAAGTTTTAGGCCTCTGGGCACGGAGTCTGGCGGATTCGGGTCGGGTTAGGTTTGGTTTAGGATTGTATGGAGTAAATGGTTGGTCTTCTGATATGTATAATCTGGTTATATTGTTGTATTGGTATGATAAAATGATAGGCTCAGGGGCTGGGATGTTGGGAAGGTTCGAGGAACCTGGTATTTCCTGGGTAGCTGAGTAGGAACGAAAATGGGAAACCCCCCTAGATGAGGACTCGGGAATGTAAAGGGCGGGATATGTGGTTGTTAGACTTGCTAAGGGATAAAGGGAGGTGTTCCCATTACGTGTGAGTGTAGGTAAAGTTCCAGAAATCACATAGTTTCTAAATTTTGTTATGAAAGGAAATCGGTCATTTTATGTTAGTAAGGGTGAACGGGTTGGCCTTCGGACGAAGGTCGGGTTAAGTCATCTACCCGGAGAAGGGGTAGGTGATGGCTTGATTTCTTCATGCATTGTGTGTTTAAGTACTTTTATCTAAGTGTTTGTATGAGATGCATTGCTTAGGAGATGAATTGGAATGTCTTATAGTCCTGTTTGATCAGTCTGGTTATTGAACTGTGCATTTTTGCTTGTTGGTTTACAAGTTAATTGTTTATTATTGTGACTGTGTATTGTTAACATTCGATTGGCTCGGGTACCACGCCTGATACGGGAATACTAATGATTGGCTCAGATACCACGCCTGGTATGGGAAATTACTAACGGTTGGCTCGGGTACCACGCCTAGTATGGGTTTACTTTACTTCATCATTGCATGGATATTTGTTGCATTGTGTTGATTGATATTGGTCCCGTGAGCGGACCAGAATGTATTATTGAGATGTGATATTTGGTTATGGTCCTTGTGAGGCCAGGTTATTTGTTATATCTAATTTAGAGTTGGTCTTGGTATTGATCGGGTTGCTTGTTAACACTTAGGTGTTGATTAGAGGGGATCCCAGAGTGGGTCCGAGTAATATTTATTTGTTTAGGACGGTTGTTGGTTATGCTATTGTTGCTGGTCCTAGTCATATAAAGGTGATTCATGGGTACTCGATAAGCTAGAGGAATGACCGAGAGTCTGGCGTTGGGTTATTAGCTGGCATTACTAAGTGGAGGTTGCTTAGGGATCCTGGAGAGGTCCGGATAATTATAGGTTGTACCATGAGGGTAATGGGTCTGGACTGACAATAGTCGGGTTGTTCCTGAATGTTTGTCCATATGGATTGGTAGAGTAAACAGGGTGGTAGTCGGGGTCAGGACTTAGCGATTGGTCTAGTGGTAAGTCTTGGGAAGTCTAAAGTGAGTATAGTCCGAGTCAGGACTTAGGGGTTTGACTAGTAGTGTGACTTGGAAAGTCTAAGGTTGATAAGACTTGGGAAGTCTAAGCTTAGTATGACTTGGGAAGTCTGAGAAGTGAGGGAGTTGGCAGCGGAAGGAGTAGGAAGGATCAGGTTTGTATTGTACAATCCAAGGGGAGGTTGGAGGATGGAAATTCTATTGTCACATTCATGTTTTTCCCTGTTTTTCTTATATGATGGTAGGAGTGGATTCGGGTCGACCGATGATGCCTACCAGTACGTGTGGTTGTACTGATTCTACTCTTGCTATACCTTTTTGGGTATAGTCTGGTTGCAGGGTTGGTGATGTTTCTTAGGTGCATGCCGATGGTGATCCTCCAGCAGCTTCTGTACTTGATTTTTGTCCCTTTTCAGTTCTTGTATAAATCTTGTAGTAGCTCTTGTACCGGCTTAGACTAGATTATAGAGAGGGTGTGTTAAAGATTGTAAAGGTTTCCGCCAATTCTTTAAGTAGTTATTTTTCTGAACATTTTTGTAAAAGAAATTCTCATGTATAAAATGGATTTATTTTAATGGGTTATTTTAATTTTCCACAATGTCACTTGTTGGATGGGTGGTGAGGGTTCGTCTATCTAGGTGGTTAGAGTAGGCGCCCGCACAGCCCGGTAGGTTGGGTCGTGACAGTATTACTCCCTTCGTTTATTTTTACGTATTCACTATTTCAAAAATAGATTTTCTTTTTTAACATATCAAGAAAATACAATTAATATTTTTCAAGATTTACCCTTTGCATATACTTATTCTTCAAATTATTTTTCAAGACCTAACACTAAACATCAAGGTGGAACCCATCGACAACCCCCTAAAGTTGGCACGACTTTTAACTTAGACACCTCAACTGAGGGTTATTCATTTTAAACACCTCATGTAGGGGTTCGCTGTGTTATTTTGACATTTTTCACTGACATGGCATAGTGAGTGTAATACACTCACCACATGTGCGAGCCTTATTTAACCAATTTTTATTTTATTTGTTTCTTCTTCTTCTCCATTTTTAAGCTACCATTTTCCTAAGCTTAAACACCTTCCATGGTGAAAAGTGTTGAGAGATATTTTAGAGTTGAGTAAGCATTTTTATATGGATTAGATTTAATGTAACACCAAATACGAATTAAAAATTTGAGTATACTTCAGATTTTATACATAAAGACTTCTCTCTCTTATCCTTGTCTCTTTTTTTCTCTCTATTAAACTTCAATTTTTCTTTTTCGACATGGCTTCAATTTCAGCGGCGGCTGCCACCGTCACTTCTTCTACTAAGCTCGTAAATCCTTATTCCCCTTCACTCACCCGCCGCCGCTTCTCCCACCACCCACCACCAACGTCACTCCACTGTCCGGCTGCTCGTGGCAAATTGGAGAGAAAAAAAATCCATGTCAATATTGTTGATTTAATCATGGCTCTTGCTTCTTAGGTAATTCCTCTCCCAAAAAATACGATGAAATTGATGCCGAAGAAGACGAAGGGGGTGGCCTGATAGGGTTGATTCTACTGGAGAAGACATCAGGGTGGGTGGGGGTTCTGCAAAATACACTTTTTAAAAGTGGTTAAATCTTTTTTTTAATTATTTGGGCAAAAATGCCATGTGTCATTGACTCATGGGCCATTTTTTTATTTTTACTCAAAATTCATTATTTAAAAATTATTTTGGGCATAAATGACAAGTGTCTTCATTTAATTTGTACACTTTACACGTCATTCGCTAGTGTAGTTCACGACATTTATATTTTTACTGATTGTAAAAAAAGTATCAAAATGACACAGCGAACCCCTACATGAGATGTTTAAAATGAACAACTCTCAGTTGAGGTGTCTAAGTTAAAAGTCGTGCCAACTTTAGGGGGCTGCCGATGGGTTCCACCAAACATCAATTAATAGGGATAGAATGAAAAAATAGTCATGTCATCATTATTTTTTTAATAGGCGTGTCAAATTCAATGGCAAGTAAGAGTGAACGAAGGAAGTAGTATATTAGCATGCAGAAAAATTAAAGTAAACCGCCTCTAATGACCTTAATTAATCTAACGTGAAAAACAAAAGATAATAAATGAATATTTAATTTGAGTTCAATATATTCTTACTTGATGCGGCATACATTAATTCATGATGTTTTATACATGAATATCATACAATTAAAACGTCAAATTAATACTTCAAGCCTAGTTTTAAAAAGTAAATATCTCGACATGACTTGAAGTAGGGGGCAATTTATGGACGGCTAAAATTTATTAAATTTAAATTCATAAGAAATTCAAGTTATATTAAATTCAAGATATATTAGTCCAAATAAATAATGCAGATTAATACAATTGGATTAATTAGTTAAGTCTAATAGATACAAATTTAATCAAAGTCTAATTTTATTGATCTAATCCATTGATTTTGGCTACAAATGATGAGCCTACTTTGTGAAGCCCAAAGATGTTATCTTATTCTAGAGGCTGGATCTGGTGGCACGTGTCAAATGATGTGGCATGTCAAGTCAAGCGAAGGAGTCAATAAGATCATGTCACGTATCAAAATGATACAACATATCTAATGAAATCAAAGGCCAATGAAAATGTGCCACGTGTACAAGTGACATGTTTCGACCAATCAAATATCGGCATATCACTTAAATTTGATTGATTGAAAGAAGCAAGTTCTCATCACAACTATTCCATTCTACAACTATAAATAGGGGTCTTCATAATTCAAAATAATAATTCTAACAAGAAGCCAGAGAGAGCTCACGTATCAAACGCTGCAGATTTCTCTACAAGCTACAAGCATTCAAGCATTTCTCTACAAGCTCTAGAGATTCAAGACGAAGATTCAAGATCCAACTCAAAGGCCCTTGAATTCAAACAAGTCAAGATCAAGTTCAAAAGCCCTTGAATTTATATTTGAAAGGAAGAATCTAAGAATTCATAAAGATTGTAATACTCATATATTGAATCAAATACTATCATTGTTGCGATATTTTTATGTCTTAATTATTATTTTCTAGACGCAAATTTTATTGTCTTCAAATTTTAATTGCGATTCTCCTATATTGATTATTATTTTCTTGACGTGAATTTTATCGTCTATAAATTTTGGTTGTGATATTTTCATGTTTTAATTATTATTTTCTCAACGCGAATGTTATTGTCCACAAGTATTAGTGACTTATAGAAGAGTCTAAATTATGATTTAATAATTAATAAATACACAAAAAATAAAAACTTGAGTTGTTACATCAATGTCATGGAAAATCAGTTGTCCTCGTGGCTTACATGTAATACTTTGAAAGATTATAATAGAACTGGTCGTTGATTTCAAGGTTGAATAAATTTCAATTGGAAAATCTCTCTCAATATTCACCATTCATGAACCCAAAGTATAAAAAGCTCTTCCTTTCTCTGTGAAATGAGAGCACTTCAATTAAGGTGGGGCATAATAGGCTAATGACCTACTCCCTCCGATCCTAAATAAGTATTGTTTTAATTTTTTTATTTTATTTCAAAATAAGCGATGTTTTAAATAATTAAAAAGATATTAATAATATTTTTTTAATTTTATCCTTCTTCAAATAAAGAGAATTTTACATAACCAAGAAACAATGACGGATCTATGTTCAGGTTTATATGGGTGTTTGAGCACCCACTATATTTTAGAGCTAACACTATTATTTATATAAGAAACCTAGTAATTTATACAAATATGTTAATTAAGCACCCAGTTTTAATAGCAACTCCAAATAGAAATAATTGATCACCCATAACTTAAAATTTTTAATTCGCCATTGTCCGAGAAACTATTAAAGAGTACATTTTTCAAGATATTTATTAAAAGTAAGTTAGTAAAATATTTTTTATCTTTTTAAAATAAGTAATATCCTAAGGGATATGTCCAAACTAAAAACACCATTTATTTAAAATAGGAAAATTAAACACAAATACAAGCAATCTAATGACCAATGATCTTGGGCAAAAGGAAGTATAGAAAAAATAATGATGCACAAGATTTAAAACAAAAAAAAGGAATAAAAAATAAAACATAAGCGGTCCAGCTAGATTTTCGCGTAGAATGGTGTCGTTTAATAATCAGTGCACGACATTTCGTGAATGCTTAACATGGCTGATGCAAACACCTCTTCTCTTCTTCTTTTTTTAACGAAAAATCTGGAGTTAGGACTACTTTACTTATCGTCTTTATTAAAAATAGATGATTTAAAATAATGTTATTTCAAAACATCAAAATATAATTAGTTGTTTACTTCACCTTTAACTTTAGTCTTAAATATGGAGAGATGTTAATATAGTGCAAAAGAAAGAAATATTAAATTGAAGGAGTAACAAATAAGGATAATTTAGTTAAATAATTCTCATCCTCTACTTAATATTTTTCTTAAGAGCCGTGTAAGTAAAAAATGTGACAAGTAAAGTGATCCGGAGGGTATACTATAATTGGATGCAAACATGCATTTAGTTTTCATCATGTTATTCATTTATGCTTGTTGGGTATTTGTCCTGATTTTCTAACCATAATTGGTTAATCCTTTTAGTAAAAGGAAAGCACAAATCTTCCATAATTGGCTAATCTTTTTTCTTGTAGGAAAAAGTTTATGACTCTATAAATAGGGGCTCATTCCTTCTAACTTGGTAGCATCCACAATCTAGTCTTAAGAGCTTTGAGAGTTTTATTTAGGGGGAGAATTTGTGAGACACAAGTGTTACGGTTCACACATTTATTCTGAGTGAATTTTGTGAGGTTGTAGGTCGATTGACCGAACCATGTTAAATTATTATGTCTCTTTGGTATATTTCACGTTTGTCTTCTTACTTGGGTCTCTCGAAATTTATTTTGCTAGTTTTCGCATGACACCTGATTATTTGGGTCCTAATAATGCTTGACATAAAATATATTGGTAATTATATCTTATAAAGTAGCTTGATTATATAAACACATTTACATAGTGATGGAGTGTCAGTTGTTATTTGAAAACTGATCAAATCGATCGAACGAACCTAACCTAACCGATCATTAAGTTTTTAAATGAAATTGTAGGTTTTGGTATAAATTTAAAATCATATCGAATAATTAGGTTAAGGCTTAAGATGAATATTATAAAAGAATTAAAATCCGAACGAGTTGATTTAAAAGATTTCCCAAACTCTAACCTGTATACTTGAGCATTTGTATTGTATACAAGTTCTTATGGTATACAAGCCGTTTAGTACGAGGAATAAGGGATAATTAATTTCGTGATTAATTTTAGAATAAATTTATCTCATGTTTGATTAATGAAGGAATAACTTATATTCTGAGATTAGTTATCCCAAAATTGTAGTGTTATTTTTAGTCTATATATTGAGAGTGGATAACAATCGTGGGAATAACTAATCTCGAAATAAATTATTCCCCAGTTAAATGAGTCCTTGATCTATACAAAATGTCTAATATTAAAATTTGTTATTATCTTATATAACAAATGATAAGACATCCTTCTTAGTGATACGGCTCTTGACATTTTGAAAAAATTTCCGAAATCAATTGAACTTATTGATTTAAAAAAGAAAAATGAAATAACTTAAATGATTTCAAAAGGTCTATCTATCATTATATATAGTAAAATAATAAAAAACAATAAATATGATATAAATTTTTTGAAAATAATCGATTGAACCGAAGCATTGATGTCTCTTATCAGCGAATAAAACTCGAAAAACATTTTTCCAAAATTTGCTCTTGGCATCTTGTGATGCCTCAATCTTTTATTTGATCACGGGTTCTCATATCTTCAATCTTATTGGCTAGAAATCCACATATATTGATTTCTCTTTCTTTTTTTTTCTTTTTTTTCAATTCTAATTTTAATTTTATGAAAAAACAGAGACAGAAGACAGCTGTGAGTATGTGTATGTGTGTTTTGTTGTCTTTTAACAATCACAACAGAAGTTGAGAGGTCCCATTTTGCATGTTCTAATTTATATGTGGATAAAGGTATTTCATTCTTTATTTGTTTTTAATATTCCTTTTGAATTACCCTACAGACACCATGGAGCATAACTTTTAGACATATATATATATATATATATATATATATATATATATATATATATATATATATATATATAGGGGCGGATCTACGGTGTATGCTATGAGTTCCCGAAAATCCTTAAAGTTATTCTTAAAACACTGTTAAAGATATAAATATTATTTGGGTAAAACTAAAATACTATTTGGAACAAAGTAATATTTTGTTGATAGTATATTAGTTTTACCCAAATTTCAATTTCTCAAATCAACTTTGGAACAAAAAAAATTAGGGTTTTAACAATTCTTCTATTTCTACTGCAAAACAAAGATAATTGTGGTAAGTTTTCTATATTTTTGAGTTTTCTCCACCTTTAATCTTTAATAATATGTATTATTTATATTATTTCTTTTAGTTTTTCATATTTTATGTGGCCACATAAGTTTAAATTTTTTCATGAGTTTTGACAAACCTTTTCTTTTTTTTACTTTGTTTGTTGTCTTCATAATGAGTATGTGTTAATTTGTTGCTTGAAATCTTGCAAATTATTTAGTCATACTTATTTTTTGATTGAAATCTTGCATATTATGTCTATGAGCAGTGAACAGTGATTGAAATCTTGCATACGTATGAATTATTTTAGTTCGCATATTGCTTGAAACTTACATACTATGAGCAGTGATTTGTTTTTTTTTGCCTCTTTCACTACTCCTTTTTAAATATATACATAGTTTTATTACTCATTTTTGTTCGATTATTTTGTATATTAATTTATTTTATTAAGAACCCACAAGTATAAAATTCTGAATTCGCCTCTCTCTATATATATGATCATAGTTTATGATAAATGTTCCTATTTATTTATAGTGTAAGTACAAATTTGATTTTTGACTATTAAGTTATTAGGGTGAGCTTCCATAATTCAAATCTTTCTTCTCTTTTTATTTTTCTATAGGTGAAAGTGACAGAAACGAAAGGAACTCCCAACTCTTTTCCCGCTTGAGAAAATCAAAGATAAAGAAAAATGTAACAAATTGTAATATTTACTGTCTGGACATGTGATATAAAATTATTTGATATGAAGTTAAAATTTTATTTTTAGATATGTAATTTTAATTTTTTAAGTTGTATTTTTTCTCATAAACATGAAAACCCCACAAGTTGTGAAAATCATTATTTTTTCCAATTTTTATAAAATGTAATCAAATGAGCAAACCACAGTTCATAAATAGGATATTATAATATCCTAATACACTGCATTGATAAATGATAAATCACAAATCTTCATGTTCTTTTTATAAATAAGTGTTTGCGATTACAAAGTTTCAAGTACACATAATTTATAAAATTCACTAGTCAATAATAATAGTAACTAGTTATTCTTTAATATAATCATTTCACATGATACGAACAATTTCTTTAGGTCGAGTATAAGTCTTTTTTTGTGCAAAATTTAAAATGATTATTTTTTTTTTACAAAACATAAACTTATGATCAAATTTTATATTTAAAATCATGTATGATTTGGAATTCAAATCATGATTTTCTTGAGAATTTAAAATTTTATTTCATGAGTTGAAATATTATAAGATAAAATTGTATGTCCAAATATTGATTTCATCTCATGAGATAAAATTGCATATTCAAACGCTAGCTTAATTTCCTGTATGATTTGTAGTACAATAATATAACAAATTGTTATGTTTAATTTTCAGTACAATTTGCTGTCCAATCTTTCACTAAGTTCGGAGAAAATTTCATCTAATTCTTCTCTTCAAGTGTTGACTCAAAGACTTAATAACTTGTTCTTGAATTTTTTCTAATTTATACATCGTAAACTCTTCACTTTTCCTTTTTTTTTTATTTTGACGTGGGATTCACATGAGGTATAATATGCCCGCATTATTCGAAAACTTGACAATTTAAAAATTTGTCAGTCATGCATTCTCATCGACCGCCCCTTATCGACCCGCCAAAATAAACGTCACACTTTTGAATCTGCCAACTTAATTAAACTTAGATATGGTTAGAAGCCTATAACATTTAAGTGTATCATTTAGTCTGAAACTTTTTACCTCTTAAACTAGTATCTGGAATTGAATTATGTCAAAACATCTACTTTTTCAAAAATATATTGTATTAGAATCATATCAATCCATGATAGGCACCAACATTCTGTCATCCATGTTATGTTACTCATTGCTCTTAGTCTTAGATGTCTATCCCTAAACGTACGTGAGCACTAGAGTTTCACATGGATTAAGTAAATGAAATGTACTTTCTTCGTTTAAATTTGTTTGTTCTGCTTTTTTCTTTAGTACGTTTAAATGTCTATCCCTAAACATACGTGAGCACTAGAGTTTCACATGGATTAAGTAAATGAAATGCACTTTCTTCGTTTAAATTTGTTTGTTGTACTTTTTTCTTTAGTACGTTTAAAAAATGTCTTTTTCCTTTTTTAGTAACTCTTTAGTTTTAACTTTCCACGTAACATGTTTAAGACCACAAGATTAAAGGACATTTTGGTACATTTGACATATTTTTAGCTTAAGGCCACAAAATTCAAAAATCTTCTTCACTTTCTTAAATTACATGCCAAGTTAAAATAGGACAAATAAATTAAAACTGAGAGAGAAATACCCTTACATAATTTTGAATAATCTTCACTTATTGAACTATACTCGACAACATAAATTTTTGCTAAAAAAAATATTTTTGTTTTGATGTACAGAAAGAAGACTGTTAGATTGGTAGAACATAGGAATGTTGGACTAGTTAGAGAGTATAAGAGAGAATGAGTATTGAAGCGAGGAGAAGATCGATGTGCCGTTGCCACTATTACGCACAATGATCGGTGCAACACGGCTACTACAACACCCAAACTAGGCGCGATGACTAATGCGCTGCAACTATACCACAACACAAAATGGGTGTGATGCCCAGTGCGACGTGGCAACTGTGGCGTTCAAAAATGTCCTTTGGAGAAGGTTGGGTCTATTGTCAAATATATTTCTAAAGGTACTATAAGTACTGTAGCTTTTCCAAAACGAAAATACATTAAAAAATAACTGTTTTTCTTTTGGTCTTTTCAAAATACTCATAACAAAACACGATTTTGTTCTTGTGAGAAGTTTCAATTAATTATTGAAAGTTGAACTTCATAGGCCTTGTAAATCCTGAGAATTTTTTTTTACCCTTGCAACAATTAATAAAGAGGCCTAAATTGCTTAAGAAAAAAAAAATACTCTATCAAATCCACCAAACTATTGAAGTTTCTATTTTCGAACTCCATAGTCTAACATCCTCAAAAAACTTATAGCTACTATAGTGGCGGGTACATGAAGTGACTCCAATTTTAACAAAATGTTTGAAGTGTTCAAACTCAATCATTTTGATGGCACAAATTTCATTAGTTAAAAAGACAAGCAGATATTCTTTTTTACAGAATTTGGGGTTGCATGCTATTGATTAAACTGTCTGCAATTTCTGAATCAACTGAGAATCAGAGTAATGACATTAAAGTAGCACACAAGAAATGTAAGAAAGAGAAAGTGTAATGTAAAAGTTCTATCTTAAATTTTTTATCATATTATCTATATGATTTGTTCCATCCTATAAAATCACCACAAGAAATCTAAGAAGCCTTGAAAATTAAATACACGTCTATGAAGTAAGAACAAACAAATTTCTTGACATAAATATTTTTAAATATTAAATGTTAAGTGAACATCTATCATGGAACAAGTTGATAATTATTTGTTCTGATTTTTCGATTCAAGAATCTAAAAAGCAGACGATTTGAATCTCTTCAAGTGGCTGCAATACTTGCAAAATTTTCAACTACTTGAAATAATTATAAAAAGAAACTTTACATTCTACTAAATATCTCACAATTAATTAGTTAACAAAGCACATCAGAATTGAAGAAGAAATCTGAAAGCATGAAAATAAATATGTTTTGAAAACTGGTTCAAAAGTAAATCATGTTGAGTCTAGTAACAAAAATAATTTCAAAAAAATTGAAAACAAGGCTGAAAAAAGAGAAAGTTTGATGATTCAAATGAAAGTTCTTTTAACTATAAGAAAATTTTGTTATATTATCATTGTGGCAAAAAAAAAACTTTAAAAGAGATTGTAGAATTTCTTAAAAAGCAAAAAAATGAAGAAAATACTAAGCAAAAGAGGGTGAACAATGTTGAACAACTTCTTTTTTCTTTGAACATTGTTGTTATGATTTGTACTTTAAACTTAAGCATGATAATCGGGTGCAACATGATCGTGATTGAAAATCTGCGAATTGATGATAAAATTTTGATATAGTTGATAGTCTGCACGACCTACTTATTTACTTAATTAGTTGTCTATCACTGAAACAGGTTGTCTAACGTGTTTCAACAGTAAGAAAGCAGTAAGCAAATAAAACAGTGATTTTTACGTGAAAAACCACCCGGCTCACAAAGGTGTAAAAACCACGACTTGTACCACTACAGGATTTAACCCCAAACTTCACTAAACAAATGAGCCTCAACGGAATTGATAACAACTCGATGTAACCTAGGAATTATAAACTCTAACTCCTAACAATTCCCACCACACAAGGTTTGTGTTTTCCAAATCTCCGAGTTTACCCACTTGAAGATAACAATCCTACTTCAGTTTATAACACACTGAAACTATGATTACAACTCAAAGAATCAACTCCTAATATATCACTACTAAGATACCTTAGCTAGACTCTGTACTTAGGACCAGGTTCTTCAATGTGTTTCTTCAGTCACCTTTGCTACACTTGCTAAAGTCAATCTCACAATTGTTTTTTTCTCTCTGTAAGTGCGTGCTTGCTTTGAATAGGAGTTGTGCTATTTAAGCATAATCCTCAAGGAGTTCTTCTTCCACTTGAACTCCTTCTTGCCGTTGAACTCTACTTGTATGGAATTCTTCTTCCAGTAGGATTCCTTCTTGTAGTCAAACGCGTGCACCTTAGTGTTGCAGTTGGACTCAACTTCAACTTCATGTTCACACCTTCTTTGTTGACTTGATTTTATCACACTTTTGTTCACGTGTAGTTTCCCAATACTGTCTTCTAGCATGCTGACGTGGATCACTCCATCCTATGAGCTTTCAGGACAGTCTTGGCTTCATTGATATCAAGCAATGATGGACCAGCTTTACTTACCTGTTTCATGTCACTTTGTCATTAATCAAAACTCCATAGAACCCAACAAATTCTTCCTTTTTGAGGATGACAAACTCTTTGCCTCTGAGCCCTGTTACATATCTTAGAGTTTGAAACATGTGAATGGAACAGATTAGGTTATGGGTTATAAATACTACATGACCCATTGTTTTCCCCCTTTTGGCATCATTAAAAAGCTGGTACAGTACAGTAATAAGGTAGCCAAGGAATTAGATAGTCAAATCATGGCCACTATGGCTATCACCAATTCAATAGAAAAAAAACACGCCAAAACAACAATATACTGAAAAGAAGGCAAAAGAGCATGTTATTTGAGCAAAAGCAGTCATTTCATATATCCTTGTCAACACATGCTTTACAAAAGATTTAAGCTAGCATGTCCAAAATTAAACAACAAAAACTGAGCACTAGAGGAGAAGGAATTGCGGAATAACAGAGAGGGGAAGCACTAAGAGATGGAAGCAGGAGGGGATGGTGGAGCAGGTGGAAGGATTTGTGTCAACCGATGGATAGTTTCAGCATTTTGGACCCTCTCACAATCAAGCTCAGCTTGCAAGGCAATGATCCTAGCCTGAAGAGCATCCTTTTTGGCAGCATGGGCAGCTTGAGCACCTTCCAATTCACTAGTCTTGTCAGCCAACGCATTCCTCAGCCTCTGTATAGGAGTGTCAGCTCTCTTCATTGAAGCAGGTAAAGCAGCATGGTTCACTCGCCCAAGAACATCCTTCGTGGTCTGAAATGTCCATACTTGGACGACAACAGAGTAAGCATCAAAAATTTGTCCCATCCAGAACCCGTAGGGAAGAGCATGCCCCTTGTCATCTTTCACAAGCGCCCGATGCATATGCTTGATCACCAGGCTTGGTAGGTCAATTTTTACCTCAGTGTCCAGGAGTTCCATGATGGTCAAGTCCAAGTAATTTACCTCTATTTTTCTCTCTTTTCTGGGCGTAATGACTTTGTGAACCAAGTCGAAGTACAGCTGATGCAGTGGTGACATCTCCCTTTTCTGAACCCATCTATGCTGAGTAAGATTTGGCCGGCCAGAGAACTTTCTGGTTATGTCCAAGGCGGAGGCCATGTTGTCTAGGGGGGCCATTCGAACTTAACATAGTGGTCCCAACCTCCAGTGGGAACCCCCTAGATTCTAGAAACATCTTCAGCCATCAGTTTGATGGGTACACCACGAACAGTGGTTGCAAACACTTGACCCTGCTCAGCCCTATTGGTGTAGAATTATGTGACCTCAGACCTCCCAAATTTCCTTTGAACCATTCCTTGCAGGAAGAGTTCAGACCAGCCTTGAGCTTCTAATTTGGCCAACACAATAACCATCTCAGGGCCACCAAACTCTGTCACAACCCTTCCTCTAATAATTGAGCGACGTTGGAAGTGAAGAATGTGTAGCATATGAGGGCCAGTGATGCATGAGGTGTCAATCTCAGCATAGGCGTTATCATCTGAGGCCTCTGAGTTAGATCCACCAGATGGACCGAGTCGGCCAGATCATTTCAATTGGCCAGATTTGGATGCAGATTTTATCCTGGGGATGGATCTGGGAGGGGTCTTTTTCTTGGTGTTGGATTTGGACGGAGTAGGAGTCTGAGCAGCAGGTTTGACCAGAGTATGCTTTTGTGTTTTGGAGTGACGAACTTGACTTAGAAGTAAGTCATCATCGGAAGGAATGGGCTGTGGAGAGGGAAAAACGTGGGTGGAGCGCTTTTTTTTGGAAGCCTTGAGAGCATCAGAGAGAATAACATCCTCTTTGTGTTTCTTGTTTCTGGTGTGGGGAGCTCTAATTGGAATAGATGGAGAGGGTGATTCAAGAATGGGTTCATCGTCGGATACCAGAACAGGTTCCCCAGATCTTTTCCTAATTCGAGACCTGGTTTTTGTGGGAACCAATGGTGCAATGGGGGTCCCTTCTGCGGATGTCATCTGAAGAGGAAGAATATCCAATCCAGAGGATAATGGAACATAGGGGAAAGAGGGGGGGCACCTTGGAAGTCAGCGAAACGATTCTTGAAGTTGTTCCAAGCCGCAAAATCTAATAGTTTGAAAGAGAGAGAAGTAAGGATTTGTGGAGTAGCCTCTGCACTTTCGTGCAACACCATTTCTAACGAGCTTGAGCTCGTAGCTTCAGTAGGCTTTGGGGAGGTGGAATCCATTGTTTCGGATGATACTAATAGAGAGGCAAGAGCAGATGGGAATTGTTTGTGAAGAATTCAGAGAGAGAGATATGGAGATTTTATAGGGAAAGAGAAGATGAACCGTGTTGGTCTGGGATTTTGCATTAAAGAGAGACCAATTAGAAAAGGAGATGTGATTGTGATGTGAAGGCGGTGACAGCTTTTTGAAAAAGGAGGCGGTGACATTTGGAGTTTCGCGGCTGTGATTTGAAAGGCACTTTCAGAAGACAATTAATTATGGAACATGAGTATTCAGCTGTTTTATTTTAGGGACATACTAACAAATCACAAGGTAAAGCATACCTGACAAAAGGTGCTTGTGAAGACAAGTTTTGCTCACTTGGTCCATGTCTCTACACAATCTTGACATCAAAGGCTGTTAGCATAGTAAAATATCTGGAATTGGGACACACAACTAAATGTGTAAGACTGAATTGACCATCATATTGGACTAATTATTAAGTAAAAACCATATAATCTAGCCAATCATTGAGGGTGAGTCATGCAATCTTAATCATCCCCAAGTCTAACCTATTTTTTTTAAAATGTTCCCTACTCAGTGCTTTGGTAAAAATATCTGCTATTTGGTCCTCAGTGGGACAAAACATGATTGATATCTAGAATTGAGACACACAACTAAATGTGTAAGACTGAATTGACCATCATATTGGACTAATTATTAAGTTAAAACCATATAATCTAGTCAATCATTGAGGGTTAGTCATGCAATCTTAATCATCCCCAAGTCTAACCTATTTTTTTAAAAATGTTCCCTACTCAGTGCTTTGGTAAAAATATCTGCTATTTGGTCCTCAGTGGGACAAATCATGATTGAGATGAGCCCTTTTTCAATATTATATCTAAGGAAATGGTGTCTTATGTCAATATGTTTTGTTCTCTTATGCTGCACAGGATTCTTTGCAATGTTTATGGCACTAGTATTATTACAAAAAATAGGAACACAACCAATATTAATACCAAAATCCAGTAATTATTATTTGATCCAGAGAAGTTGAGCACAACATGAGCCAGCAGCTATATACTAGCCTCAGCAGTGGACAATGCAACAGAGTTTTGGTTCTTAGTGGACCAGGAGATCAGACATGATCCAAGGAAGTGTTCCATACATGTCGTGCTCTTTCTATTAACTAGGTAACTTGCATAGTCAGCATCTGCATATCCCATAAGTTCAAAGTTGCTTCATTTAAGATACCACAACCCCAGATCAGTAGTGCCTTTAAGATATCTCAGAATTCTTTTGACTGCTTTGATGTGGGACTCTTTTGGATTAGCTTGGAATTTTGCACACAGTTCCACACTAAAGACTATATCAGGTCTACTAGCAGTAAGGTACAAGAGAGACCCGATCATACCTCTATACAGTTTTTCTTCCACAGATGGACCTGTTTCATCCAAGTCTAACTTGGTGGCAGTGGCAATAGGCGTGTCAATCTCCTTTGCTTCCTTCATTTTGAACCTTTTGAGCAGCTCTTTCACATACTTCTGCTGATGAATCATGGTTCCAGTTGGGGTTTGCTTGATTTGAAGCCCTAGGAAGAAGTTGAGTTTTCCCATCATGCTCATTTCAAACTCACCATTCATCAACTTTGTAAATTCTTGAGTCAGTTTTGCATTAGTTGATCCAAAGATAATGTCATCAACATACACCTGTACAATCAACAGATCTTTGCCATTATTTTTCAAAAATAGGGTATTGTCAATTTTACCTCTAGTATGCCCATTTTCCAGAAGGAACTTGGACAATCTCTCATACCAAGCCCTTGGGGCCTGTTTCAATCCATAAAGTGCCTTGTCTAATTTGTACATATAATTTGGAAATTCTGTGCTCTCAAATCCCGGTCGTTGCTTCACATATACTTCTTTCTTGAGCTTCCTATTAGGCACTCTTCACATCTATCTGATATAGAGTGAATTCCATGAATGCAGCAAAGGCGACAAGTAGCCTGATTGCTTCAAGTCTGGCAACTGGTGCAAATGTCTCATCAAAGTCAATCCCTTCCTCTTGGTTGTATCCTTAGACCACTAGCCTTGCCTTATTTCTTGTAACTATTCCATCTTCATCAAGCTTGTTCTTGTACACCCATTTGGTGTCAATTATAGTTCTATTTCCAGGTGGAGGGACCAGGTGCCACACCTTGATTCTTTCAAATTGATTGAGTTCCTCTTGCATAGCCATTATCCAGTCTTCATCAAGGAGTACTTCCTTTACCCTTTTTGGCTCAATCATGGACAAGAATGCTCCAAAAGCACACAAGTTCTTAAGGCCTGCTCTGGTAGTGATTCTAAATGTCAGATCTGTGAGAAGATTATCAATGGGATGAGAATCCTGGTATTTATAGCTTTTCAGTACTATTCCCTGTGAAGTTCCAACAACTGATTCAAGGCTTGGTGTTCCCCTTGTCACTATGCCATCTGAGGTTTCCCTTGTCAATGTGCCAGCAGTTTGTTCATCAGATGGACCGGGTTGCACAACCTGTTCCTGCGGACTGTCATCAGCATCACTGTCAACCTGTATGTTAGTATCAGTAATAACAAGAGATTCATCAAAAACAACATGGACACTTTCTTCAACACATCTAGTTCTCTTGTTCAACACCCTATATGCTTTTCTATGTTGAGAGTATCCTAAGAATATGCCCTCATCACTCATAGCATCAAACTTACCAAGATTATCTTTCCCATTATTATGCACATAACACTTGCAGCCAAAAGATCTGAGATGGGAGATATTTGGTTTTCTTCCCTTGAGGAGTTCATAAGGAGTCTTATCTATCAATAGTCTAGTCATGGACCTGTTTATGATGTAGCAAGCAGTACTCATAGCTTCAGCCCAAAGATTTTTTGCAAGATTGTCTGCGATCATGATTTTCCTAGCCATATCTTCTAGAGTCCTATTTTTTCTTTCAACTACTCCATTTTGTTGGGGAGTTCTAGGGGCAGAAAAGTTATGATCAATTCCCTTAGAAGAACAGTATTCTAGAAAATTTGCATTTTCAAATTCTGTTCCATGATCAGATCTTATGGAGATCAAGGAAGAGCCTAGCTTCTTTTCCATTTTCTTAACAAAGATGGTGAAGACATCAAAGGCATCCTCTTTAGATGCTAAAAACAGGGTCCAAGTGTACCTGGAGTAATCATCAACAAGAACATATACATACCATTTGCCTCCTCTACTTTTTACTCTCATTGGTCCACACAGATCCATGTGGATTAGATCAAGACACTTGGTGGTACTTACCATATTTTTTGCTTTGAAAGAAGTTCTTACTTGCTTTCCCCTTATATAAGCATTGCAGACTTGTTAATCCTTAAACTTGGTTTTAGGCAGGCCTATAACTAAGTTCTTTGAAGCAAGTTTGTTCAACTGTTTCAAACTAGCATGCCCAAGTCATTTGTGCCATAGTAAGGGGTCACGGTCAATTGCACTAAGACAAGTTAGGTTAGTGCCTGACATTCCCAATATATCAACTTTATATACATTCTTATACATTTGTGCAGTCAGAACAACCTCCTTGGTATCCATCCTCTTGACTTTACAACCTGTAGAAGTGAAAGTTACCTTATTGCCTTTGTCACATAGCTGAGAAATGCTGAGTAGATTGTGCATCAGCCCATCAAAATAGTACACTTCTTCTGCTGCCTTTGCTGTGGATTTTCCAATTTTTCCAACTACAATAACTCTACCCTTTTTGCCTCCTCCAAAAGAGACATTCCCCCCTTTGATTGAGGTGAGTGAAAGGAACTTCCCTTTGTCTCCTGTCATGTGTCTTGAGCAAGCACTATCCATGTACCAATACTTTTTTCTTCCTTTCACTTTCACCTGCAAAACAATTTTAAGGGTTAATCTTAGGAATCCAGACAAGCTTGGGTCCTTTCTTATGCACAAAAGGATGAATCAAATTTCTTCTGGCCCATCGAGGCAACTGGATAGTGGACCTGTTCCTTAGCACAGATTCAGAACTGTTTCTCTTTGCCTGCTTAATGTTTTTATTTATTTACCAGGCTGCAGTTGGACACTCAGTGGTAGGGTGCCCCAGCTGTCCACAGATGAAATATAGGTCTTTGGTAGAAGTTGTTTCTTTATAAAACCCTAGATCTGTCTTTTCATTATGAGTCTTTTCTCCTAATTTATTCACTATTCTAGATGAGTTGGTCAATCTATTAGCCTTTTCAAGATTAAATTTTATCCTGGAGTTTTCTAGACTCAATTTTCTCACTTTTTCCCTTTCATAGAGAAGATTTTCTTTGCATATTTTCAGTTCTGATTCATCTGACTCTTGGCTATTATTCATTTTATCTTTGCCCTTTTCAGAGATAGCAATTTTCAGAATTTCTGATTTTAGACTTAGGTTGCTTGAATCAGGTTGCTTGAATCAAGTTGACTGACCTGTTCCTTTAGGATACCATTTTCTTTGTCAGTGGCAATCTTGCATATCTCAAGATCAATGTATTCAAACTTTAGACTTGCAAGAGCACTGAACAATTGGTTTCTATCAGAGGTTTGGTCAACATAGTCTTCAATCAGTGCATTCATTAGAACAATGAGTTTTCTTTTAGAAAAAAGATGCAACTTATCTTTAAGTTCAAGAAAACTTACCTCAGAGTCAATCTCTTCTTCTTCTTTTTCCAGATCTGAGTCTCCAATTGCCATGAGGGCAGTTTCATCTACTTCTTCATCATCAGACTCCTCAGTTCCTGATCCCCAGGCAGCTACCATGGCATAGTCCTCCTTTTCTTTCTTCTTAGAGTTTATCTTTTCTTCCTTTTCAGCTCTTTCTTTTTTTCACTCAATTTCCCATTGGGGGCAGTCTTTAACCATGTGGTCAGTCTTCCCACACTTGTAGCATCCTTCTTGAGTTTTGTCATTGGACCGTTTCTTGCTACCTATTCCTTTCTTGTCATATCTGCTTCCTCTCTTAAAGAATTTTTTAAAGTTCTTTGCCAGGAATGCAACTTGTTCTTCATCAAGGTCGGAGTCATCACTTTCAGATGCTTTCAGTGCCAAGGACCTTTCTTTGGATACTGCAACCTTCTTGGATTCTTCCATGTTCATCTCATATGTCTTCAAGTTTCTAACCAATTCATCAAGATACATGACAGTGATGTCTTTTGCTTCTCTAATGGCTGTGACTTTCACATCCCATTTTGATTTTGGCAGGATTCTTAAGACTTTGTCAACTTGTTCCTCAGTGGGAAGGATTTTTCCCAAGGATGATAGTTCATTGACAAGGGTAGTGAGTCGAGTTATCATATCCTGAAGTGACTCACTTTCCTTCATTTTGAAGATTTCATATTCAGTGAACAACATGGCTACTCTGAATTTTCTCACTTGGCTTGTACCTTCATGTGCATTCACCAGAGCATCCCAGATCTGTTTAGCAAAAGTACAACTAGACACTCTGTTGTACTCATCAGGGCCCAATCCACAGACTAGGATAGTTTTTGCCTTAGCATTCTTCTTAAGAGCAATGAGATCATCTGGAGTGAACTCACTTCTTACTTTCTTCACAGATTCTACTTCCACGGTCTTCATAGGGATAGTTGGTCCCACAGTAATCCTATCCTACAACTCATAGTTTTCAGCTTGAATGAAGTCTTTCATCCTAGCTTTCCACCAAACAAAGTGAGATCCATTGAAGAGGGGAGGCCTGGTGGTGGACTGTCCTTCACTATGCCCAATTGGTGGTGCAGAATTCATTTTCTGGATCTAATAAGGTGTTAGCCTTCAATTAAGATACCCGCTCTGACACCAATTGATAGTCTCCACGACCTACTTATTTACTTAATTAGTTACCTATCACTGAAACAAGTTGTCTAACGTGTTTCAACAGTAAGAAAGCAGTAAGAAAATAAAACAGTGATTTTTACGTGAAAAAACACCCAGCTCACAAAGGTGTAAAAACCACGACATGTACCACTACAGGATTTAACCCCAAACTTCACTAAATAAATTAGCCTCAACGGAATTGATTACAACTCGATGTAACCTAGGAATTATAAACTCTAACTCCTAACAATTCCCACCACACAAGGTTTGTGTATCCCAAATCTCCGAGTTTACCCAACTTGAAGATAACAATCCTACTTCAGTTTATAACACACTGAAACTATGATTACAACTCAAAGAATCAACTCCCAATACATCACTACTAAGATACCTTAGCTAGACTCTGTACTTAGGACCAGGTTCTTCAATGTGTTTCTTCAGTCACCTTTGCTGCACTTGCTAAAGTCAATCTCACAATTGCCTTTTTCTCTCTGTAAGTGCGTGCTTGATTTGAATAGCAGATGTGCTATTTAAGCATAATCCTCAAGGAGTTCTTCTTCCACTTGAACTCCTTCTTGCCGTTGAACTCTACTTGTATGGAATTCTTCTTCCAGTAGGATTCCTTCTTGTAGTCAAACTCATGCACCTTAGTGTTGCAGTTGGACTCAACTTCAACTTCATGTTCACACCTTCTTTGCTGACTTGATTTCATCACACTTTTCTCCACGTGTAGTTTTCCGATACTGTCTTCTAGCATGCTGACGTGGATCACTCCATCCTATGAGCTTTCAGGACAGTCTTGACTTCATTGAGATCAAGCAATGATGGATCAGCTTTACTTACTTGTTTCATGTCACTTTGTCATTAATCAAAACTCCATAGAACCCAACAATAGTTATTTATGTGTGCAATAACAAAAGTTCTTTCAAGAATTATGAAGTAGTTGCAAGTGATGAAAAAAGTCTTAATGAAGAATCATAATACTGCCAAGGTTCTTGGATGGGGAACAATTGAATTACAATTCACTTATGAAAAAAAGTTAATTTTATCAAATTTTCTTCATTTTTTGGATATTAAGAAAAATTTAGTTTCTGCAAATATTTTAGGTAAGAAAGGCTTCAAAACTATTTTAGAGTTAGATGAGATAATTTCTTTTATGAATGGTATAGTGGTAGGACAAGACTACTCATTTGATGGCATATTCAAATTGAGTATAAATAAAGTTGATGATTTTGCTTATATGATTGGCTAATCTATTTCTTTATGGCATGCTAGACTTTCACATGTTAATTTTAAATTTGTTAAATTTATGTTTAGAATAATTAATTTTACAAGCAAAGATGACTAAAATAATATTTTTTTAAAATTAAAAAATAAATAATTTACTTAAACTTGTACATTCTGATATTTGTGAATTAAAAAGTAAATGATCATTCTAAATTTATACATGTTAATTATTAAGAATAAAAAATCAAGCTTTTGATATGTTTAGGAATTATAAAGAGTTAGCGAAAAATCAATTAAAAAGAAATTTAAAATTCTAAGAAGTGATAGAGAGGTGAATATCTTTTCAATAATTTTTTTATTTATTGTGAAAAATAAATCGATTTACCAATTTACTGCGCTATATATCCGCAAAAAATGATCTTGTCAAAAGAAAAAATAAAACACTGATTGATATAATTAATGCAATGTTTTTACATTCTAAGTTACAAGCAAACTTGTGGAGGGAAGCCTTGCTAGCGACTTATTTTGTGCATAACAGAATACTTTAAAAGAAGTTTAAGGTTTCTCCATGTGAAGTATAAAAAAAGAGAGCCTAATTTAAATTTCATAACAATATGAGGTTGTTTAGCCTATTATAGAATTTTTAATCTTATAATAATAAATTTAGGACCACGAGAAATTAAAAGCATATTTTATAGAATATGCTGAGAACTTAAAGGCAAATAAACTATTAAATATTGAATCTAAAGTAATTATAAAATCAAAGAAAGTTGAGTTATTGAAAATAAAATATATTGGTAATTCAAATAAGTCTCACAATAATTCAAAAAAATTAATGCGAAAACTCTATATATATATATATATGAATTCTAATTCTTTTTCTAACAATAAAAAAAGATAATTGAATCTTCTATTAAATCAAGGAGAAGTCAAAAAGTTAGGAAAAAAAGAAGTTAGATTCTGATTTTATTTTTTCTCAAGCACTAGTCTTCTTAATTGAAGACAATAGAAGTAATGTATTAATAAAATGCTATGATTTTGAATTTAGAAGATGATCCTAGAATTTATAGTGAAGTTATGTCTTCACGAAATTCTGCTTAAAATTAATGAGATAGATTTTCTCATATCAAATAACATGTAAGTATCGACAGATTTACCTTCTAATACTAAATTTATTGAAAGAAAATACTTTGCCATTGATTCTCTACAAATATTTAAAGCAAGATTAGTAGTTACAGTCTTCAGACATGAAAAAAAGAAGGTATAAGTTACTCTGATATGTATGCTCACATAGTCAAAATTACATCAATAAGAGTGTTATTTGTTTTAGCATCAATATATAATTTAAATGTCCACTAAATAATTATTAAAATAATATTCTTATATGATAATCTTAACGAAGAAGTATACATGAAACAACTCAAAGAATTTGTGCTTTTTGAAAATGAGAACAAAATTTATAAACTGATCAAATCATTGTATGATTGAAACAAGCTCCAAAATAATGACATAAAAAATTTGATAATATTATATTATCAAGTGATTTTAGAAATAACAGAACGGATAGATACATTTACTCTAAGTTCACAAAGAATTATAATATGATAGTGTGCCTATATGTTGATAATTTGTTAATCATAATAATTAATATGCAAGACATAAATAAAATTAAAAAATATTTAACTTCTCAGTTAAAGTGAAAGACTTGGGGGAAGTTAACACTATCTTAAGTATTAAAACTTAAAAAGATAGTGAAGATTTTACGTTATGTTAACCTCACTATATTAATAAGGTTCTAAGTTTAATCATTTGGATATAAAAAATATAATACTCCATTCGGTACTTCTAGCAAAATGGTTGAGATTTTTAAAAAAAATTGATAGTCAATTAAATTATACTAGTACCATTGATAGTTTGATATATGTATGTATTGCACTAAATCAGATATTACGTTTGTTATTTGTAAATTGCCAAGATATATTTATAATTCGAGTAATGATCATTAGAGAGATATAGTAAGATTACTTGGTTAATTTAAAAGAACAAAATTTGTTGCACTATACTATACCAAATTTCCTTCAATATTAGAAAGATATTTCTATACTAGTTGGATGACTAGTGTTGATGATAACAAATCGACATCCGAATGAATTTTCACTTTAGGTGGAGGAGTAGTTCATGGACTTCTAAGAAACAAATGTATATTATTCGTTCCATCATGAAATCTAAGTTTATTGCTTCAGTAGCAACATAAGAGAGGTAAAATAGCTGAAAATTTTGATAAAATTGTGATTACAATTAATGCTAGTCATCCTTTTATATTGTGATAGTAAAACAACTATGTCTAAGACATTTAACAAAAAATATAGTGAAAAATCTAGACATATTGAGTTGAGACATGAATATATAAGACCATTAATTTTTGAGAGAATTATCCTACTTGTGCATATAAAATCTAAGGACAACCTTGCTGATCCATTTGCTAAAGGACTCACGAGGAATATGAATGAGTACTACTAGTGCTATGGGTCTACGGTGATTTTTTTTTAAAAACACTTGTCACTAATAACATAAACCTTACCTTTCTTGTTGATTAGCAATTCTAAAGGTTCAAAAAATCAAAATTTTGAGGGAAATCTCATACCGTAAACTATAGTATTTAGAAAGGAAAATATAATCTTAATGAAGGGAATATAATTCGAATTCAAAGCTAAGTAAGTCCATCTTAAAGACTTGATTTCAAACTTCATTTATATAAACATAAGAGTGGTGATGCTTTAATCAAACTTTGGGATACAAACCTTTGTAAGCTTTTATGAATTCATAAAGTAGCACAAGATCCTAATCGGGTGCTAAAATTTACGGTGATTAAATTACGAGATTGACACATTTATCTGTATAAAACTTTTTTGTCTTCTCACAAAAAAATTCTTTAATAGAATTTAATCTAATCATTGATTCTACAAGTTTTTAAAAATTTATACAAATAGTAGGTTTAAATTGAAAGACACCTACTATATGTATAAATTTTAAACACATCAGTCACTAATTAAGTGCGAAACTGTTGAAATAGTTAGTGTTATAAGAGAACGTAAGTATTGAGGCAAGGAGAAAGCCAGTGCATCGCGATCACTATTGCGTGTGATGACTAGTGCAATGTGATCACTACAATGCGCAAATTGAGGAGGAGAAGGCCAATGTATCGCGATCACTATTGCGTGTGATGACTGATGCAACGCGGCCACGACAACGTCCAAACTAGGCGCGATGATCAGGGCAACGTGGCCATCACAACGCCCAAATGGGTGCAATACCCAGTGCAGTGCAACCACTATGACGTTCAAAAATGTCCGTTGGTAGTTGAAAATCACTTGTTGAAGTTGAGTTTATTGCCAACAAACTTCTAATAGTACTATAAATGTTGTCTTCCTTCAAAACGAAAATACAATACAAAACAACTATCCTCTTCTATTTTTCTCAAAAAACATACTTTATAATAAAACACGATTTTATTTTTGTGAAAAGTTCAAATTAGTTGTTGAAACTTAAACTTCATAGGCTTTGTAAACCTTGAAGGAATTCTATCATCATTTTTACAATAATTAATAGAGAGACCTAAATTCCTTAAGGACAGAGACTACTCTATCAAAATTATCTTATTTTCGGATTTCATATTCTAACAAGAGGTACATGTACAAGGTACAAAACAAGAAGTTTTCTTAGAAAAGTTTGTACATGAAAAACCTTTTTGAATAATTGTTCCTCTATTTCTAAGATGTTTTTCTTTTACCTATTTTCAGACATTTTTACCAATATTTTTTTTGAAAGCCCCTTCAAAAAACCTGTTCACACAAATATTATCTAATACTCCTACATGCTTTTGCCAGCCCATGTGATGAGCTATCCCCAAAAAGACACTGACTCATATGACCAACCATTTTTTGCACTAAAGTACATAAACAACATCTTTGCCAGTCAATACACCCCACCCCCTCTAGTCTCCATATCCCCATATTTTAAATATCATATTCAAATACTTCTTTCGTCTTAATTTACGTGAGTTAGTTTGACTTAACATGAAGCAGTATTTTAAAAGGCGGGGACATGAGGCGAGGCATTTTACGTAGCATGGGGTGAGGCATAAGTTTCAAGACACGGGACGTAAATCTCATGGATCCACGGGCCGTATATCTCATGTACTTCAATTTTATAACTTTATTACTAACAAAATATGTAAAAATAATTTTTTTTCAATAATTCTGTAAATAAATTTACATAAATCTCCAATAATATAAGAAATAATATTATAATTATTATTTGAGAAAGGTAACAATACAAAAAAAAGATAATACCCGAGATAATCTTTAAAATGAAATCATCATTCATCTTCATATCTACTATATATTCCTATCCTGAACTAATATTTGCACTGATTATTGTCTATGTATTTCAAAAGAGAAAAATAAAAAGTGTAAGACCAATGACAAAGATGGATAAAGTTGTCTAAGGAACATAAAAAATCACTACAACATGAAAACATGATAGAATAAAGTATAAATATTATTACACCAATAATAAAAAAAATATGATTTATAGCAAAAATATTTTTAAAATAATGAAAATCAAAATTAACGCTCGGGACTTACGTTTTTGCACCCCGGGACTTACGCTTTTGCGCCCGGGACTTACGCCCCAAATTATAAGGCTTACGCCTTATGAATCTGCGGTTTTAATTTACGCCATGAAGCGTTTTTGGTAT
Organism: Jaltomata sinuosa; assembly: GCA_003996215.1. Lineage (NCBI taxonomy): Eukaryota > Viridiplantae > Streptophyta > Magnoliopsida > Solanales > Solanaceae > Jaltomata > Jaltomata sinuosa. The sequence goes on along the minus strand of QJPP01001028.1, from coordinate 437,763 downwards.
GCCCCGCTCCAAGACTCGCCCCGAAAATATTTTTGAAAACATTAATATGAAGTTTAAGAAAGAAAGAAGAAGTTGCCCATCCATCTAACCAGCTCGCGTGGTTCACTGGTTTCACCAAAAACTCTTATTTTTTGTTTGAAATTTGTGGTCTAAAATAAGTTATATATGTTTGAGTAGCTATAAATCATTTCATTAAGAGTAAAATAGACATTTTAAAGTTAATTGTTATCAAATATCGAAATGTGTTATTCTTTTTGGGACTGACTAGAAAGAAAAGTGAGTCATTCTCCCTCCGTTCTTAAATAAATGATCATTTTGCCTTTTTAGTTTGTTCCTAAATAAGTGATCATTTAAACTTTCAAGAATAAATTGATCATATTCTTCTAAATTTGCCCTTGTTTACATAATCAAAAATCATTAATTAATAAAATCATATTAAATATAAAGTAAAATTTAATTAGAAGTAAATTAGTAAAAACACTTTTTATTTTCTAAGAGTGAATAGTTTCTTAAGGGTGTGTTCAACCTAAAATGATCACTAGCGAGTATAAACTAGGACACAGGAAGTATATCATAAACATCTTTGCCAGTCAACACACCCCACCCCCTCTGGTCTCCATATCCCCATATTTTTTAAATATCATATTCAAATATATCAGTTTATACTTTCTGCCACTTTCCTTGTACAACTTACTAGTAGATTCAATTTCTTTCCCTTTCCTTCAGTTTCCCTTTTTCTTCGGTTGTTAAATTCCACTGCCCTCAAAAGGGAATAGCTTACCTCCCTTTTACACCACAGTAAGTTTCCACACAGGCGCAGTTTTCCTCTTAGCGTGTGTTTCAGGCAAATATATATTAATAATGTTCCCAAAAAGGAGTCTTTTTTCTTTAAGGAATCAATGAATAGGTTATTTCTCTTCAATGAATTTCAAATGGGGAGTCTTTAAATGGTTCTCTTGAATTGGTTTTTTCAGTTTGAAGTCTTTAAATGGTTCTCTTGATTGGGTAACTGCTGTTTTTTGTTTCTTTTTTTGCTCATTAGGGAAAATCCACAAAAGGGGTTGTGTGCAAGATTGTAGTTTGTTGATTTTGGATGTGACTTGTGAGTTTTAATCCTCTCAAAATCTTGTCATTTTTCAATTTCAGTTGGTTACTATATAGGTTTTTTGATAGTGTTGCTTTTGAGTTTCTTTTTTGCTCATTGAGGGAAAATCCACAAAAGGGTTGTGTGCAAGATTGTAGTTTGTTGATTTTGGATGTGAATTGTGAGTTTTATCCTCTCAAAATCTTGTCATTTTTCAATTTCAGTTGGTTACTTAGTTTTTTGATAGTGTTGCTTTTGAGTTTCTTTTTTGCTCATTGGGGGAAAATTCACAAAAGGGGTTGTGTGCAAGATTGTATTTTGTTGATTTTGGATGTGACTAGTGAGGTTTTTTTTCTTCTATAAAAATGTCATCTTTTAGTGGTTTAGGTATTGGTTTGAGTTTTGTTTTTGGATGCATCCTCATGGGACTTGTAGCAGAGTTGTATTACTTGTTGTGGGTAAGGAAAAGAATCCCAAAGAGTGAATCAGAGGATGAGTACAACAACACTTATGCAACTGAGCTTTCTCATCTTTTTTGTTGGAAGAAGCCTAATTCTGTTAACAATGTTAGTAGCCAACAACTAAACAACACAGTGAGAAATCAAGAAATGAATGTTCAAGATCAAGATTTGGAATTAGGGAATAGCAAGGATTTGTTGCTAAAAGGCTATGGTGAAGACAGTGTGGAGTCAGAGTTAATGAGGTTGCACAATCTTTGTGGACCTCCAAGATTTCTCTTCACAATTAAGGAAGAAACAAAAGAGGATTTGGAATCTGAAGATGGTAAATCTAGAGGTGATAGAAGTAGAACTTGTTCAAGAAACAAAAGTTTTAGTGACCTTATCCTTACCCCTTTGGCTTCACCACCTATTAAGGGTCAAAATCTTGATTCTTACAATTGCCAAGGATTCAATCCACTCTTTGAATCCTCAACAGAATATGAACTAAACAGACTAAGATCTTCACCCCCTCCAAAGTTCAAGTTCCTTAGGGATGCTGAGGAGAAACTTATAAGAAGATTGATAGAATTTGAAGCAGAGAAAAGGGTTATCAAGAATGAAGTTTCTTTTCAAGATTCTGCAATTAAACCAACAGAGGAAAAAGGTTCATTCATTTCTTTTCTTGGAAAGAGCAAACTGAGAGAGCCTCTAGTACACCACAACTCTACTTCTGTGAAGGTACTTCCATTGGCTTCTTCACCTTCAACCTACAAGCCAGTTGGTAATGAATCTGTTATGCTCTAGATGGAGAGGTTTAAATTTCTTTATTTATTTATTTTTAACCTCTTTCATCTATTAACCAAAAAAGTACAGCAATTTACCTCCTTTTGTATTAACTTTAGTTTTTTCAGATAGTAGAGAATAGAGATTTTATTGAAAGTTCTCTGTGGATTCTTTATCTGTTTCTTTTCTTTAACAGTTAATAATCCTTTTCTTAACTTGGATGTTCTGGTTCTGGTAATGGTTTTGCTTAGTTAAAAGGCAGAGATTTTTTATCATAATTGTTCCGATGGAACCTTCTCTTCTACCATAGATTGGACGTAGATACATGACCCAAACTATTATTCTTTTTTATTACGAAAGCAAATAACCATACCAAATGCAGATAGCGGAAGAGATGAATCTGTTGTTAGGAATCATTATAGGTAACTCTACATATTATCTCTAATATGATAAACTGAAAATTAGATTAATATCATGCTATAATCATTTAAATTGTACTAATAATGTAGTAATATTAACTTTAACTCTATTATTCTTATTTTGAATGATTATGTTCTTTGGCTAAGGGAAAAAATTTCAGCAAATCAAAAGGTTTTTTATTTTAATCTCCTGTTGTTGCATATGAACGAAGAAATGATCACTTATGGCTACTTACAAATTAAATAGAAGAAAATGATTACATAAAATTAAAAACATTAAAGGGCTACAAAACCAAATCTGAACTCGCATCATGCTACATTATGATGTCCTAATTCTATCCCCTTGTTATATTGCAAAAATTAAAGTTCTCTTGATAGAATGATTTCAGAAATGCTTTCTTTAGCTATACTATCATATTATGTGATTATGTTGCTCAGAAAACACCAACACAAAACAACATTTTTACATGTTTGACTGTTCCACACTTTGCAAATTTTTTGCATTGGTTGTGATTAGAAACTGTTTATCCAAAAAGCAGGTAACATGGTTAAGATTAGGACAAATAGCTTTCATTTCATTTTCAATTGATTCCTTAAAGAAACATGCTCTTTCTTTCTTCCAAGAAACTCTTAACCATTTGTGAAAGGAAATTTCTCTTGTTAATTCAAAGTGTACAATTAGGAAAAGGAGAGCACATGGGGAGCATTAGCATAGGACAAGCTTAATACATAGTCATGATATTTCATTTAGACACTCGAACTAAGTCTTGTTTCAATTGAACATCTCAACTCGTAATAAACCATTTAGACACTCGAACTAAGTCTTGTTTCAATTGAACATCTCAACTCCTAATAAAATGCTTCAATTAGACACTTTCGATTTAAATTTTGAAAAAACTTTCGACTATTAGGTTGCCCTATGAAAGCAGTCATGTTCAGACCACAGGAAAAGGAAAAAGTCCTGAAGTTGAAAACAAGTTATGTTATGTGATCTGTGACTTGTTTTTTTTTCTTTTGGAACTTTTGCCAATAAAACAAGAAATGTCACTGTCATCACGCAATTCAGCCAAAAAAGTGGTCACTCACATATTAAAACCAAGGTTCAATGTCAAAATTTGTACTTATTATCTCTTTGTAAGATGGGAATGAGCAAGAAATATGGCTCATTTGTTATCCTATTTCTTGAATGAATGGTGGAAAGTTGAGAGCATAGTTATGCATAGTTTTGGTTTTAAGATAAAAAGGGGACATGATTTTAATTTGAGAATAGGACTTGACTTTAACATATGTGGTCCATTTTGTTGGGTAATTATTACTCTTACCTTATTAGAGGAGTAATTAGAATATTGGGACCACAAATGAAAACCCTTTTTGGCCTTTCACATGCTTGCTATTTTACTTCATTCAAATTTGAATTACTAATGATGTGTAGTGCCAAAAGGCCAGACTCTGACATTGTTTTATTTATCTGTTGGGATTATAACAAAGGCTTGGCCTATTCAATTTATGTCACTAAAATCAATGGGCAAGGATTCTTGAATATGTCTGCCAGAATTCTTAGGCAGATGATACCAATAAATATACTCCATACAACAAAAATTATAATGCCTTCCTAGTAAGTTAGGGTTAGCTTATATTGAATCATCATAAATCATGTTGCTCCATTAATTTAAGCCCCTCACAATCTAATGATGATGATGAGTATATTGATTCAATTTGATTAGTTTTAACCTCTTCTATTTACTCCCTCTGTCCATCATTACTTGTCCACTTTACTAAAAATAAATGTTTACTTTTACTTGTCTAATTTAGAAAATCAAGATATAATTTGGCACTTATTCCTAATTTACTATTCCCTCCGTTCAAAATTACTTGTCACTTATTTCTATTTTTGATTTTCAATTTTACTTGTCATTTTTGACATATCAAGAAAAGACAAAAAAAATTTCATGTTTTACCCTTAGCATTAATTATTTATTCCTCAAATCATTTTTCAAGACTTAATATTAAACATTAATTAATAGGGGTAATGTGGTAAAATCACTATGCTCATCATTATTTTCTTAATGAGTGTGTCAAGTCAAAAAGTGACAAGTAATTTTGAACGGAGAGAGTATTAACTAATAAGTAGTCATTTCTCCATTTTTCAAGACATTGTATTTATTATATTCAAAGGGTGATATAGTAAAATTAATATTTTATTTATTGTTTCTTAAGGGGTGTGCCAAGTCAATCGTGAACAAGTAAAGATGTACAAAAGGACTACTATTTAGGCTCGGAAACGACAATGTGGCAAGCTCACATAGATGAAGTTACCTAGAAACATGGCCTTTGAAAATGATGTTTACTAACTCGGTTGAAGAAAAAAGAATTATTCTTAACCACCTTATCAATAGTTGAAACTCAATCAAAAGATGTTTCAGCTTGTATTTCTACTATGTAATTTGTATTACAGATGGACAAATCTTCTTGTCCGTCAATCTATTCAATTCTGACCCCAAACTTTCTATTAATATGGATATCAGTCATGAAACAAGTAGTTAGTAAATTAAAATTAAAACTACCACAATTTGCAGAATTAAAAAAAGTCTTTGCACAATCTGCTTCTGATCTTGATAAAGCTAGTCAGAATAAATTGAATTAGGTTATATATGCAATTAGGTATTTGAAGTTGGGAAAGGTACCAATCTTCCAACGGTTTTCATATGAAAGCATAGTGGAATTGTGATTCTGTTGGCTAGCTGGTCGTGCACTTGTTTATTCCCACACAAATTATAAGGCATTGCTGCTGAAATTGAGGATATGGTACAGATTCCAGGGAGCCCACAAAGCCAACATTTGAACATGAATAAAGATGAAAGCCAAGTTGTGGCCAATTCATGCAACAACTTAGGGCCAAGTAAAAATGGAAAACTAGAAATCTTGGATTGGTTAAGACACTTGTTATTATTTTTCCATTTCAATTTATTTGTTTTTTTCTTTTTTTTTAGTCCATTTTAAAAGAATGTCTCTTCCTTTTTTTTGGCAGACTCGTTTGGCCATGAATTTTTTTCACTTTATTTAAAAATCAGTGTTTGGCCATGAAAAATTCAAATATAACTTGAAGTTATATTTGGAATTATGAAAAACACTCAAAATCCTATTTTGGCTTTTTTCACTTTTTAAATTATTATTTTTCTAAGAAAAATCCTAAATTTTTTTATTTCATAAAAATAACCCTATTTAAATTTTATTTTATGTTATTTTTTAAAAAGAATATATTTAAATTCTAAATATTTATAAAAATTATGGCCAAACACAACTCTAACTCCAATTCCAACTTTAAAAATTTCAAATAAAGTAAATTATGTTTTGATTTTCATGGCCAAAACACCCTCTTAATTTCAATTTTTCACATGACATGTTTAAAATCACAAAATTAAAAGACATTTTGGTATATTCTATATATATTTAATTTAAGATCACAAGAATTAAAAGTTTTTTTTACTTTTTTAAATTTCGTGAAATTTAAATCAGACAAACAAATTGAAACGGAGGAGTATTGGATATGAATAAAGATGAAGACAAATTGTCCAAGAATCTGAATATATTATAAAGCCAAAAGAGCTTGACAATAGCTAGAGGGAATCAATCAGGAAGTAACTTTTTTGTCTCTCTTTTTACCACAGCTGATTTTAAAATTTAAATAAATTAATCTGTGCAGCTGCACCTATTGTTCTTATGAGAGGCCAATTTATGTAAACATGAGTTTATATAACTCAAAATTGTTAAGCTAACTGTAAATTATTGTGATGTAATCGATGAATGTGCGCCTATCTTCTTGTGAGGCAATGGATCCTGTGTCACTTTTCTAATTAATAGATAATTTGACAATTTTTTAGAGTTAAATTAAATTAATTAAACATTCGATATTAGATAACAATACAAAAGTACTAAAAATTGCATCTTTTTTCTATTAATATGATGAAAATATATATTTTAAAATGATTTTGAAAATTTATATCATTTAAATTTCGAAAAAGTGATAAGTGACAAATATTTGGGATGGAGGGAGTATTCCTTATGTTTCATTTTGATGTCACTATTACTATTAGAAGCGTTAGAGATTTTTTATTTGCAATGATTTTGTCAAAATATTTACTCCTTCCTTTCAATTTTAATTATCGTTTTAGTTTTCTCACATTCATTTGAACAATATTTCCTCCATTTTATTTTCATTGTCGTTTTAGTTAAAAAGAATTGTTCCAAAATAAGTGTTACTTCAGAAATATCAAGACTAAAATCGACAATTATTTTTAATTATACCCTTAACATTAAAGAAGTATGCATAAAATTGATAATTATTTTCAATTATACCCTTAACATTAAAGAAGTCTGCATAATATTTTAGAGGAAAAATCATATACCTTTATTAAATTATAGTAAACTATCACTTGTTTTACTATTTTTTAATGGACGTGAAAAAAGCTAAATCACAGTTAAACTGAGACGAAAGGAGTATTAACTATTTTTTTAATGTTAAGAATATAATTGAAACTAATGGCCAATTTCAATCTTAAACTAATTGTCAATTTCAATCTTGAATTCTCAATTATGTTTAGACAATTTTTAAAGCTAAAATGACAATTAAAATAGGATGAAGGGAGTAAAGTTCATTTCAAAGAACGTAAAATTTGTTATGTCCGAAAAAAAAAATTGTCCCTTCGTACTCTGAACAGCGTCATATAAAATGAAAAAGAGGAAGAGTTAATTTTCAAGATTGAAGTGAAACGCGGACATCCGCCAGTGTTCTTCATCACGGCAAAGACAGTAAGGAGCATTTACACTTGTTCAACAATAGTGTGAAAAATCCTTGATTTAACCAATTATAAGGATCGTCGAGGGATGTATAGGATTCCTTCCATCTTTAATTAAAGATTTGAGTTCGAATTTTAGGAAGGGCTGGAGCTAGCAAGGGCTCAGGAGAAAATTACATCGTTTATACATGGTTAAAATTAATTTTTTACGTATATATAGAAGATCGATGTTGAACCCCCTTCGACCTCTTCGTGTGTTTACTTTTTATTTTTCGAACCTCCTTAGTGAAAATTCTAGCTCCGTCACTGATCTACTCCTGATCTTGGGTGAGGAAAATCCCATTAGAAAGCATTTTTCCCTTACACGAGGCAAATCTAGATTAATGAGGAAAAGAGAATTGTAGTTGTAGTAAACTGGCTAATGCTTGCCAGTTGGAAGTAAGTGGGTTAGAATTTGAACAAGTCAGCGCCTTCTTACTTGTGGAAAAAATAGGTTTTAATTTACAGCTTGCGTTGAATTGAAGAGTGGCGTGTTGCAACTTTTTTGACAAAACTTGGCTTCAAAGTGTAGAAACATGTTTGCGTGCTATAAGGGGAATTGGCTCACATGATTTATAATGGTTTATCTAATTCAAGTGTAAACAAATGGGATTGCTAGTAAATGGATATGTCATAATTGGAGTAGTGGAATATTTGGGCTAAAACAAGAATCTTTCTCCTCCTCTAACTAGAATATATAGTTATTTGTTAAAGATAAAAAGGTAACATATCAACTTTAACAGCAGTTGGCCAGAAGTGTTCATGTTGTGTACATTTCGTGGACAGTGGACATTTTCTAAAGATATTTTTGAAAAAGAAATCTATTACAATGTGGAACCTTGGAACTAAAAGAGAAAGGGAAAGGCTCTTATGAAATCATAGAAAGTAGAGAGAATAATGATACACTCAGGGTCGATTGGTTCTAACACAAGTTATACAAGGATTATATAATGCACGAATTAGGATATAGGAATTGGTTATACTAATATAGAGATTATTTCATGTTGAATATTTGGTTCATTGCCTAAAATTGAATATACAAGATATTTTATTTATTTTTTAAACTAAAAAGTAATGAGTTTATAATTATACTCTTGGACGTTTGACCTTCATTTATTTTTAGGAAAAAGATAAAGGTAGCTTTGTCCTTTGGCTACTCTATCCATGTATAAGTAGAGGTGTACATTCGGTATTCAGTTCGATATTTTCAAAGTTGGAATTCGATAGTTTGGTAATCGGTAATTGAAAGAAAATTTCAAATACTGAAGTTTTAAAGTTCGATTCGATTCAGTAAATCAAACTTTGATTCAGTAAATCTCAAAAAGTTATTCAGGACTTACTATTCAAGAGAGAAACTATTAATAATAATGTTGTAGCAATCAAAAAATCACATAAATGAAAATGTAACACAGAATTTTATAGGTCACTATGCAATTCTCACAAGATTAGGAATGGGTATGCACCCAATCCATGTATGTTCAACTTTTATTAAGTCTTTCAAAGTAGCAATCCCATGTCACATAAATGAAAATGTAACACAGAATTTTATAGGTCACTATGCAATTCTCACAAGATTAGGAATGTGTATGCACCCAATCCATGTATGTTCAACTTTTATTAAGTCTTTCAAAGTAGCAATACCATGTCACATAAATGAAAATATAACACAGAATTTTATAGGTCACTATGCAATTCTCACAAGATTAGGAATGGGTATGCACCCAATTCATGTATGTTCAACTTTTATTAAGTCTTTCAAAGTAACAATACCATGTCATATTCATTCTCATGGATATGTCTGATTAAATTGTTGCTTCACACATGAAGACTGATATCCTACGTGATCTATTAACACAATAGAGGGCTGAATTGGGTTATACCAGATTTTCACTTAATTGATGGATCGGATTATTTTATCTGTTTCTTGAGACTACTTTGTAGAATATAATGAACAATAAAGTATCAATACAGTATTTTTATGTGAAAAATCACGATTTACACCTCTGCAGAATTTTTTTCCAAACTTCATTAAACCTATGAGCCTCAACAGAATTCAGATTACAAATATATGTAACCTAAGAGACTACCTCTAATCCCTTGCCCCTACAATCACTAGACCTTAGCTTGATTCAGATTACAAAAACAATTGCAACCTATGAATTAATTCTAATTCTTACACTTCAAAAATCTCCCAGCTTATTGATCTCACTTCAAGTTATCCCCAACTTGAAGTTCAACACAAGCTCAATATTGTTTCATAAACACAATTCTAGGAAAGCGATAAATTACAACTCAATTAAATTTTTTTAATACATGAAAGCTAGACTTGAAGACTGTAAAATGTATGACTATGAAACATGTCCTTCAAGCTGGTCCTTTGTAGGCGCACTTCAATCGTCAATCAGAACTCTCTCAAATATTGCTCTTGCTTATCTGATTGTGTTCTGTTTTTTCTTCTCAGTATGAGTGTGTGAGTCTCTTTGTGGAACTCCTTGTGTATTTATAGCTCTTAATCATGCTTTTCAATCCTCTAAGGACTCCTACTTTACCAAGAACTCCTATTCTTCTTGGATGATTCTCAGTTCGTTAAGAACTCTTGCTTTACAAGGACTCCCATCTTGCTTTGGATGCTTGAGTCTGAATGTTTATGGACTCCTGTCCTGAATATGCTTTGTACAAATTTCGTGATCTTTTCTACTTGAGATTCCTTTATTTTAGGGAATCCTACTATGAGTTGGACTCAGAGTGCTTGGAACAAGTTTGACCTACATGTTTCATAAACGTGCTTCATTGCTTTGTCAATCATCAAAATATACCGAATCCAATAAATTCTCCTTTTTTGATGATGACAAACTCATACCCCTTGTGTGCTGTGATCAGCCTATTTCAGTTAGTTCAGAGGAATCATAAGAGACACGTTAAATAAACCAGGTCAGAGTAGTGGATTATAAATATTACACAGTATACACACATACTTCCCCCTTTTGGCATCATTGAAAATCTGCTCAATTGTGCAAACCATGTCTCTTTAGTTTGTAATTTTAAGCTCATTACTATTGGGTCTATCACAGATACAAACAAGACAACACTAAAATAACTAAGTTAGGTATACCAAGATATTTGCAAAATCAATAAGAATAGCAAAGACTTATTAGATAAATATAAACCAATGTATACCTGTTACACCCCAAAAATTCAAAGATAAGGATCCGAACTTTTTTCACGAGTTTAATGATCATTTTTCTAGTGTGGTGAGTGCTTTAGATGTGAATCATATTCATAAGAAACTTCTATCATCAAGTTAAGTTGAAAGCATCTCTATCGATTAAGTTCTCATTTAAGATTCTACTGGAGTCAACTTCAAATGATCATAAATCCTAGCATATGAAGAGTTAAGTGGCCTAGTATCCACCAAATTAAAGATCTTCGAGTTGTTTTTCTAACGCTACTGACCGTGCATTAATCCGAGTCCAGAGTAAAATGTTATGACCATTTTAGTTTTGGCTGACAGTCTGGAAAGCAGGTGCAAAATGATATGGGAGCCGCAGAAGCCCACATGCGATCGCATGTCCAAATGCACATGGAGAAAAAATTGTCAACTTTCTGAAAAGCAAGTACAAACCACATGCAATCCGCAGATCCTCACATACGGCTGCATGTCAAATCGCATGTGGGTCGATGGGGACCTTTTTAAGTCAATTTTAATCTATTTTTTTCATTCTTCTGTCATTCTTTCAGACCTAAAACGTGTTTTCTCTCCTCGTATCCTCCTTCTCATCAAGGTAAGTCCTTTTCTAAGAATTTTAAGTTTTCCAAATCAAATTGCAAATTATTGATAGAAATTCTAGCCCTTGATCATAGGGTTTCAAGAAACGAATTCAAGAACTTCAAGAAGAGATTTCTTGATCAGTCTTCATCCAAGTTAGGGTTCTACAACTTCAAGCCTTAAGTCCAAAGATTTCACCAAGGGTCTTGCTTCAAGAGATGTGAGATTTTAATGAGGGTTTTCTTTCACCCTCATGCCCAAAGTTTCAGATTTCAGTATAATTTTGCAAATTATAAAACTAGGGTTCCTACTCAAATATGAAGTTTTCTTGTAGATTCAGTTTACTTATGCCTCTACATGATTTTTAATCCCGAATATACGATTTAGCATGAGTTTCTATAAGTATTTCTTAAACCCATGATTTGAGATTGAATTTAGCATAATTTGACATCATTACATGTTTTCTTTAAAGTTTAGCTTCTTTATATACTCGTATTCCACGAACCCTCAGTACATTGAATAACTCATGATTTTAAACTTGTGCTAAGAGATTTCATGTTTTATTCAGATTATAAAATTGTCATGAGTAGTTGCATTCTTCAGGATGGTACGTTATGAACACCCAATCAGTTTAGGATTTCATGCATTTTTAGCCAGATACTCAGTCTTTCAGAATTACATGATTAAATTGATTTCAGTCTCAGTATTACTTTTCACTCTCAAAAAGCTATTGTTTTGAGCTATCCAGTATGTTAGTTTATGTATGCATATAATTTAATTGAGAGTAGTACTTAGCACCAAGTAGACGAAGGGATGAAGGCTTACCCATCAGATAGGACTGAGACCTTTAGTAGAAGTCCTGAATCCCAGAACTACGACATCAACGTAGGCTTTAAAGAGTCATCCGTCAGATCAGACTTGACACCTTAGCCCTTCTAAGCATCAGTTTAGTGGATCCACGCCAGTCGGTGTTCGTACCCTTGGAAGGTATGAACACCCTTTCTCTCCAAAGTTATAGGTTAGCCTCATAGTTAGCTCAGCTTGGGGTATATCAGTTAATAGTAGCTCCTACAGTTCAAATTTAGTTATTGCATAACCTTGTAGTCCGTTATTCAGTTCAGTATTATTCAGTTGCATGTTACCTATTTTTCCATTGCATCAGTTTGCTTATTTCAGTATTTTCAGCATGCTCAGTAGAAGAAACTCCCCCAAGGATTTACTTTAGAAATGATTTTTGGCATGACTCATGGTTTTCAGTTCAGTTACACTATTTTATGACTTACATACATAATTCATCTTTTTATTTTATAGATCTCCAAGTAACAGTTTTACGTATATTTAAATCACATGATGTCACAATTATAATTCAGAAATATGATTTACACCCTCTGCTGTAAAAGAGCTTATGTTCCACAGTTTGACTTGTTCATTCTCAAATACCTATACTTAGTCCAGTTTTCAATTATGTTTTCAGTACATATATATTTTCTCATGATTTCAAAGTCAGTGCATATCTCACATACTCAGTGCATTTAAAGTACTGACTGTATACTTTTCTTGTGATGCATCTTTTCATGATGTAAGTTTTGGTGCTAGTTCCCAAGATTAGGTCAGGCAGATTGCAGCTTCCAGTTAGCAAGGAGCGAGTTCTTCTTTTTTAGGAATTCCAGTCAGTTAATAGCTATAGTAGTTATTTCAGTTGTTATATATTGATTAGAGATAGTTGGAGGTCATGTCCCGGCTAACTTTAGTCAGATGTTAGTAGAGGCTTCATAGACAGTCAGTCAGTTGGTTGTATCAGTATTCAAATGACTTTTTATTTGATTTTATGAAAGTTCATTTTGTTATAGTATGTTTCAAGAGCTCAGCACATATTTTAGCTTTCGCATTATCTTTCAGTTTGTATCTCAGTAGTATGCCAGGTCATGGGTTAGCTTGGGGTCACTCATGACTCTAAGCACCATGTCATGCTTAGGGCATGGGAGGAGCTCACTAGTGCATTAAGTTTACTAATTCAAAAGCATGTACCCTTTTTCACTCGTGCAATTGAGCCTATAATAAAATGTATTCTCAGACCCCCTTTCAGAAACTTTACTACGAATGGTGCTTTAGCCGAAAGGTATGGTTCTATAAGAATTTAGGTAGTATAGTCACTTAAGAGTTAGTGCGAATTGATATGTTATGGGCCATAAGTAGCAGAATAACTCCAGAGCTAGGTGTACGAATTCAGAAGTATAGTAGCTAAAAGATTGGGATAGTGATGGACTGAAGTATGTAGTCATAGTCATGTATCAATAAGGTAAGTATTAGGGTGATAAGTCTCTTGGCATTGAGGGAAGATAAATAAGTTATGTGTAGGCTCCATGGTAGTATGTAGAGGAAAAATGGTTGGTTAAGATAACTTGAGCATATTTAGACAAGGTGAAGAAGATCCTTGAATGGTAGAAGGATAGATGTGTATCCAGAGTAGTATGTTATTTCATGGTATTCAAAGATTCTATGGCACTATGTGTGACTAGTTTAAAATTCTCAAGTTGCTAATTATGGAGAGGGCTAGGTGTATATTATATGGTGAACTTAGAAATGCGATATTAGTAGATGAATAAGCAAATGTCAGATTGCTAAGTATTAGAAGAAGTGGTTAGGTGCGCCAGTAAGAGTATGACTCCTCTAGTAATAGCCTTAAGGGTAAAGAAGAAGCTAAGAAATGCCTCAGAAGAAGACCTAGAAAGGGTTTAGAATCTTTAGTTATAGCCTATTAGGGAGAGTTCAGCGTCCAAGAAGTACAGTGACACCCCACCCTTACTAGGGTTAGTTGATCATAGCCTAGTTTGGGAGAAGGATCTGCAGGATTAGAGGGGTGACTTTTGAGCTAAGGGAGATATGATAGAATGAAGAACCAAGTCAAGTCTTGTGACTCAACTAGTATAAAATTCTACAAAAGGCTATGATGGGATATTGATTCACTCTTATTCCAACGGATTTTCTAGTACTTTAATCAAAATGACACCTTACTTAGATGTATCTATGTCATACTCATGGCTAAGTTTATGCACTTCATATAGATTCACGTCCATGATTTGCTCCTAGAACAAACAAAAATTGCGTCAGATAGTGATTTCAGTTTTACTCTATGATTCTAAGAATGTATTTGTTCTTTATAAGTTTCAGCTGAGTCCCTACTCTCAATTCAAACTGGTTATCATGTTAGATATTCATATTTATGTCCTATCAATGTTCTTATACTCTTAGTATGCATACATGTCTCATGAATCTAACTCAGTTTATATTTCAGTAAAAAAATCAGTTACCATATCAATACATCAGCTTTTGAACTCAGTTGGTGAGATTTCAGCCTTTTCTCCACCACCTCAGCCTAGTTAATCTTCATTCGATGACGAATGATCTCAAGGGAGAGATATTATAACATCCTAAAAATTCAAAGATAAGGACCCAAACTTTTTCCACGAGTTTAATAATTATTTCTCTAGTGTTATGAGTGCTTTGGATGTGAATCATGTTCATAAAAAACTTCTATCATTAAGTTAAGTTGAAAGAATCCCTATCGATTAACTTCTCATTTAAGATTCTACTAGGGTCAATTTCAAATGATCATAACTCCTAACATATAAAGAGTTAGGTGGCCAACTACCCACCACATTAAAGATCTTCGAGTTTTCTTTTCAATGCCACTGACTGTGTATTAATCCGAGTCCGAAGTAAAACAGTTATGACCATTTTAGTTTTGACTGAAAATCTGAAAAACAGGTGAGAAACGA
Organism: Jaltomata sinuosa; assembly: GCA_003996215.1. Classification (NCBI taxonomy): domain Eukaryota; kingdom Viridiplantae; phylum Streptophyta; class Magnoliopsida; order Solanales; family Solanaceae; genus Jaltomata; species Jaltomata sinuosa. The sequence goes on along the minus strand of QJPP01001028.1, from coordinate 422,657 downwards.
CATGCGAGCCACAGAAGTCCGCATGCGATCGCATGTCCAAACACACTCAAGAAAAATTTGCTAACTTTTTGGAAAGCAAGTTCAAACCACATGTGATCCGCATATCCTCACATGCGATCGTATGTCAAATCGTATGTGGGCCAACGAAGACCTTTTTAAGTCAATTTTAATCTATTTTTTTCATTCTTTTTCCATTCTTTCAGACCTAGAACGTATTTTCTCTCCTACTATCCTCCTCCTCATTAAGGTAAGTTCTTCTATAAAGATTTTAAGTTTTTCAAATCAAATTTCATCATTAAATTAAAAATTGTTGATAGAAATTATAATCCTTGATCATAGGATTTTAAGAAACGAATTCAAGAACTTTAAGAAGATATTTCTTGATCATTCTTCATCCAAGGTAGGGTTCTACAACTTCAGTCCTCAAACCCAAAGATTTTACCAAGGGTCTTGCTTTAAGGTATGTGAAATTTCAATGAGGGTTTTCTTTCACCCTCATGTCCAAAATTTTAGATTTCAGTATGATTTTACAAATTATAAAATTAGGGTTTCTACCCAAATATGAAGTTTTCTTGTAGATTCAGTTTACTTATGCCTCTACATGATTTTTAATCCTGGATATATGATTTAGCATGAGTTTCCATGAGTATTACTTAAACTCATGATTTGAGAACGAATTTAACATAATTTGACATCATTACATGTTTCCCTTAAAGTTTAGCATCTTTATATACTTGTATTTCACGAACCCTCACTATATTGAATAACTCATGATTTTACACTTGTGCTAAGAGATTTCATATTTTATTCAGATTATAAAATTGTCATGAGTAGTTGCATTTTTCAGGATGATGGGTTATGAATACTCGATCAGTTTAGGGTTTCATGTATTTTTAGTCAAATACTCAGTTTTTCAGAATTACATGATTAGAGTGATTTCAGTTTCAGTATTACTTTTAACTCTCAGAAAGTCAGTGTTTTGAGATATCCAGTACGTCAATTTATGTATGCATATAATTCAGTTAGAAGTAGTACTTAGCATCGAGCAGACGAAGGGATGAAGGCTCACCCGTCAGTTAGACTGAGAACTTTAGTAAAAGTCCCTGAATCCCGAAACTACGGCGCCACCGTAGGTTCTAAAGGGTCATCTGTCAGATCAGGCTTGATACCTTAGCCCTTCTGAGTATCAGTTTAGTGAATCCACGCCAGTCAGTGTTCGTACTCTTGACAAGATATGAACACCCTTCCCAGCCAGGGCTACAGGTTGGCTCCATAGTTAGCTCAGATTGGAGTATGTCGGTTAACAGTAGCTCCTACAGTTCATGTTCAGTTATTGCATGACCTTGTAGTTCGTTATTCAGTTGCATGTTATCTATTTGGTCATTGCATCAGTTCACTTATTTTAGTATTTTCAGCATGTTCAGTAGAAGAAACTCCCTTAAGGATTTACTTTAGACATGACTTTTGGCATGACTCGTGATTTTCAGCTCAGTTGCACTATTTTATGACTTACATACATAATTCATCTTTTTAGTCTATAGATCTCCAAGTAACAATTTTACGTATGTTTGAATCACATGATCTTACAGTTATAATTCAGAAACATGATTTACACCCTCTGCAACAAAAGAGCTTATGTTCCACAGTTTGACTTATACATTCTCAAATACCTATACTTAGTCCAGTTTTCAGTTATGTTTTCAGTACATACATATTTTCTCATGATTTCAAAGTCAGTGCATATCTCACATACTCAGTACATTCTAAGTATTGACCGCATACTTTTTTTGTGCTGCATTATTTCATGATGTAGATTTTAGTGTTAGTTCCTAGGATCACGGTCAAACAGATCGCAGCTTGCAGTCAGCAGAGAACGAGTTCTCCTTTTTCAGAAACTTCAGTCAGTTAATAGCTATAGTAGTTATTTCAGTTGTTATACATTGATTAGAGATAGTTGGGGGTCATGTCTCAGCTAACTTTAGTCAGATGTTAGTAGAGGCTTCATAGACAGTCAGTCAGTTGGTTGTATCAGTATTCAAATAACTTTGTATTTGATTTTATGAAAGTTCATTTTGTTATAGTATGTTTCAAGAGCTCTGCACACATTTTAGCTTTCGCATTATCTTTCAATTTGTATCTCAGTAGTATGCCAGACCTATGGGTTAGCTTGGGGTTACTCGTGACTCTAAGCACCTGTCGTGCTCAGGGTGTAGACTCGGGACGTGACAATACCAATGTATTAGATGAATATAAATCAATGTATACCTATTTATTAGATGAATACAAATCAATGTATATCAATGTATTAGATGAATATAAATCAATGTATCCCAATTTATTAGATGAATACAAATTAATGTATAAAAATTTATTAGATGAATATAAATACACTTTTTCAGAACTATATGAAATCCACCTCCTGTTAGTAACCAAAAGAATCTTTGAAGATATTTCAGTACCCTTTTAAGGGGCAAAAGGGTGAAAACTTGTAGCATAGGCATAAAGTGATATAAGGTTGTTCTGCTCAAACTTGGGCTTCAAATATTGAATTGTCATTTTTTGTAGGCACAAATCATGACTCAAATCAATAATATATTTTCCCAAAGTTCTCAATTTTTTTTTTTGAGGAGGGCACTAAAATATAATGATAAATTTTCATGAGATTTGACTTCTAATAGAAGACAATTTAGCGAAGAAGATTAAATTTAAGAGAGAAGAAGAAGAGAGTGAATTAAGGAGATACGTTGAAATAAATACGGTTGTGGAGAATTTCGGAGATAAGTTAAAACAAATACGGTTGTCTACTTTTGAAACAAATACGGGTGTCAATAAAAAAATAGAAAATATTTGCAAAAATAAGTTGGCTATAAAGTAGCCCACTAAATATAAAAAAATTATTAATTATCATAAATAAATAATTGGGCTATTTATTATCAATATTGTCTATAAGTTATCACTCTGTGTCTTTTTCTCAAGGACAAAAAATACATCAATTTGACCAAAGAAGAGTTAACATATTGTGTCGAAATCCAGAAGTTCTAACATTTGCCTATAATGCAAAACTTCTGGTCAATTCTGCAAGTTCATTGTTTTGAAATGTTATGAACGTCTGCCTTATGGGAAAGAGTTAGAATATTTTCCTTGTGGGCAATATATCAAAGTTCTAACTTTTGCCTATAAGGCAGAACTTCTGGTCTAATGTGCAGGTTCATTGTCTTGAAATGTTATGAACGTCTGCCTTATGGACAAGAGTTAGAATGTCTGCCTTATGGGCAACATATCTAAGTTCTAACATTTGCCTATAAGGCAGAACTTCTGGTCAATTATGCAGGGTCATTGTCTTAAAATGTCATGAACGCTTGCCTTATGGGCAAGAGTTAGAACGTCTATCTTATGGACAACATATCTAAGTTCTAATGTTTGTCTATAAGACAGAAATTTTGGTCAATTGTACAGGTTCATTGACTTGAAATGTCATGAATGTCTGCCTTATGAGTAAGAGTTAGAACGTCTATTTTATGGGTAAAATTTATTAAGCAGGGCCAAAAAATTAAGATCACCCTTTATAGAAGCTATTTTTTAAGACCTTTTTTATGAGGGACAAAATATCAAAATTAACCCATTTTTGGGTAATTTCAATTTAGGGACGAGAACAAAAATAACCCATCAGTTGAAACTATTTTCACCATATGATCAATGAAATTAATTTTCCACAAAATGTTCATTTTGGCCATTTACCTTTTTTTTGCTACTCTTTCTTTTCTTTTTTTCTTTTTCACTGCTCCATTTTTTATTTAAAAAAAGCGCTGCTTTATTTGTTTTTAAAATTTTGCTGCTCCATTTTTTTTTATATTTTTTTGCTGCTCCAGTTTTTTCTTTTAAAAAAATTAATTCTCTACTCTTTTATTTTTTCTCACTATTTTATTTTTTGGGAAAAGAACATATACCCCCCAAAAGTAAAATATTTACCCTTAAATGCCCATTACTTTCATACCTCTTTTTATTTTAAAATGACATATATATATTTTTTTCGCGCGAGCTAACGTTAACGCCCATTCTTTTTTGCTCTCTGATACCATCACAGTATATTACAGTATATGAATATACTTTGATAATATTAAAGAGTAACTGAGCAGTGTCTTCATTGAAAGACTGCTTCGTCCTCCTTGATACCATCAAAGTATAATATACTCTGGTGGTATCAAAGAGTAAAGGTTTGCTTCAGTCCTTCGATGAGATTACTCAATCATCCATGATACCATTACAGTATATCTACATACTGTCATGATATCATTGAGGTATGTCTCAGTTCTTCAATAATTTAATTTAAAAATAATTTTAAAAAGAATCATAATTTAGATACAATTGTTTTTTTAAAATTTGCAAAAAGAGAAACAAAAAAATTATAAAAATATATTTTCTACTAATTTAGAGTTTAATAAATAATTTTGTGACTTTAATAATTTTCTATTTAACTGTTTCTTATTTATTTCTTAAAAAAAGAATTCAATCCTATATGACACCGATAGGGTATCAATATACCGATGGAGTATCACAGAGGATTAAGCTCAATCCTATATTTTACCAAAAGGATATCATTATACAGACGGAGTATCACAGAGGATTAATTCATAGTAGTGATGTTGATGTCATGCTGACATCATGCGCGAAATAAGAAGGGAGAAAGTGGGGTAAGTGGGTAAATAATTTGGACCGCTGGTCCATTAAGCCTAAATAGATTGAGTTGAGTCCATTTTGGGTAAATAATTTTACAATTGATTCCATTTTGTGTAGTTTTTCCTTCTTTTTTTTGCAACTCTTTTTTTCCCTTCAAAAAATGATCTTATAAATTGATGCATTTTTTTGGTCAACGATCAAATATAATTTCTTAATATTGTAATTGCTACTATTTTTTTATCAATTAAATACAAAAAGAGTATTTTTATTTGTTATATAAAAATAGCATATTTTATACAACATTGATACATATATAAATTTTATACATCAATGATATAATTTCTATACACATCTTATACAAATACATATCATATACAATAATGATATAATTTTATACATATCATATAAAAAATATATATTATATACAATGATTATACAGTTTCTATATATTTTATACATATACATATTTTATACAACAACTATAGAGTTTCTATACACATCCTATATAGTTTTCATACATATAACTTATATAGATACATATTCTATACAATAATTATACAGTTTATATATAATTGTATAAAAACGGGGCGAAAACAAAAAAAAAGAAGTGAAACTATGGGCCGAAATGACCCAATAAGGAAAAGGGTCATGGGAGGGAGTTGTTATGGGCGGAATGGCCAAATAATAAGATGAGTTTGAAAAGGCTATTTTAGGTGGCATTTCTTTGTTAGAGTGGACAGTCCATGTCCAAAACCCTTTTAACTTAACCCGTGGATTGGATTGATAACAATTGTATGGACTAATTGTTAACCCAAAGTCGAATAGAATTTGGGCCCAATATGTGAACTTTTCTTTGGTCAAATTGACGTATTCCTCCCTCGACGGCCAACTTTCTAGGCTCTCCATTTTCCGTCGGCGAACTCCTTCCTATCTCTTTCTCCGGCGAATTCCACTTGTAAGAAACTCTCCAATCGATTTCATATTTTGTTTATTTTCTTCCCAATTTGTGTAATCTAAGTTTGAGTTTTTCAGATCATTTTTGTGACTACTGTTCTTCAAATGAAATATTTATCAAAATTCATAATTTCGTTATTGAAATTCTAGGTTTTAGGTCCTTCAAGGTTAGTATGTTTGAGAATCTTATAATTAATTGCTCTAATGATAATGCAACTATGTACTAGAAAGATTATTATATTGTATTTCAAGTAGCAAAAATTAGTTCTTGAAGCTTACAATATTTACTACATCTAGGAGTCAATTAGATCTTGTTTGATTATATAACTAGTTTCTGAAACGAAAAATTTTCCCGGAGATAATGTGGTGAACTGATTATAAGATATATTTGGAAGAAGAAGAAGTCGGAGTGGGGGATAACCTCAACTGAATGATTAATTTATATACTATATCTAGTTTTCGAAATGAAAAATGTTCCCGGAAACTGAATGATTAGTTTATATGCCTGTTCTGTAAATTATCAAAAATACTTGAGCTTGTTACTCTAGTGCACATGCTAGTACTTACTCAGTATCATTTTTAAAATGGTGGTGTCTGGGCCAGCTTGCCTGCACTTTGACTATTTGATCAGAAACTTGTTGTTTAGGCAGATGGGGAAAAACTACCAAGTTTTTTTTGTCTCTATTTGGATTTGAACCCTGGTCTCCCATGGTTTTAACCTATTTCTTTGACGCTTAGATCACACCCTTGGACACGAACATGCTACTACTATACCTTTGATATCCTGCTTCTTTTGTCTATCCATGCTTTCTCAGAATGATGGTATGGTTTCTTGTGATACTTGAAGCCAATTCTGATGGTAAAACTATAAGGGGTCGTTTGGTTTGAAGACAAGTTATGATGAGATTAGTTGTGTTGGGATTAGTTATGCTGGGATAAGTTATCCTGGTATTATTTTTCTTATTGAGTGTTTGGTTTGATGTATTAAAAATAATATGCATTGGATAATTTCTAAGAATAAATTACTTGTTTACAAAAATACCCTTCATCTTATTTAAAGGATGTGAAAAGTGATGTATAAAAAAGATTTGAGGGGGTATTTTTGGCATTTTAACTATTTTATTTTAGGATAAGTTATCCTAGGATTATTATTCCATCCAAAGGTAGGGATAACTTATCCCATCACTAAATATTAATCCTGGATAAGTTATCCCAAGCTTTGTAACCAAACAAGAGATTAAGAGGTACTAAAAATTTATCCTAGAATTATTTTATCTCATCCCTCACAACAAACATGCTCTAAATGAATCTTTCCTTGTCATTTCCTTGACAGAGGACAAATCGGGGCTTAGAGGGTTAGAGGTCAAATAATATCTGATACATTGTTGTAGATTCTTAAGAAAATTTTGCACTGGAAGCTTTGCATTAGTACCTCAAATGGACTCGGGGTAAAACCTAAGTGGTCCAATATTTGCGGAAAAAAAGAATACCTCAAATGGGTGATGTAGTTCTTTGATTATGATGTGTGGTCTCTGACTTGTTCCTCGAGGGATGTGAACTCTGTAAATAGGCAATAAGTTAAACATAAGAAGACATGAGTAGGAGAAAACCTGGGTGTTGCACTCACAATTCTTTAGAATTTAGCTTGGATCATCCATCTTCTATTGAAGTTGTAATTTTTATAGACACAGACAAGTTGAACATGGAGTCAAAAAAATCATTTTTTTCTCTTATGTTATTTGAACCTTTTCTGAGTTGTCAGCTCAATCCAACTCTTTCCCAAATGAAATGTTGAAGCACTAGTTAGGTAGTTGTTGTGGTTGATTGTTGATTGCCTAGTATCCTAACTTACAAAAATACGAAAGGGTTCTAGCATCATGGACGAATGAGGGTTGCTATGTGATAGAAGGATACCTACCGAAGTAAATTGAAGTTCTACGGAACAATTATAAGACTATCAATGTGATATGGTAGTGATTCTTGGGCTGCTAAAGTCCAACACATTCACTAGATGAGTGTTGTAGAGATGCGGATGCTAAGATGGATGTACCGTCATACAAGATCAGATAAGATAAAAATGATCATATTCGCTAGAAGGTGCAAGTAGCACGCAGTGAGGATACAATAGGAGAAAGTCGCTTCAGACGGTTTGGTCATGTCCTCGATCTACTGAAGCTCCAATCCTTATGTGTGATACTATTGTGTGTAAAGGTGTTAAAAGGGAGAGGCAGATGAAAAATTACATGGGAGAAAGTTGTCTTGAAAGACTTACATTTTTTTGGGATCAACGCAGACTTGGCTAAAGGTGGGGGATAGAAGAAGAAACTAATCCATATAGGTGATATTTCTAGTGCAGAATATGATGTACTCTTGTTAGAGTACTTTTAATATATTATATATATTACTTATTTTTTTCTTAGTTGATATGATGATGACATGAGTTGAGCTTAAATAGAGAAGTAAGAATTTGTATAGCGGACCTAAACTTTTTTGGGATTGAAATGTAGTTGTTGTTGTGTCTGCCTTATTTTACTCGCAAATGCGGGAGGAGCTTCTTCATTTTCTTATTCTGGTCAATTGTCACCTATTCTAATTTCCCAATCTACTTTAATAGGTTGACATTATTGATTTTGTTTCTTATCTTGGATCTTTTTGATAAGGATTTCTCATCTTGGATCTAGTTAGTTGGTTAAAGTTCTGGAGAAAGAGTTGGTTTCACTCCTAAACAAATGGAGGAGATGACGGGCCTCTTATTTTTATCACTCTTTGTCTTAAACAAAACGATAGACTTGTGAGTGGTTGGCTCTTAGTTTACATTGTGTCATGCATCAAAAAGAACTAATTGTCATTGAATGTTTGTAATGTATAAAAATCACCCATGCTCGGAGAGTTCAAAATCTCTATTAATCAAAAAGCAATGAATTGAGCTTTTGAAACAATTTTTGGATTTGAAACTTTAGGCACTAAAATTTTTTATGGACAACTGGGGAGAAAGAATATGTGCTCCCAATATCCTTTACCATGAGAAGAGCTCTTATTATTGCCTTGAGGGTTGTGTTGTAATCAGAGCATGAAATTTACTTCTAAGAGTAAGTGTAATTTTGCTGTGAACAGTTCATGGGAAGCAACTGACCAGTCTATATCACTCTTGTCAAACTAAATTGACTTGGAAATCTCTATCCCCCTGGAAAGCAACAGTAACCCTTCCTCTGCGTGCGGAGATATTGGACACCTTTCTGTTCATTGGTGGGAAACCTTGCGATAAAGTGTAGATCCAGTAAAGCATAATTGCCCTTGTCAGAAATGCGCTAAAAAATAGAAATTATAGGTAGAAAAAAGTTGAGCCTCTCTACCTCCACAAGGTAGGGGTATGACTGCGTACACACCACCCTCCCCACACCCCACTTGTGGGATTACACTAGATTTGTTGTTGTTGTAGGTAGAAAAAAGTCGAGCATCCGGAGAATCTTAGAAGCTCAGTTGATTGGCTACTTGAACTTTCACCTTGTTGGTGAGGGTCTGATTCCCCACCTTGTAATCCCCTCCTCAATTTCCCCTTCCCCTAACCCCAAGTTTTCAAAAAAAGTCGAGCATCCGTGGGAAAAAGGGAGAGTACTTGCATTGGTTGTGGTCTCAATGTTCTATAGTAGTAGCTATTTGCAGAAGCTATCAGGTTACCAAGGTTCAAAGCATAATTTGCCAAACTCTTACCTAAAAAAAAAGCATAACTTCCCAAACTCTCCGTCAAATGAAAGCATATGTAGCTTTTCTTCCAAATTTCTTTGTTTGATAAAACTGTTGCAGAAAATACTTGAATAAGCTTTACTTCCAACTTTGCAGAGTAGGAAAACATGATAGCCTTTCTCGAAACAATCAAGGCAATATTCTGACTGTTCACAGCCAAATTACCACATCTATGAAGTTTGAATGTGCTATCTATAAAAAAATCATTATTTGAATATACCACAGTGAAAAGGCTAGTCCGACTCTGAAGAGCATCTAGTGGTGCAACTTGCAATATGTATGCGTTTTAGTAGTTATAACCGCTGTACCTCCTTTTATTCATCTACTCGTGACTCTTTGGGTACTTTGATAGTTGAGAACTTGTGACCCTCTGGTTTGCAGTGCTTTGATAGTTGAGAATAATGTAGATCGCAATACAGTGTTGAAGTGTTTTTCTTCTCTGTTCCATCAACAATGTTGTTCATCCTGCTTGTCTCAAACCGTGAACTATTGTAATGTTATGAGTTTTCTACCTGTTGATTTTGCTGCTACTGATGTCACTGCTGATTTGATTTCCTCTAATGCCATGTCTAACACCGTCCTCTTTATATTTGGTTATAGATCTGAGGAACAATGGGCCGCAAAGCTGGCACCTTATATATTAACCCAAGGAACTTTGGAAGCCTTCAAAAACCTTGCGCGAAAGAAATGGTCGCGTTTCTTAATTGTTTGACTTTAAATCACAACAAGGACGAGAAATGTGGCAGGCAAAAGTCACTTTTGAGTACCTGCATGGAAGCTCAGGTAATTTGGAAGTCTTCTTTAGTTGAATAGTGAATATTGCTTTTTCCCTTTTCTTCTTTAATATGGTTCCTAGCAAAAGCTAATAAGTAACTCGTCGTTTTATACGAAAAAAAGATGAGCTTTTTCTTGATTTAGTGTGCCATAGAATCCAATAACTAACTCTTCTTGGTTATCAAAGATTAATTTGTGATAACTTATGTGCAGAGTGGCAAAAACAGAAAGCCCTGGGGTAGCATCAATTATCACCTACAGAGGCTTAACAGGGGAAGGAAGTAACTTGAATCGAGTTACATCCGCAGAGTGATGGCAGTTGGGGGCATGTTTTGAAATTTGTTACAGCGATGGTTTCTCCAATTTCTCAATGAACGACATTTTTTCCGAGATAGTTTGTAATATTTCGATTAATAGCTCGAATTCAAACTCAAAAAGGCAGTTGAGGTATCAGGTCCCAAGGAGCATTATTTAATTTCTATTTCAGTATGTGGATCTTTTGACGACTTACATTTGTAGCTTTAGAAAGTTGATACCCCCAATTTTTTTTTCTGTTCGTCTTATAAAAGTGCAAAAACTTGTGCTAGCAGGAATGGGCATGAGAAGGAATTGCTTCTTTGGCTTATAATGAAAATTATATATGAGATTTTTACCCTTTCAGGCACCCACCCAAGTTTATCATCAAGAGTCGTGTTTTTTTTAGCCCTTATGGGAATTGGCTCATATTGTGTATAATTTGAAAGATAGGTCATTTCCCCTATCTCCTTCAATCCAGTGTTGGTTAAACTCAATTTTGTCTGTATGAAGCTGAAATTGTGATCGGGTCAGGATTGCTCTCTGATTCTGGATATTTTTATTTTTATAAGATTTGGGAGGTAAAAGGCGTACTAGAAATGTATTTCGCGGCTGTTGAATTAGTGAATTTGAGTGTCAATTTTTGTGAAAAATTTGGATTTGTGTTGAAAAAGAAATTTTAAAGAAGATTTCTTTAAACCTACGGCCCTGCCTCCTTCCAAGAGTTTTACAATAAAGTAGGAACAAAAACAATTATCAGCTTGACTGAAAGACGCTGCCAATTTCTATCTAGCAAAACTCTACTTAACAGAAAAGGAGTGTCTTGGCTCCGACGTCTTTTTACACTTGAATCGTCTCCGTAGAATGTAAAATCACGTAAAAAAGCTCTCAAGAATGTTTCGACTATACAAGTGAAAAAGGAACACTCGACAAATTATCGGCTAACCACTGTGCATTATTCCCAAATTAGATGAACACTAAACGTGTGGTTGCAACTGTAACAGATTATTTTGTTTCCCGATGAACTTGTTACACTATTGCTTTTCGATTAGAATTCAGATACTAATCATTCGGTCATTGGAACTTCTCTCCCCTGTTAACTTGTAAAATATATACAAGTATGCCGTAAGCAAAGCTCAGGCAAAATGGGAGTTAGAATCTACAAAGTGCTCTTTAAAAAGTTAGATATTTCTCACATCAGGGTAAGAAAAGAGTGAGTCAAAAAATTCAGCGTAAAACTAGTAAATACGAGTAATGCATAACTAGCCATTGAAAATGCAAAATCGATGGCGCTACTTAAAGGGCACACCATCAAGGATGAAATCATTCAACAGCTTAATAAAGGAAAGAAACCAATATACCAACATCTCAAAAATATAAAAGTACTCAAAATAATAGTATCATAGTAAGAATAAAACTAGCATTGATCACACTTGACATACTTAATCAACCTCCTCAATCTTGGGGCCTGGACCGGTAGAACCAGCTGGAGCAGCATCATCATCATCCATAGGTGCACCTGCCTCACCATCAGCACCCTGGTACATCTTAGCAATGATGGGATTGCATAGGCTCTCCAGCTCCTTCATCTTATCTTCAAACTCATCAGCTTCAGCAAGCTGGTTGCTATCAAGCCATGTAATTGCCTGATCAATAGCATCCTCAATCTTTTTCTTGTCTTCTGGGCTAAGCTTAGAACCAATCTTCTCATCCTTCACAGTGTTCCTCATGTTGTAGGAGTAGTTCTCCAGTGCATTCTTGGCCTCAACCTTTTTCTTGTGTTCCTCATCCTCTGCCTTGTACTTCTCTGCTTCCTGGACCATCTTCTCAATTTCTTCCTTTGATAACCTACCCTTGTCATTGGTAATTGTGATCTTGTTCTTCTGTCCGGTGGTCTTGTCTTCAGCTGAGACGTTCAAGATGCCATTGGCATCAATATCAAAGCAGACTGTGATCTGAGGCACACCCCTAGGGGCAGGAGGAATACCAGAGAGCTCAAATTTACCCAGCAAGTTGTTGTCTCTAGTTCTTGCTCTCTCACCCTCATAAACCTGAATCAACACTCCAGGTTGGTTGTCAGAATAGGTAGAGAACACCTGCTCTTTCTTGGTAGGAATGGTGGTATTCCTCGGAATCAAGACAGTCATCACTCCTCCAGCAGTCTCCAACCCAAGAGATAGAGGGGTGACATCCAAAAGCAACAAGTCTTGAACCTTCTCATTTCCCTCTCCACTGAGAATGGCAGCTTGCACAGCAGCACCATAGGCAACAGCCTCATCTGGGTTGATGCTCTTGCAAAGCTCCTTCCCATTAAAGAAGTCTTGCAACAGCTGTTGTACCTTAGGAATTCTAGTAGATCCACCAACAAGAACAACTTCATGTACAGTGCTCTTGTCCATCTTGGCATCCCTCAAACATTTCTCAACAGGCTCCATACACTTCCTGAAAAGATCCATGTTCAACTCCTCAAATCTGGCACGAGTAATGGTGGAATAGAAGTCAACTCCCTCATATAGGGAATCAATTTCAATTGTTGTCTGGGCAGTGGAGGAAAGAGTTCTCTTCGCCCTTTCACAAGCTGTCCTCAATCTTCTGAGGGCTCTTGGGTTGCCGGTGATATCCTTCTTGTGCTTTCTTTTAAATTCCTGGACAAAGTGGTTCACCATTCTATTATCAAAATCTTCACCACCAAGGTGAGTGTCTCCTGCTGTGGCTTTCACCTCAAAGATACCCTCTTCAATAGTGAGGAGGGAAACATCGAAGGTACCACCACCAAGATCAAAGATCAGAATATTCTTCTCACCAACACTAGTGGCTTTTTTGTCAAGACCATAAGCAATGGCAGCTGCTGTGGGCTCATTAATAATACGCATGACATTCAAGCCAGATATGACACCAGCATCCTTAGTAGCCTGACGTTGCGAGTCATTGAAGTATGCAGGTACAGTAACCACAGCATTTTTTACTGTTGTTCCAAGGAAGGCCTCAGCAATTTCCTTCATCTTTATAAGAACCATGGAAGAGATTTCTTCAGCAGAAAACTGTTTCTCTTCTCCCTTGTAGTTCACAACAATCATTGGCTTGTCACCAGGTCCAGGAACAACCTTAAAAGGCCACAATTTGATGTCACTCTGTACAGAGGCATCACTGAATCTCCTTCCAATAAGACGCTTGGCATCTGTCATTGTAAACACCCAGTAAGCACTATTAAGTCAAAAGTTTCTTCACATACACAGCATGAACAACACTATAAAGCAAAGGTAACACAATCAACAAAGAAACAGGAGAAAAACATCAGATTCCAGAAAACTGAAAATGTCAATAACAACAGCAAGAACAACATGCTGTTTCCGATAGACCCCCTAGGCTCAAGACAATAACATAACAAATATTCATGAATACAATTAAACAAGTAGCAGTTCAAGAGGCCACATTAATGATTACATATTTTAGTGGAACAACCTATGGCTATGTCTAACAAACACGAACATGAAAATTACCATAAAAACATTAGCAGATGTAGTATTTAGACATGGGGCTGCGTCCACAGAAGCCAACTATATTAACATACATTTAATCTAGTAGCAATTTGCTACCACTCGCTCAAAATCATATCCTCCCTCCATTTCAATTTGTCTGTGTTACACCATTTTAAAAAGAACTCCTTTCTTGGGGTAAATATTTAATTCTAAATTATTAAATTTCAACTAACATGTTTAACCACACGATTAAAGGGCATCTTGGTACATTCTAAATATCTTTAATTTAAAAGCACACGATATTATTTATCTATTGGTTTGAAACAACTCAGATCTAACACAATTCTAGAACAGTCACCCTACAATCAAAACGAGATCTGTGACATATATAGATTGACACTACTTCCAACAGACATGAGATAATTAAAGCCAACCAACCAACTCTAAAGCAGTACAAATCGACATCCACAATAGTTCAAAACAACAGCTCTACAATTAATCAACAACAACAGTAATATTTAAAACAGAAGCAAAAAAAAAGTTAAGATCTAATAACAGATCTGAAACGTAAAAAAACTTACCAAATACAGTGTTAATAGGGTTCATGGCCACTTGATTCTTAGCGGCATCACCAATGAGACGTTCAGAATCAGTGAAACCAACATAAGACGGCGTCGTCCTGTTCCCTTGATCATTAGCAATAATCTCAACACGATCATGCTGCCAAACTCCGACGCAAGAGTAAGTTGTTCCGAGATCTATACCGATCGCCGGACCTTCACCTTTTCCGGCCATTGCTCAGCTCTTTTACTACTATACGACGACGTAAAACCAAAGAGAATAGAAAAGAATACTAGGAGGCGGCGGCAGAGAGTGAATGAAGTAAAGAATATGTTAGGGTTTGAAGAGAGGGAGTAGGGGTATATAATGGACTGGGCTTATTGGTTCTAGAATGTTCTTTTTACTACTTTTGGGGGGACTTGGTCATTTTATGCAGTATTGTTGGACCAGGAACCAACCACCTGCTTTGTGGGCCCCAAAACCGACTTCCACATACACGCTGCCACGTAGTTCATGTGATCGGAAAAAATATCGGCAAAAATGGATCTTATATTTATTTATAAAAATAAAGTCAAAAATATCCCTAATGTCTTAAAAGGCCTCATTTTATTGATGAACAAAAATTGTACTACATCAATGGCCCAAATCCAAAGTGATCCGGCCCTAAAGTAAATCAAAGCTAAAAAAACAAACAAAAAGGAAAGCAGCAAATACAATTAGACGAAAGCTCAACGGGAAAGTAGATGAAGTGGTGAAGTCTTCGAAGCTTCTTCTTTACTCGATCCGTGGCCGTTCATGGAACTCCAAGTGTCGCCATTGATGAACAAGAATGGCTCATCAAGGTTCCACCCAGGAGACCTAGAAATCGCTTTGAACTAACACTTCCCTTGGTGAATCTTCTTTGCTAAATTCTATATGTTGGGCAGATTCCACCTTAAGTCACCCCGAAAGCTATCACTGGATGTTGTGGTATCTATTACCACGACAAAGGACTTCTTCTGATATAGAGGAAAGTAGAAACAGACTAATCACTGTGGTAAGTTTTCTCAAAGAAAATTTTAAAAACTTGTGCAAGCTAGTTTCTTTAGGTGGATTTCCTTGATTAATCCCTAATTTATTCCCTTCCGCAGGTTAAACTTTATTTGAGATTGATACCACTGCGTGAAAAGAGGAAAATCAGTAGATAAGTCAATTCTTTCCGCATTTCTTTTTAGAACTTAACTTGTAATAGTGGGAAATATAATAGGAGAAATTTTGACTGTTTCTTCATAGCTGCATGCCTACCGAGTACTAGTAATTTATTATACTCACCTTACTCTTCGACATTTTTTCTGATACAGATCCCTGTACGAGTCTCTAGCATGGATCCTAATTCATTTGAGGTTTTGATGATTCATAGGCGTGGTGAGCTTCTTGCATTTGGAAGCTTGGCATGTTTCCTTCTCTATCTTGAATCTGTCTTTTCAGTTATTTAGACAGTGATGTACTAGTTTCAGTATTACTTCCCTTCTTCATTTTACTAAGCTCTTGTACACATGACACTAAGATCGTGGGGAATTGATGAGTTGCATACTTATTTAGATATGCAATAGTGAAAGCGAATTTTGGATTTTTTTTCATTGTCTTTATCTTATATTATGTTAGTTTAAGTTCTTTATTCTATATAAAGGTTGACTTAAGTACTAGGAGGGGATAAGGTAGGTGCCATCACAATACAACGACCGGTTCCGTCATTATTTTAGGAATCGCGATATCGTAAATTTAAGGAATAACTAAAATACGTTTTGATTTAAAGTGAGGTGACGTGACAGAATTTCAGACTTTTAAATTTTTATTTCGGGCTGACTTCATCCCGCTATAGCTAACAATTTACCGTTATAGCGTCGGCGCTGTAGCGGGCAGCCATCCGCTATAGCGGTAGGGCGGGAACCAGTAGCTCAACAATGCGAATTAATAAAAGAACTTCTCCTCCTCAGTTGGAAAAGATATGAGGGTTACTCCAAAAACCCTCCTAGGCTGCTCCAAAGCTTGGGAGCCATGAAGAGGAGGGATTTCGACTGAAACGACGCGAAACCATGGATTTTGAGCTTGTCATCGGATAGAAAACGCCTTCACGGAGCCAGAAAATACATGGTGCAGCTGCTTGGCGTCCAGGTAGACTAGGTTTTCTTTATTGAGTAGATTGACTCATTTCTATTTTCATATTTATTATATAAACTGAAAAGGAGAATCCATGCTTAGGCCTTCGGGCACGAAGTCTGGAGGTTTATTGTGGTTGAATTGGTTGAACTAGGAATATGATTGAGTTTGGATATTGGGTTGACATGTTCTGGGTTGTGTATGTTATTTGTGTATATAATTATGATGGACGATGACAGAGTTTTAGGGACTAGAATATCGGGAAGGTTCGGGGAACCGGAAGGGCTTTGGGAAATTAAATGACTAGAAAAAGGAAAGGGAAATTCCGGAAATGAATTGGTAGGAAAGGGTAGACTAATTAGAATGGATGAGTTACCTAGGTTAGGGGAGGTCTTCCCCATGTAGTTTCTCGGTCCTAGGAGAAGGTTCAGGAATGGGTGTATCTACTAGTATGTGCTAAGGGGTGAATTGGGTTTAGTCTTCGGACGAGATTTAAAGTTGAGTTTATATACCCGAAAT
This sequence comes from Jaltomata sinuosa, assembly GCA_003996215.1. Classification (NCBI taxonomy): domain Eukaryota; kingdom Viridiplantae; phylum Streptophyta; class Magnoliopsida; order Solanales; family Solanaceae; genus Jaltomata; species Jaltomata sinuosa. The sequence goes on along the minus strand of QJPP01001028.1, from coordinate 405,516 downwards.
GGGGGTAAGTGATGGTTATTGATTCCCTTATGCATTGTATGTTCGTGTGCTTTTGCTTAAGTATTGTATGAGTTGCATGCTTAGAGAGCGTTTTATAAATGTCTAAGTGTCCGGTTATCAGTCTTGTGAAATGAACTAGGTGTTATTGCTTGTTGGTCTACAAGTGTTGATTTATTCATTGTTTGTGACTGTTGAATTTCTGTGTGACATTCGGTTGGCTCGGGTATCACGCCTGGTACGGAATAACAAATGGTTAGCTCAGGTACCACGCCTGGTATGGAATAACAAATGGTTAGCTCGGGTACCACGTCTGGTACGGGATAATAAATGGTTGGCTCGGGTACCACGCTTGGTACGGGATACTATAATGATTGGCTCGGGTACCACGCCTGGTACGAGTTTAATTTATTGAATCGTTGTATGTTGATGATGGTTCCGTGAGTGAACCGGGTTGTGATTCTTAAATTGTAGCATTTGCATAGAGTCCATGAGAGGCCGGCCAGGTTATTATATTGATCTGTATATGGTCTTGGTGTAGACCGAGTTGCATATTTAACACTCATGCATTGTTAGAGGGATCCCAGGGTAGATCCGGACTATGTAAGAACACTACAACAAATTTAGCCTAAGACCACACTAATTCAAGACAACGCTTGAAAAGTATTGCTAAAAGTATCTGTGAGAACGCTTTTAAAGCGTGACCTTTGTACAGAGTTTTTGGCCACAAAAATATTGGCAACACTTATAAAGCGTTCTCTTTAATAGTATAAACTACACTTTATAAGAGTTGCCAAAATATAACACAATTGGCAACACTTAATTATACATATAACTACATTTTTAAAATGTAATATTTTTATAATTTTAAATGCAACACTTATAAGCGTGCCCTTACATTTCTTATAAAATTTTCACTAATATAATAATATTCCCTCCATGTATCTAAATTTACCCCCAAATTTTTAAAAGGCAAAATTCAACACCTTAGAAGCTGATTTTCGCCCAAATCTGAGAGCGACGATAGTAGGGTTTTTTCGCTCAAAAGCATCCAAAGGGTTTCTCGCGCATCACTTCTCCAAAATGATGAAATCGGCGGTGTTCTCCTTGCTTATATACCTCTGTGGAATCAGGTAGTGTTTTTTTTCTTTGCAAGTTTAAAGATTGAAATTTCTACAATTCCTTACAACTTTTGAACTCTGAAATCAGCTGTAGATATATAAACTCTGAAGAGGCCAAATACTAGGTAACAGAACTCTTTGACCAAGAGTTTTGTTTCTAATGATTTTTCTTTTATCTCCACTAATTGCTGCCCAGAATTTTATGCCCAGAAATTGTTTACTTCGGCTCCATGAAGTCTCCCACGACGTATATTATTCTATCAAGTTTCTTAGTTGTGTCTTGGTATCCCGATTTATGTCGGATGAGGAGTTGATGATGTAGTGAGAAATTAGTACTTTCAAGGTTTCAGGTCCTTGTGGATAGCGTCGCGACAAGCGTGAATCGGTTGTGCATTTGAAGCATAACCCAGCAGGTTTGGTTTGATGCTTTGGTAGATTTTTATGACCCTTTTAGTTTCTTAAATAAAAATTTATTTGTTTGGGTATTTATGTATTTGATTACCTAGTTTGTACCTTGCACTTGTCTCTCAGTATTCTATAGATTCCAGTGCCAATTGTGGATGTTTATCTGGTAGGTTTATGTATATGTAGGTGGAACCAAGACTGTCCGGCATGGACTCACAAACAGTATATATGTATTTGATTACCTAGTTGGAGTGTATTAACCAATTTGAAGTATCATAGTTCACAAGAAAAATACTAGTACCAAATTGCAAATTGTTGAAAAATAATCCTACAATATATTGTCTGCATTTAGTCCTAATCTTATGGAAGAATCCATTGAGTCATACCTAACTTCATTCAAATATACTTAAATGGTCTGGAATGAAAAAAGTGCAGTTCATGTTAAATGAGGAATTTGCTTTTCTGGTCCTTATCTTATGGAAAGTGCATTAACAGTTCTTGCCTTAGGAAAAATTTAAACGAAAATGCCTACACTTATTTTCATACTACAGGGAGGTAAACTACAGAGTGCCTACTACTGAGGTAAACTCCATGGATTTGACATGAATGTTCTTGAGCTGAGGGTCTACTACAAATAGCCTCACTACCTCTGTAGTAGGGGTAAGGTCTGCATAAACTCTATCCTCCCCAGACCCATTTTGTGGGACTACACTGCGTATGTTATTGTTGTTGTATTCTTTCTTAATTTTTAGGCTGTAGAGGATAGATCCCAACACATGAATTGTGCATCTGCTTTATCTCATTTGTGAGCGTTACCGGCTGTTAAGGTATTCCAATACTTTAATATTTCTTCCGGAACCACTGCCTTATTATATAAGTTAAATTAATATCTTAAACTCTGTGGTCTTCTCCATAACAAACAAACCCCACATATTTTATTCGTATCAATAAGAAATTTGCATCTCAATTGATGGAAAAAGATCAGTAAATTATTCCACTTCTCATGGCCATAGAAATACATATGGTAATAGAGAATTTCATGTCCAGTCTCCAATTTATAGGCAAAAATTCACACGTCCTTGAAGGTTTATAGAATTTAAGATTTTAGGCTATCATTTTCTCTTCTAATAGGAATCTGTACTATGCCATTGTGATCTTTGTCATGCTGATATTTAAAGTTATTTGTTAGATTTAAAATAGATGAGGTAAAGACGATTACCTTATAAACTGAACCAAAACCACCTTCCCATATCTTGTTTGCTGGGTCGAAATTCTTTGTCGTGACTTTAATCTGTCTACGAGTAAATAGTCCAGCTTGTAGATCCAGTATTTTAAGTTCTGTTCAAGAGGAAAAGTATCTCACTGTAAGCTAATGGCTATAATACTTTGTTTCTTCAAGGTTCATATAAGCTTTGGTCAAGTGCTTCAGATCATTAATGATTTTGAAAGCCTAAAATGAATAAATGATTGATGAGATGAACAAGAGAGTCAATAGAACGTAAAACATAACTTCAAGTATTTGAGCTGATATAATTTGGTACGAACTGAAATAATGGCTAGAAAGTAATTATGTATTTTAGCATTTAACTTGAGAAGATTATTGTTAACTCATAGGTCAAATAAAATGGATGAAAGGGATATTATGGTAAAACTTTCAAAAGGAAAATACTTATAGTTATATACCTCTATAAGCGGCTTTTTCGGCTAGACAACCTCCCTTGTACAAGATACCAATGATCATAAGGATAAGAAATATTGATCCAGCTATTGTCCCGGTCAATATGCCAACATGACTTTTACTCTTTTGAGCTGCAAAAGGTAGATGAGCAGGCAGAGGAGGTGGAAAATCTGCATGAAAAGTAAAAAATAATATGACATCTCAAGACTAGTGATGATTTCAGCAAAGCTTCAATGATTCGTGTATGCAATTTGAAACATTTTCCTTTGAAGTCTTAGTATAAGTCTTGATGCTGCCACTACCAGACAAGATTAAGGAACTGAACTGGGGACACTATAAGTGGTCTCCCACTGTATCCGAAATGCATCATGAAAGTTAAGGGTATATGACGTTTTTTAGGTTCTGGTACTTAAACATCCTAAAATAATAGTTGACAGCGGTTTCAAATGCAAATTGACTCAGTAGGAATAGAATTTATAGCCTCAAGATGAGTACAGAGCCTTAAAGAAAAGTAGAAAGTAGGATGACTATTACAGAATCTGTTGTTCCCCTACAATGGGGACCCCAAGGTGGTCATCCTGGGCAGTTTCCAGGTTATGATAACCATCAAAGATGACAATATTCATCTTGCAGCCTACAATATCTGCCTCTTGCCTATGGCAATTATCCTCCATAGCAAGCACCAATAGGAGAATTTGGTCTGGGTTGGGATGTGTCCTAAAAGCAATTTTTGAGATACTTAGATATACATTTAGGACTCACCCTGTCAACTCAAAAATCACAGCTTCTAAATTCTTAACTCATCACAAAGAAAAGTTTATTACAGTAGAATTCAAAAGCTATGTGGTAATCGTTAAGGCTACCAACGATGTTGAGTGACAGACATCTTAGAAGTGAGTGTTCTTTACTTTTTAACAGATCCAATACTATGGAAGGAAATATGAAAAATTTGATTTGAGGTTTTCATATTTATGAATAGTATTGTGTGTTTGGTGTTTGTATTTTTTGCTTTTAGGGAAATCATGTGATTTCTTAACTTGGATTCTTTTTTTTTTTGTGTAAAAGTTGTGTTTGCTAACCTGGGTTAATTTGGTTAATCACACTAGTTGTTAGGGATTTTACTTGTAAATATTTATATGTGTTTGTATTGTTACTGTAAAAATGTTGTTGGTAATATTGTGTTTTTGGTTCTTGCAGAAATTTTGGTTTATACATCAGTGGTGCGATCTCGTGTTGATGTTGCATACTGCATACATGCACTTGCAAGGCGATTGGCGAAGACACATAATTAGATGGTATGGATTGCGATCCAATTAGTTTAATCAACAAAATCATATTCTTGAGTGCTTTTTTGTGGATTTCATTTCTCTACAGGAGTGCATTTTTATCGTTTCTTTGATCTGAATGACTATTTTATGATTGTCACTCCGATTATTGGGATTTAGAGTGTAAAATTGGATTGTTTATGTTTTTCTTAGTACTATTGCAATATATTTCCCCCTCTTGCACTATACAACCTATGGTTGTATTAACATGCTAGCTATAGGGAAAAGTACATCAATATGTTTGGCTACAGCATAAAGAGTTGCACTTCAACAAGGATGGGTCAGCTATCAAGAAGCTGCAGGTGCACTTTTGACTAAAATTATCAACTGGCTTTATTACATATATTCATCTATACACATTGTTATATGATTAATTTTCTTGCTATCACAGAATGATGTGAACAAACTTGCTGATCTAGTTGGACTTACTCTTGGCCCGAAAGGCACGATTGTTGTCCTTGAGAGCAAGTATACAACAACAACAACAACAACAACATACCCAGTGTATTCCCACAAAGTGGGGCTTGAGAGCAAGTATGGCATGCCAAATATTGTTAATGAGGGAGTTACTGTGGCCAGAGGTGTGTTAATTTTCGTAAGGAAGATTTAGGTATTGTCATGCTCTATATAGTTGTTATATTTGTTTATGGCGTAATACATAGATAGACACCTTAATTTGGCCTCAACTGTTAAGTTGAAGTCTGAAGTTTTTTAGAAAAAATGTGTTTGTCAATGCCTAATAATATATACTGCAATGTATTTTTAAATTATGATGTTACTGAACTATAATATTCCTCCTCGCAATATTTTCCATGCTTATAGTAGTTTTCCGGCTAATCTGAAACTACTCAGGAAAATGATACAACTTTGTGCTTTGGTGCAACTATTTTATAGCTGGTCTAATCTAACATTCAAGTGGACAAATATTTTGAAAAGTTAGCAACTTTATATTTATCTACTACTTAAATAGGCTTATTGTGGTTTGTTGGGTGTGTTTTTGTTGCTCTTGACTAGGAGTACAACCCACAGGTTGGGCTTAACTTCATTGGAATTTAGTGGTATGAAAACTGAAAATTTACAATGTTTTTTTCTATCGATGCAAAATGAAGCAGTGTATCATGAAATGTGCTTTCGATTTGTTGAGCATGAATTTTTCTAATTTTCAATGTGTAGGAAAATGCGGATGATTAAATTTGAATGGTGGTCACAAGTCAATTCGATCTATTGAAGTGATTGATGAAGAGTTTTTGAACTATTGTTATGTTTGATAACATTTAGTTTTGTGGAATTCATTGCTAATATACATCTTTAAGATATTGCTTTATAAGCATGTATAGTACAAGACATTGTTTTTAAAAGTTTATTGCAAATCTATACATTTGAATCATTTATTTGCTAATTTAGTACTCCAGATCAATTATATATAAAGGATAATAATGTATAATGTAATTAATGAATATACGGAAAACAATTTTGTAATTTTTCAATCAGAAATCGTGGTATATAAATACTTTCATAGCCTAGAATACATTGCCATGCTCTATAAGTATTGTCGTAGAGGTGAAAAATGCTACGTTTTAGAAACGTGGCCAATAAGGAAGCAAATGCCAAGCTTTTCAAGTGTAGTTGTATGAAACAAAACTGTTGTTATATGAGGTACTTCAAAGCGTGGCCTTTGTACCTCATGGGCCACGCTTTTGAAGCGTAGCTGCTAAGGCAACACTTCAAAAGCATGGCCTAAGGTCAAAGGTTACGCCTCTTGAGGCCACCCCCTAAAAAGCATTGCCTAAAGTCCAAAAGTGTGGCCTTTGATCAAAGGCCACACTTTTTGATGATTTAGGCCACACTTTTCAAGGGTGGTTGAAGGCCTAAAATGTTGTAGTGAAAGATATATCGATGTGTTATGGTCATTGGGTATCATCAATGGGTGTTGACTGTTACTTGTGGTTGATAAGCTAAGAGGAAGATCGAGAGTCTGGAGTTGTATTGCTAGTTAGTATTATTATGTTGGGAATTTGTCTTAGGGACCCCTGAGAGGTCCGGAGTACTTGTTAGTAGCACCATGAGTGTGGTTGGTTTGGGTTGGCAGTTACTGGGTTGTTTCTGGGAGCTTAGTCATAGGGATTGGTTGAGTAGACGGAGTGGCAGTCTGAGTCTGGACTTAGTAGTTGGGCTAGTGCAAGGTGCTCCACCGCTCCCTCCACCGCCGCTCCCTCTACCGTCGCTCCCTCCACCGTCAGCCTCCTCCCTCCAACCTCCTCTGATTTTGAGGTTAGTTGTTTTGTTTATTTGAAGGTTAGGGTTTAATTTAGGTATTTTTATTTTGGAAAATTGATAGTGAATTCTAGACTAGAGTATGTTGTTGTTGTTGAATTCTAGACTAGGGTGTATATATTGTTGTTGTTGTTGTTGAATTCTAGACTAGGATTTTGAGAAATTGATAGTGAAAATTGATATGTGAAAAAATTGATAGTGAAAAATTTCTTTTTTAGATTATATTCTTAATTTATGAACTTTAATTAGTTTAGGCTTGCTATTAGTTTGTGAACTTTATAGTTTAGGCTTGCTATTAGTTTGTGAACCTTAGTTTAGGCTTGCTATTAGTTTGTGAACATTAATTTAGGGTTGCTATTAATTAGTTTGTGAACCTTAGTTTGGGCTTGCTATTAGTTTGTGAACCTTATTTTAGGCTTGCTATTAGTTTGTGAACCTTAGTTTAAGTAAATGCTTGCTATTAGCTTGTGAATCTTAGTTTTAGGTTCTTTTTTGAACTTGAATTATATAGGTTCTTGAATTAGCTAGGTTCTTGAATTTGGAATTAGGTTCTTGAATTAGATTATTAACTTGAATTTGGGAACTTTAAATTTGAAATAGGTTCTTGAATTAGTTTTGAGTTTTGTTTTAGAATCTTGAATTAGTTTTCAACTTTAACCTTTTGAATTAGGTTCTTGAATCTTAGTTTTTTTAAGTTAAACTTTTTAAAGTTAAGTTTGTTAGTTTAAATTGTTAGTTTTGGATTAAGAATTAGTTTTCAACTTTAGGTTCTTTTTTGAACTTGAATTAGGTACTTGAATTTGAAACTTGAATTTGGAATTAGAATTTGGAATTAGGTTCTTGAATTAGATTATTAACTTGAATTAGGTTCTTGAATCTTAGTTTTTTTAAGTTAAATTTGTTAGTTTAAATTGTTAGTTTTGAGTTAAGAATTACTTTTCAACTTTAGGTTCTTTTTTGAACTTGAATTAGGTACTCGAATTTGGAACTTGAATTTGGAATTAGGTTCTTGAATTAGATTATTAACTTGAATTAGGTTCTTCAATCTTAATTTTTTTAAGTTAAGCTTTTTTAAGTTAAGTTTTTTTAAGTTAAGTTTGTTAGTTTAAATTATGATTTTGAGTTAAGAATTAGTTTTCAACTTTAGGTTCTTTTTTGAACTTGAATTAGGCACTTGAATTTGGAACTTGAATTTGAAATTAGAATTTGGAAGTAGGTTCTTAAATTAGATTATGTAATGCCCCAGAACTTCCAAGCCCAGACTTAGCTCAGAAAACCAGAGAAAAATAAAAATTTCCAACTATCAGTAGAACCACGAGTCACTCCCACGAGCCGTGGAACAGTCCACGAGTCGTGGACTGGACTCGTAGAATAAAGATCAGAGGCCTGCTCCTCTGAAGTTCGGACCATGACTCATGATCACGGACCGTAGAAGTTTCCACGGATCATATATGCCATCCGTGGAAACCCTTTCCAGTAGCCCAACTTTAAGTCTTCAGGAACCACGAGTGGGTTCCACGACCCGTGGAAGCTTCCACGAGTCTTGAACCCAATTCGTGGAAGTCATTCCAGTAGCTCATATTTCCTGCTCAGGAACCATGACAGGGTTCCATGAGCCGTAGAACCCATCCGTGGAGCCTGAGACACGAATTTTTCAGCAGCTTTTAAATTAGTTTCTTAGGGGTATTTTAGGGAATATCATTCTGAAATTAGCTTCGACTATAAATAGCCTTAGGCTTATTTTATTAAGTCTAATACTCCAAAATAAATCAGATTCCCTAAATTCAATTCTCAAACAGAAAAGAAGCGTCTTCTCCAAATTTCCAGGCCTAGAGTTCTCTCCTCCAAGCTCAACTTCAGATTTCTTGCAGGGATTTTCATCCACCAGGTATGTGGGTATTCATTAAGGGCTTAGTTTGCCCTTATGCCCAAAAATCTCAGGCTTTTAAAGTAATTGTTCATGGTTTTGGAACTAGGGTTCTTTCCCTTTTTAACAGATTGCTACAGAAATCCATAATCATGATCCCCATATGAACTAAACCCTATTTTATGTGAAATGTACTATGTTCTACTAATTTGCATTAGTTCTTACCGTGGTTTGAAAAATTTGGAATGTAGCCCTAAGTTGTAGTATTTTCTCAAGTAATAGTTTTTCCTCAAAAATTATCCTAGACTACTAGATTTGAGTTAAATACGAGGATTCAGTCAGATTTCAGTTTATTTCAGTATTTTAGAAATTAGCATGTCAGACCATTTTAGTCCTATCTCAGAAAACTTAGGACTTCGGTTTTAATGAGCTATCAGCATTCAATTTGGTATTAGTGTTAGCACCGAGTTGGACTAGGGTTCAGCGTACCCTTAAGGTCCCAGAACTACGTGCTAACGTAGGTTTATAAGTCCCCTCTGTTGGGCATCAGATTTAGTGATCACGCCACAGTCATGCCTTTATACCCTGGCAAGGTATATTGGGTCCTCTCAATGGGACGTATACATCGGATTCCATGTTTTGCTCACGTGGTTTATGTCAGTTAATAGACTCTCCCCACAATGTTAGTTTTAGTTAAGTGCATTAAGCCCTAAGTTATATTTACTTCAGCTTTCGACAAGTACTTTCAGATTTTCTCTTGCATTCCAGTCGTTTATGCATGGTTATATTTTGGGCGTATGTACTACGGTCTAGTTCAGTTTACAGTTTTCCTATATTTTAGCATATTTACTTTTCAGTCAGCATTGCATATACCTCATACTCAGTACATTCAAAGTACTGACGCATACTCTATGTGCTGCATCCTATCATGATGCAGACTCAGGTTCTCAGCTTCAGCCTCGTGATTAGTTCGCCCCGGTGCCACATCAGTAACAGACAGTGGTGAGTCCTCATCATCCGAGGACATATCTTTTACATGCTTTTTGAGTAGTTAGTGCCTTTACCTTCAGTATTTTAGAGTTAGCCGGAGGTTTGTCCCAACAACTCATCAGTATTAGAGGCTTTTCAGACATAGAGTCAGACTTAGTTGATTTGGGTTGTTCTGCTTGTAGACAACTATTTATTTAGATATTCTATTCTCAGCTGAACTCTTTTTAGATTATGCTCTTTATTCAGTTATGCTTCCCCTTGTTTAGAATTATATTCAGTATGTTTGTGATATGCCAGTTTCAGGGTTAGCTTGGGGTCACTTGTGATCCTAGGTCCCGTGTTACGCCTAGGGTCTAGTCTCGGGGTGTGACAAACTTGGTATCAGAGCATCAGGTTCAAGAGTTCTAGGATGTCTAAAAGCATCACTAAGTAGAGTCTCTCTAATGGGTGTGAAGTGCGCCACACTTATGAGGGAGAGGCTACGAAGTGTTCTAAGAAAAACTTCACTTCCTTTGCTATCTTTATCGTGCGACTGAGTGTGAATCAACTTCTCCCTTATAATCCATTGTTATGCGTTTCAGATCATGCCTCTTCGTAGAGCTAACGCACGCAATGCTAACTCAGTTCCTCTAGTCCCGGACCATGAGGTTACGAATGCAGAGTTCCATAATGCGATTCAGCTGTTGGCTCAGACAGTTGCCACTCAGGCTGATCGACAGGCCCCAATTCCTACGAACCCCGCTGGTGGATCAGCTGCAGCCAGGGTTCGTGATTTTGTTCATATGAATCTGCTGGAGTTTCTAGGGTCGAAGGTTGGTGAAGACCCACAAAATTTCATTGATGAGATAAAGAAGATTCTTGAGGTGATGTAAGTGACTGGTATTGATAGTGTTGAGTTAGCATCTTATCAACTCAAGGATATGGCTCACATTTGGTTCACGCAGTGAAAGGACAACATGGGTGTGAATGCAGCTCCTGTGACATGGGACTGTTTTACTAAAGCTTTTCTGGACAGGTTTTTCCCGAGAGAGTTGAGGGAGGCTAAGGCCCAGGAGTTTATGAACTTAAGGCAGGGGTCCATGACAGTCCAGGAATATGGGCTGAAGTTTACTCAGCTCTCCAGGTATGCTCCGCATATGGTAGCCGATCCAAGGGCTCAGGTGGGCAAGTTCTTGTTTAGAGTATCCGATCTAGTGAAGACAGAATGCAGAAATGCTATGTTATTGAGAGATATGGATATCTCCAGACTGATGACCCATGCTCAGCAGGTTGAGGGAGACAAGCTCAAAGAAATGGCTAAGGACAACAAAAAGGCTAGGACAAGTAACTATGAATATTCTTAGCAGAGGTCGAGCGGTGGGAGTCGCTCACAGTTTCAGCAGAGGTCCGCAGCCCCAGTGCCTTCATCAGCTAGTGCTCCATCTCCCAGGCCTCGACATAACCAGTAAAGAGGAGCATCAGGCTCAAAGTCTCAGGCCAGTATTTTAGGTAATCATACCTTTCCATCCTGCCCAAAATATGGTAAGAACCATTTGGGTGAGTGTCTTGCTGGCAGAGAGGGGTGTTTTGGTTATGGTCAGCTCAGTCAGGGGTTGAAGGACTGCCCCTCCACCAAACAAGGACAGGGAGGTGACAAATCTCAGTCTACTATTTCAGTAGCTTCAGCGGGTCACCCCTCTCAGCAGGGTGCCTCGTCTGTTATAGGTGGTGGTCAGCGTCAGAACGGATTATATGCTCTTCAGACTCGACAGGAACAAGAGGATTCTCCCAATGTGGTCACGGGTACATTGCAAGTTTTTCATTTAGATGTTTATGCACTGTTAGACCCAGGTGCTACTCCATTCATAGAAGTGAACTTCGGTGTCAGTCTCGAAATCCTCCCAGAACCCTTCTTTGTCTCTACCCCAGTTAGTGACCCAGTTATAGCTAGACGGGTATACAGAAATTATCCTGTCACAGTTTCCCAGAAAGTCACCTCAACAGATCTTGTAGAGTTAGAAATGGTAGATTTTGATATCATTCTAGGCATGGATTGGTTACATTCCTGTTATGTCTCAGTCGATTTTAGAACTGGAATCGTTCGGTTTCAGTTTCCTAACGAGCCAGTCTTAGAATGGAAGGGTAGTAACTCAGTGCCTGTAGGTCGTTTCATCTCCTACCTTAAGACCAAAAAAATAATTTCCAAAAGGTATATCTATCATCTTGTTCGGGTTAAGGATTCAAACTTTGAGACCCCAACTCTTGAGTCAGTCATAGTGGTGAATGAGTTCCCAGAAGTGTTCCCAAAAGATCTTCTCGGAGTTCCTCCCGAAAGGAAAATTGACTTCGGAATAGATCTCCTTCCAGATACCCAGCCCATATCGATTCCTCCTTACATAATGGCTCCAACTGAGCTTAAGGAATTGAAAGAACAGCTGAAAATACCTTCTAGATAAGGGCTTCATCAGGCCTATCATCTCTCCATGGGGTGCTCCAGTGTTGTTAGTGCGTAAGAAAGATGGTTCTCTCAAGATGTGCATTGATTACCGTCAGTTGAACAAAGTCACAATCAAGAATAAATATCGTATCCCTAGGATTGATGACTTGTTTGACCAGCTTCAGGGTGCTAGTTGCTTTTCCAAGATAAACCTCAAATCCGGCTATCATCAGCTCAGAGTCAGAGGTAGTGACATCCCGAAGATAGCCTCCAGGACTCGGTATGGTCACTATGAATTTGTAGTTATGTCTTTTGAACTAACCAATGCTCCCATATCCTTAAGACCTCAGATTCGGCTATCATCAGCTCAGAGTCAGAGGTAGTGACATCCCGAAGATAGCCTTCAGGACTCGGTATGGTCACTATGAATTTGTAGTTATGTCTTTTGAACTAACCAATGCTCCTATATCTTTCATGGTCTTGCTGAACAGGGTGTTCAGACAATATTTGGACTTGTTCGTCATTATCTTCGTTGATGATATCCTTGTTTATTCTCGAAATGAGGAAGAGCATGGGAATCATCTGAGGGTCGTTCTGCAGACTCTCAAGGACCGCCAGTTGTTCGTCAAGTTCAACAAGTGTGAGTTTTGGTTGAAATCAGTCGCTTTTCTTGGTCATGTGGTGTCTAGTGAAGGCATCCGAGTTGACTCTTAGAAGATTGAGGCAGTAAAGGGCTGGCCCAGACCCACCTCTCTGACAGACATCAGAAGTTTCTTGGGTTTGGCTGGTTATTATAGGAGGTTCGTAGAAGGATTTTTATCCATAGCTGCCCCATTGACCAAGTTGACTCAGAAGAATGTCAAGTTTCAGTGGTTAGATGAGTGTGAGAAAAGTTTCTTGGAACTGAAGACTAGGTTGACTACAACTCCTATCTTGACTCTACCAAAGGGTTCAGATGGTTATGTGGTTTATTGCGATGCATCCAGAGTCGGCCTGGGTTGTGTTTTGATGCAGCAGGGTAAGGTCATAACTTATGCTTTCAGATAGCTTAAGGTCCTTGAGAAGAACACATGACTCATAACCTCGAGCTTACAACTGTTGTGTTTGCCTTAAAAATCTGGATACACTACTTGTATGGTGTTCAGGTTGATGTGTTCATAGACCATAAGAGCCTCCAGTATGTATTCACCCAGAAAGAATTGAATCTTCGTCAGAGGAGATGGCTTGAGTTCCTCAAAGATTATGATATGAATGTGTTCTACCATCCGGGTAAGGCCAACATAGTGGCTGATGCTCTCAGTAGAGTGTCTATGGGTAGTGTATCATATGTCGAGGAAGAGAAGAAAGAATTAGCCAGAGTGGTTCATCGGCTTGCTCGCTTAGGAGTTTGCTTTATGGACACGTCAGATGGTGGTGTGATAGTTCAGAATGGGTCAGAATCTTCATTGGTAGCGGAGGTTAAGGAAAAGCAGGATAGTGATCCCACATTGCTTTAGCTGAAGGGTGCAGTTCATCAGCAGAGAGTTGAGATTTTCTCCCAAGCGGGAGATGGTGTGCTTCGTTATCAGGGTCGCTTATGTGTTCCTAAGGTAGGTGAGTTGTGGCAGCAGATCCTTTTAGAAGCCCATAATTCCAGATATTCCATTCATCCAGGTGACACTAAGATGTACCGTGATCTACGAAAAGTCTATTGGTGGAATGGCATGAAGAGGGACATCACAGATTTTGTGGCTAAGTGTCCCAACTGTCAGCAAATTAAAGTAGAACATCAGAAGCCAGGAGGTGTGACTCAGGAGATTAGCATTCCCACTTCCAAGTGGGATAGCATGACTCCATTTGGGTGATAGTGGATAGAGTCACTAAGTCAGCTCACTTCTTGGTAGATAAGACTACAGATTCAACGGAGGATTATGCCATACTCTACATCAGCGAGATAGTCAAGTTGTATGGGGTTCCCTTGTCTATTATCTCAGACAGGGGTCCTCAATTTATATCTCATTTCTGGAAGTCTTTCTTAAAAGGTCTTGGTACTCAGGTGAATCTGAGTACAACATTTCATCCGTAGACGGATGGTCTGGCAGAGCGTACCATTCAGACCTTAGAGGACATGTTGAGAGTTTGCGTGATCAATTTCAAAAGAAGTTGGGATGATCACCTACCTCTCATAGAGTTCGCCTATAATAACAGTTTCCACTCCAGTATTCAGATGGTCCCATATGAGTCATTTTATAAGCGTAGATACAAATCACCGGTTGATTGGTTCGAAGTAGGTGAAGCAGCCTTGATCGGACCAGATTCGGTTCATGAGGCTATGGAGAAGGTCCAGATCATTAGGGAGAGATTGAAAACAGCTCAGAGTCATTAGAAGTCCTATGCAGATGTGAGAAGAAGGGACTTAGAGTTTGAGATCGATGATTGGGTTTCCTGAAAGTGTCACTCATGAAGGGGGTGATGAGATTCGACAAGAAGGGGAAGCTCAGTCCCAGGTATGTAGGTCCTTAGAGAATCTTGAAAAGGGTTGGTAAGGTGGATTATGAGTTAGAGTTGCCAGCAGAGCTAGCAACGGTTCATCCAGTCTTTCACATTTCCTTGTTGAGGAAGTGATCCTTTTCAACTTCCTTCTCCTGAAATTTTCCCCATTTTGTCTAGAATGCTACCACAAGGATATATGGACTCTTTATTTCATCTTCGGTGGCATTGCTGGAGTGATGGGCACATGCTTCATGCATAGGCATAAGTGATCCGACAGGCACTCTCCGGACATGAGTTCTGGCCTAATGCTCAATAGGGCAGTGAGAAGGCACTGATGTGAGGTTAAAGTTTTAACCAATGCTTAATACTGTCCATAAACATTCTACTCCCATAATAAGGCAAGAAAGCGAAAAATTTCAAAAAAGGAAAATCCCCGCACTATTCCTCCCCACTAAAAAGAGCGATTGAGAATCTCGAGACAGAATAAAGCGTACATAATAAAGGCGCGGTGTTGAAATTGTTGAACCGGAGAAATGAGTTGGAAAGGAAATGTGTGGGTGATCCAGCATCGATAGTACCTTTAAAGAGTGTGGCTGTGAAGGATAGCCTCACCTATGAGGAGGTTCCCGTGGAGATTCCTGACCGTCAGGTTCGTAGGTTGAGAAATAAAGAAGTCTCCTCAGTAAAGGTTTTGTGGAGGAATCAGTCCATAGAGGGAGCTACTTTGGAAGCAAAAGCAGCCATGATGGCTAAGTATCCTCACCTCTTTCCTTCCACTTCAGTTTCAGCTTGAGGTAATAGTTCCTCTCCAGTCTTTCAGTTAAAATCTTTCATAATTCAGTATTAGTACCTTATCCCTTCAGTTATCCTTGCATTTCAGCATAGTTGCATGTTCATAGGACTCAGTTCAGTTATATATCAATTTCTAATACTCAGTTGGTAGGGATTAAAGCTCTTTCCCCCCAAACTCAGCTTGTTTAGCCTTCATTCGGGGACAATGATCCCAAGGGGGAGATATTGTAATGTCCCAGAACATCCAAGCCCAGACTTAGCTCAGAAAACCAGAGAAAAATAAAATTTCCAACTGTCAGTAAAACCATGAGTCACTCCCACGAGCCGTGGTCTGGACTCGTGGAATAAAGATCAGAGGACTGCTCCTCTGAAGTACGGACCACGACTCATGATCAAGGACCGTAAAAGTTTCCACGGACCGTAGATGCCATCCATTGAAACCCTTTCTAGTAGCCCAGCTTTAAGTCTTTAGGAACTACGAGTGGGTTCCACGACCCGTGGAAGCTTCCACGAGTCATGAACCCAACTTGTGGAAGTCATTCCAGTAGCTCATATTTCCTGCTCAGGAACTACGACAGGGTTCCACGAGCCGTGGAAGTTTCCACGAGTCGTAGAACCCATCCATGGAACCTAAGATGCAAATTTTCCTGCAGCTTTTAAATTAGTTTCAGAGGGGTATTTTAGAGCTTTCCTTCTGAAATTAGCTCCGACTATAAATAGCCTTAGGCTTATTTTATTAAGTCTAATCCTCCAAAATAAGTCTGATTCCCTAAGTTCAATTCTCAAACAGAGAAAAAGTGTCTTCTCTAAATTTTCAAGCCTAGGGTTCTCTCCTCTAAGCTCAACTTCAGATTTATTGCAGGAATTTTCATCCACCAGGTATATGGGTATTCAGTAAGGGCTTAGTTTGCCCTTATGCCCAAAAATCTAAGGCTTTTAAAGTAATTGTTCATGGTTTTGGAACTAGGGTTCTTGCCGTTTTTAATAGATTGATACCGAAACCCGTAATCATGATCTCCATATGAACTAAACCCTATTTTATGTGAAATGTACTATGTTCTACTAATTTGCATTAGTTCTTATTGTGGTTTGAAAAATTTGGAATGTAGCCCTAAGTTGTAGTATTTCCTAAAGTAATAGTTTTTCCTCAAAAATTATCCTAGACTACTAGATTTGAGTTAAATACGAGGATTCGGTCAGATTTCAGTTTATTTCAGTATTTTAGAAATTAGCATATCAGACCATTTTAGTCCTATCTCAGAAAACTTAGGACTTCGGTTTTAATGAGCTATCAGCATTCAATTTGGGAGTAGTGTTAGCACCGAGTTGGACTAGGGTTCAGCGTACCCTTAGGGTCCCAGAACTACGTGCTAACGTAGGTTTATAAGTCCCCTCTGTTGGGCATCAGATTTAGTGATCACGCCACAGTCATGCCTTTATACCCTGGCAATGTATATTGGGTCCTCTCAATGGGACGTATACATTGGACTCCATGTTTAGCTCACATGGTTTATATCGGTTAATAGACTCTCCCCACAGTGTTAGTTTCAGTTAAGTGCATGAGGCCCTCAGTTATATTTAGTTCAAATTTCGACAAGTACTCTCAGATTTTCTCTTGCATTCCAGTCGTTTATGCATGGTTATATTTTGGGCCTATGTATTACAGTCTAGTTCAGTTTACAGTTTTCCTATATTTTAGCATATTTACTTTTCAGTCAGCATTGCATATCCTTCACACTCAGTACATTCAAAGTACTGACGCATACTCTATGTGTTGCATCCTATCACGATGAAGGCTCAGGTTCTCAGCTTCAGGCTCGCGATTAGTTTTCCCCGGTGCCACATCCGCGACAGACAATGGTGAGTCCTCATCATCCGAGGACATATCTTTTACATGCTTTTTGAGTAGTTAGTGCCTTTACCTTAGGTATTTTAGACTTAGCTGGGGGCTTGTCCCAGCAACTCATCAGTATTAGAGGCTTTTAAGACATAGAGTCAGACTTAGTTGATTTGGGTTGTTCTGCTTGTAGACAACTATTTGTTCAGATATTTTATTCTCAGTTGAACTCTTTATAGATTATGCTCTTTATTCAGTTATGCTTTCGATTGTTTAGAATTATATTCAGTATACTTGTGATATGCCAGTTTCAGGGTTAGCTTGGGGTCACTTGTGATCCTAGGTCCCGTGTTACGCCTAGGGTCTAGTCTCGGGGCTTGACAAATTATTAACTTGAATTAGGTTCTTGAATCCTAGTTTTTTTTTAAGTTAAGCCTTTTAAGTTAAGTTTGTTAGTTTAAATTGTTAGTTTTGAGTTAAGAATTAGTTTTCAACTTTTGGTTCTTTTTTGAACTTGAATTAGGTACTTGAATTTGCATCTTTTATTTAAAATTAGGTTCTTGAATTAGATTATTAACTTGAATTAGTTTCTTGAATCTTAGTTTTTTTAAGTTAAGCTTTTTTAAGTTAAGTTTGTTAGTTTAAATTGTTAGTTTTGAGTTAAAAATTAGTTTTCAGCTTTAGGTTCTTTTTTGAACTTGAATTAGGTACTTGAATTTGGAATTAAGATTTGGAACTTGAATTTGAAATTAGGTTCTTGAATTAGATTTATTAACTTGAATTAGGTTCTTGAATCTTAGTTTTTTTGAGTTAAGCTTTTTTAAGTTAAGTTTGTTAGTTTAAATTGTTACTTTTGAGTTAAAAATTAGTTTTCAACTTTAGGTTCTTTTTTGAACTTAAATTAGGTACTTGAATTTAGAATTAGGATTTGAAACCTGAATTTGAAATTAGGTTCTTGAATTAGATTTATAACTTGAATTAGGTTCTTGAATCTTAGTTTTTTTAAGTTAAGTTTTTTTAAGTTAAGTTTGTTAGTTTAAATTGTTAGTCTGTGTGAACCTTAGTTTAATTAGGTTAATGCTTGCTATTAGTTTTCATCTTTAGGTTAGTGTTAGTTTTGAATTAGGTTCTTGAATTTGGAAATTTTGAATTAGTTTTGGGTTATGCATACAGATGTCATCAGGTGATGGTGATCGAGATCATCCTAGTAAGAGTACTACCAAATCTAGTAAGTCTAGGATGAGATCTAGGAGGCCTATAGAGCATGACAGGTCGTCTTTCATCTTCGCTACAAATTCGCTCTACTCCACCAGTGTCTATCCCCTATGGCATTGGAAATTCCACAGATTATCATGGTCCTAGACCCACTACTTCTCATCACATGACTTTCATGCCTACACCCACTATGCCTCCGCCACATGGCAGCGGGTCTACCAGATTATCTTCTGGTATGCCATCCCCACGTGATTCTTCTTCCCCCCACATATCAGGCTTGCGACTTAGAGATCATACCAACTCTGAGTCTGACACACAGACTTCTACTCCCCCATTGACTCAGTGTTATAGACTTTCGTCATTACCTGCATCATCACTTTCTGAGGAAGAAGAGGAGGTGAATCTGAGACCAGGCGAGAAGGACGCCATTGGTAGAGTCATGATTCAGCCTGATGGATCATCGTAAGTTGTTTTCTAATTAATTGATAAGTTTGTTTTTTCATCTTAATTAATTATTTATCACTTGATGACATGATTATTATTTTCTTTACAGGTGGTATCCCACGAAAGAGCCTCGACGTGCTCTAAAGGAGGCAGTTAGGAAGTTTTCTACAGAACCTTGGAGCTCCTGGACAGAGATTCCAAAATCGATCCAACAGGCCATGTTTGATGAGTTTAAGGTATATACATATATATTAACTTTTCATAATATACACACATACACATAAACATATATATATATCATCTAACACTAATCATTTCTCTCTTTCAGACAATGTGTACTTGGAAGTGAAAGTACAATAAGATCATTTCCACTACATTCGAGAGGAAGTCCAGTGTCAGGCTACGCCAATGGCTTAAAAAAATCTGGGATAGTAAAGAGTGTGGATATTGACTTTTACCTCATCTTCACGAGCAACTTAAAAAATATTAGGATTTGAAAGAGTTCAGAGCATTGTCTGAACAAGGCAAGAAAGCCAAGAACAGTGTCAAAATTTGATCGTTGCACACTATGGGTGCAAAGAGTGTAGCGGACGTTGCAAGAGAAATGGTAAGTAAATAATATTAACTTTTTTAACTTATATGTTTATATAAACTTGATTAAATAATATTAATTACTTGATTATGTTAAATTTTATTTTGTTTGCAGGAGAAGGAATTGGGGCGCCCTCCGACTCATACTGAGCTCTTTAAGATAGGCCATGTAAAAGAGAAAAAAAATGAGTCAGATCAGATGTATGGATTGAGCAGAGGGCTCAAGACGCCTATGTAAGTTTTAAAGTTTAGATATAATTAAAGTACTAACATATATATTTATTTATTTATTTATTTATTATGTATATATTATAATTTTTATTTTTTTATATGCAATATGAGTTTAGACGTGTTTTGTCTGAGTACAGCCAGACTCAGCAAGGTCTGAGCTTGCCAACCGAGCCTACAAAGGAGGAAGCCACTCAAATATGAATTGAAAAGTGGAAGGAGGGAGACAAAAGGAGAAAGTCTATGGTCTAGGCTCTGGGAATAATTTGCGACGAATCCAGTCAGGACTGGCAGGTATTGGATCCTCGCGCCAGGCTGAGGCAGTTGATGGTGTTTAGCTTGCACATATGTCGCAGCAGATCGCAAATCTTACTTAGGCCTTGGCAGAATCTGAGAGAAAATGGACTGAGAGCAATGAAGATTTGTCCAAGACCGTCCGGTCTCTTCAAGAACAAATGTTATCCTTGGTTGGTCATCGCCGTTGTAGTGTAAGATCGTACACCTTCCTTCTCGTCATCAAATGACGACGTGACTGAGACTAGTGAAAATGAGGAGGAGTATGCAGATACTACCCCCCATTAGGATTGACTCATTTAATTCATTTCCCTATACATTTTGACATATTTTGACACTTTTTAAAGTTATTGAATACTTTATAGGTCCTTTTGGTGGACCTTTTATGTGTTTAGTTATATTACTACATCATTTTTAATTTGTTATTGATGTTGTAATTGTTTTATGAATGTTGTGGCAACAATTAGTGCTAGTTTGGGCTGTATTGAATTAGTTTTTTAAATGGCAAGTGGTGCATATTGAAAATACAGATTTTTGTAGCTGGAAAATGCAGAAAAATGATGGACAGGGTCTCTTTTGTCCGTCACTTTCCCAGAAAAAGCGATGCTGTCCATCGCTTTCCCAGTTGGATGCTAAGTTTTGATCTGTGCATTGTCAGGAAGGGTCTTGGGGGTTGTTTAAAACCATGGCGGAATTAAGGGGGGTTGAATAATGATAACCGGGAAGAGGGGTAAGTACACTTTGCTAGAAATTTTGAATTTCAGAACTATTACCATCGGGACTGCCATAATAAAACTGCACTGCTACAGCGATCCCGCTATAGTGAGATCTTTATCGCTATGGCGGTACCGCTATAGCGGAGTGACAACTGCTATAGCGGAAGGGCGCGGGGTAGAATGCCTGCCCTGTTTTCCCCTATTTTTCATTTCATTACCGGGGCATCTAAAAGTGATAAGCAAGCCACGAGGTACTATGTAAAACCAGAAAACCGTTTATAAAACTAGTGTAGCATGCTAAAAAGGAGAAAATGTCTGAAACTAGCATCCATGTGCGATAATCAAAGGGGAAAAGGGAAGGGGAAATATTATCTAAAACAAGACCCAAATGGGAGCGAAACCCAAAAAGCAGTAAATAGTCTTAATAAAAAGAGGGAAGGAGGGTCCTAAGACTCATCCTCACTTAGGAAGGAGAACTCCTGCATATCCTCAGGCTCAAGTTTGGGAAGCTCCTGACCCGGGGCAATGCAAGAGAACATGACCTTGACGGTCTTCCACATCCGGGCAAATAGGCGATCCCGAAAGCGTCTCTTCTTCTTTTCCTCATCTAACTCCCTTCGGAGTGCTGCATAATCTTGAGCAAAAGGGGGCTAGTCTGTACCTCCAGCAGTAGTGCCCGCCATGAACCTACGGATCGCAGCCATAGTATCAGGGGATGAGGCTGGGAAGGAGTGGGGGTATCATACTCATCATCATCATCTTCATCCTCGACAGCCTGGCTGCTCCCTGCTTCATCTACCTTCCTCTTATTCTTAGAGGTGACAATTTTCACCCGGAGAGGGTTGAAAGGGTCATCTATGGCTACCTCGTGATCAGTGTGATCCTCGGGAACATGGTACCATCGGCACAGCTTGGACACTAGACCCAGAAGAAAAGGGCCTCTTTTAGGACCCCGGTAGAAGTCCCTCTACTCAGAGATAATCTACTCCCCAACATTCAAGATGATCCCTTGAATAGCACAAGCAACCACCAAAGCCTGAGCATAGATCACGTCGGTGGTGTTACTCAATGGACGAATCCTTAAGGACACCAGATTCAGCCACCTCCTAGCATTTGGAAGAAGTAAGCCCTAGTGATTCCCTAGGGGCTGGGACAGTAGACCTAATCTCTGAACTCTGCCTCTACCAAGGTATCTCTCAACCTTGTCATATCCCAAAGCCTAGTCTTGGCCTCGTATGCTGCATTGGAGATGTGAGGCACTCCTAGAACCTTATTGATTGTCCGAGAATCCACCGAAACATCTACCCCTGGAAGGCGGATGGTAGGGTTGGGATCATCCCAACGGATGGTGGGGAGTATGGCAAAGAACTCCCGCACCTAACCGGTAAGTACAGGAAGGGGAGCCATCACATGTGAGGTCCATTCAAACTCTAGGAGCCTCTAATGGAAGACACCTGCCCTCTCAGCCACCCCTTCCATTTTGAAGGCCCTTTCGTAGAAAAATCCATATCGTCGATATTCTCGGTACCTTTATTTGCTAGCATCATGAGGGAACCTGACATAAGGGTACTGGGGCTCTTGTTCTTCCGCCATTGGAAGGTATTAACCTGTAAATATGGCAACCGGTGGGGTCAGTACTCGATAAAGCGTAAAGGAACAAGTTAAGAGAGGAAAAACTTTCTAAGTTTAGCCTGGAAGGGCTACTGTCTCGCGGTCTTCTACTATAGAGGATGAGTGTTCGCTACAACGGAACCGCTATAGCAAAAATTTCTCACTATAGCGGGACCGCTATAGCGATCTTCATCATCTCAAAACTCCAAGAGGTGCTTTAATGGCGCCTCTTGACCCAAAACTCCATTTTTGACAATCCAAGTTCAGATTATTGTTCCTAAAGTGTTCTATTTCCATTTTCTACAAAACATTTGGGCATTATAACCCCTAAAATTAGTCCAAATCGCAAGTTTTATTCAAGAACAACCCTTCACATCCCCCACAATTTTGGCCCCTTTTTGGACAAAAGTTGCATAATCCTTATGCCCAGAACGCTGTGGAGGCATTGTAAACGTAAGTGAAGCATCTATGCTTCAAAAATCAAGGAAAAATCCAACCTAGTTCAAACTCAAAAACCCAACTACAATGTATGCCCAAATCACTATTTTCTACGACAATCCTATCAATATTCGTGCAAGGAAGTAAAGAAGTAAGTGAAAATGATTATTACCTGAAAATTTCAACGTCGGGAGTAAGATGATCGGGAGAAAATAGAGTATTTGTGAAGGAAATAGAGGAGAATGGGGTGGAAAATCCATTTTCTCCCCTATATCGACTGTTACCAACCGCGATAGTGGTTAGCACATTATTATAGCGGCACTGCAATGGTGGAATAATATCCGCTATAGCAGACACTTGTCCATTTTGGGAAAGGAAAAGTTCTCCCGAGTCTTTTCAAATTCGTCTGTTCCAGCATGATGCGAGACCCCAAATTTCTTGGGTGCTCCGGAAGGTCACATGTGATTTTCCTTGGGATGGTTCAATAATTCCCCAAAGGAGAGGGATCAATTATTTTCCTTTTGAGTCAGTGCAACTAATTAGGGGAAGGGTTGGTATTTCGCGTAGTTTCATAAATACGCGATCACTTGGGACCATGAGGCTCCCGGGCTGGTCCTCCTCATATTGTTATTTTTGAGATCATTCGGGGATAAATGATGAGTAAATTAGTATCTATTGTAATGACTAAATTCGTCATTATTTTACAAATTGCTATATTGCAAGATTCGAGAATAATTAAAATATGTTTTGATTTAAAGTGGGGTGATGTGACAGAATTTCAGACTTTTAAATTTTATTCTGGGCTGATGTCGTCCTGCTATAGCGGACAATTTGCCGCTATAGTGCCACTGCTGTAGAAAGAAGCCATCCGTAAAAGCAGTAGGGGGGAACCAGTAGCTCAACAACGCAAATTAATAAAAGAACTTCTCCTCCTTGGTTGGAAAAGATATGAGAGTTACTCCAAAACTCTCCTAGGCTACTCCAAGACTTGGGAGCCATGAGGAGGAGGGATTTCGTTTAAAAAGACGCAAAATGATAAATTTTGAGCTTGTCATCGGATAGGAAACGCCTTTACGGAGCCAAAAAATACATAGTGCAGCTGCTTGGCATCCAGTTAGGCTAGGTTTTCTTTATTGAGTAGATTTACACATTTTTATTTTTGTATTTATTATATAGATTGAAAAGGAGAATCCATGCCTAGGCCTTCAGGCACGAAGTTTGGAGGTTTGTTGTGGTTGAACTAGGAATATGATTGAGTTGGGATATTAGGTTGACATGTTCCGGGTTGTGTATGTAGTTATGTATGTTATTTGTGTATATAATTATTATGGACGATGACAGAGTTTCAGGGACTAGAATGTCGAGAAGGTTCAGGGAACCGAAAGGGCTTTGGAAAATTAAATGACTAGAAAAAGGAAAGGGAAATTCCAGAAATGAATTGGTAGGAAAGGTTAGACTAATTAAAATGGATGAGTTACCAAGGTTAGGGGAGGTCTTCCCCATATAGTTTCTCGGTCCTAGGAGAAGGTTCGGGAATGGGTGTATCTACTAGTATGTGCTAAGGGGTGAATTGGGTTTAGTCTTCAGATGAGATTTAAGGTTAAGTTTATATACCCAGAATGAGGTAGATGATGGTTATTGATTCCCTCATGCATTATATGTTTGTGTGCTTTTGCTTAAGTATTGTATGAGTTGCATGCTTAGGGAGTGTTTTATGAATGTCTAAGTGTCCGATTATCAGTTTTCTAAAATGAACTAGGTGTTATTGCTTGTTGGTCTACAAATGTTGATTTGTTCATTGTTTGTGATTGTTGGATTTCTGTGTGACATTCGGTTGGCTCAGATACCACGCCTGGTATGGGATAACAAATGGTTTGCTCAGGTACCATACCTGGTACATGATAACAAATGGTTAGCTCAGGTACCACGCCTAGTACGGGATAACAAATGGTTGGCTCGGGTACCACGCCTGGTACGGGATACTAAAATGGTTGGCTTGGGTACTATGCCTGGTACGGGTTTAATTTATTGAATTGTTGTATGCTGATGATGGTTTCATGAGTGGACCAGGTTGTGTTTCTTGAATTATGACATTTGCATTGGGTCCAAGAGAGGCCGAGTTATTATATTGATCTGTGTATGGTCTTGGTGTAGATCGGGTTGCATATTTAACACTCATGCATTATTAAGGGGATCCTGGGGTAGGTCCATACTATGAGAAGATATATCAATATGTTATGGTCATTGGGTATCGTCAATGGGTGTTGACTGTTACATGTGGTTGATAAGCTAGGAGGAAGACCGAGAGTCTGGAGTTGTATTGCTAGTTAGTATTATCATGTTGGGAATTTGTATTAGGGACCCTTGAGAGGCCCGGAGTACTTGTTAGTAGCACCATGAGTATGGTTGGTCTGGGTTGGGAGTTACTGGGTTGTTTCTTGGTGCTTAGTCATAGGAGTTGGTTGAGAAGACGGAGTGGCAATCCGGGTCTGGACTTAGTGGTTGGGCTAGTTCAAGGTGACTTAAGAAGTTAAGGGTTAGTGCGACTTGGGAATATTCCAAGGTTAAGGTGACTTGGCAAATCTAAAGTTAGTGTGACCTGAGAAGTGCTAGGAGTTCGGGTGTAGAGTCCTGAGTCAGGGAGTGGGCAGCGGAAGGGATAGGCAGGCTCGGTTGATTTTGGGCTTGAGATAAAGGTGGATGTTGAAAGACTGGAGTATTATAGTTAAATGTGTATTTCCCTTGATTTCTTATATGATGGTATGAGTGGATTTGGATCGACCGATAATGCCTACCAGTACGTGTTGTTTGTACTGATACTACTCTTGCTATACCTTTTTGGGTATAGTCTGGTTGCAGGATCAGTGATGTTTCATAGTTACAGGACGATGGTGAATCTCCAGCAGCTCCTACTTCTTGTTTCTATGGTGGAGTTGTGTCCTTTTTTATTTAAATTACATTATTCTTGTAGTAACTGTTGTACTGGCTTAGACTAGATTCTAGGGAGGGCTGTTTCCAAACTGTAATGTTTTATCTCTTCGAATATTGTAAATGATTTTCTTGTATCAAAAAGGTTATTTCATGGTTTACTTCTTTTTTTGCATTGCTTGTTGGATCGGGTGATAAGGGTTCTCCTATCTAGGTGGATTAGAGTAGGTGTCCGCATGGCCCGATAGTTGGATCGTGATAAATGGTATCAGAGCCTAGGTTACTGGTCTCCAGTACAAGAGTAAAATGTGAAATAGAGTTCTGCGAATTACTGTGTTGACTTCCACATCTAATCCTTGGTAAGCTATGAAACATTCTAGGAAACATCTCTTTTCTTTCATTCCTTTCGTGCGGCTAGTGTACTTGCTTGTATGGGTTTAGTCCAATTGGTATCTCCGGATTCTAATTGGTATCTCAACAAAGTGCAGGATATCATTGGACTCCGGTTGCAATGAAACAAGCAAGAGAAGTTGGAACCGAGAAGGTTCCAATTGGTATTGTCCTGAGATGCAGTGGTAAGACATGGAGGATCAGCTAATGGTCATCCATGGGACGAATAGAGAGTAATTTATGTGATTTGATTTTTGTTGTAACTTAAAAACTAAGTTGTTTGTGTGTTACAATGCTCGTATGACTTACTTGGGTTGCAGTAATAGTTTTTCCTCAAAAATTATCCTAGACTACTAGATTTGAGTTAAAGACGAGGATTCAGTCAGATTTTAGTTTATTTCGGTATTTCAGAAATTAGCAATGTCAGACCATTTTAGTCCTATCTCAGAAAACTTAAGACTTCAGTTTTAATGAGCTATCAACATTCAATTTGGGAGTAGTGTTAGCACCGAGTTGGACTAGGGATCAGCGTAACCTCAAGTCCCAGAACTACGTGCCATAATAGGTTTATAAGTCTACTCTGTTGGGCATCAGCTTTAGTGATCACGCCACAGTAATGCCTTTATACCCTGGCAAGGTATATTGGGTCCTCTCGATGGGGAGTACGGACTTTATGTTTAGCTCACGTGGTTTATGTCGGTTAATAGACTCTCCTACAGTGTTAGTTTCAGTAATGTGCATTAGGCCCTCAATTTACTTTTCTTTTAGCTTTCAGCATGCTTTCAGATTACTCTTGCATTTTGACTATTTATGCATGCATTTACCTTGGGCCTATGTACTGCAGTTTAGTTCAGTTCACAGCTTTTCAGTATTTTAGCATGTTTATATATATTCAGTTAGCTTTGCATATCCCTCATGCTCAGTACATTCAAAGTACTGACGCATACTCTATGCTGCATCCTATCATGATGCAGGCTCAGGTTCTCAGCTCCAACCTCGCGATTAGCTCACCCTGGTGCCATATCAGCGACAAACAGTGGTGAGTCCTCATCATCCGAGAACATATCTTTTACATGCTTTTTGAGTAGTCAGTGTCCTTACTTTTAGTATTTTAGAGTTAGCTGGGGGCTCATCCCTGCAACTTATCAGTATTAGAGGCTTTTCAGACATAGAGTCAGACTCAGTTGATTTGGGTTGTTCTCCTTGTAGACAACTATTTTATTCAGATATTCTATTCTCAGTTGAACTCCTTTTAGATTATGCTCTTTATTCAGTTATGCTTCTGATTGCTTAGAATTGTATTCAGTATGCTTGTGATATGCCAGTTTCAGGATTAGCTTGGGGTCACTTATGATCCTAGGTCTCGTGTTACGCCTAGGGTCTAATCTCGGGGCGTTACAGTTTCAGTTTCAAAAATTTGGTCAGCATCTCGTGCTTAGTCCCGGTCATAACAAGACCTAGCATCGGATGGAAGAAATTATCAATACTCGATGCCGCATCCATTCTAGGGGCCGCTACAATAGCTGGTTGAGTGTCCGGAACTTGATCTACTGTACCAGTAAGGGTGGATCCATTACCTGCCAGCTCACTCAGAAAAGGCTACACTTGCTGAAATACCTCGGACGATATAGGGGGAAGGCCTGCACCTCCAGCCAGTGTTGCCTCCTCCTGTTCTGCGCCCTCCTCAAGAATAGCCTCAACTTCCTCCTCAACAGGATCCTGGGGTGGGGGAGGGTTCGCCGCCCTTGTCCCTGCAGCAGCCTGAGCTCCACCCCTAGCGTGTGTTGCTCTACCTCTGCCCCTGCCCCTTTCTCGGCCTCTGACGGCTGGCCCCGCCACCAGAATCACCGCTCTCACTCTGTTACATATGGTGTTAACCATCTGCGGATAAAAGAGTGAAAGAAAATATATACCAATTTGTATCACCAGATACCAATTTGAAACAAGTTATAGCACAAAGAAAGAAAGAAGAGATAGTTTTCTAAAGTCCTATAGCCTCTTGAAGAAAAGTACAGACGTCTACGTATCATTCTGCAAGACTCTACTAGAACTATTTTGGTATGACGAGATCAACGAACCTAGGGCTCTGATACCATCTTTGTCATGATCCAACCCGCAGTGCGTGGTACTCACCCGAAACCCCCGGATGAGATAACTTATTATCAATCCAACACTTAGTGAATCTAACAGCTCAAAACTAATTGCATTAAAATAAATTAACATTCACAATCAAAATACTACTCCCTCCGTCTCATTTTATGTGGCAATCTTTGACTTGGCACGGTGTTTAAGAAAAAAAGGAAGACTTTTGAAACTTGTGGTCTAGAATAATCTTTTAATATTTGTGTGGTTGTAAATCATTTCATTAAGGGTAAAAGGGAAATTTCAAAGTTAAATTTTTTCTAATTATAGAAAGGTGACATTCTTTTTGGGACGGACTAAAAAGGAAAATGTGCCACATAAAATGGGACGGAGGGAGTAATAAAATAAGATATTGTAGAAATACCTCTAGAAACTGAAAAATTATTGTACCAAAATATCTACTAATATCTAGAATGCGGGGATGCAATCCGAAAACAAAAGAGTCTAGGTCCGAAACAATGGACTAGAGAATGTACTGGATGAAATCATGACAACCGAAAGAGTAGCTCACCCTTGGAATCTGAAATCATCGGGACTACAACTGAGGTTGCGTAGTAACCGGCGGAATATATTCTGTACTCACAAAAAAAAGCAAGTGCAGAATCAGTACACAATCATAGTGTACTGGTAGGATCATAGACTAGCTCCAATAAATAATATATAAACAATAAACCAAAGCTGAGTAAAGCAGTACAATATTTAATAATAAGCCAGTAACATCATTCCAGATTCTTAGTCTTTCCTCTAACGTACCAACTACATAAGACAGGTTCGATAACCACTACCACAATAGCAATGACAAGTAAGCATATACCCTTCTTAAGTAACCCGGATCAACTAAGGGTCCCTAGAATAACACCTAAGGGATTAACATGCAATTTATGATCTACACAAGGACCAACCCCATCTTTAAGTACAATTACCCGACCTCTCATGGACCAATATGCAACAATTGCAGTTTTAACAGATAACCCGGTCACCTCATGAAATCAACAACAAATACGATCAACAAGTAAAATAATCTCGTACCAAGCATGGTACCTGAGCCAACCAATATAGAACCTGTACTAGGCGTGGTACTGGAGCCAACAGATAAGTATCCCATACCAGGCATGGTACCCCAGCCAACTGATAAGTATCTCATACCAGGCGTGGTACCCGAGCCAACCGAATGTTATACAAATCCAATAGTCAACAAACAATGAATGAAATCACACTTGTAAACTAACAAGCAACAAAACCAAGTTCATTTCACATAACTGACACCCAGATAATTAGACATTTATAATTCCATTCCCTAAATATGCAAGGCACATATCATACTAATCTACAGTTACATGATTACATATTGTATTTGGAAAAACAATAATCATCACCTACCTACCTCAAATAGCTTGACGACTCTATTGGACTTGAGCCTTCCCATTTTTCGAAGCTTTCGCTTGTTCTTGGTCTAAAAATGATTACACAATACTATAATCAGTCCCAACAGTCTAATAATACTCAAATTATACATAAATTCTAATCCCCAGGCCGACCTATGATTATTTCACTCATCCCAGAGCTTTTCCACCATTAATTCACCTAGAACTACTATTTTTACGGATACATTAAGCAAACAACGGTGTTTTAAACATGATAAAACAATTATAATTACAACCCAAGAATTCTACACCTAGAATCCTCTTTTTCACCGGGTTTTACCTTTTTAGGTCAACCTAAACTTTCCCCAAGCCTGAATTATAGTTTTGAAAGTCTGGGAATCAAAATACTAAAGTGAAGAGTGAAGTCCTTACCTTTTCGATGGAGTTTGGTGGCAAATCAATGAAAATCGCCTCCCTTCGCCTATGCTTTTCTCCAAAACGTTCTTGAGAATTTCTGAATATTTTTGAGAAAGTTTCTGCATTAACTGTGACTTATTCTGCTATAGAAGTCCGTACACAGCTATAGCGGTGCCACCATAGCGGACTCGATCGCTGTGGCAGTGCTGACCGGCTTTGACTTTCGCTATATCGAGAATTTCTCTGCTATAGCGGTCATCGTTGTAGCACAGTGTCAACCGCTATAGCAGTTAACACGGAATAAAATCTCAGAAATTCTCACAAATTTTTCCATTTTACGACACACCTCAAATCTTGACGTTCCAAACCAATCCTTTCACATTAACTTTGATATCAAGAGTTTTACTCATCCGAATTCACTTCAAAAAAGTCCCCCGGACTCCTTAATGTTTTAGCTAACAAAAGATCTAGCTCAACATAAGATAATTAACCCAATTCTCATGCGAATTGCCTTAGACCATACCTTGCTCAGAAATCGTCCGAGACTAGCCTAGCCCATATTTTTCAACTCCCAAACCTGAAAGTTTTCTAACCCAAAACTTTACACGAATGGTTTACCCGTAATGACAAAATTGATCGTTATAGAAAAAGTATATAGCTAAATCAAATAAAAATTAAAAGACACCTCAACACTTAGAAATTAATTCAGTCAATAGATAATCATCTCAGGTCAAATCAACAACAGTACTATCAAGTTCATAACAGTCACTGAATGCAACCATAAGAATGTAAAGGAGTTCATTTTCAAGTCATCACACGTGGAACCTCTATCCATCTATCTCTCATTAACACATCTAGTATCTCTAGTCTCATTTTAGTTCACAATACCAGCTCACCATGACTAACCATACACCAATGCAATGCTAAATTAAAGAGTGTACACACATGCTAAGAGTCTTATTTCTACCCACTAGCTATGACTTTCAAGGGACACATCGGGGTCTATGAACCATATCGGCATCGTATCTGATCCATAGTAATCATATCAACATCATTATCAATACAACTAGGTTCTCAGACCTATCCCTCATGATATACACAGTGTCCCAAAATACACGTACACTTACTCACCTCAACTCACTCATAACTTCATGTACATCTAGATTATTCATCCAAACATAACAGAAAAATATATGCAATTCAAATATATCCGAAGACCAATCACATGTTACGTAATTCAACCACATACCATGTAATAAAATGAGTGTCAACTCCAATTAAAATCATAACCTACCTCGAGTGAGAAATTACCACCCGCAAGCTATTTTGCAACTACTTTGCCTTTCCTTAATACTTCAGATCACTCAAGGTCTATAAACAACAATCATACAAAAGTAATTAATTATTTACTCTTTATTTCAGGCCTTGAAAATTTAACCCACAAATTCAACTCTTAAACAAGGTTTCTAGCATTCTCCAAGGGTTGACTAATCAATAACTAGTCTCATAGCATTCATAAAATCAATACCCAGAGGATTTCTAATCAAGTTTATCCCATTTTACCCATTTTTATGCCTAAAGGTCTCACCTTTATGGAACCCAAAGTTCCCACTAGCCTAATCATGTTTAAAACTAATAATATCATGCTAGGAATCATAAAAATACATCCTAGGATCAATTCTAGATGAAATTGCACCTACCCATAGGGTTCTCTCCAAGTTTCATGATTTTAGGGGTCAAATTCAAGAATTTCACCATTAATCTTCAACCTAAAGATCTTAAAAAGATTATGATCAATACAAGAAGAGGTCTTACAGAGTACTTACCTCAAACAAAGAAGAATGCCCTAGTTTCTTGAAAAAAATGTCCCTTGAAGCTCTAGAACAAAATAAGAGTTGTGGGAAAATAATCCAAAAAAACTGAAATTGCACAGGTATACTACCCATCATCTCGTCACGATGAGCCAAGTCTCATCGCGACGAGTCATCACGACAAGGATGATTTGCCACGATGACCCATTGTGAGGAGATGCCCTTCATCACGATGGACGCCAATTTATAGAATGTCAAATTCTCGCCCCAAATCCCTCATTGCACAATACACTTTATTTTTTAGACATCATGAAATAATTCTGACACGGTAACACCCATAACTGGAGTTTTATGAACTCGATTTCCATTTCAAAACTTCCTACGGGATCCTATAATATTCAACTATCCATATATGGACTCCACTCTACCTTTTTAAGAACCATAAGACCTCAACCGTCACTAAGATATAAAACACTATATTTTCATCAAAGTTCATTCTAGCGTGAGATTTTATCAACTCTTACCTTAGGGACTTTCTGGACGGGTACTTATGCCTTTACTCTACTATAATAATGAAACAGATCATTATAATGGTATTATTATTCGATGGCCTACGAGTGGATAGCATACGAAGTAATGGTATTGATATCTAATGGACTACAAGCGTATTTCTGATGGAGTGATGATATTATTTTACCTGATGGATCTATGGATCAGATTTTGGGGTAGTACATGAACCTCACGAGTCCTTAATAGATCATGACCACCTACACGATGGCATGTGTGTATTGGTGCAATGTAGCATTTCATCACTTTTTTATACGCATCACATGGTATTTGGTTCCCACACTTTACATGACTTCTTCCATATTCAGTTGACTTGACTTGAATTTGGTTGATCAGTGAGCAAGTTTCTGGTTTTCTTAATTATTTTCGCATATCTAGTTCTTGCATATATACGAACTGATTACACTGATGAGATTATTAATGGTTTAGAAGTATGGAAGTTGACATGGTAAGACCAACTCTCATCATTGCTTTATATAGGGTCGAACGACGATGTTGCTGAGTACATGTGTTTTTCATACTCACTTTTATTTTTTACACCTTTTGCATGTAGGATCTATCTCGAGTACGAGTGACAAGTGTTGTACGTGATTTTGACTTTTTGAAAATCACTTGAAGTGTCAAAATATTTTCTCAATTTAGTAAAAATACTTAACACAGGTCGCCACTTAATTTTTTTTAAAATAAATTAATTAAACCTTTTATTTAAAAGATTTAACAGAACAATCTTTCAAATATTTTAAAGATCTAGGTAATGGTTCAAATAATACTTTTAAGAAGATTTTAAGCACATAAAAATGTCCACAAACATGTGATTGATCGGTGAATTTTATCAAAACTTATTTGGCTAACTTAATGAGAATTGAAGAACTTCTTGAATTTTACAAGTGAAAGAAAAAACTCTTTTTAACATTAATTTAAAAAGAAAAGCTCTTTTTGATTTATTTGAAAAGAAAAAACTCTTTTGAGTTATTTGATAAGAAAAAACTCTTTTGAGTTACTTGAAAGGGATTTATTCAAGTGAAAGTAAAATCACTTCGATATTTATTCATTTACCAATTAATAAATGAAATTAAGAACATCTAGTAATTAAAAATAGATTCACCAAGGAGTAAAGAGACCTTATACAAAAGGTAAAGATTTAGGGAATTCACCTAGATTGGATAAAAATGATAAAGAATGTCAAAATTAAAGAAATAATTATAAGAATGTAAATAAACAAAGGAAAGGATGGGCTTTTAGACCCAAAATACAGCTTTTTGTTGTTGCTGCTCTCGTTAAAATTCTTGAACCTTTGGCCCAATTCTGTTTGCTTTCCTTTCTCATTTGGACTGAGGCTAACTCAATGATCACACAATCTTTTAAGTTCAACAGTTAGTCTCATACAAAAGAAACAAAGGTGCATACAAAGGCTAAAATGATTAGAATGTGGTAAGTAAATGGATCAGGATCATTATAAAAAAGAGGTACAATATTATGGTGTCAATATCTACCTTTGGGGTGAATTGTCAACTGAATTGGCTATCATTAACTGATGTTGTTCACATTCTCTAGACTTTGAGCTGTAGTAGAAAATATATCTTAAAAACTTTGATTGGGAATCATATGTTGATTCTAATACCACTATTTTAGAAACTCATGGCATTGCAGAATTTTAGGCAATGAGAATAAAAGAGGAATGCAAATCCATGAAGACAGTTCTTTCAAATTCAAAAATAAAGCTCAACAAGATTTGTAAATTATGATTCTAAACACACAGGTTATCTACCTGAAACAAAACTAACCCAGAAATACACTCATGATTGAATTCTCAACCTACCTCAAGCTCATAACTTATAAGACATTTGAAAAGTCTAAAGTGAAAAGTCTTTCTTTCAGGACCCAATTAACATGTCAACTAGACTCGACAACTAAGCAATTAGTGAATGTAAATCATGATATTTTAAATATCAACCCAAACTTCACTTTTGAAAGAAATAAAAGCCTTTGCAAAATCTTGTTAGAATTAAAAGCCTGAGAGGAGTCCATTTATTTGTGATCGAAAAAAGCAAAATAGTTTTCAACTCAACAAGCACTTATAAACACTAGGAAAATGTTATAAATTTTGAAAAAATAGATTAATTCATGGGAATTCTAAATAAATTGAAAGAAAACCAGAGATTCGAACCATAAATCACGCACTCGATCTCAAACAGAAAACAAAACTATCTAGAAATTAATTCGACTTAAACATTGTCAATGATAAATAAATAGCCAGACATCAAAACACAACCAAAACAAAGAAAAATGTGATAGAGAAAAGACGAGGATTATACTTTAAGTAATTTCATACAAAATTGAAACTAAGGCTAATCTAATTCTAACCGAAAGAAAAAGTCAAAGAGTACATAAAATAGACTGACGAGTACTTATCTATATAATTAAGAATCAACACTAAATAAACTAATCTAACAAAAACGCACAAAACTAAAGAAATTAATATACAAGGAGAAAAATTACTTTTAGTCGAGTAGCAAATTGAGATAACGAGTTGACGATGACTTCCTCATCACCGGACTTGACACAGTTTCACCTCAAACCACAAGAGCCTCAAACACAATTTGAAATAAAGAAAAAAGATCGAATTTTAGATGTAGTGTCTTCTACACGAACTTTAAGGTTCAAGTCTTTGTTTGCACGATGCCCCTGTAAATAAAAAAATTGACTTTTATTGAACCCTACATTCCAAGAAATTTTTTTAGTTTGAGAGACTAATTTGTGTTGGCCTTGCCTTGCTATTATATTGCTCCTTCCTGCATCTGATTTGGAAACTCATCTAGTCTCGAAGTGCGGCCTTGGTAGAATTTTTTAGAACCATCCTCACAAATTCATCCCCACTCTATAGAACATAGAAAAATTCTTGAATATCCTCACAACTTGTGACATTGCTTAGTGTGGAATTTTGATATCTTTTGACAAAATTTTTGCCCATGTTATCTTCAACAAGCTCTTTTATTCAATCTTGTAACAAATGTCATCTTCAGTAGAATTTTGAGATTTTCTCAAAATTTTTGCTTCAGTTTCTATCGTAAAGGAGAATGGAATGCTTATAGGGAATATGACTGAGTCATTATGGTTCCTATGTATTTCGTTAAAGCAGTAATCAGGTCCAACATAGTTCTATATACAAAGGAAAATTGATTTTTTTAAAAAGGGGTAATTGAAGCCAACATAGGCCACTTACGTATCTCATTTTGGGGAATTCAAGTCAAGTATAGTTCAGGTTATCAATAAAAGTGCGATTACAAAGAAAATCAAACAATAATATGTGATTATATGGAAGAAAAGTGATAAAATGTGATTACAAGAAAAAAAGTAATAAAATGCGATTACAAGGAAAGAAAATAATAATTTCAAATACAAGGTTGAAGGATGCAACAAGTGCAACTTCTAAAAAATTCCATTCTTCTTTGCAATTAGTTGTGCCAAAGGCATACTCCTTGAGATTCAGGTGGCAGATGGTTGTTCATATTTGTTGGACCTTCTGCAAGTTTTACCACCTTGTTGTCAATCAAGTCTTGAATTATGTGCTTCAAATTGATGCAGTTCTCTGTGGTGTGTCTGACACCTCCTGAATGGTATGCACAGTGTTGGTTGAATTTATATATTTTTGCCATGGTATTGATATTTGTAATGACCTATTCTGTCATTATATAAAAGTAAGGCATAAGTACCCGGCTAGAAAAGTCCCTAAGTTGAGAGTTGATAAAATCTCAGTCTAGGGTGAGCTTAGACGAAAATATAATATGATGTGACTTAGAGATGATTCATTATTCATGTGTTGTTGTATGATAGTGTGGTATTTATTTTTGGATAGCCAACTGCCATAGGGTTCGTAAAAAAAATTGAGATGGAATCGAGTTCATAGAACCCCAAATATGATAGTTGTTGCATCAGAAATATTTTGTGATGTCTATAAAATAAAGTGTATTGTGAAATGAGGACCTGAGGTAAGAAATCGATGTTCTGGAAATTGATGGTCGCTGCAATGAAGGGCACCTCATTGCGATGGTCCATCGCAATAACGGATCCTCATTGCTATGGCTTATTGCAATGAGAAATCGTCCATCAAGATGAAATGACGGGGTAGTATACCTGAGCATTTTCAGCTTTTTTGAGTTATTTTCCCTACAACTCTATTTTGTTTTAGAGCTCTAAGAAGCAGTTCTTCCAAGAAAACTAGGGCATTCTTCATCGTTTGAGGTAAGTAATTCATAAAACCTCTTCGTTATTGGTTATTAATCTTCGTAAGACCTTTGGGTGAAAGATTAATGATGGAATTGTTAAATTTGAGTCCTATAAATATAAACTTGGAGAAGAACCCTATGGGTAGGTGTAATTTCACCTAAAATTGATCCTAAGATGTATATTTTTGACTCCTAGCATAAAATTAATTATTTTTAACATGGTTAAGGCTAATAGGGAATCTTTGGTTCTATAAAGGTAAAATCTTTAGGCATAAAAATGGTTAAAAGGGGTGAACTTGATTAGAAACCTTGTGGGTGTTGATTCTTTGAATGCTATGAGCCTAGTTGTTGATTAATTGACTATTGGGGAATGCTAGAAACCTCGTTTAAGGGTAGAATTGATGGGTTAAATTCTCAAAATCTGAACTAAAGAGTAGATGATTAACTGCTCTTATATCATTGTTGTTTAAAGAGTTTGAGCATTCCGAAGAGTTAAGGAAAAGCAAGGCAGTGGTGAATTAGTTTGCGGATGGTAATTCTTCACTCGAGATAGGTTATGGTTCTAATTAGGGTTGAGAATCATTTTATTACATAATATGTGGTAGAATTATGTAACTTGTGATTGCTCTTTGGACATGATTGAACTATATATGTTTTCATGTTATGCTTGAATGAATAGGCTAGATGAACAGGAAGTGATATGTGAACTGAAATGGCTAAGCGTAGATGTGTTTATATATACTCATGAGGAATAGGTTTGAGAGTCTAGTTACATTGATTTGATGCTAATATGATTATTGTGGAACGGATACCATATTGGTATGGTACATGGACACCTAGTGTCCCCTGCAAGTCATGGCTAGTGGGCAGAAATAAGATCCATAGTATGTGTTTTCACTGTTTTATCTTGTATTACATTTTTATACTATCTTTCATAGTGAGATGATTGAGATCTGAGATGAGACTAGAGATACGGGTGACATAAATATAAGTTAGATGGATATAGGTTCATGTGAGATGACTATTAAAAGTTGATTATTCTTTTTCCTTTTGTGGTGATATTTTGGTAACTTATGAATTTGATATATTGTTGTTAAATTGACTTGAAAAGATTATCTGTTGACTGAATTATATGCTAAGTGTTGAAGTCCTTCTTACATGTTATGTGATTTTGCTATATTCATGTTTTAAACCTGAGTAGGTCTTATGATATCTACAAGTACATAGTGTTTTGTATTGATGCTACCCTATGCTTTTCTTTTATTGAGTGCAGGCCGTGTTTCAGAGGCTGAGATGCGGCCTTGACTAGAGTAGAAGAGTTGATTTCAGATTTGAGGGTGAGCGCTCAAGTGTCATATCTTTATATGGTATCAAATCTAGGTCCATCACCATTTAGACTCCTGGTTCACGCTCCAGTTGGACCATATGGCGTGAAGGAGGGTGTTAGAGTGGGTGAAAGTCCCACATTAATTGAAAAATGGACTGATGGTCTGCTTATATGGATTTGGACAATCCTCCCTACTCGATACAGAGCCGGTGCATTCGATAATTCCTCTCCCAGCAGTGAAGGTGGGTTGTTCGCTATAGGTTTGGGTTCAAACAAGGGGTTAGGTTTGAATAAATACAGAGGGTCAATCTCAATTAGAGAAGAACTAAGCCATGTGTCGTCTTCAGTGAGACACTCCCACAATTGAATCCAAATGATGCAAACTATGATAGAAGAGTGAGAGAAAGAAAAGCTCAATTTGAGTCTCTTCCTCTAGCTGCAAAGTGCAGTTTTTTTTATCATTGCAAAGAAGTGCCACATTTATTTGAATCAGTTTTTGGGAGGCTAGGTATTAAGAACGTACCAAGAAGTCCCTTTGACACTTACTTCACTCCGGAAAGAGCAGCTACAATCAAAAGGGTCTGAGCTTTTTTTTTTTAAGAAATAAATAAGAAATAATTAAGGGAAAATTATTAAAGTCACAAGCTTCTTTATTAAACTCTAAATTAGTAGAAAATATATTTTTATAAATTTTTTTCTCTTTCTGTAAATTAAAAAAATTGTATCAAAATTATGACTCTTTCTTTAACTATTTTTAAATTAAAATATTGAAGAACTAAGATATACATCAATGATACCATGCCAGTATATAAATATACTATAATGGTATTATGGATGATTGAGTAATCTCAGTAAAGGACTGAAGCAAACCTCAATGAAAACACTGCTCAATTACTCTTTGATACCACTAGAATATATTATACTTTGATGGTATCAAGGAGAAAGAAGTAGTCCGTCAATGAAGACACTACTCAGTTACTCTTTGATACTATCAAAGTATATTCATATATTGTAATATATTGTGATGGTATCAGAGAGGAAAAAAAGGATGGGCGTTGTAACGACCGGGTTCGTCGGTACGGGTAAACTATTCATGCCAAGTTTCAGAGTTAGAAAACTTCAGATTTGGGAGTTTGAAATTCTGGGCTAGATAAGTCTCGGTCGATTTTGGAGTGAGGTATGATCTAGGACAATTCGGGTAAGGATTGGGTTAGATGTATGAGTTTGAGCTAGTTTTCCTTGTAGCTAAGACATAAGGGAGCCCGAGAAAATCTTCAGAATCAAATTCGGGTAAGTAGAACTCGGAATCGAGATTGACGTGAAGGGGTTGTTCTGGAACATCGGAGAAAGTAAGTGTATTATAGAATGGACCAATTTTGGAGAATTCTCGACATTATGTTCGTGACGAGCGCTATCGCTCCTCCACGGCGACCTCCGCTATAGCAGAAAAATTACCGCTATAGTGAAAGTCAAGTTGGTCAACCTCTGCCATAGCAGTTGACTCTGCTACGGAGGTACTGCTATAGCGGAGCGTGATGAAATTTAATGCAGAAATTTCCTCAAAATAGTTCAGTTTTTCTTGAAATATTTTGGGAGAAGAAGAGGGCAATTTTGGGCGATTTTCATCCATTTTCCACTATTTTTCATCCTAAAAGTAAGGATTCTACTCCCCGAACTCCGTACTACTTTTCCTAGATGGTAAAATTTCTAGGAGTGGACTTGAAAAAAGATTTGGGATAACCTCGGAATGGTAGAATCCGGAAAAAATGGGGATTCTAGGATGCTAGAGTTCTTAGGCCTTGATTCTTGGTAATGGGTAATGATCAATTAGCCATAATTCTCTAAGGAAATTCGTAAAAATGATGAATTTAGGTGAATTAATGATGGTAAAGTCCGAAAATGGGTGGAATGATCATGGTTGCCATGAGGATTAATTTTTAGTTACTGTGTAATTATTTCTAGACTAAGAACAAGCAAGGGATCCTGAAAGGGAAAAAGCTCCGGCACTCTAGAGCTTGCTTATTCGAGGTAGGTGATAGTTTGCTTCTTGTATGCTTTGTGTGTTTAAGTACTTTTATCTAACTATTTGTATGAGATGCATTGCTTAGGGAATGATTAGAAATGTCTAATAGTCCTGCTTAGCAGTCTGGTATATTGAACGTTGTATTGTGCTTGTTGGTTTACAAGTTGATTGTTCATTTTTGTGACTGTAGATTGTTTGACATTTGGTTGGATAGGGTACCATGCTTGGTACGGGATAATACTAATGGTTGGCTTGGGTACTACGCCTGGTACGAGATAATACTAACGGTTGGCTCGGGTACCACGCCTGGTATGAGATAATATTAACGGTTGACTCGGATACCACGCCTGGTATGGATTTACTTTATTGTGTTATTGCATCTTTATTTAATGGTTTCCTGAGTGGACCGAGTTGTGAACTTAAATTGTGATTATGTATTTTGGTCCTTGAGAGGCCGGGATCAATTGAATTGCTTTATGAGTTTTGGTCTTGGTGTAGACCGGGTGGTATGTCTGGCACTTAGGTATTGTCTAGAAGGGATCCAAGGTGGGTCCGGAATATGTAGCATGATATGACTGTTATTGTTGTGGATTATTGATCATAACTGTGAAGTAGTTTACATGTGGGACAAGTTAGGTAGAGACTTGTAGTCTAGGAATACCTGTTAACGTGCCTATGTATTTTCCTGTACTTTTACTTGATATTTGTGCTGCTCATACATTGCTTATTTGGATGATGATCCTACTAGTACACGGTGGTTGTGTACTGATACTGCACTTGCTTGTCTTTTTGTGAGTATAGAAAATCTTTCGACGGTTGACGCACGACCTCACTTGTAAGCCTGACACTTCAAGATATCACGGGTGATCTGTTCAATCGAGCCGCCTTGGTTTCTTTCTTATTGGTTGTAGCCCACTTGTTTCAGGCTTAGACTATTGCTTAATTTGGAGTTGCATCCCCGTACTCTAGTTTTTGGTAGATATTTTTGGTACGATGACTTTCAGATTCTAGGGAGGGATTTCCGCAATTTATTTTATTTATAGAGTTGATTTTCTTTTGATTGAATGCTAGTTTACTTTTCCGCACTGGTTTTAAGCTGTTAGGCTAGGCTAAGAGTTGGACTCTAATGGTTCTCTCATTCGGGGGTTGGGTGGGTGTCACTCACGACGTCCTGGGTCGTGACAGGCGCTGATATCAGCATGAAGTCAGCCCGATTATTATTTTACATGTATGCCATTTTAGAATTAAAAAAGGGGAATGAAAGTAATGAGACATTTGAGGATAAATATTTTACTTTTGGAAGAGGGGGATGGGATTACAAGTGTTCTTTTCCTAAAAAAAAACTCACATTTTGGTGATCCTTAAAGCTCTCGGTAGAACACACACTTTACACCTCAAATTATGCCCAATTTCAATCTCAATGCTTCTCAAATTCACATCATGAAGAATTTAAAATTTTAAAAGGACTAGTTGTAGTTGACTCATACTCCCACTCAGCCACCTTCATACACAACTTCATCACCCCAATATAAACTAACTCTAACGATTTCAATCATTCTTTTATTCTAATAAAAAAATTCAACCACAATAAAAATTATATTAGTAGAAGAATATGAAAGATGAATGAAAATTGTGAAGCGAAGTAAACATATTTATAGTTGAAAATGGTGGTTTACCCCTTAGTTGACAATTTATTTTTTATTTTTAAAAAAGACGGTAAAGAAGTTGAAATTACACATGCAAAAAACGTGACATAATTGGTAGAATTTTTTAATGAAAATTTGTTTGGTTAGTTTCATTATTCATGGCAACAAATATTGAAAAGTGATGAAATTCAATTCGCCCAAGAGCTGGCAAACTAGATTTTTTTTTAGTGGAAATGGTGTTCGCCCAAATCCTGGCGAACCCCTCTAATTTTTTTTTTAGTTTCTAATGGCCAAACAACGAGAGTTAA
Organism: Jaltomata sinuosa; assembly: GCA_003996215.1. NCBI lineage: Eukaryota > Viridiplantae > Streptophyta > Magnoliopsida > Solanales > Solanaceae > Jaltomata > Jaltomata sinuosa. Next base: position 363,656 of record QJPP01001028.1, on the reverse strand, counting down.
CAACTATTGAGAGAAAGTGGTGAACTGTCTATTTTGATATAAGATATTAGAGAGTGTTCCTTTTGGTATATAGTATTCAAAAAGTGTCCCTTATGATGCCGTACTCGTAAGAAGATAATATGGAAGAAGAATACTTTTAGCTAAAAAATAAGAAGAGACTTATATTGGGTCCTGTTGAAATTCTTTTTATGAATTAGAATCTTTTGTGAAATGTAAATTAAGAATATTGTTAAGAGTTTAGAGAAAATGACATTAATATACCAACAAGTGAATAATTGGAAGCAAATAGCCATATTATCTATTAGTTAGCAAGATCAAATCCATTTAAATAGTTTTAATTCAAAATTTGACAACTAACAATCAAGTTTAAAAAATCCTAAAAAGGAGAAAGACTTCTATTTCTCCCCCAATTTGTTTAAGTCGAGAATCCTCCATTCAAAGATATTTCTTTCATCTCTCCCCTTCTCTTTTCACCATCTTTGGTCACCATAATAGCCGCCAAACAAGCAGCAAGGTTGTTATTTGCTTCTTCTTTTTTAATGTTTGTAGAAAATTAACAAAAAAATATACACTACCTACTTAATATATTTTCTAAACAGAGATTTTAATTCTTTTTTTTTTTGGGGGGGGGGGAGGGGGGTGCGGGGGAGGTCTGGTCAAGTCGATCCACAAATGCCTTATCTTCCTATATAAGTCACAACCTACTTCGACGTTTACAATTTTTCATTGAGGAACTACTTTCTGCGTTTGCGGAGGACCTGAAAATACAACAAAAACCTTTGAAGCTTTATTTGAATTTTTTTGATCTACGTTTTTTTCATTTGATTCAATTGGTGATATTGAATTTTCTTGAAAATAATTTAAGGAGGTTTAATATCAATTTTGGAGATATTTGAAGATTATTCAACATAGATTTGAGATGATTTTCAAATTAAAAATTTGAGATCGAAGAAAACTCCATCCACGTGTTTCTTTTTATAATTATGTATATAGTAATATAATTCAGTGTATATAACCATATGTATCACTTTATATATTTATTTATCTCTTATATATCGTATATATTTATGTATATTCACAAAAATTCCTGTGTTATATATATATATATATATATATATATATATATATATATGAGTGATGCATTGCAGGTCTGATTTTGTACTTATTGCAATCACCTCCGATCTTCTTCTAATTTTGTGCATAGCTTCATTTAGGTTTTTCAACTAATTAATTCTAATTACACCACTCAAAAAATATTAAAACTTCAAATTCCAGTTTAGTTATGATTTCAAGATTGGGGTGTTGATAAGATTTTGCTATTGATGAATAAAGATGATTTTTGTGAGAGTAATGATGAACTTTGGTAATTTCAAAAGTGATGAGACAATGGGAATCAAAGAAATCGGTCCAGTTGATGGATGATGCATAAAAGGTATAGTATTGCTATAATTTGAGACTTGGCTATCTATCTATTGTAATTTTTATGCTATAATTCTTAAGCTTAATCTTTGGCTAAAATTCCGCAAATAATTATTCACACTAGTATATATGATAGATTTTAGCCCATGTTGAACACAAAAAAAAGAAAAAACTTACATAGATATGCTACATTAAGAAAATATTTATCATATATAGTAATAGTATTTTTTTCACTAGACACTTACAATACATTTATAATATAATTTAATACATATTGCAGAGAACAATTTATAAAACACATATAATACAAAATTTGTTCATGGATAATACATTTATCACACACTTTAATACACTTATAATATATTGTGTTAATTTCTTACCAAACAAGCATAATACATTTTAAGACACTTATAATACATTTATATTACATGCATAATTCACTTTTAATATATTGTGCAGATTTCACTGGTATCATAGTATTGCTAGGTATTGCAATAGATGATAATAAGTAAAAAGTATGTTTAAAAACAGTAATTATTTATTAAAAAGTACTCACCCAAGTAATTAATCCAATAATATTATTGACACTAGTATATATACTAGATTTTAGCTTGTGTTGAGCTCAAAATATGTCTACCTTAAATGCATAATTTTATACCCAAACTAGTCTAGTATAGGCCCAATTCAAATAAGTTTTGTAAGACTTTTGATAGCAAATAGAAGGCCTTTTTACATAGATTATGTATTATAAAGTCTTATTTATGAATTATAGTATAACTTTTACTCTTACAGATTATAGCCTTACTTTTCTTACCAAAAATAGCAAAATCAGCTAAATACACATATAATACATTTCTAACACAATTTTAATGTACTAGCACATAAACTAATTTGAATAGTATTTGAATGTTTGAAATTCAAATCTAATACGTTTTTAACATTTTTAATAAGAGAGAAAAATAAACAACAATTGTAATACATTTCAAATTTAATATATTATAGGCATGTTTCAATGCACGTGGTAAATACATAACTAAAATATTTTTAATACAAATATATTATAAGTATTATATATGAATTTCAAATATTCTCAAACTATTTAAATTAATTTACGTTATTAAAAATATATTATATATGTTTTAGAATAACAATTATCGAATTTATAACAATATATAATATTGAATTCGAATTGTATTACAACTATCATTTATATTTAATGTAAAAGTAAATTTTCTTCCTTTTTCCCCCTCTCTCGGGAGCTCCCATACTTTTTTGCATTATTAAAGATTAGAACGCTCTGTCTCTCCTCTTCAATGTCCACGAAAGTGCTGAACAACATAACTCACACATCCATAGCCAAAAACAGTCAATAACCCCAAAACCCCTCAAAAGATATATATATATATATAAGCACAAATGCTTACACAAAAATGACCCCTTTTGACTCCATGAATTGCTAGTTCACATTCAAGAAAATGATATTTTTTTATTTTTTGTTGCTTTGAAATTCTATTAGTTTGTTTGCATCTGGGGTGAGATTTTCAGTTAATGTAACGACCGGATCTATCGTTATTTCAGGAACTATGACATTGTAAAATTTTGAGAATAAGTTAAAATATTTTTGGTATTAAGTGGGTGATGTGACGAAATTTTTTAGATTTTTGAAAATTATCCGGGCTGACGTCACTCAGCTATAGCGATATTTTATCCGCTATAGCGGAACCGCTATGGCGGAAGGCCATCCTCTATAGCGGAATGACGGGAGGCAGTAGCCTCAGAATGAGATTTAATAAAAAGACTTCTCCTCCTCAGTTGAAAAACATACGAGGGTTTCTCCAAAAACCTTCCCATGCTTCTCCAAGACTAGGGAACCATGAGAAGGAGGGATTATGGATGGAGGGACACGGAACAATAGATTTCTGGATCGTCATTCAGCTGAAAATGCCTTCATGAAGCTAGAAACGCATCCTTGCAGCTACTTGGCACCCAGGTAGGCTAGGTTTTCATTTGAGTAAATAGACCTGCTTACATTCTGTACTTATCGTATAGTGAAAATGGAGAATCCATGATTAGGCCTCCGGGCACGGAGTCTGGTGGATTCGCATATTGGTTATGTTTGAACTAGGAATTGGTTCGATTGAATTATGGATATTGATAATTGTTTGGGGCTGCTTATGTTTTCTTGGTATGATAAATGATAGGACTCAGGGACTGGGATGTCGGGAAGGTTCGGAGAATCGGGAAATACTTGGATAACTAAATGGGTAATAAAAATGGGGAACTCCTAAATGAGGTTTCGGGAATGGGAATGGTATGATAAGAAGTCATTGGTTTTACTAAGGGATAAGGGGTGGTGTCCCATACTGCTATTGTCTATGTGAAGTTCCTGTATCAATGTGGTTGCTAGATTGTGCTAAAAGGGGGGGGGGGGGGCGCTCATTTTTATGTTCACAAAGGGTGAGTGGGTTTAGTTTTCGAACAGAGGTCAGGGCTAAGTTATATACCCGAAAAAGAGGGTAGGTGATGGTTTGTTTCCTGTATGCTTTGTGTGTTTGAGTACTCTTATCTAAGTATTTGTATGAGATGCATTGCTTAGGAAATGATTAGAAATGTCTAATAGTCCTGTTTAGCAGTCTGGTAAATTGAACGTTGTATTGTGCTTATTGGTTTACAAGTTGATTGTTCATTGCTGTGACTGTGGATTGTTTGAAATTAGGTTGGCTCGGGTACCACACCTGGTATAAAATATACTAACGGTTGGCTCGGGTACCATGCCTGGTACGGAATATAATAACGGTTGGCTCGGGTACCACGCCTGGTATGGAATTTACTAACGGTTGGCTCGGGTACCACGCCTGGTACGGGTTTATTTTACTGCATTGTTGTATTGATATTGTTTGTACTGTTGTAGTTGGTATTGTTTTCATGAGTGGAATGGGTTGTGTTATTGAGTTGTGATAAGTGCTTATGGTCCTTGAGAGGCCGGGAATTCTGTTATGTTTGGCTGAATTGGTCTTGGTGTAGACCGGATTGCATGTTTAACCCTTAGGTGTGCTTTAGAGGGGATCTCAGCGCAGGTCTGGGTTATATATATAAATGAAGGTTGGTGGATTATATTATTGTTTCCAATCATAGTTATATAAAGGTGGGTTACATGTGGTTGTTGAGCTAGGGGAATGACTGACAGTCTGGCATTGTATTGCTAGCTGGTATCACCATAGTGGAGATTCCTTAAGGATCCTTGAGAGGACCGAATAATTGTGAGTAGTACTATAAGGGTAGCAGGTATGGATGAACAGTTGCTGGATTATTCCTGAATGTTTGGTCATAGGGCTTGGTAGAGTAAATCAGGGTGGTATTCCGGGACAGGACTTAGTAGTTGGGTTAGTGGTGGGACTTGAGAAGTCTAAGATTGTGTGACTTGGGAAGTCTAAGGTTGTGTTACTTGGGAAGTCTAAGGTTAGTATGACTGGGGAAGTCTAAGGTTGTGTGACATGGGAAGTCTAAGATAGTATTGCTCGAAAAGTCGGGAGAGTGAGAGAGTGCACCGCGGAAGGAGTAGGAAGGGTTGAGGTTTGGATTTGTAGTTAGAAGGGTGGTGTGATGTGAGTTTATAATGAAGGATATTGTTGGAGTATGGAACTATATTGTTAAATTTATGTTTTTCCCTGTTTTTCTTATATGATTGTTGGAGTGGATTCGGTTCGACCGATGATGCCTACCAGTACGTGTGTTTGTACTGATTCTACTGTTGCTATACATTTTTGGTATAGTCTGGTATCAGGGTTGGTGGCGTTTCATATATACATGACGACGGTGATCTCCTGCAGCTTCTGTCCTTAGATTCTATGACAGAAGTTGTATCTTTTTTTAATTCTTGTACAAATCTTGTAGTAGCTCTTGTACCTGTTTAGACTAGGTCCTAGGGAGGGGTATTTCAAGTTGTAATCTGTTTGCTAGTTTCGATGTTGTACTTAAAGGGTTCGTTATCAAATAAAGGTTGAAATGTTTTTCACATGTTAAGAATGAGTTTATTCTTCAGGGTTATATTTTATTTTCCGCAAGTTACCTGTTGAATGGGTGTTAAGGGTTCATCTATCTGGGGGGGTTAGAGTAGGCGCCTGCATGGCCCGATAGGTTGGGTCATGACCGATGGTAACAGATCTTAGGTTACCGGTCTCCCAGTACAAGAGCAAAGTGTCGAATAGAGTTCTATAGATTGGTGTGTTGACATCCACATCTAATCTTTGGGAAGCTATGAAGCATTCTAGGAAGCATCTCCTTTCTTTCATTCTTTCGTGCGGTTGTTTACTTGTTTGTATGGGTTGAGTCCAATTGGTATATCTCGATTCCAATTGGTATCTCAACGAAGTGAAGAAGGTCATTGTACTCCGGGTACGACAAACAAGCAAGATGGATTGGAAGCGGGAAGTTTCTAATTGGTATCCGGCCTGAGAGGCTGTGGCAAAACATGGATAACCGACTAATGGTCATCCATGAATACAAATAGAAAGTGAATTTATGTGACTTGATTCTTGCTGTGACCTGAAGTGAAAATGTTGTGTATTGCTATGTTTGTAGGACTTACTTGAATTGTGTGTATTTTGGTTACCTTGATGTGAATGTTGAGTCTGCAGAGGGTCATAAGTTGAAGGTAGTGTGTCTTGGGTCTGTGGATCACTGTTAATTGTATTGACTGAAATGGTATCACATCTTGAAGGGTACTTATCATTGGATAAGATGATAAGGGGATGGAAATTATGTCTGTAGGGAAACTTCGATTTCAGGATAGTCGGGACTTGGTGGTTGGGAACCAAGGGAACAAGGGAGTTATTCGTGTGTAATAGCGGGAAGTGTTGTTAGGAACAATTGTCCTTATAAATCTGTTGTGATTGGTGATTTGTGATTAATGCTGAGTTTTGATTTATGCATTGCCAGGAATGGTCTTGGGGTAGTCTAAGACCATGTCGGTATCGATGGGATTAAATAATGATAACCGGGAAAGGGGAAAGATGCACTTGCTGGAAAATTCAATTTTTTGTACTCGTTACCGCCGAGACCGCTATAGAGGAAGGCACAGCTAAGGCGCTCCCGCATAGCAGAATTTTCTCCGATATAGCGGTTCCACTGTAGCGGAGTGGCCACCGCCATAGCGGAGGTGTCTGAGGCAAAAAGCCTGCCCTGTTTTTCCCCTGTTTTCATTCAATCCCGGGTATATAAAGAAATACAATGGTTAAACTATAATTGTAAGGTATTTAGCTATAAAACTAGTATAGCATGCATATAAAGGAATAATACCTGAATCTAGCATCCACGTTCTTAAAACCAAAGGGGGGAAAAGGGAAGGGAACATTGTCTTAAAAAGCTCCAAACGGGGGCAAATCCCAAAAAGCAGTAAAGGTGTTTGATAAGGGGGAGGGGAGGTCCTAAGCCTCATCATCACTCAAGAAGGAGAACTCCTGCATATCATCGGGCTCCAGGGTGGGAAGCTCTTGGCCCGAGGCAATGCATGAGAACTTAACCTTGATGGTCTTCCAAATCCAGGAAAATATACGATCCCGGGAGCGCCTTTTCTTCTTCTCCTCCTCTAACTCCTTTCGGAGTGCAGCAAAGTTTTGAGCAGTGGAGGGCGGGGCTGCACCTTCAGCAACAACGGTGCCTTCCATGAACCTCCTAACATCAACCAAGTTCTCCTCTAGCTGGGTGCTAGTGATCGGGGGCTGGGGCTGGGGCTGGGAAGGGGTAGGGGTGTCGTCATCATCATCATTATCATCATCATCATCGGCCTCCTCAAACGACTGACTGCTTCCGACTTCATCCATCTTCCACTTCTTCTTGGAGACCACCTTCACTCAGGAAGGGTCAAAGTGATCGTCCATAGCCACATCCAAGTCAGTATGGTCTTCAGGCACTCCAACCCGCCTGCACAGTTCAGACACCAAGCCCGGAAGATAAGGGCCCTTCCTATGACCCCGGTAGAAGTCCTTCTATTCAGAGATGATCTACTCCCCCACATTCATGATTATACCCTACATGGAACAAGCAATCACCAGGGCACGGGCATAGGTCACATCGGTCTTGTTGCCCGACGGATGGATTCTCCGAGATACCAAGTTTAACCACATCCTAGCCTCCACGAAAAAGTAGGTGCTAGTGACGATGCCCTCGAGGCTGACCTAGTAGACTTGATTTATGAACTCTGCATCCACCAAAGTATCTCTCAACCAATTCATATCCCAAAGCCTTGCCTTGGTCTCGTATGCAACATTGGAGATGTAAGGCACTCTAAGAACCTCATTGACAGTCTGAGCGTCCACAGGGACATCTACTCCTCGGATACGGATGGTGAGGTTGGGATCATCCCAACGGACTGTAGGGAGAATGGCATAGAACTCTCGTACCCAGCCCGTCTGTGTAGGAGGAGGATCTATTAGCAAGGACTCCCAACAAAACTCTCAAACTCTGTGGTGGAAGGCGGCTTCCTTTCCATCCACACCCATCATCTTGTACCCCCTCTCATAGCAAATGCCCAGTCTCCGATAGTCCATGAACCTCTCCCAACTAGCTTCATCGGGAAAATGATCATAATCGTACATGGGCAATTATCCTCCTCCACCCATTGAAAGTACAACATGTAATATAGCAAGTGAACTGGGTTAGGACGCGATAAGGCATAAAGGATTAAGAAAAAAGGGAGGAAATTTTTTCTAAGTGTAGCTTGGGAGGCTACTGTCCTGCGGTCTTCCGCTATAGCGGATGATCATCCGCCATAGTGGAACTGCTATAGTGGAAATTTATTCCCCATAGTGGGACCACTTTAGTGGAGCCCCAACCACTATAGTGGTATTCATTATTCAAGAACTTCCAAGGGGTGCAACAATGGCGCCCCTTGACGCAAAGTTTCATTTTTTTTCAAGTCAAGTTTAGATCAGTGCTCCTAAAGTATTCTATTGCAGTTTCTACAAAAATTTGGGCATATAACCCCTACATTCTGTCCAAATCACAACTTTTGTTCAAGAAAAACCCTTCACCTCCCACCCCATTTTGGCCAAAACTAGTGTAATTCTTTCGCCCATAATGCCTTGGAGGCATTGTAAACGTATAGAAAACATCCATGCTTCGAGAATCCAACAAAAAAAATCCAAACCAAAAGTTCTAGTTCAAAAACCACTTCAATATACACCAAAGTTTCTAGTTTCCTACCATAAATCATGTCTAAATTCGTGCAAGGAAGTAAGGGATCAAGTAGAAATGAGTCTTACCTGAAAATTTTGACGTCAAGAGCGGGGTGATCGGGAGAGAAAATAGTATTTTTGGAAGAAATGTGGGGAGAATGAGGGGTGAAATATGTTTCTCCCTATTTTAATCTGTTGTCAATCGCTATAGCGGTCGACGTCCGCTATAGCGGAAGCACTATAATGTCTGATACAATGGACGGTAATCAGCTTTTGTGAAGGAAATGTTCTCTCAGGTATTTTCAAATTCTTTTACCCCGATATTATCCGAGACCCTGGATTCCTAGGGTACTCGGAAGGGTCACGTGTAAATTTTCATGGGTAATGCAAATTCTCTGAGGTAGTGGGATCATCTAATCTCCTTCAAATTGGTGCAACTAATCAAGGGAGGGTTGGTTTTCGCATAGGCTCATAAGTTATGCGGTCCATTAGGACAGTGAGGGTCGCAGGCTAGTTCTTTCATTTTCTTTATTTTGGGATCGTTCGGGGATGAACGATAGGTAAATTGGTATATGTTGTAATGACCAGATCTATTGTTATTTCAGGAACCATGACATTGCAAAATTTTGAGAACGAGTTAAAATATTTTTGATATTGAGTGGGTGCTGTGATGGAAAATTTCAAATTTTTGGAAATCATTCGGGCTGACGTCACCCGCTATAGTGATATTTTATCCGCTATAGCGGAACCACTATGGCGGAAGGCCATTCGCTATAGCGGAATGACGGGAGGCAGTAGCCTCAGAACGGGATTTAATAAAAAGACTTCTCCTTCTCAGTTGAAAAATGTACGAGGGTTTCTCCAAAAACCCTCCCATACTGTTCCAAGACTAGGGAACCATGAGGAGGAGGGATTATCGCTGGAGGGACACAGAACAATGGATTCTAGGATCGTCATTCAGCCGGGAACGCCTTCACAGAGACAGAAATGCATCCTTGCAGCTGCTTGGTGCCCAGGTAGGCTAGGTTTTCATTTGAGTAGATACACTTACTTACATTCTGTACTTATCGTATAGTGAAAATGGAGAATCCATGATTAGGCCTCCGAGCATGGAGTCTAGTGGATTCACATATTGGTTATGTGTGAACTAGGAATTGGTTGGAATGAATTGTGGATATTGATAATGGTTTGGGGCTGTTTATATTGTCTTGGTATGATAAATGATAAGACTTAGGGACTGGGATGTTGGGAAGGTTCGGAGAATCGAAAAATGCTTGGATAACTAAATGGGTAATAATAATGGGGAACTCCTAGATGATGTTTTGAGAATGAGAATGGTATAATAAGCAGTCGTTGGTTTTCCTAAGTGCTAAGGGGTGGTGTCCCACACTATTATTGTCTATGTGAAGTTCCGGTATCAATGTGGTTGCTAGATTATGCTAAAAGGAGGGGGGTCGCTCATTTTTATGTTTACAAAGGGTGAGTGGGTTTAGTCTTCAGACGGAGGTCAGGGCTAAGTTATATACCCAGGAAAAAGGGTAGGTGATGGTTTGTTTCCTGTATGCTTTGTGTGTTTGAGTACTCTTATCTAAGTATTTGTATGAGATGCATTGCTTAGGGAATGATTAGAAATGTCTAATAGTCTTGTTTAGCAGTCTGGTAAATTGAACGTTGTATTGTGCTTGTTGCTTTACAAGTTGATTGTTCATTGTTGTGACTGTGGATTGTTTGATATTCGGTTGGCTCGTATACCATGATTGGTACAAAATATACTAATCGTACACGGGAAATTGTCCTCCTCCAGCCATTGAAAGTACAACATGTAATATAGCAAGTGAACTGGGTTAGGACGCGATAAGGCATAAAAGATTAAGAAAAAAGGCAGGAAATTTTTTCTAAGTGTAGCTTGGGAGGCTACTGTCCTGCGGTCTTCCGTTATAGCGGATGATCATCCGCCATAGTGGAACTGCTATAGTGGAAATTTATTCCCCATAGCGGGACCACTTTAGCGGAGCCCCAACCACTATAGTGGTATTCATTATTGCAGAACTTCCAAGTTGTGCAACAATGGCGCCTCTTGACGTAAAATTTCATTTTTTTTCAAGTCAAGTTCAGATCAGTTCTCCTAAAGTATTCTATTGCAGTTTTCTACAAAAAATTGGGCATTATAACCCCTATATTCTGTCCAAATCACAACTTTTGTTCAAGAACAACCCTTCACCTCCCACCCCATTTTTGGCCAAAACTAGTGTAATACTTACGCCCATAATGCCTTGGAGGCATTGTAAACGTATAGAAAACATCCATGCTTCGAGAATCCAACAAAAAAAATCCAAACCAAAAGTTCTAGTTCAAAAACCACTTCAATATACACCAAAGTTTCTAGTTTCCTACCATAAATCATGTCTAAATTCGTGCAAGGAAGTAAGGGATCAAGTAGAAATGAGTCTTACTTGAAAATTTTGACGTCAAGAGCGGGGTGATTGGGAGAGAAAATAGTATTTTTGGAAGAAAAGTGGGGAGAATGAGGGGTGAAATATGTTTCTCCCCTTTTTAATCTGTTGTCAACCGCTATAGCGGTCGATGTCCGCTATAGCGGAAGCACTATAATGTCTGCTACATCGGACGGTAATCAGCTTTTGTGAAGGAAAAGTTCTCCCAGGTATTTTTAAATTCTTTTACCCCGATATTATCCGAGACCCTGGATTCCTAGGGTACACGGAAGGGTCACGTGTAAATTTTCATGGGTAATTCAAATTCTCTGAGGTAGTTATATCATCTAATCTCCTTCAAATTGGTGCAACTAATCAAGGGAGGGTTGGTTTTCGTGTATGCTCATAAGTTATGCGGTCAATTAGGACAGTGAGGGTCGCAGGCTAGTTTTTTTGTTTTCTTGATTTTGGGATCGTTCGAGGATGAACGATAGGTAAATTGGTATCTGTTGTAATGACCAGATCTATTGTTATTTCAGGAACCATGACATTGCAAAATTTTGAGAATGAGTTAAAATATTTTTGATATTGAGTGGGTGATGTGATGGAAAATTTCATATTTTTGGAAATCATTCGGGCTGACGTCACCCGCTATAGTGATATTTTATCTGCTATAGCGGAACCACTATGGCAGAAGGCCATTCACTATAGCGGAATGACGAGAGGCAGTAGCCTCAGAACGGGATTTAATAAAATGCCTTCTCCTCCTCAGTTGGAAAATGTACGAGGGTTTCTCCAAAAACCCTCCCATGCTTTTCCAAGACTAGGGAACCATGAGGAGGAGGGATTATCGCTGGAGGGACACAGAACAATGGATTCTAGGATCGTCATTCAGCCGGGAATGCCTTCATAGAGACAGAAATGCATCCTTCCAGCTGCTTGGTGCCCAAGTAGGCTAGGTTTTCATTTGAGTAGATAGACTTGCTTACATTCTGTACTTATCGTATAGTGAAAATGGAGAACCCATGATTAGGCCTCCGAGCATGGAGTCTATTGGATTCACATATTGGTTATGTGTGAACTAGGAATTGGTTGGATTGAATTGTGGATATTGATAATGGTTTGGGGCTGTTTATAGTGTCTTGGTATGATAAATGATAGGACTTAGGGACTGGGATGTTGGGAAGGTTCGAAAAATCGAAAAATGCTTGGATAACTAAATGGGTAATAAAAATAGGGAACTCCTAGATGAGGTTTTGAGAATGGGAATGGTATAATAAGCAGTCGTTGGTTTTCCTAAGGGCTAAGGGGTGGTGTCCCACACTGTTATTGTCTATGTGAAGTTCCGGTATCAATGTGGTTGCTAGATTATGCTAAAAGGAGGGGGGTCGCTCATTTTTATGTTCACTAAGGGTGAGTGGGTTTAGTCTTCAGATGGAGGTCAGGACTAAGTTATATACCCAGGAAAGAGGGTAGGTGATGGTTTGTTTCCTGTATGCTTTGTGTGTTTGAGTACTCTTATCTAAGTATTTGTATGAGATGCATTGCTTAGGGAATGATTAGAAATGTCTAACAGTCTTGTTTAGCAGTCTGGTAAATTGAACGTTGTATTGTGCTTGTTTGTTTACAAGTTGATTGTTCATTGTTGTTATTGTGGATTGTTTGACATTCGGTTGGCTCGTATACCATGATTGGTACAAAATATACTAACGGTTGGCTCAGGTACCACGCCTGGTATGGGATATACTAACTGTTATCTCGGGTACCATGCATGGTACGGGATATACTAACGGTTGGCTCGGGTACCATGAATGGTATGGGATTTACTAACGGTTGGCTCGGGTACCACGCCTGGTACGAGTTTATTTTACTGCATTGTTGTATTGATATTATTTGTACTGTTGTAGTTGGTATTGGTTCCATGAGTGGATTGGGTTGTGTTATTGAGTTGTGATAAGTGCTTATGGTCTTTGAGAGGCCAAAAGTTCTGTTATGTTTGGCTGAATTGGTCTTGGTGTAGACCGGGTTGCATGTTTAACCCTTAGGTGTGGTTTTTAGAGGGGATCCCAAGGTGGGTCTGGGTTATATTTACAAAGAAAGGTTGGTGGATTATATTATTGTTTTCGGTCATAGTTATATAAAGGTGGGTTACATGTGGTTGTTAAGCTAGGGGAATGTTTTTTTTTATTGCTAGCTGGTATCACCGTAGTGGAGATTTCTTAAGGATCCTTGAGAGGTCCGAATAATTGTGAGTAGTACTATAAGGGTAGCGGGTGTGGATGAACAGTTGCTGGATTGTTCATGAGTGTTTGGTCATAGGGCTTGGTAGAGTAAATCAAGGTGGTAGTCCGGGACAGGACTTAGTAGTTGGGCTAGTGGTGGAACTTGGGAAGTCTAAGGTTTTGTGACTTGGAAAGTCTAAGGTTGTGTGACTTGGGAAGTCTAAGGTTAGTACGACTGGGGAAGTCTAAGGTTGTGTGACATGGGAAGTCTAAGATAGTATTGCTCAGAAAGTTGGGAGAGTGAGGGAGTGCGCCGCGGAAGGAGTAGGAAGGGTTGAGGTTTATATTTGTAGTTAGAAGGGTGGTGTGATATGAGTTTATAATAAAGGAGATTGTTGGAGGATGGAACTATATTGTTAAATTTATGTTTTCCCCTATTTTTTCTTATATGCTGGTAGGAGTGGATTCGGGTCGACCGATGATGCCTACCAGTACGTGTGTTTGTACTGATTCTACTCTTTCTATACCTTTTTGGTATATTCTGGTTGCAGGATTGGTGGCATTTCATAGGTACATGATGATGGTGATCTCCTACAGCTTCTGTCTTTTGATTCCATGACAGAAGTTGTGTCTTTTTTTCATTCTTGTACAAATCTTGTAGTAGCTCTTGTACCAGTTTAGACTAGATCCTAGGGAGGTGTATTTCAAGTTGTAATCTGTTCGCTAGTTTCGATGTTGTACTTAAAGGGTTTCTTATGAAATAAAAGTTGAAATGTTTTTCACATGTTAAGAATGAGTTTATTCTTCAGGGTTATATTTTATTTTCCACAAGTTACCTGTTGGATGGGTGGTAAGGGTTCGTCTATCTGGGGGGGTTAAAGTAGGCACCCGCAAGGCCCGGTAGGTTGGGTCGTGACAGTTAAAACATCCAATCTGCCTATTAATGTCCCAAAATATCATTCTCTGTCTCTTCTTTTCTACCTGAAAAATAAATCTTTGTTACCCTTTTATAGAATTTTTCTTCTAATTTGTGTCGTGTTTGTTTATTATTGTCACGACCCAGATTATCGTGAGTGACACCCACCCAACCCCCGAATAAGTGAACCAGTAGAGTTCAACCCTTATCCTAGACTAACAGCCTAAAACCAACAAATAGGAAATAAACTAGGAATTCAAATAAGCAAAATTAATTTCATTAAAATAAAACTGTGGAAATCCCCTCTAGAACCTGAAAGTCATCGTACCAAAATGCTACCAAATCTAGAGTGCAGGGATGCAACCCCAAAAATAATAATGAAATAGTCTAAGCCCGAAACAAGTGGGCTATAACTTAGTGGATAGATACCAAGGCAGCTTGGTCGAACAGCTCACCCTTGATATCTTGAACAGTCAGGCCTACAAGTGAGGTCGTACGTCAACTGCCGGAAGATTTCCTGTACTCACAAAAAAAAACAAGCAAGTGCAGTAATTGTATACAACCACTGTGTACTGGTAGGATCATCAGCTAGTTTCCAGATAAACATTGTATGAGTAGTACAACAAATTAAGTAAAGGCACAGAAAGACACATAATCCAGTCCATAGATAATCCTAGACTATAAGTCTCCCCTTAACTTTACCCTACAGGCCATCCCCTTTTATACAAAAATAATGTAAACAACCATCTCTTTTATATATATCCCGGACCTACCCTGGGATCCCTTCTAATGACACCTAAGTGTTAACCATTAATTCCAGTCTACACCAAGACCAAATCAACCAAATAAATAGGATTCCCGGCCCTTCAAGGACCATAAGAGAATATCACAACTCAATAACACAACCCGACCCACTAATGGAACCAATAACAAGCAACATAATACAACAATATCAATGCAATAATGCAGTAAAGTAAACCCTTACCAGGCGTGGTACCCGAGCCAACTGTTAGTATTTCCGTACTAGGCGTGGTACCCGAGCCAACCATTAGTATGTTTGTACCAGGCGTGGTACCCGAGCCAACCGTTAGTATATTTCTGTACCAGGCGTGGTACCCAAGCCAATCGAATGTCAATAATCCACAGTCACAACAATGAACAATCAACTTGTAAAACCAACAAACAAAATGCACAGTTCAATTTACCGGACTGATAACAGGACTATTAGACATTCTTAATCATCCCTAAGCAATGTATCTCATACAGTTACTTAAATAAGAGTACACAAAACACAAAAAGCATATAGGAACCAAACCATCACCTATCACGAAATAATCCAAGATATACTCAACTAGAGTTTTCCCATTTCCCAAAGTTCTTGCCGGTTCTTGGTCTAAAACAATACACAATAACCAAGAATTAATCCCTATGGCCTACAATTTACCCGGATTACATAAAATCCTAAACCCCAGGCCACCCATGATCATTCCACCCTCTTCTTGGGATTTTCTACCATTAATTCACCTAGTTCTACCATTTTTATGGATAAAATTAGGAAATTAAGGTCACATGATCATAAAACAGTAACTTTAGCAATACCCAAGAACTTCTACCCATAGAATCCCCCCTTTTCCCTGGATTATATCATCTCTACGTCATTACAAACCCTTCTCCAAGTTCTCTCCTAGCAATTCTACCGCATAGGAAAAGTATTACGGAGTTCGTGGAGTAGAAACCTTACTTTAGGGAAGAAAAACGATGAAGAATGGAGGAAAATTGTCTGAAATCGCCCTAGCTCTTCACCAAAACAAACTTGTGAAAACTGAACTATTTTGGGGAAGTTTATGCATTAAATACTGTTGCGCTTCGCATAGCAGTCGGCTTTCGCTATAGCGGTACTGCTGTAGCGGAGTCAAACGCTATGACGGAGGTTGACCGCCTTGACTTCCACTATAGCGGTATTTTCTTCTGCTATAGTAGAGGTCGCCATGACAGAGCTGTTATGCTCATCATGAGAAGAATACTTGGAAAACTCTAAAATTGTTCTATTTTACAACATACTTGGTTCCCCTGACGATCCAAAACAACCCCTTCACGTCAACCTCGATTTTGGGAGTTCTCTTTACCCAAATTTGATTCCAAAAAGTCTCCCGGACTCCTTTATGTCTTAGCTACATCGAAAACTAGATCAAATCATTATATCTAACTCAATCCTCACCTGGATTGCCCTATACTATACCTCGCTCCAAATTCGGCCGAGGCTAGCGTAGCCCAGAATTTTAAACTCCCAAACCCAGAGTTTTCTAACTCTAAAACTTAGCACGAATGAATTACCCATAATGATGGACCCGGTCATTATAATTATTGATCTGAGTTTCTCTTTTTTCTCAGTTTTAAAGCTATTTTGATTGAAAAAGTGACATTTTTACCCTCTGTTGTTGTTTCTCTTTTGATGGGTATTTGTTGTTGTTGGATCTATTTGGTGGTTATGGAGGTGAGAAAGGAAATGGGAGTTGAGGTGGTTGCTGTTTGTTGTTTTGTTCGCCGGAGAAGCCATCTCCGGAGAGATTGGACGGAGACGGGGAGGTGATCGAGAAAGGAGAAGAAGTTTTCATGAAAATGGAGAAGACAACACATGTCTGTCTATGTAAAGGACTAATCAACTACAATTTGTAATAATATGCTATAGACCATAAGTAAATTTAAAGCACCCTTAAAAAGCATAATAAAGCTTCCATAAGATATTATCTATGTAAAAATTTCCAAATAGAATGCAAAAAAATAAGGGAAACTTCACAAAATGAACCCAATTGTGAAATTATTTACCCAAAATAGACTCAACCCAATCTATTTAGTGTTAATGAACCAGCAGCCCAAACTATATACCCGCTAACCCACTTCTTCCTTTCTTATTTCGTGCATGACATCAACATGCCATCAGCGTCACTACCATGAATTAATCCTCTGTGATACTCTGTCAGTATATTGATACCCTATCGGTATCATGTAAGACTGAGCTTAATAATCCATGATACTCCATCAGTATATTGATACCCTATTAGTATCATATAGGACTGACCTCTTTTTTAAGAAATAAATAAGAAACAATTAAGAAAAAAATATTATAACGACCTGTTTTGTCGTTATTGAAAATATCTGTGATCAAGACAGGTTCCTCTCATTCGTAATAAGAGTTAGGATTAATTCTTTATTATGGGGAGTACATTTGGTATGTACTAAGGTCATAGAATACTCTTAGCACAAAGTTAAGTTGAAAGCTTCCTTACCGATTTAGTTTTGGGCTAAGTTCAAACCAGGGTCAACTTCAAACGTGCCTTCCTCCTAGAATATAAGGAGTTAGGGGTCCTACTACCCACCAAATTAAATATATATGAGTCCTCTTTCCAACGCCACCGATCATTCATCAATCCGCTTCCCAAGTAAAAAGTTATGACTGTTTTACTGAAGGCTGTCCGAGCTAAAAATTTGAGTCCATTGTAGCAGAATTTAGGTCGCTATAGTGGTACCGCTATAGCGATTGGCCGTCCGCTATAGCGGAATGACGGAACCAGAAAGCCCAGAAATGGGTTTTATAATCCCATTCTCCCTTCTTTAGTAAAAAACAGATGAGGTTTGCTCAAAAAACCCTCCTAGGCTACTCCAAAGCTTGGGAGCCATGGGGAGGAGGGATTCCAGCAAAAAGGGACGTGAAACCATGGATTTGGGCCTGCAGAATCATCATGGAACGCCTTCACAAAGCTAGAAAGAGCATGGAATAGCTGCTCGACATCCATGTAGGCTAGGTTTCTTCCAAGAGTAGATTGACCGCTTTCATTTTCATATTATTGTATAGAATGAAAGGGAGAATCCATGGTTAGGCCTTCGGGTACGGAGTCTGGAGGAAGTTGTTGAATTGTTGGATTACTTTGAATATGGTAGAATGGGAATAGGGTGTTGTGATATTCTAGGAATTACTTAAATTATGTGATTTTACTAATAAAATGCGGAAACTAGAATATCGAAAGGTTTGGGGAACCGAAAAAGAGTTGGTAATTAACAAATGTGTAAGGAACGGAAGTTCCAGACTAATGGGTATAATTAGGATAATTATTTGGTTGTGTTCTAAGGCTGGGAACGGTTTTCCCAGGTTGTATTTGGTCCTAGGGAGAGGGTCAAGAATAAATGTAATTAACTGCATGTTTAAAGGGGCGAACCGAGTTTAGTCTTTGGATGGGATTTTGACGATTCATAGTGTACCCAGAATGGGGTAGGTGATGGCTTACGATTTCTGTGAATGTTGTATATCCTTGTACTCATAACTAAGTGTTTGTATGAATTACATTGCTTAGGGAAGTTGTGTAAAATGTCTAAGGTTCCTGCTTTACAGTCTGTGATTTGAACGGTGTTTGCTTGTTGTTTTACAAGTTATTTGATCATCTATTTGACTGTGGGTTATTGACATTTGGTTGGCTTGGGTACCACACCTGGTACGGGTATAACAAATGGTTGGCTCGGGTACCACACCTGGTACAGGAATACAAATGGTTGACTCGGGTACCACACCTGGTACGAGATACTAATGGTTGGCTTGGGTACCATGCCTGGTACAGGTTTACTTTACTGCATCATTTTATTGATATTGTTGCATTGTGTGATTGGTGTTGGTTCTATGAGTGGACCGGACTGTGTTTATAAATTGTGAGTTTGGTCTTGGTGTAGGCCGGGTTGTTATATTATATTGTTCTTTTGGTCTTGGTATAGGCCGGGTAATTATATTGTGAGTTTGGTCTTGGTGTAGGTAGGGTAATTATATTGTGAGTTTGGTCTTGGTGTAGGCCGGGTTGTTATATTATATTATGCTTTTGGTCTTGGTGTAGGCTGAGTTGTTATACTTTATTGTGCCTTTGGTCTTGGTGTAGGCCGGGTAATTATATTATGAGTTTGGTCTTGGTATAGGCCGAATTGTTATATTATATTGTGAGTTTGGTCTTGGTGTAGGTTGAGTTGTTATACTTTATTGTGGTTTTGGTCTGGGTGTAGGCCGGGTAATTATATTGTGAGTTTGGTCTTGGTGTAGGCCGAGTAATTATATTGTGAGTTTGGTTTTGGTGTAGGCCGGGTAATTATATTGTGAGTTTGGTCTTGGTGTAGGCTGGGTGGTTATATTATGTTATCAGTTGGTCTTGGTGTAGACCGGATTTTGATGTTAACTATTAGTTGGTCTTGGTATAGACCTGATTATCATGTTAACACCTAGATGTGTTAGGGGGATCCGAGTGGGTTCGAACTATGTAAAAGAGGTTATAAGTTCACAATTTATTGTCGTTAATGTGTTAATGATGGTCAAGAATTTATTGTTGTTAATAAGCTAAGGATGGGTCTTGGTGTAGATCGGGTAGCCTGTTGAACACTTAGGTGTGGTTAGAGGATTCTTGGAGGGTCCGGGTCTCGGGATTAGAAAGGGATTTAGATATAACTCTGTTGTTGTCATTGAATGTGTCAATGGTTTCTAGGTAATTTTCATGTGATTGGTCAATTGGGAGTACGACGGAAAGTCTAGGGATGTAATTTTTGGTTGTTATAACCAAGATGGAAAGTTGTCCGAGAGGTCCAGGAAGGGCCGAACACCGGTAAGTGATACCACGGGTATAAGTGGTTTGGTTGGACAGTTAGCCGGGTTAAGTCTGAATATCTAGTCAAGGCGGTTGACTTGGGTAAGGGAAGGGTAGTCCAGGTATGGACATTGTTATTGGTAAGGATTAAGTGAGACTTGGGAATTCTAGGGATAAGGTGACTTAGGAAGTCTAGGGACAAGGCGACTTGGTAAGTCTGAAGGTTAGGAAGGTCGGTTATGAAAGGGGAAATTGATAAATGTGATGTTGAAAGGGGTGGAGCATTTACATTATGCATTTTATCTTGATTTTTATATGATGGTAGGAGTGTATTCAGGTCAGCCGATGATGCCTACCAGTACGTGTGTTTGTACTGATCCTACTCTTGCTATACCTTTTTGGGTATAGTCTGGTTGCAGGGTTGGTGATGTTTCATAGGTTCAGGATTGCAGTAATCTTCGAGCAGCTCCTACTTCCTTCTATGGTGGGAGTTGTGTCCATTTTATGTTATAAGCTCATCTTGTAGAAGCTCTTGTACCGACTTAGACTAGGTTCTGGGGAGGGTGTTTATATTGTTAATAAATTTCCGCAAGTTTTAAAGGTTGTGTAATTTTCGAAAGTTGTTGTATGAAGATTTTTCAAACATTTGTAAAGGGATTCCTCTTGTATTAAGGGACTTATTTAATGGTTTATTTTCTTTTCCGAATTGCCTGTTGGTTCGGGTGGTAAGGGTTCTCCTATCTAGGTGGATTAGAGTAGGTGCCTGCACGGCTCGGTAGTTGGGTCATGAAAAATGGTATCAGAGCCCATGTTACCGATCTCCCAGTACAAGAGCAAAATGTCGAATAGATTCCTACGGATTCGTGTGTTGACGTCCACATCTAATCTTTTGGAAGCTATGAAACATTCTAGAAAACATCTCTCTTCTTTCATTCCTTTTCGTTTGGTTTGCTTACTTGCTTGTATGGGTTGAGTCCAATTGGTAGCTCTCGATTCCAATTGGTATCTCAATAAAGTGAAGGATGTAATGAGACTCTGGGTATGACAAACAGGCAAGAAGGATTGGAACCGGGAAGGTTCCAATTGGTATCTGGCCGGGGAGGCTATGTAAAGGTATGGATGGATTGGCTAATGGTCATCTATGAGGAGAATAGAAAGTAATGAAACTGATTTGATTGACTGTTTAAGCTTGAGGCTTGAGATTGTGCTTATGTGTATTGATGTTGTTTGAATGAACTCAAATGTATGGTGTGCAATTATCTAATTTGCTGTGAATGTTTTGGTCCGGGAGGAGTCATAACTTGAATTGGTGTGCTTTGGTTGGTAATTACTTTTTACGTGTACTTAAATTGGTCAGTAAAGTGGTGTTACATTTCAGAAACGGGCTTGCCATTGGTAAAAATGGTAAGGGGACAAGGCTTACGACTGTAAGGAACCTCCAGTTTCAGGACAGTCGGGATTGGTTAGGAACCATGGGGGAAAAGGGCTATCATTGCTTAATGGCAGGAAATACGGTAAGGAAAATTTTATGGTAACTCATGATTGTAACTTAAGGAAAATTTATTCCTATCTTGAAAGTTGTGATTGTTTTAAATGATAAATTGTGATATGCCTTAATTAGAATTGTTATCAGTACATTCTGGTATAGGCTTACCATGTATATAGATGGTAAGGGAACAAAAAGGGATTGTGGACTGTAAGGAAGCTCCGATTTCAGGACAGTCGGGACTTGGTTGAGAACCCAGGTTTCAGGGGGTGTTGTTTGTGCTTGATAGCGGAAGTGTGTTGTTAGGAATAATTGCTTGCATAATCCTCTTGTTGATTTGTGATAATTGATGTTAAGTTTCAGTCTGTGTAGTGCCAAAATTGGTCTTTAGGATTGTTTAAGACCATGGCGGAATTAACGAGATTAAACAATGTTAACAGGGAAGGGGAATGAGAGAATTTTTCAGAGAATGGTAAATTTTCTGGGCTACTACTTTTGGGGGTTTCCATAGCAGTGTGCAAGTCGCTATAGCGAGATGGGCAGGGCATGATCCCTGTCCTATTTTTCCCTTGTTCTGTCTTTCATTCCCAGGTCATTTTACATCACTATTTGAGCTGCGAGCTATTGCAGGAATTATTTAGCATCCATCTTCAATAAGAGTAAATGGTAGATCCGATAGCCTGGGGTATTGGCAAAAATTTTGATTTACCACTGGTGGGAATAGTCACCTACGTAGAATTTAGCCAAATGACCCGTAATTGACTGAGTAGTGTTGAAAATTGCTCGTAGTCTTATCTTATGAGAGTGATTTGGCTGGTTTATTATTGATGATACTTAGTGGTAGGGTCAGTTGAGGGAGTTCGGGTGAGAAAACTTCCAGTTGAGGAGTTAGAAATCTCGGGATAGGCTAGTCTCGAATGAACTCTGAGCAAGGTAAGGTCTAGTGAAATATGGGTGTGGATTGGGTGTTATATCTTGGGTCGAGCTAGTTTTTCCATTAGCCAAGACCTTAAGGAGTCCGGGGGACCTTTCAGAAATAAATTCGGGTAAGTAGAACTCTCGGTATGTGGGTTGACCTGAAAGGGTTATTCTGGAACGTCAGGAAATTAAGTGTATTGTAAAATAGGCACTTTTGGGGAACTTTATGACTTTTTGTCCCGTGTCAACTGCCATAGCGGTTGAACACATTGCTATTGCGACCTCCGCTATAGTGGAGAAATTACTACTATAGCGGAAGTCAGCGACTGTCAACACCATAGCATGGGAAATTAAGTTTTGGTCTGTTATGTTTGAAATGTTTCTCTCTGGTGTTTCAATGAGGCCCTGAATTTCTTGGGCACCCGGGGGATTTGAGAGTTTGGTGGTTCACGTGAGGCTATTCTATGCTTTCATAGTAGAGCGTTAAGTTTCTAAGGGCTGGTTCATTCTTTTCCTTCTGCCTTAGAGATCGTTCGGGGATAAACGATGGGTAAATTGGTATCTATTGTAATGACATATTCCATTGTTACTGAAAATATCTGCGATCAAGAAAGGTACCTCTCATTTGTAATAAGAGTTAGGATTAATTCTTTATTATGGGGAGTACATTTGGTATGTACTAAGGTCATAGAATACTCTTAGCATAAAGTTAAGTTGAAAGCTTCCTTACCGATTTAGTTTCGGGCTAAGTTCAAACTAGGGTCAACTTCACACGTGCCTTTCTCCTAGAATATAAGGAGTTAGGGGTCCCAATACCCACCAAATTAAATATCTCTGAGTCTTCTTTCCAACGCCACCGACCGTTCGTTAATCTGCTTTCCGAGTAAAGTGTTATGACTGTTTTACTGAAGACTGTCCATGCTGAAAATTTGAGTTCGCTATAGCAGAATTTAGGTCGCTATAGCGGTTGGCCATCCGCTATAGCAAAATGACGGAACCAGAAATCCCAAAAATGGGTTTTATTATCCCATTCTCCCTTCTTTAGTAAAAAATAGATGAGGGTTGCTCCAAAAACCCTCCTAGGCTGCTCCAAAGCTTGGGAGCCACGGGGAGGAGGGATTCCAGCAAAAAGGGACGTGAAACCATGGATTTGAGCCTGCAGAATCATCATGGAACGCCTTCATGGAGCCAGAAAGGGCATGGAATAGCTGCTCGGCATCCAGGTAGGCTAGGTTTCTTCCAAGAGTAGATTATCCGCTTTCATTTTTGTATTATTATATAGAATGAAAGGGAGAATCCATGGTTAGGCCTTCGGGTACGGAGTCTAGAGGAAGATGTTGAATTGTTGGAATACTTTGAATATGGTAGAATGGGAATAAAGTGTTGTGATATTCTAGGCATTGCTTAAATTGTGTAATTTTGCAAATAAAATGCAGAAACTAGAATATCGAAAGGTTCGGGGAATCGAAAAAGGGTTAGTACAAATGTGTAAGGAACGAAAGTTCCGGACTAATGGGTATAATTAGGATAATTGTTTAGTTGTGTTCTAAGGCTGGGAAGGGTTTTCCCAGGTTGTAATTGGTCCTAGGTAGAGGGTCAGGAATAAATGTAATTAACTGCATGTTTAAAGGGGCGAACTGGGGTTAGTCTTTGGACGGGATTTTGACGTTTCATAGTGTACCCAGAATAGGGTAGGTGATGGCTTATGATTTCTGTGAATGTTGTATATCCTTGTACTCATAACTAAGTGTTTGTATGAATTACATTGCTTTGGGAAGTTTTGTAGAATGTCTAAGGTTCCTGCTTTACAGTTGTGATTTGAACGATGTTTGCTTGTTGTTTTACAAGTTGTTTGATCATCTATTTGATTGTGGGTTGTTGACATTCGGTTGGCTCGGGTACCACACCTGGTACGGGTATAACAAATGATTGGCTCGGGTACCACGCCTGGTATAGGAATACAAATAGTTGGCTCGAGTACCAAGCCTGGTACGAGATACTAATGGTTGGCTCGGGTACCATGCCTGGTACAGGTTTACTTTACTGCATCATTTCATTGATATTGTTGCATTGTGTGATTGGTGTTGGTTCCATGAGTGGACCGGGCTGTGTTTATAAATTGTGAGTTTGGTCTTGGTGTAGGCCGGGTTGTTATATTATATTGTTCTTTTGGTCTTGGTATAGGCCGGTAATTATATTGTGAGTTTGGTCTTGGTGTAGGTCGGGTAATTATATTGTGAGTTTGGTCTTGGTGTAGGCCGGGTTGTTATATTATATTATGCTTTTGGTCTTGGTGTAGGCCGGGTAATTATATTATGAGTTTGGTCTTGGTGTAGGCCGGGTAATTATATTGTGAGTTTGGTCTTGGTGTAGGCTGGGTTGTTATATTATATTGTGCTTTTGGTCTTGATGTAGGCCGGGTAATTATATTGTAAGTTTGGTCTTGGTGTAGGTCGGGTTGTTATATTATGTTATTAGTTGGTCCTGGTGTAGGCCGGGTTGTTATATTATGTTATTAGTTGGTCTTGGTGTAGACCGGGTTATGATGTTAACTATTAATTGGTCTTGGTATAGACCGGGTTGTCATGTTAACACCTAGATATGTTAGGGGGATTCGAGTGGGCCCGGACTATGTAAAAGAGGTTATGAGTTCACAATTTATTTTCATCAAGTATATTAATGACGGTCAAGAATTAGTTGTGGTTAATAAGCTAAGGGTGGGTCTTGATGTAGACCGGGTAGCCTGTTGAACACTTAGGTGTGGTTAGAGTATCCTTGGAGGGTCCGGGTTTCGGGATTAGAAAGGGATTTAGATATAACTCTGTTGTTGTCATTGAATGTGTCAATGATTGCTAGGTGATTTTCATGTGATTGGTCAATTGGGAGTACGACGGAAAGTCTGGGGTTGTAGTTGATGGTTGTTATAACCAGGATGGAAAGTTGTCCTAGAGGTCCAGGAAGGGCCGGACACCGGTAAGTGATACCACGGGTATAAGTGGTTTGGTTGGGCAGTTAGCCGGGTTAAGTCTGAATATCTAGTCAACGAGGTTGACTTGGGTAAGGGAAGGGTAGTCCAGGTATGGACATTGTTATTGGTAAGGATTAAGTGATACTTGGGAAGTTCAGGGATCAATGTGACTTGGGAAGTATAGATGTCAAGGTGACTTGGGAAGTCTAGGTGTCAAGGTTTCTTGGTAAGTCTAAAGGTTAGGATAGTCGGTTCCGAAATGGGGGATTGATAAAAGTGATGTTTAAAGGGGTGAAGCATTTACCTTGTGCATTTTATCTTGATTTTTATATGATGGTAGGAGTGAATTGGGTCAGGCGATGATGCCAACCAGTACGTGTGTTTGTACTGATTCTACTCTTGCTATACCTTTTTGGGTATATTCTGATTGCAGAATTGGTGATGACCCACATGCTCAGGATTGCGGTGATCTTCCAGCAGCTCCTACTTTCCTTCTATGGTGGGAGTTGTGTCATCTTATGTCATATACTCATCTTGTAGAAGCTCTTGTACCGGCTTAGACTAGGTTCTGGGGAGGTTGTTTCATATTGTAAATATTTTTCGCAAATTCTTTAAGTCGTTTATTTTTTTAAACTATTTGTAAAAAAGATTTCTTATGTATTTAAGAGACTTATTTAATGGTTTATTTTCTTTTTTCGCATTGCATGTTGGTTCGGGTGGTAAGGGTTCTCCTATCTAGGTGGATTAGAGTAGGTGCCCGCATGGCCCGGTAGTTGGGTCGTGAAAATTATTAAAGTCACAAGCTTATTTATTAAACTCTAAATTAGTAGAAAATATATATATTTATAATTTTTTTTCTCTTTTTGTAAATTAAAAAAAATTGTATCTAAATTATGACTCTTTCCTTAACTGTTTTTAAATTAAAATATTGAAGAACTGAGACATACCTCAATGATATCATGCTAGTATATAGATATACCATAATGGTATCATGGATAATTGAGTAATTTCATTGAAGGACTGAAGCAAATCTCAATGAAAACACTGCTCAGTTACTCTTTGATACCACCAGAGAGTATATTATATACTTTGATGGTATCATGGAGGAAGAAGTAGTGCTTCAATGAAGACACTGCTCAGTTACTCTTTGATACCATCAACGTATATTTATATGCTGTGATGATATCAGAGAGATAAAAAAAGGGTGGGCTCTGATGTCAGCATGACGTCAATCCAATTTCTTTTTTTAGATGTATGCCATTTTAGGATAAAAAGGGGCATGAAACTAATGAGGCATTTGAGGGAAAATATTTTACTTTTTGGGGGTACAAGTATTCTTTTCATAAAAAATAAAGCTCACATTTTGGCGGGCCTTAAAGCTCTGGGTAGAACACACACTTTACACTTATATTAGTAGAAGGATATATGAAAGATGAATGAAAATTGTGAAATGAAGTAAGCATATTTATAGTTGAAAATGGTGGTTTGCCCCTTAGTTGGCAATTTTTTCTTTTTTTGAAAAAATATTGTAAAGAAGTTGAAATTATACATACAAAAAATATGACATAGTTGATAGATTTTGAAAAGGAAATTTGTTTAGTTAGTTTCATTATTCATGGCAACAAAAATTTAAAAGTGGTGAAATGCAGTTCGCTCAAGAGCCGGCAAACTACAAAACTTTTTTAATGGAAATGAGATTTGTCAAGATCCTGGCAAACCCCTCTATTTTTTGTTTATTTCTAACAGTCAAACGACGAGAGTTAACAAACATTGAAAAAATGGTGAAATGTCCATTTTGGTATAAGATATTAGGGAGTGTCCCTTTTAGTATATAATGTTCAAAAAATATCCCTTTTGGTGCCGAACTCATAAGAAGATAATATCGATACTTTTAGCTAGAAAATAAGAAGAGACTGATAGTGGATCCTGTTGAAATTCTTTTTATGAATTAGAATCTTTTGTGAAATGTAAATGAAGAATATTGTTATAAGTTTAGAGAAAATGACATTAATATACCAACAAGTGAATAATTGGAAGCAAATGGCCATATTATCTATTATTTAGCATGATCAAATTCATTTAAATCATTTTAATTCAAAATTTAGCAACCTACAATCAAGTTCAAAAAATCCTAAAAAGGAAAAAGACTTTTATTTCTACCCCAATTTGTTTAAATCGAGAATCCTCCACTCAAAGATGTTCCTTTCATCTTTCGCCTTCTCTTTTCACCATCTTTGGCCACCATAATAGCCAACAAACAAGCAGCAAGGTTGTTATTTGCTTCTTCTTTTTCACTGTTTGTATAAGATTAACAAAGAAATATACACTAGCTACTTAATATATTTTCTAAGAAGAGGTTTGAATTATTTCTTTTTTTTGGGGGGGGGGGGTTGTAACGATCGGGTCCATCATTACGGGTAGTTCAAATCGTGCCAAGTTTTAGAGTTAGAAAACTCTGGATTTGTTAGTTTGAAATTCTGGGCTAGGCTAGTCTCGGCCGATTTAGGAGCGAGGTATGGTCTAGGGCAATCCGGGTAAAGATTGGATCAGATGTCTTGTGTTGAGCTAGCGAAATCGAGGTTGACGTGAAATGGTTATTTCGGGACATCGTGGAAGATAAGTGTGTTGTAAAATGGACTAATTTTGGAGGTTTTATGACTTTATGTCCCGTGTCAACCGCTATAGTCGTTGACACTCCGATGTAGCGGAAAAATTACCGCTACATCGAAAGTCAATGTCGGTCAGCCTCCGTCATAGCGGGTGACTCTGCCATGGCGGTACCACTATAGCAGAGCGGACCGCTATAGCGGGCTCGACGGGAATTACAGCTGAAACATTCCCCAAAATATTCAGTTTTTACAACTTCATTTTGGGAGAAGGGCAAGGCGATTCCAGGCGATTTCTACCAGTTTTCCACCAATTTTTGTCCTAAAGGTAAGGATTCTACTCCCCAAACTTCGTACTACTTTTTCTACGCGGTAGAATTGCTAGGAGGGAACTTGGGGAAAGGTTGGAATAACCTAGGGATGGTAGAATACAGGGAAGAAGGGGGATTTTAGGCATGGAAGTTCTTGCGCATTGTTAAAAGTAAAGTTTTATGATCACATACTGCTAAATTCTCTATTTTTATCCGTGAAAATGATAGAATTAGGGAAATTAATGGCTGAAGGCCCGGGAAAAAGGATAGGATGATCATGGGTGGCCTGGGGGTCTGGGATTTGGTGTAATTCGGGTAATGCGCAGGCCTTGTTTGTTAATTTGAGTACTTGTACATTGTTTTAGATCAAGAACGAGAGAGGAATCCGGAACACGGGAAGCTCGGGTTGAGTAGAGCTTGGATCATTTCGAGGTAGGTGATGGCTTATGATTCCTGTGAATGTTGTATATTTTGTACTCTTATCTAAGTGTTTGTATGAATTGCATTGCTTAGAGGAATTGTGTAGAATGTCTAAGGGTCCATTTTACAGTCTGTGAATTGAACGGTGTGTTGCTTGTTGGTTTACAAGTTATTTGTTCATTATTTGACTGTGGATTATTGATATTCGGTTGGTTTGGGTACCACGCCTGGTACAGGTATACTAACGGTTGGCACGAGTACCACGCCTGGTACGTGTATAACAAATGGTTGGCTCGGGTACCACGCCTAATACGAAATACTAAAGGTTGGCTCAGGTACCATGCCTGGTACGGGTTTATTTTACTGCATCATTGGATTGATATTTTTCGATTGCATTGACTGTTATTGGTTTCGTGAGTGGACCAGGCTGCTTTATTGAATTGTGATATTGGTTGGTGGTCCTTGAATTGGTCTTGGATTAGGCCGGGTTGTCTGTTTAACACCTAAGTTTTGTTTAGAGGGGATCCCAGGGTGTGTTCGGGCTAGACGAAAGGATGAGTTATTAGTTAGGTGACTGTTGGTTATGGTTATCAAGAGTGGATCTCATGTGGGAACAAGCTAGGTAGAGACTTGTAGTCTAGGGGAGCCTGTTGACTTGTTTCATATTTTCCGTACTTGTACTTGATTTGTTGTACTAAATTATACACTATTTATTTGGAACTGACTGATGATCCTACCAGTACATGGTGGTTGTGTACTGATACTTCACTTGCTTGTTTTTTTTATGAGTACAGAAAATCTTCCGGCGGTTGACGCACGACCTCACTTGTAGGTCTGACCGTTCCAGATATCAAGGGTGAGCCGTTCGACCAAGCCGCCTTGGTATTTATCTTTGAGTTGTAGCCCAATTGTTCGGGCTTAGACTATCTCTTTACTGTTTTAAGTTTTGGGGTTGCATTCCCGTACTCTAATATTGGTAGTGTTTGGTACGATGACTTTCAAATTTTAGGGGGAATTTTCCGCAGGCTTATCTTAATAGTATTTGTTTTGCTTATTGAAACTGCTAGTTTAATTTCTGTTGCTGGTTTTAGGCTGTTAAACTAGGCTAAGGGTTGAACTCTACTGGTTCGCTCATCCGGGGGTTGGGTGGGTGCCACTCACGACGGTTTGGATCATGACAAGGGTCCTATCAAGTCGGTCCACTAACGCCTTATCTTCCTATTTATAAGTCACAACCTACTTCGACGTTTTTAATTTTCCATAGAGAAATTACTTTCTGCGTCTGTGGAGGAGCTGAAAATACAACAAAAACCTTTGAAGATTTATTTGAAATTTTTTGATCTACGTTTTTGTTATTTGATTCGATTGGTGATATTGAATTTTCTCGAAAAAAAACTTAAGGAGGTTTAATATCAATTTTGGAGGTATTTGAAGATTATTAAACGTAAATTTGAGATGATTTTCAAATTAAAAATTTGAGGTCGAAGAAAACTCCATCCACATGTTTCCTTTTATAATCAGGTATATTGTCATATAATTCAGTGTATATCACTATATGTATCACTTCATATATCTATTTATCTCTTATACATCGTATATATTTATGTATATTCACAAAAAATCATGTGTTATATGTATATTAATATATATGATATGCATATCTCAGTGATGCATTGCAGGTCTGATTTTTTACTTGTTCCAAATCGCCTCCGATCTTCTTTTAATTTTGTGTGTAGTTTCATTTAGATGTTTTAACTAATTAATTTTAACTACACCATTCAAAAAATATTAAAACTTCAAATTTGAATTTAGTTATGATTTCAAGATTGGGGTGTTGATAAGATTTTGTCATTGACAAATAAAGATGATTTTTGTGATAGTAATGATGAAATTTGGTGATTTTAAAGGAGATAAGACAATGATAATCAAAACAATTGGTCCAATTGATGGATGATGCATAAAAGGTATAGTGTTGCTATAATTTGAGACTTGGCTATCTACATATTGTCATTTTTATGCTATAATTGTTAAGCCTAATCCTTAGCTAAAACCCCGCAAATAATTATTCACACTAGTATATATGTATAGATTTTAGCTTGTGTTGAGCACAAAAAAGAAAAACTTACATAGATATGTTATATTAAGAAAATATTTATCATCTATAGTAATAGTAATTTTTTTTCACTGGACACTTACAATATAACTTTAATACATATTGCAGATCAATTTATTACCAAACAAACATAATTCATTTTAAGACACTTATAATACATTTATATTACATGCATAATTCACTTTTAATATATAGTGCAGATTTCACTGGTATCATAGTATTGCTAGGTATTGCTACAGATGGTAATAAATAAAAAATATATTTAAAAAGTGTAATTATTTATTAAAAAATACTCACTAAAGTAATTAATCCAATAATATTATTGACACTAGTATATATACTAGATTTTAGCCTGTATTGAGCTCAAAATATATCTACCTTCAATGCATAATTTTGTATCCAAACTAGTCTAGTGTAGGCCAAGTCCAAATAAATTTAGTAAGACTTTTGACAGCAAATAGAATGCAAAAAATAAAGCCCACATTGTGGTGGGCCTTAAAGCTCTCGGTAGAACACACACTTTATACCTCAAATTAAGCCCAATTTCAATCTCAATGCTTCCCGAGTTCACATCAGGAAGAATTTAAAAATTTAAAAGGACTAGTAACTTTTTTTTAGATATCAAATGGATTCAATTTTATATATAAGCGAGGAATATAATAAAAGAAATAGTTTTTTTTTTTGTTTTTCTTTTATCACTTGAAAGTCCTGTGTCACATTAAAGTCAAATGCATGGTTTTGAATAAATGAACGTAATAGAATCTGTCTTCACACTTTTAACTTTTTTACTTTATTTTCTATTTCCTCCCCCTCCCCCCTCCCCCCTCCCCCCTAATCTTTATTTTGAAAGTAGCTCCTTCAATTTTAATTGCTAGAATTTTTTCTGTTCCTATTTGTTTTTTGTCAAACGAATGATACGAAAAATGTTCAAATTTTATAATGTAATGATATTTAATTTTTAAAAAATTACTAAAAATAAACTAGTACCTCATTTATTCAATTTTTCCTATTGTAGAACATATCATACATTGACTTTAAATCATGTGATTATGGCCTAAGTGATAGACCAGCGTCACAATAGTGTGAAGAATATATGTGACATTAAATTTGTGCCCATATATATATTCATTTTCAATTCAATTAGCTTTATGTATCAATATATTATACTTTTTATTAATCACATTTACTCATCTAGATTATTGATTATATGCACACGTGTCTTCACCTTCAACCGATTTGACTTGTAATTCCCATTCTGGCTTGTAGGAAATTAAAGAGGGATTGAAGGTAAAACTATACATGCATATATGATATAGATAATTTATAGTTATTTAGGTAGATATTATCACAATACTTTAAAAATATAGCTAAAATGAGAAATTAGCTTTGCCAAATCAATTTGTTGCTAAGAAATTTTTATATAACTTTAATTTTTGTGGCTATTATCATGTACTTCACAATCTTCATATCAGTAGCCAGTTTCCTAGCTATTTAAATCTTGGTAGAGACATTAAAAAAAGATATAAAATATGCAAAAACTTTCTTATTTACTTTATACAAAAACGAGTATATTTACGTATATCGGAGTCCTAAACTAATTAACAAATAATAAATACATATAAAGTTAAAATATATTGAGACAAGGAGACAAGTCCTAAGTCGCCGAGGATTGTAAGCGCCGATATCCCGTTGCAAACCGAAGGTGGCTTGCACACCTTGAGTTTGTCGTGAAAAAACTAAAAATGAGCCTTTGAAAGAGATTTAGTGAATATGTCTGACACTAATCCTTTGAAGAAAGAACTGAACTATGAGATCACATTGCACAAGCTTATTGTCATGCAAAACTAAAAATGAGCCTTTGAAAGAGATTTAGTGAATATGTCTGGCACTAATCCTTTGAGGAAAGAACTGAACGAAGTGTCACGACCCAGACCGTCGTGAGTGACACTCACCCAAACTCCCGGGAGAGTGAACCAATAAACTCAACACTTAACATAATCTAGTAGCTTAAAACCAGTGCATAAAGTAACTAATATTCAAATCTAAAAGTACTGTTATAAAATTAAAGCCTGTGGAAGTTCCTCCCTAGAATCTGAAAGTCGTCATACCAAAACAATCTATCAATGTCTAGAATACGGAGATGCAACCCCAAATAACGAGAGTCTAAGCCCGAAACAAGTGGGCTACAACTAAGAGAGAAAATCAAGGTAGCTCGACCGAAGCAGCTCACCCTTGAGATCTGGAAACGCCGGGACTACAAATGAAGTCGCGCGTCAGCCGTCGGAAGATTTCCTGTACTCACAAAAAGAAACGCAAGTGCAGAATCAGTACACAACCACCATGTACTAGTAGGATCATTAACCAGTTCTAAATAAACAGTATATGAACAGTAGCTAAAGTTAAGTAAATCACAAGAAACATGTAAACAAGCCAAGAGATATCCCTAGACTACAAGTCTCTTCTAGGGGTGGCAATTGGGCGGGGTGGGTTAAATTTAGGCGGATCAAAATGGGTCAAGACAATAAAAGGGTTAAGACCCAATCCGACCCAAATTTTTTTGGGCCAAAATTGGTTGGGTCAAAACGAGTTAGTAACGGATCATAACCCAATCCGCCCAAATTTTACTAAGTTTTAATTACTTTATTTATTATTTTATAAGTTTTTAGTATCTAATAAAATTATTTTTTCTTTATTATAACTATATATAACATATAAAATCAAAAAAAAGTTTTTTAAAAATATTTTAACAAGATTTCTCAAAAGTCAATTTGGGTTACATATCAACTCAATTTTTAATGGGTTGAAATGGGTTGAGCTAACAAATGGGCGGTTCAATAACTAACCCAAACCTAAATGAGTTGGGTCGGGTTGGGCGGGTTGGGTTTGATTTTGCCACCCCTAGTCTTTTCCTAGCTTATTCCCACATGTAACACACTTCACAACCATTGACAACTGTAACGATCGGGTTCGTCGTTACGAGTAAATTTTTCGTGCCAAGTTCGAGTTAGAATACTTTCGGGTTGAGAGTTGAAAATTATGGGCTAGGCTAGCCTCGGCCAGAATTGGAGCTAGGTATAGTCTAGGGCAATCCGGGTAAGGATTGGGTTTGATGTCTCGATTTGAGCTAGTTTTCTGTGTAGCTAAGACATAGAGGAGTTCGGCGGATATTTCAGAATAGAATTCGGGTAAGAAGAGCTCCCAAAATCGAGGTTAACGTGAAAGGGTTATTCCGAAACATCGGGGATTCAAGGTGTGCTGTAAAAAGGGCTCTTTTCAGGAATTTTCCAAGTTTTTATCCGTGACGAGCGCTACCGCTCCACCACGGCGACCTCCGCTATAGCAGAATAATTACCGCTATAGTGAAAGTCAAGACGGTCAACCTTCGCCATAGCGGTTTACTCCGCTATGGCGGTACCACTATAGCAGAGTGACGGGACCAGAAAACCCAGAAAACGGGTTTTTTATTTCATTCTCTTTCCTTTAGCCCAAAAAACAAACGAGAGCTATTCCAAAAACTCTCCTAGGCTGCTCCAAGGTTTGGGAGCCATGGGGAGGAGGGATTCCAGTGAAAGGGATGCGAAACCATGGAGTCAGGCCTGCAGAATCGTCAGAAAATGCCTTCACGGAGCTACAAAGGGCATTGAACAGTTGCTCGGCATCCAGGTAGGCTAGGTTTCTTCCCAAGAGTAGATTGACCATTTTTATTTCCTATTATTGTGTAGAATGAAAGGGAGAATCCATGATTAGGCTTTCGTGCACGGAGTTTGGCGGATTCAATACTGGTTATGTGTGAATTAGGAATTGTATGGATTGAAGGGTTGGTCTTATGATACGTATAATGTGGATATTTTATTATTTTGGTAGAATAAAATGATAGGCTTGGGGACTGGAATGTCGGGAAGGTTCAGAAAATTGGGAGAATGCTTAGGAACTATGGGTAATGGAAATGGAAAACTCCTAGATAAGGTTTCGGGAATATAAATGGCATGAGATGTAGCTATTGGTTTTACTAAGGCTAAGGGGAGGTGTTCCCACTCTGTGTTCGGTGTTGGGTAAAGTCTCGAAAATCACGTATTTCCTAAATTATACTAAGAAAGGAAATCGTTCATTATATGTCAGTAAGGGGAAACGGGTTGATCCTCGGACCAAGGTTGGGCTAAGTCATCCACCCGGAGAGGGGTAGGTGATGTTTAACGATCTCTGTAAATGTTGTATGTTGTGTACTCTTATCTAAGTGCTTGTATGAAATACATTGCTTAGGAATTGTTAGTAATGTATGTTGTGTACTCTTATCGAAGTGTTTATATGAGATACATTGCTTAGGGATTGTTAGGAATGTCTAAGAGTCCTGTATTACAGTCTGTGAATTGAACTGTGTGTTGCTTGTGGTTTTACAAGTTGTTTGTTCATTATTTGACTGTGGATTAATTGACATTCGGTTGGCTCGGGTACCACGCTTGGTACGGGAATACTAATGGTTGGCTCGGGTGCCACGCCTTGTATGGGTATAACAAATGGTTGGCTCGGGAACCACTCCTGGTATGGGAAAATACTAACGGTTGGCTCGGGTACCACGCCTAGTACGGGTTTACTTTACTACATTATTTCATTGATATTGTTGCATTGTGTGATTGGTGTTTATTCCATGAGTGGACCGGGCTGTATTTATAAATTGTGATACTACTTTTGGTCTTGGTGTAGGCCGAGTTGTTATACTTTATTGTGCTTTTGATCTTGGTGTAGGCCGGGTAATTATATTGTGAGTTTGGTATTGGTGTAGGCCGAGTTGTTATATTATATTATGAGTTTGGTCTTGGTGTAGGCCGAGTTATTATACTTTATTGTGTTTTTGGTCTTAGTGTAGGCCGGGTAATTATATTGTGAGTTTGGTTTATTTGTAGGCCGAGTAATTATATTGTGAGTTTGGTCTTGGTGTAGGCTGGGTGGTTATATTATGTTATCAGTTGGTCTTGGTGTATACCGGGTTATGATTTTAACTATTAGTTGGTCTTGGTGTAGACCAGATTATCATGTTAACACCTAGATGTGTTAGGGGGATCTGAGTGGGTTCGGACTATGTAAAAGAGATTACAAGTTCACAATTTATTGTCGTTAAGTGTATTAATGATGATCAAGAATTTATTGTGGTTAATAAGCTAAGGATGGGTCTTGGTATAGATCGGGTAGCATGTTGAACACTTAGGTGTGGTTAGAGGATCCTTGGAAGGTCCAGGTCTCGGGATTAGAAAGGGATTTAGATATAACTCTGTTGTTGTCATTGAATGTGTCAATGGTTGCTAGGTAATTTTCATGTGATTGGTCAATTGGGAGTACGACGGAAAGTCTAGGGATGTAATTGTTGGTTGTTATAACTAAGATGAAAAGTTGTCCGAGAGGTCCAGGAAGGGCCGGACACCGATAAGTGATACCACGGGTATAAGTGGTTTGGTTGGGCAGTTAGCCGGGTTAAGTCTGAATATCTAGTCAAGGCGGTTGACTTGGGTAAGGGAAGGGTAGTCCAGGTATGGACATTGTTA
The DNA here is from genome assembly GCA_003996215.1 of Jaltomata sinuosa. Classification (NCBI taxonomy): domain Eukaryota; kingdom Viridiplantae; phylum Streptophyta; class Magnoliopsida; order Solanales; family Solanaceae; genus Jaltomata; species Jaltomata sinuosa. Next base: position 327,521 of record QJPP01001028.1, on the reverse strand, counting down.
TTGGTAAGGATTAAGTGAGATTTGGGAAGTCTAGGGATAAGGTGACTTGGGAAGTCTAGGGATAAGGCGACTTGGTAAGTCTGAAGTTTAGGAAGGTCGGTTATGAAAGGGGAAATTGATAAAGGTGATGTTGAAAGGGGTGGAGCATTTATATTGTGCATTTTATCTTAATTTTTATATGATGGTAGGAGTGTATTCGGGTCAGCCAATATGCCTACCAGTACGTGTATTTGTACTGACCTTATTCTTGCTATACCTTTTTCGGGTATAGTCTGGTTGCAGGGTTGGTGATGTTTCACAGATTCAGGATTGCGGTGATCTTCCAGCAGCTCCTACTTCCTTCTATGGTGGGAGTTGTGTCCATTTTATGTTATAAGCTCATCTTGTAGAAGTTCTTGTACCGGCTTAGACTAGGTTCTGGGGAGGGTGCTTATATTGTTAATAAATTTTCGCAAGTTTTAAAGGTTGTGTAATTTTCGAAAGTTGTTGTATGAAGATTTTTCAAACATTTATAAAGGGATTCCTCTTGTATTAAAGGACTTATTTAATGGTTTATTTTCTTTTCCGCATTGCCTGTTGATTTGGGTGGTAAAGGTTCTCCTATCTAGGTGGATTAGAGTAGGTACCTACATGGCCTGGTAGTTGGGTTGTGACAACAATATTTAACAACAAACAATAAACATTATGTGTTACATAGTCTGGACCCACCCCGAGATCCCCCTAACAATACCTAAGTGTTAACTATGCAATTCGGTCTACACCAAGACCAAACTCACAATCAAATACAATGACCTGGCCTCTCAAGGACTGTATGCAATAATTATAATTTTAGAAACACAACCCGGTCCACTCATGGAATCATCATCAGAATGCAACAGTTCAATAAAATAAATTTGTACCAGGCGTGATACCCGATCCAACCATTTATAGTTCCTATATCAGGTGTGGTACTCGAGCCAACCAAATAGTAACCTCTACCAAGCATGGTACCCGAGCCAATCAAATAGTAACTTGTATCAGGCAAGGTACGAGCCAACCGAATGTCACACAAAAGTCCAACAGTCATAAACAATGAACAAATCAACACTTGTAGACCAACAAGCAATAGCACCTAGTTCATTTCACAAGACTGATGACCGGACATTTAGAAATTCATAAAACACTCCCTAAGCATGCAACTCATACAATACTTAAGGAAATCACACGAATATACAATGCATAAGGGAATCAATAACCATCACCTACCTCAAAATGTTCCAAAGCTCTACTCAACCGGAGCTTTCTCATTTCCCAAAGTTCTTGCTTGTTCTTGGTCTACAACATGTAATAACCAAAAATCAATCCTTATGGCCAACTAGTTACCCGGATTATGCAAAATCTCAAACCCCAGACCAACTATGATCATTCCACCCTTTCTCTCGGGATTTCCCACCATTAATTCACCTATCTCTACCATTTTTGTGGGTACATTGTTAGAAAAATTATTATTATATCGTTAAAATAATAATATTAATCTTATTCTTTTCTACCTATAATTACTAGTCTTTAATTGCCTCTCCTAATAGCTATTATTCAATTATCTTTTAAGACTTAATTATATATTTAATTACCTTAATGGTGAAAAACCTCTATTCAATGTCTTTTGTCCGTTGTCATTTGAATTGATTGTGGCCATTTTGGTCAAAGGTAATTAATCACTTTTATTACCATTAAAGGTTGTAAAATCCTCTTTCTAAGGTAGGTTTTACAAATATAGTGATATATATATATGTGTGTGTGTGTGTGTGTGTCTAATTTTTGAGATAAATAGAGTGAGTAGTGAAAAAGAAATATTCTTTCTATTAATTATATACAGAGTGTGCTGGATTTTCTCTTGAGAAATATAAATATTTGTTAGTTCTGGCTCTTAGTTTATAACTAGATGAGCTTGTTGAATCCTAGGGGATACACCTTAACCGGTGAAATATCCTTAAGGACAGTGCCATAGGCACGCCTCAAGCTAGAGAAGTTTTCGTGATTCTCAATATTTTCCAACATACATTTAGAGAATTAAGGCCACATGATAAAAAACAATGAAAATAACAACACCCAAGAACTTCTACACTCTAGAATTCCATTTCTTCCCAGATTCTACCATCCCTAGGTCATTCAAAACCTTCTCCCAAGTCCACCTTTAGCAATTCTATAGCGTAGGAAAGATAGTACGAAGTTTGTGGAGTAAAATCCTTACCTTTGGGATGAAAAACGATGAAAAACTGAGGGAGTTCGCCTAAAATTGCCCTTGCCCTTCTCCAAAACGTTCTTGATGAAAACTGAATATTTTGGGGATTTTCTGCATTAAATCTCGACTGGTCCGCTATAGCGGTCCCCGCTCCTCTATAGCAGTACCACCGTAATGGAACCCTTCGCTATAGTAGTGCTGACCGACGTTGACTTTCGCTATAGCAGTAATTTCTTTGCTATAGCGGAGGTCGCTACAATAGTGTGTCGGCGATTGACACGGGATAGAAAGTCATAAAGCCCCTCAAAAATGCCCATTTTACAACACACTTGATTTCCTGATATTTTGAAATAAACCCTTCACGTCAACCTTCATACCGAGAGTTTTACTTACCCGAATTCAATTTTGAAATCTCTCCCGGACTCCTTTATATCTTAACTACAAGAAAAACTAGCTCAAATCAAGATATATTTCCCAATCCTTACTTGGATTGCCTTAGACCCCACCTCGCTCCAAAATTGGTCGAGACTAGCCTAACCCCAAATTTTCAACTCCCAAACTCGAAAGTTTTCTGACTCAAAAATTGGCATGAAAAGTTTACCCGTAATGATGAACTCATTCATTACAACAGATACCAATTTACCCATCGTTCGTCCCTAAATGATCAAACCCAAAAATACAGAGAATAAAATAGAGAAAATATAGTACCTGGATGCTCAAACAAGTGAGGATACTCGTTCCGCATGTCCTTCTTGATTTTCCAAGTGGCTTCCTCAACCGAACAGTGCTTTCATTGAACTTTCACAAAATTGATCTTCTTTTATCTCAACTGCTGGACATTTCGATCAAGAATCACAATCGGTTCCTCTTCATACCGAAGATCCTTGTCTAGTAACACTTCATCCCACTTGGTAATTTAATATCTATCCCCATGGTATCGCTTCAACATGGATACATAGAACACTGGATGGACACCAGATAAACTGGGCGGCAGCGCTAACTTGTAAGCCACTGGCCCCATAATTTTGAGAACTTCAAATGGACTAACAAATCGGGGGACTGAGCTTGCCCCTCTTACCAAAATGCATAACCTCTTTCATCGGTGACACTCTTAACAATATCTGCTCACCAACCTGGAAGTCCATGTCCCTGATCTTGCGGTCTGCGTACTCCATTTGCCTGCTATGGGCTGCTAGCAACTTGGTCTGAATGCCTCTTACTTTTTCCTCCGCTTCCTTACCAAGTCTATACCAAGAGGCTTCACATCTCCTGCCTCAAAACACCCTATGGGTGACCTATAACCCCTCCCATACATGGCCTCGAATGATGCCATGTCGATACTGGAGTGGTAGCTATTATTTTATGAGAACTCACACAATGACAGGAACTCGTCCCAATGACCTCCAAAGTCGATCACACATTCTCGCTGTTGACACCCAATTTTTACCCTCCCCATTACGAATTAATCTTGAGCTTTTTGAATTTTAAATAATTTTTGAAATAATTATCTTGTAAAAAGGAGTAAATCATTTTCAAATCAGCTTTATAATAGTTCCGAGTAACCATTTTATATTTTTCATATTTAATTATGTGAATTTATATAAATTTACTTTAAGAACTATTTTAAAGTTTAAATTCATAAGAAATTCTTTTTAAAGAATAAACACTTGATTCTCCTCCAATTTAATTCAAATAAGAGGTTAATTGAATAAATTAATGTCATGATGAAGAGGAAATTATGTGTTTGAACATGATAATAATTTCAATTTGTTTAAAGTTAAAAAGGTTTGGGTAATTAATTCTAATTAATCCATCTTTATTTTTGTTCTAGCCTAAATCCCTAAAGCTATTTAAATTCTAGTCGAATTTTCCTAAATCCTCTTTAATTTGGCTACATCTTTAACTTGAAATGGCCACATTTTGCAAAATGTGGCCAAATTATCAACAACCCTTATAACTCCTTTGCTTCAGCCTCCATTTGGGCCGGCAAATCCCCTAACCCGGCTGGCCCAGCTCCTTCAATTCCCCTAAGCCCAATCCTTTCACCCGCCTAACCAGATTGACCCGGCCTAACCAGATTGACCCGGCCTAACATCAATCATATACTCTTCTATCTCTTTCTCTCAGAACAAACAAATGACCTCTCTAGCTTTATTCTTCTTTCTCCTCTCTTAACACCTCTCAAGAACCCTAGCCGTCGCTTTTGTACACATCACATGCCCAACACGAAGGTTGTACCACGAAGGTACCAGAAAGGGGGCACGTGGCCTCGTTCCTCTCTTCTCTATCTCTTCGTCTAGCAAACAACAAAAACCAGTACAAACCCTAATGATCCCAGTTCAAAATCCAGCCTCAAATCTTCATCACCTCTATTAAAATTCCCAAATGCCATCTGTCCTCCGCCAAATTACGAGCTGGCAACCCAGAGCGTTCTAGAAATTGTCTAGGTGTTGATTTCTCTGAAATCCGTGGAAATTGGTACAAGTTTGTACCATTTCCTTGCTGTCCAGCGTCATCCATTGAGGGATTTCAAATTCCTCAACTCAAATTCTCAGAACTACCCCTTCGTTTCCCCCTTTTTACCGCAAAATTCCCCTATAAATAGCCCCCCCTTTCATTGTGTTGGGTCAGCTGATTTGGGGAAAAATTGAGGGTTTTGGGGAAGCGTTTCTCTAACCCTACGTAACCGAATCAACTATTAGAACTAAAAACACTAAAAATTGAATTTTGGTGAGGTTACTACTAATTTCGGCGGTGATAAAAGTCTCTGAGAAGTCGTGGTTCTGGTTCGCTGCCCTAAGGAAGGTAAAATCCTTCACCCTTTTCCCCTTTTCTTCGTATCTTTAGCATAATATAAAGTTATTTGTTCTTTTCTTTGAAAATTACATGCTGGTTGGGTTGGTCTTGTATGCATATATATGTGCAGTGTTTGTAGATAAGAAGTCCAGTGTTTGTTTGTTGGTATGAAACAATCATAAAATTCAGAATGTTCTTGAGCTTGGTTTGTCTTTCTTGTTATATTTTTTTACGACAATTTTGGCATTCATAGGAGTATTCTACTTACGTTATTACTAGTTATAGGAATCCTCCATGGATTAGGTTTGTTTCGTTGTTTGATTTAGGTGATGTGGTAAAACCTATTCAGTTGAAGCTGTTGTCAAGACTTATAGCTTACAAATTTTCATATGTTTTCTCTGTTCTTCTCGTCTTAACCACTGCTTTGTGTATGCATCATGTGAATATTGATATATTATTCGTGTGTATGGTGGGAATACTCTTAAGGAGTCTCTTTAACTCACAATGCTAGACGAGATTCGTTAAGAGGGGAGTATTTGATCTTTGGAATTGCTTCTTAGCCTTTACCAAAGATTAAAGAATATTGGGGCGAAATCAAATTCCACTATAGTTTGAGTTTCACCCCAACATACCTTCAAAGTTCCCAGAAGGATATGATGCAAGCTTTATGGTTTAATTATGATTAATATGAGTCTGTAGCCTTAAAATACCCTGTTAAATGCTCTATCTGTAACACTCTGTTTAGTTTTATAAGCTTCAATGAAAACCGATAATCTTTTGTGAAGCTTGTTCTTTTATCCTGTTTTGCCCTTTTTTGAGTGAAGTTTGTTTGATGTCTATAAGGTTTCCAATTTTTCCTTTTCCTACTTAACGTGAACAATATGTCAAAATAGCTAATTGATAAAGAATTTTCATTCGTGTGCATACTGAAATTAGTGTTCTTCTAATCTCTATCTCTTTCTTTTGTCACATGAATTGCCTGAGTCCAATCTGGACTCTCCAAACCACTCGTGCATTTTCGTTGGGTCGTGACCCAACACCTTATCCTTGTCGAGTCAAACCTCACCCAAGAAGGAACGCTACAGGGGGAAGATGAAGGGAAACGAGTTCAAAACCTCATGAAATAGCAGCAACAACAGTCTAAAATAGACTGGATTTGAAGAAAACAGGCCAGGAGGCCCAAATACCTTAAAACAGCAGCAGTAACAAGTCCAAAATGGACTAAGGGAAAATGGGCCAAAGCCCATACATCAGCAGAAGCGGCAGATAGCAGCACAAATGGGCAAAAGATAAAAAAAATTGGATCGAAGTCCAAAGTAAACGGTGGTGGGCCTAAAGAGGGCCCACAAATTAGATTTAGGACAAGTTTAGATTAATAGTCCAATTATACCTTTAATTTTTTTTAAAATTGTTTAGTTAGAATTAATTATGATTAATTTAGACTGACATGTTTAACTTAGTTGGATTATTCCCAAAGGATAAAATATTTCTGATTTAATTTTTCTCTAAATTATTTTCTTCATGAATAGTTAGAAAATTTATGTCTTAAAAAGTTGTCAAAACAAGCATGTTCCATTCTGATTTTTTAAAACTATTTCTATGTATGTTTCCACTTCAAAAAATGAATATCAAAATAATATTTTTTCATTAAGTTATATTTGCCATGTTTTCTTGAATCAAGATAAAAACAAGATGTTTCATATTAAGTTCTTTTCAAAAGTTAGTAAATAAGTTATTTTCAAACAAGTCCGGATAATCGCGAGTTAGCGGATATTCCAAATGCCTTAAAACCTTCTTGGAGTATTAATATGAACCCTTACCCAAAATCTCGAAATTTTTAAAGTCTTTATCTATTTTGGATTTTTAAAATTCTTCTGAGTTTTTTCTTGGTTTTTACTTTTATAAAAACTAAGTGGAGACTCTTGCTTTTACTTGAAAACGTCTTAAAACTTCGACTTAGATTTTCGAAATGGTTTTCAAACACATAAAGTCATTTTCCCATAAAACAGAAATGGCGACTCCACTGGGATAATTCAACTAGGTTCTAACCCTATTATTTGGAACTAACTTATTTGACTAACTATTCGGAACTGTAATAATTAGTAAACTTTTATTGCTTTCATTACTTGTTTACTTTGTCGCACTTATAAACTATTCATGGCATATTTCGCCTCCCTTGGCAAAAACATTAGACTGCATTAGGGGTAAAAAGGCGATTACGCAAGTCTTTGCAGTCGTTCTTAACAAAAACACACAATTTCCAAAACAGACGAGTGAAGTAGTTAACCCGCGGTCGGTTAACGGTCACTTGTTGTTTCAAGCTTGGGTTGTCCGCCCGGGTTCCCGGTCAATTTCGAAACCTATTCTAGAAACTCAGGATAGAGCGAAACCAAATCCCAAAATAGTCATTAGCCTAGGACGTCTTAATATCCAAGGTATATTGAGTCCTTTAGTAAACGGCCAAAACACGTCAAAAAGGTTTCCGACCCGACGACGTAACATCCAACTATGTGCCATTTGAAAGACGTATGTGTTGTAGCCAAACTATCATCCTAGGGGGAGGGTCTAACAAGCTACTCTGTTTTGTAGGATGTCAAAATTCCTCAAGTTTGATATGGTGAAAGAAGCGCCTCTCCTCCTCCGAATGTGGTGGATAAATTTGGGTCCTAACCATCAGAAGACAGTTCGTCAGTATATAGGACATTTGTCGTCTTTATTAGATATGGAGGCCTATCCATAATTGATCAAGGTTTTAACAGGATATTGGGATAACAAGAAAATGGTGTTCCAGTTCGAAACGATGGAAATGACCCCAACGATGGAAGAACTCAGATATTGCATTGAATTTGTGGGAACAACCAACGAAGGGAGATTAAGGCCTCCACAAGGCATCTTAATACCGAATAAACCCACCCCGACTCAGATTGCAAAGTATCTCCACTTGCGGGAGAATCAATGCCCGTGGATACGGGGTCCAAGTATCCTCTTCTAAGAACTCTACAACGACTTTGGCACTAGGGAAGGGTTCTTTCAGTACCAAGGCAAATTCTACACGTTTCAAGAGTGGGACAAGACCCGAGCCTTGGCGTTCGCGATGGCTCTTTTAGGAATTATGGTATTTCCCTTAAATGAACAACTCTACATCAAAACTCGGGTAACAATGGTGGCCCATACCATGTTCCATGGCCTGACAGAAGGAACCACCGTCAGCTATTTTCCTATAGTACCTATCATCTTATCTGATATTTATAGAGCTTTGGGGAAATGCAAGAACGGTCATCGTTACTTCCAAGGGTGCAACCTACTTCTACAATACTGGATTCTCAAGCATTTGGCCAAAGATAACGGAATCCAGGCAATCCCCAACCCACATGGAATCGATAACTTTGCAATATTGGCAGAGGTACTTAGTGACAGAGGCACCAAGAACAGGACCAAGATAGGATGGGCCCAAGATTTTTGTGAGCTTGGAGAAGATAATGTGCAGATGATGTTCGATGATTTTCACTCGAAGGAGGTAATTCTGAGATGTCATGATCTAGCTTTCCTCCCTCTCCCGGGAATTCGCGGGATCCGACCTTATGCTCCACAAAGGGTCCTTAGACAATTTGGGTTCAAATCAAGCCAACAATCGTTCACATGGGTTTCTATATCATCGACTATGAGGAACATGAAAAGGTCCCAAAAGCTGGGAAGATCTGGCACAACTGGAAGACACTTGAGAAAATGGGTCCGGAGACTTTGGCCCCAGATAGGTTCAATCCTAGGTATATGGACGGCTATAAGCAATGGTTGAAAGCGTACATTACGGAAGCATCTATATCAGAACCACAGGTTGACTCCAGACCCAATCACCGTCTTCAATTACTGAATTTCCAAGAGGAAATAGCCAGAAAGGAACATGAGTTTCTTATGAAACAGGAGGAAGATTGGCACATCATAGACGGGTTGACACAAGAGTTGGAAGACATGAGAGTAGGAATAGCCCAGCTTGACTCAAAAATGACTAAGAAAGCCTTAGAAACTGGGACGTTGCCTATGCATGAACAGGTGGTGAAACTTCAAAGCGGCATGTGGCTAAGCCAGTTCGAACTCAGGATCATTGCCGGAGCGTCCAAAAGGAGCAGGACCAAGGAGGGCCCCTTTACATCCTATTTTTAGCATTTTCGCCCTTGCGTGGGTTTTATTTCTATGTATGTCTTTACTTTCCCTAAAAATTGCCCCTGCGTGGGCATAGTTTTTATGCAGTTATCCTCCCCTCTTAAAATGTATCCCTCTTCGGCTGGCATCTGTATCCCTTTGAAAGGGAAGTTTTCCATATATATATATGCTATTTTGGGGCAATAGAATGGTCTAAATACGTCACATACGTCTTTCAAACTCGCTAGGCCTAACCTTGGCACAAAAGGTCACCCAGTTAAGATACGATCTTTATTGTGATATTATTTGTGATATAAACTGCTTTATGTGCTATGTGTGTTGCTTGAATCAAGGAAAATTGGTCCACTCCATGCTGAAATTTTTCTCGAACACCATAGGCAGAAATGTAAGCCCACTATGTAAAGTCCGACCCAAAATACTCCGAGTTCTCCAAGTTTCTCTGATAACCCTAAAGCCTTCTAAAAAATCTCTATTCTTTCAAGAAAGGTTGAAATGGAAGCTACAATCATGCGAGAAAGAATTCTGAGAATCCTAGAGGAAATGGAGGAAGTTCAGAAAAAACACGAGGAAGTCGACCAACTAATGGAAATCTCCCTAGCTAGGACCAAAGAGGTGGAGGAGCAAACCACCAAATCTAAAGAGAGGATTGTTGTGATTTACCAGATACTGGGAAAACCTGAGACTAAGACCGAACCAAATTTTGATTTGGAACTCGAAGAACTTCTCCTGTAGTTTGGAGACATAACTGGAGGTTTGAGGCAGATCAACAAAGGAAAGGAAAGAGTAATTGAGGAATCTGAAGAGAATGAGCAAGTGCTCATGAAGTCCGCGCGAGACAAGCACCTTTATGGAAAACCTGGAGAGAACGCTGAAAAAATCTGACTCCTTAACACAGGAGTCGACCATTGGACCAAAGTCAAGAGTGATGATGTTTGGCCCACCAGATTCAGGCTAGGAGGAAAGCCCATCACCCTCAAGGTTCACTCCCGGTAATATGAAAGAAATCCAAAAGTGATCCTCTGTTCAGAAATTTATGAAACTTTGAAAGCTATGCGGGTTCTTCACCCCGACCTATCCAAAAGATTCGGATGTCATCCCCGGAATGAGCATAAGGACTGTGCCTATAATCCGTATCGTAGAGGGCATACCACGGATGAATGCAATGCATTAAGGGCCCAAATTTACTACATGATTACTAGTGGCCAGATAAGCCACCTGTGGAGTCCCAGAACCATCATCGCTTGTGACCAAGTTGGCCCCGGTATGCCATCACCGAGGATATGACAATTCACCTCTACGACTTCACCATCTTTCAGGACACCTACTACGAGATCTATGCTAAGTTGGTTCAAGCCAAGATTCTGGAGCCCGTGGAAAGGAAGCCGTGTAAGATGCCTAAGGCTTGGCACCAAGAAAAGGAAATTTGCCTCTATCACGCAGGGATAGGGGGCCATGACATCGAAACTTGTCGCCACTTTCGAGTCAACCTGGAATATCTCATTGATACAGGAAAAATCGAGTTGGAGTTTCCCCTTTATCATCCTTGAAGAAGAAGATCAAAAGAGTCTAGAGGCCCCGCCACTATCCGAATGAAGCTTAAAAGTAGCAGAAGTAGCAGAGTTTTAGTTTTCAGTTATTTCTTTTATGTCATTTTTACTTTCCCTTTGTAATCAAAGATAGTGGACGAAATGAAATGAAATGAAACAAAACTTATCTATCACATGTCTGAACTACGTAGGGCCTGAATTCTCCTTCGTGAGATACGTAGACAGCCTTCAAGGCCCGACTTATACCTTGAGAAAATTTCATTTCCCACCTCGACAAGAGCAACAAGAGTTCAGAAGTATAACAGACAAAGATGCTACAATATCAACAAGTCAACCTTCATGATAAAGCCTACTTATCCCAAATCGATGGACAAAATCCTGTCCGTGGAGATTTTTTAGTCAAATTACCCGTGGATCAATTTTCCTTGATTAAAAGCAACTTTTATGTGTTTAAACGCAATTCTTATGTGTTTATTTCCTTTCGGATATCTTGTATTGTTTATCACTAACGGAATCTAACATAGTGGCCTTTGAGTTATTTTTCATTTCAACAGGTAAAAGAAACTGGTTTTTGTTGACAAAACTGGCTGAACACTCTTACTTCACTCGCCCTAGAGAACACATGGATTCATCCTTTGACCCTCGCTTGTCCAAAGGAAAAATGACTGACAGTGAAGAAGAGAATGCTTTGGCTATAAGAGACGGTGTCATTGCCAAAATAAACGAAATGATCGCAGAGCTTGCGAAAAAATTGGAAAAGATGCAAGAAGAAGTGCAGAAAGCCAAAGACATGGATAGCTTGACTATAGCTGCCAACACTCCTGGTTTGGGCAACTCTCAGCCCCCTCTTCAGATTCCTTAACTCAACTCCCCACTAACTGAAAATCAACCCAAAGATATCCATTCCTCCTCCGTTCCAAGGCCGTCAAACGAACCCATCTACAATAACCCCTCTCACATCAGGTCCCTATACCAGACCCATACTCCTCCTATCCAGCACACTAACCAGAAAAACAATCCAAGTGCCTACCTCCCACAGAATCCCCCTCCAGACCTCCAGAACACTCCACAAAACACCTATAACTCCCAAAATAACCATCCCAATGTCACCAACATCGTTAATCCACACAATTGTACCCCCACGTACCCAAATGCTATTCCACATGTCCATCCCCCACCTGTTCAGAACATTCCACCCCCACTTTCCATGCCATGGCAAAACCATACCCCATTCTCCAGGAGAGCCCTGAGCTAGATCATTATGAAGAGAAAGAAAGAGAGTTAAAAGTCGTGAAAAATAAATGCGATCTTGATGTAGCACAAATAAAGGAAGAAATGGCCTGGATTCGAGAGTTGTGGAGCTCGCCTTACGAGAAAGGCTAAAATTATGAAGATCTCTCCATCCATCCTGAGATAAACCTACCAGAAGGATTCAAAATTCAAAGTTTGAAGTCTTCAACGGTGTTGGAAATCCCGAAGCCCATTTAAGAAGTTACTGTAATCAGATGGTCGGCGCCCAAAGAAATGATGCCCTGCTAATGAGACTTTTCAGCCGGAGCCTGAATGGGGAGGCGTTGGAATGGTTCACCTCCCAAGAATTGAGAAAATGGTCCAAGTAGAGCGATCTCCCTCGAGATTTCGCCTAAAGATTTACATATAATGTAGAAGTCATCCCCGATCGATACTCTCTGGGACACATCAGACAAAAGTCAAATGAAGGTTTCAGGGATTATGCTTATTTATGGAGAAATGAAGCAGCGAAAGTCCGACCTCCTATGACGGAGGAAGAGATAAGCGCGGTGCTTATGCGCGCTCAAGAGTCAGAATTTTATGACAAGATGATATTGGCGGTAAAACCCAAGTTCGCTGACTTAGTCAAAATCGGAGAGATTGTGGAGGAAGGACTCCGTAGTGGAAAGATCGCTAAGACCCCAGCCTCTTCAGGACCGATAGGACCTCCCAAGAAAAAGAGGGAAAAAGTGTCTTCAGTATCTTCCGGTCCAAGCCCAAAATAATGGAAACCATTCGGAGCCAACTACAAAAAAACCACTTGTCCCAACAACCCCTCCCCCATCTCCACAAAACCCCCAACCTATATTCTATACACAGACAATCTACCAAGCTCCAATGCCAAATATGCAACCCATCTAACAAGCTCCAACACCAAATATGCAACCTATATACCAAACTCCTCCCCAGAGCTTCCCAGTATATCAAAAAGCTCCTGAGAACCAGAATAATCACCGGGTTCCCCCTCCTGCTAAAGCGTATCTCCCTAGACCAAATTTGGAAAAGAAAATCCCTTGAACCTTTACCTCGTTAGCCAAAACCAGAACTCAGTTATACGAAAGGTTGAAGGCCTCTGGGATTATTCAACCCATTTCGCACAAACCAGGCAATACCAATTCTCCTTTATACAAAGCTGATCGGCATTGAGCCTACCACTCCGGAGGCACTGGACACAGTACAGAGGATTGCATTAACCTGAAACATAAGATTCAGGATTTGATTGATCAAAGGGTGGTCACACTTAATACAACACCACCAAATATTAATAACAACCCACTCCCGAATCACCGAGGAGCCACTATTAACATGATAAAGGTTGATGAAGAATGGATAGTGAGCAAGTCAATAGTGTCGGTTATCCCTAAAAAGCAGGAAATGCCAAAAAAAGCTATAGCTACTTTGAATACTATTGAACTCCACTTTGAAGGGTTATCCCAAGATGACAAGGCAAAGATCGAAGAGAAGAAGCAGTCAGGACTGCCAAAATCACTCCCTCACTTGTATCAGTCATTTCCGGTATGCATTGGTTCCCCGAGCGACGGGTTAGAGGACGAAATCAAAAAGATGTTTGAAGAATGCGATGCTATAACAGAAGAAACCTTTGAAGCAATCATGATTAGAGATGCCAAGCTTAGTGAAAAGCTACAGAAATGGGCCATAACTCCCTTCATGACTCTCCACTCGGCTGGGTAGATAAAGATTATATTTTATGAAAATCGGTGATGGTCCGGATGAGGCTCCGTGACCCACCCTTTATGTTTTCAAATTCCTCATACTATTTTATCTTTTTCCAAAAGGCATAAACCAGTATTCATGTGGGTTATATCCATAGTTTATAAATATTCTTGGACTTAAAAGAAAAGCCTCCCTTATTGAAAACATTTACCGTTCGAAATTATTTATTTACTTGGTACCATCTAAATTATTTTGTTTATGGTTTCAGTAATAATAAGTTAAAACCTGCCACTGTCATGTCATGTCAAGAGCTTAACAAACAAGCCAAGCTAGACGACAATGATTTTGAAGGGTATGTTGAAGAAATCATGATCCTAGAACAAACAACAAAAAAGTCCAAGAACTTTGGAAACCAGGAGAGGCCCTACCCAAAAGAGTTCGAGGTGGTCAATCTGGGAGGCAACAGTCAAACTAAAGAAATCAACGTCGGTGTTCATTTATCAAAAGCACAAAAGATAGAACTTAACAGTCTGCTCCAGCCATGCATCAACATATTTGACTGGTCCTACAATAATAGGACGAGAATGAGTACAAACATTATCTCCCAAAATTTATTAGTCAAACCAGAACTCAATCCAGGGACTGGACAGTCAATCCTTCCCTCCCACAGGACAATGAAAAGTTTGCATCAAATTGGCAAGGACAGTATGTCGTCCACCAAGTGTTATCAGAAGGAGGTTTGATTTTGTCCAAGATGGATGATCAAGTATGGCTCAAGCCTATATCAACTCTGATGCTGCAAAGGGATACTATGCCTGAAGGCGACTTCTTTTCCTTTTATTTTCGTTCCCTGTAATTGCATTTTCTGATGCTAATCATTTTTATGTTTTGTAATAGCTTAAATATTCCCTATCCTCTATGTATGAACTACGTTTGACCTGAATTCTCAACAATGAGATACGTAGGCGGCATGTGTCAGCTTCGGTCAATCCCTTAGAAAAATCTATCTTTCCCCTTCCTACGAACTACGTTTGACCTGAATTCTCAAAAATGAGATACGTAGGCGGCCTGTGTCGGCTTCGGTCAACCCCTTAAAAAATCTATCTTTCCCCTTCCTACGAACTATGTTTGACCTGAATTCTCAAAAATGAGATACGTAGGCGGACTATGTCGGCTTTGGTCAACCCTTTAGAAAAATCTATCTTTCCCTTTCCTTGAACTACGTTCGACTTGAGTTCTCAAGAATGAGCTACGTTGGTGGCGTTTTTCGGCTTCGGTCATCCCTTTATCTATTTCTAATATTCTCCCACTACGAGTGTGGAAACTATGTTTGACCTGATTCCTGCCTCAACGAGATACGTAGGCGCTATAACGGCTCGGTTATATCACCCCAGGAAATGGAAACTGGGGAAGAATTTTTGAGAAAGGAATCTCTAAAATTCAAAAAATGAAGGCCATTTCCAGCAAATAAGAGAATGCTTGTAAATACATAAATGCCACAATGACCCGATCATATCATCCAGGAGATGGAAACTGGGGCAGAATTTTTGAGAAAGGAATCACAAAAATTCAGAAGGCAAGGGGCATTATCCAGCAAGTCAGAATACAGAAGATTCCAAAGAGCAACCAAAGTGAATATCAAAAAAGAATCTCGTAATCCCCACAGAGTCTCATATCTCTTGCCAATGGAATGAGATTCATCAATGAAACCTTTAATTGGGGCAAAATGTTTGATGAGGACCTGGGGCTTTGCCTATGCATAAACAGGTGGTGAAACTTCAAAGCGACATATGGATAAGCTAGTTCGAACTCAGGAGCATTGTCGGAGCGTCCAAAAGGAGCAGGACCAAGGAGGGGTCCTTTACATCCTATTTTTAGCATCTTCACCCCTGCGTGGGTTTTATTTCTATGTATGTCTTTACTTTCCCTAAAAATTACCCCTGCGTGGGCATAGTTTTTATGCAGTTATCCTCCCCTCTTAAAATGTATCTCCCTTCGGCTAGCATCTATATCCCTTTGAAAGGGAAGTTTTTCATATATATATGCTATTTTGGGGAAATAGAATGGTCTAAATATGTCACATAAGTCTTTCAAACTCACTAGGCCTAACCTTGGGACAAAAGGTCACCCAGTTAGGACACGATCTTTATTGCGATATTATTTGTGATATAAACTACTTTATGTGCTATATGTGTTGCTTGAATAAAGGAAAATTGGCCCACTCCATGTTGAAATTTTTCTAGATAGGCAGAAATGTAAGCCCACTATGTAAAGTCCTACCCAAAATACTCTGAGTTCTCCAAGTTTCTCCGATAACCCTAAAGCCTTCTTAAAAACCTCCATTCTTTCAGGAAAGGTTGAAATGGAAGCTGCAGTCATGCGAGAAAGAATTTTGAGAATCCGAGAGGAAATGGAGGAAGTTCAGAAAAACACGAGGAAGTCAACTAACTAATGGAAATCGTTCTTGCTAGGACCAAAGAGGTGGAGGAGCAGACCACGAAAGTTAAGGAGAGGATTGTTGTGATTGACCAGATATTGGGCAAACCTGAGACTAAGACCAAACCAAACTTTGATCTAGAACTCGAAGAACTTCTCCTAGAGTTTGGAGACATAACTGGAGGTTTGAGGTAGATCAACAAAGGAAAAGAAAGAGTAATTGAGGAATCTGAAGAGAATGAGCAAGTGCTCATGAAGTCCGTGCGAGACAAGCACCTTTATGGAAAACCTGGAGAGAATGTTGAAAAGATCCGACTCCCTAACACAGGAGTCGACTATTGGACCAAAGTCAAGAGTGATATTGTTTGGCCCACCAGATTATGGCCAGGAGGAAATCCCATCACCCTCAAGGTTCACTCCCGGGAGTATGAAAGAAATCCAAAAGTGATCCTCTGTTCAAAAATTTATGAAACTCTAAAAGTTATGGGGGTTCTTCACCCTGAACTATCGGAAGGATTCGAATGTCATCCCCAGAATGAGCATAAGGAGTGTGCCTATCATCCGCATTGTAGTGGGCATATCATGGATGAATGCAATGCATTAAGGGCCCAAATTTACTACATGATTACCAGTGGCCAGATAAGCCACCTGTGGGGTCCCAGAACCATCATCGCTTGTGACAAAGTTGGACCCGGTATGCCCATCACCGAGGATGTCACAATTCATCGCTATGACTTCACCGTCTTTTATGACACCTACTACGAGTTCTATGCTAATTTGCTTCAAGCCAAGATTCTGGAGCCCGTAGAAAGGAAGCCGGGTAAGATGCCTAAGGCTTGGCACCAAGAAAAGGAAATTTGCCTCTATCACGCAGTGATAGGTGGCCATGACATTGAAACTTGTCGCCACTTTCGAGTTGACCTGGAATATCTCATTGATACGGGAAAAATTGAGTTGGAGTTTCCCTTTTATCATCCTTAAAGAAGAAGATCAAAAGAGTCTGGAGGCCCCGCCACTATCCGAATGAAACTTTAAAAGTAGCAGAAGTAGCAGAGTTTTAGTTTTCATTTATTGCTTTTATGTCTTTTTTACTTTCCCTTTGTAATCAAAGATAGTGGACAAAATGAAATGAAACAAAACTTATCTATCATATGTCCGAACTACGTAGGGCCTGAATTCTCCTTCGTGAGATACGTAGGTAGCCTACAAGGCCCGGCCCATACCTTGAGAAAATTTCATTTCCCACCTTGACAAGAGCAAAAAAGAGTTCAGAAGTATAACAGACAAAGATACTACAAGATCAATAAGTCAACCTTCCTGATAAAACCTATTTATCCCAAATCGATGGACAAAATCTTGTCCATCGAGATTTTTGAGTCAAATTACCCGTGGATCAATTTGCCTTGATGAAAAGTAACTTTTATGTGTTTAAACACAATTCTTATGTGATTATTTCTTGTCAGATATCTTGCATTGTTTATCACTAACAGAATCTACCATAGTGGCCTTTTTGAGTTGTTTTTCATTTCAACAGATAAAAAAAATTGGTTTTTGTTGACAAAACTGGCTGAACACTCTTCCTTCACTCGCTCGAGAGCACACCTGGATTCATCCTCTGAACCTCGCTTGTCCAAAGGGAAAATGACTGACAGTTAAGAAGAGAACTCTTTGTCTATAAGAGACGGTGTCATTGCCGAACAAAAGGAAATGATCGCAGAGCTTGCGAAGAAATTGGAAAATATGCAAGAAGAAGTCCA
Organism: Jaltomata sinuosa; assembly: GCA_003996215.1. Lineage (NCBI taxonomy): Eukaryota > Viridiplantae > Streptophyta > Magnoliopsida > Solanales > Solanaceae > Jaltomata > Jaltomata sinuosa. Next base: position 309,639 of record QJPP01001028.1, on the reverse strand, counting down.
GAAAGCCAAAGACATGGCTAGCTTGGCTATCGCTGCCAACACTCCTGCTTTGGGCAACTCTCAGCCCCCTCTTCAGATTCCTTCACTCAACTCCCCACTAACTGAAAATCAACCCAAAGATATCCATTCCTCCTCCATTCCAAGGCCGTCAAATGAACCCATCTACAACAACCCCTCTCACATAAAGTCCCTATACAATACCCATACTCCCCCTATCCAGCATACTAACCAGAATAACAATCCAAGTGCCTACCTCCCACAAAATCCCCCTCCAAACCTCCAGAACACTCCACAAAACACCTATAACTCTCAAAATAACCATCCTAATGTCACCAACATCGTTAATCCACACAATTGTACCCCCACGTAACCAAATGCAATTCCACATGTCCAGCCTCCACCTGTTCAGAATATGCCACCCCCATTTTCCATGACATGGCAGAACCATACCCCATTCTCCAAGAGAGACCTGAGATAGATCATTATGAAGAGAAAGAAAGAGAGCTAAAATCCACGGAGAAGAAACGTGATCTTGATGTAGCACAAATAAAGGAAGAAATGGCCCAGATTCGAGAGTTGCGGAGCTTGACTTATGAGAAAGTCTATGATTATGATGATCTCTGCATCCATCCTGAGATGAACTTACCAGAAGGATTCAAAATTCCAAAGTATGAAGTCTTCAACGGTGTTACAAATCCCGAAGCCCATTTAAGAAGTTACTGTGCTCAGATAGTCAGCGAATGACGCCCTGCTAATGAGGCTTTTCAGCCGGAGCCTGAATGGGGAGGCATTGGAATGGTTCACCTCCCAAGAATTGAGAAAATGGTCCAAGTGGAGCGATCTCGCCTGATATTTTGCCCAAAGATTCGTATATAATGTAGAAGTCATCCCCGATCGATACTCTCTGGGATGCATCAGACAAAAGTCAAATGAAGATTTCAGTGATTATTCTTATTGATGGAGAAAAGATGCGGTGAAAGTCCGACCTCCTATGACGAATGAAGATATAAGCATGGTGTTTATGCGCGCTCAGGAGTCGGAATTTTATAACAAGAATCGACTGTAAAAACCAAGTTCGTTGACTTAGTCAAAATCAAAGAGATTATGGAGAAAGGACTCTGTAGTGGCAAGATCGCCAAGACCCCAGCCTCTTCAGGACCGATAGGACCTCCCAAGAAAAAGAGGGAAAAAGTGTCTTCAGTATCTTTCCTTCCTAGCCCAAAATCACGGAAACCCTTCGGAGCCAACTATAAGAAACTACTTGTCCCAACAACCCCTCCCCAGCTCCACAAAACCCCCAACCTAAATTTTATACACATCCAATCTACCAAGCTCCAATGCCAAATATGTAGCCCATCTACCAAGATCCAAAGCCAAATATGCAACCCACATACCAAACTCCTCCCAAAGCTTCCCAGTATATCAAAAAGCTCCTGAGAACCAAAACAATCACTGGGTTCCCCCTCCTGCTAAAGCCGATCTCCCTCGACCAAATTTGGAAAAAAAAATCCCTCGAACCTTTACCTCGTTAGCCAAAACCAGAACTCAGTTATACGAAAGGTTGAAGGCCGTTGGGATTATTCAACCCATTTGCACAAACCAGGCAATACCAACTCTCCTTTCTACAAAGTTGATCGGCATTGCGCCTACCACTCTGGAGGCGCTGGACACAGTACTGAGGATTGCATTAACCTGAAACATAAGATTTAGGATTTGATTGATCAAAATATGGTCACACTTCAGACAACACCGCTAAATGTTAATAAAAACCCGCTCCCGAATCATGGAGGATCCACTATTAACATGATAGAGGTTGATGAAGAATGGATGGTGAGCAAGTCAATAGTGTCGGTTATTCCTAAAAAGCAGGAAATGCCAAAAAAAACTATAGCTACATTGACTACTGCCGAACTACCCTTTGAAGGGTTAGCCCAAGATGACAAGGCAAAGATCAAAGAGAAGAAGCATTCAGGACTGCCAAATCACTCCCTCACTTGTATCAGTCATTTTCGGTATGCATTGGTCCCCCGAACGAAGGGTTAGAGGACCAAATCAGAAAGCTGTTTGAAGAATGTGATGCCATAACAGAAGAAACCTCCGAAGCAATCATGATTAGGGATGCCAAGCTCAGTGAAAAGCTACAGAACTGGGCCATAACTCCCTTCATGAATCTCCACTCGGCTGGGTAGATAAAGATTCTGTTTTATGAAAATCGGTGATGGTTCGGATGAGGCTCCGTGACCCACCCTTCATGTTTTCAAATTCCTCGTACTATTTTATCGCTTTCCAAAAGGCACAAACCAGCATTCATACGAGTTATAGACATAGTTTATAAATATTCTTGGATTTCAAAGAAAACCTCCCTTATTGAAAACTTTTATCGTTCGAAATTATTTATTTACTTGGTACCATCTAACTTTTTTTGTTTATGGTTTCAGTAAAAATAAGTTAAAACCTGCCACTGTCATTTCATGTCAAGAGCTTAACAAAAAAGCCAAGCTAGACGACAATGATTTTAAAGGGTATGTTGAAGAAATCATGATACTGGAACAAACAGCCAAGAAGTCCAAGAACTTTGGAAACCAGGAGAGTCCCTACCCAAAAGAGTTCGAGGTGGTCAATCTGGGAGGCAACAATCAAGCTAAAGAAATCAATGTCGGTGTTCATTTATCAAAAGCACGAAAGATAGAACTTAACAGTCTGCTCAAGCCATGCATCAACATCTTTGACTGGTCCTACAATAATAGGATGAGAATGAGTACAAACATCATCTCCTAAAAATTATTGGTCAAACCAGAACTCAATCCAGGGACTAGACAGTCAATCCTTCCCTCTCACAGGATAAAGTAAAGTTTGCACCAAATTGGCAAGGATTGTATGTCGTCCACCAAGTGTTATCAGAAGGAGATTTGATTTTGTCCAAGATGGATGATCAAGTACGGCTCAAGCCTATATCAACTCCGATGCTGCAAAGGGATACTATGCCTGAAGGAGACTTCTTTTCCTTTTATTTTCGTTCCCTGTAGTCGCATTTTCTGAATGTAATCATTTTTATGTTTTGTAATAGCTTAAATATTCCCTATCCTCTATGTACGAACTATGTTTGACCTGAATTCTCAAAAATGAGATACGTAGGTGGCCTGTGTAGGCTTCGGCCAATCCCTTAGAAAAATCTATCTTTCCCCTTCCTACGAACTACGTTTGACCTGAATTCTCAAAAATGAGATACGTCGGTGGCCTGTGTCGGCTTCGCTCAACCCCTTAGAAAATCTATCTTTCCCCTTCCTACGAACTATGTTTGACCTGAATTCTCAAAAATGAGATACGTAGGTGGCCTGTGTCGGCTTCGGTCAACCCTTTGGAAAAATCTATCTTTCCCTTTTCTTGAACTACGTTCGACCTGAATTCTCAAGAATGAGATACGTAAGCGGACTTTGTCGGCTTCGGTCATCCCTTTATCAATTTCTAATATTCTCCCACTACGAGTGTGGGAACTACGTTTGACCTAATTCTTACCTCAACGGGATACGTAGGCGCTACAACAGCTCGGTCATATCACCCCAGGAAATGGAAACTGGGGAAGAATTTTTGAGAAAGGAATCTCAAAAATTCAGAAGATGAAGGCCATTTCAAGCAAAACAAGAGCAACCAAAGTGAATATCTAAAAAGAATCTCATAATCCCTACAGAGTCTCAAGTCTCTTGCCAATGGAATGAGATTCATCAATGAAACCTTTAACTGGGGCAGAAATTTTGAGGAGGACCTCAAAATTTCCACCGACCTTCATTTGAGAGTTTAGAAACAAACTCCGAAAAATTCTCCCACACCGAGAGATCAGAATCTACTTCAACAAATTCCCAGTCCTTGGTAGATTAATCCACAGCTGTGATAGATTTCTCGAAAAAAATTTCCAAATTCCCCAGCTAGGACAACCAAGGATCTCCGCAGTCCACCAGCAGTATGTCAGAAATGTCAAAACCTTGAATAAATCACGTTCGTTAGGCTAGCACATGACATGACGGGCAGAGACCTTTTCAAACTATCTTTTTCCAAATCCTTGTTTTCCAAAGAATTTGTTTAAAGATCATTACAAAAGATTAGTTTTACTCCTTTAATGTGATTTTGTCTTATGTCTACCGCGACCTGGGGAGAGTCGAGGGCGACGAGTACCTGAGATTGGAAGGCATCCGGAGAAGACAAAATGAGGAGCAGAAGATCGAAGGAGGTCAACACAGACCAGTTTCGGCAAAAAACTAACAATTTTTCTGTGGATGCAGGTTGTCCTGAAAAGTATGATAAAAGGAAGTCCCTCGTTATCCAACACGTTCGAAGAAATGTAATGAGACCAGATGCCTCAAAATTCAGCGAGAAAAGCCCAAAGCAGTGGGAAGAAGCCAAAGAGGCAAAAATCCCCAAACGAATCAGAACATTTCGGTCAATTTCAAATTGGGACACCCAAACAAGAGATCGACAACGTTCCTCGCCAATCCCCGGCAAGTCAGAAATCACCATGAACTGATGATGTTCAAAGATGGTATTTATGGTGGTCCCTAGAAAAGGGCACGACCATTTCATTCACATTTTAAATGAACATTGCTTTAATTAGCTTCATAGAAATTGTCTTTACAGTCTGACTGTGGTCGCCAATAAAAGCGACATTGTGTCTACTAATTTGTTTACTTTGAGCACAGGTACACACAGAGGAGTCAACGGGACAAACTACAAATCAAAGGTGATGTTTTCTACAACTGCTATGCATGCCATTGCATGATCATCCATATTCATTTGCATGTCAAGAGGACCATGCCAAGAGGGCCATTCATATTGCATGTCAAGAGGACCATGCCAAGAGGGCCATTCATATCGCATGTCAAGAGGACCATATCAAGAAGGCCATTCATATTTGCATGTCAAGAGGACCATGCCTAGAGGGCCATTCATATTTACATGTCAAGAGGGCCATTCATATTTTCATTTCAAGAGGACCATCATCATCAAATATCGCAGATACACATCCCATGCGAAGACTATTTCTCTCTACCAGCCGGTTGCAAAGAGGATGACATTCATAGGCGTCCCTAAGTCGCACTTGCTGTGCAGGATCGACCCCATCATGTTTATATCCGAGATCATGTAAGACAAAGGAGTCTGACATTGAGGATATCATTATTATCATTATCATTCATTATGTCAAGTCTGGCATCCAGCATATTTATATCCGAGATCGTGTGAGACGGAGGAGTCTGACGTTGAGGATATCATTATTATCATTATCATTCATTATGCCAAGTCTGGCATCCAGCATATTTATATCCGAGATCGCATGAGACGGAGGAGTCTGACATTAAGGATATCATTATTATCATTATCATTCATTATGTCAAGTCTGGCATCCATCATATTTATATCCGATATCGCGTAAGATGGAAGAGTCTAACATTAAGGGTGTATTTTCTCCTTTATTATGCCAAATTTGGCATTCAGCATATTTATATTCGATATCGCGTAAGACGGAGAAGTATGATGTTGAGGATATTTATGCTCTCTTATTCAAGAGCCTCAATTGTCGAAAGAGGCAATTATAATTGGATCGAATGGCATAAACCTTGTCACCATCCGATAATCCAACATCGCTTGCCATTGAGGTCGAAAGCATATAGTCTGAGGAACGTCTGTAAGACGCCGTCCTAATCGGACGATGAACTAAATTTCCCTAAATTGAAAGGCCAAAGGTCGTTTGTAAGTCACAGTGATATCTGAAACTGGATAGTGTGCAAGAATTGCCCGAAGCTTGACAGTCTAAGAGTTATCTGTAAGACGTAGCGATATTTGAAACCGAATAGCGTGCAAGATAACCTAAAGATTGAAAGCTCAAAGGTAATGCGTAAGTCACAACGATATCCATAATTGTATAAAACGAAAGACTACCGAAGAATTAATAGTCCAAGGGTTATCTATAAGCCACGACATATCCACGTTGATATTGTGCAGGACTACCTCAAGGCTAGCAATTCAAGGGAAATCTGTAAGTCACGTTACATCCAAGATCGGATAAAAAGTGCAGGATTACCCAAAGACTGGCAATTCAAAGGACATATGTAAGCCGCCTCTATCCAAAGTTAGATGATGTGCGAGATTACTCGAAAACCGACAAATTAAAGGCATTTGTAAGACACCTCTATCCAAAGTTGGATGATGTTCTAGATTACCCAAAGCCTGACAATGTAGGAAATATCTGTTAGTCGTGTCAATACGAATGATGCGCAAGATTCACCCCAAAATTATATGCAAAAGACCGCCATCAATAGCCAAGAAGGCTATCACATTCAAGAGAATGCCACAAATGGTCAAGAAGACCGTCACCATCACAACAACTACGAAAGTCATCATATTAAAAGATCACCACGTTCAACCACCTCATCACAGTCGGATTATCAGCGCTTATAAGTCAAAACAATGGGAATGCGCAAATATAACACTTCTAAGCCACATCAACGGGAATGCGCAAAGTGTTTAAGTCACAACAATGGGAATGCGCAAAGTGTTTAAGTCACAACAATGGGAATGCGCAAATCTAACACTTCTAAGCCGCAGCAACGGGAATGCGCAAAGTGTTTAAGTCGCAACAACAGGAATGCACAAAGTGTTTAAGTCGCAATAACAGGAATGTGCAAATCTAACACTTCTAAGCCGCAGCAACGGGAATGCGCAAAGTGTTCAAGTCGCAACAACGGGAATGCGCATCAGGCAATCCAATCCGATAGCCAAAAAGGCTAACATGTTTAATCATCATAGAATTTGTTGTTTCCTAAGACAGAGATGGGAAATGACGACATCTTCTTCAAGAAATCAACAAACACAAAAAAATAAGGTACAACACTATCTCTCTCTATCGAGTTACTTTACTACTGACCATTTTGTTTCAAAGTATTTTTGAGAACATCCGAGAGGATGAAAATCTCAAACCAGAACAACAGGTACAAAGCACATCAAAAAGATGTCACAACCTAAGATTCGGACATAACCCAAGGATGAGGTATGGCTAAGAAACTACCTCTCCAAGTGGAATTATATTACTACTAACAATTTTGTTTTGAGATGTTGTCGAGAGCATCCGAGAAGGATGAAATTCTCAAAGCAAAACTACAGGTGTGGACTACACCAAAAAGGACGCATCACAACATGAAACTTTTTCTTTGCAGCAAACTGACATAGTCTGAAGAGGAATATCAAACTCTTTGGATGCGAGCTGAGGAACGACCACCACTGCCATCAAACCACAACCCTGTCAGAAGGCATGTGGGTATTTCCTATATTTGGGTCTTAGTTTCGCATCCAGGGTATTTTCTGAACTCACAATGGAAGCAATATTCCTTCTTTTCAAATCCGGGTGATGATACACCTCGAGCTTTGGAAATTATGTCTAGGTAAAATCTTATTTATGGGTGTGAAGCGCGCCACATTCATAGTTGAGAGGTTACAAGCTCTTTTCTATAGCTCAACTTATTTGTCACTCATCCCGAGCCAAAGGTTGTCTTAACATAAAGATTACCTTTTCCATCGATTGAGTCGAACTACAAGCAGCCTGATTCCTAAGTCCTGGGATATGTAGGCGGGCTCTGTTGTTGAAAACTCTGCTGCATTCCTAACTCTCCCCAATCCTCTTATTCCCCAGCTTCTCGGTCCCTCCATGCTCTAAAACCGGGATAGTTTGGAATTTTTTGAAAATTATACGTAAAATAAAGCATTTTAAACTACAAGTGGCTTGAATTCTCATGTAACCTGAGATATGTAAGAAACTTGATATCGGAGTTCGGCCATGATTCCTTGAAATTCGTGCTAAAACTAACCGCTTTCTGAAGATGAATATGTGGTCGGATAAAATTGGGAACGTTAATTCCCTTTACCCAGGGTTTATTACACTCACCCTACCCAAAGGGAGGGGCAGCTGTTGACACCCAATTTGACCCTCCCCGTTACGAATTAATCTTGAGCCTTTTTGAATTTTAAATAATTTTTGAAATAATTGTCTTGTAAAAAGGGGTAAATCATTTTCAAATCAGCTTTATAATAGTTCTGAGTAACCATTTTATATTTTTCATATTTAATTATGTGAATTTATATAAATTTACTTTAAGAAATATTTTAAAAGTTTAAATTCATAAGAAATCCTTTTAAAGATTAAACAATTGATTCTCCTCCAATTTAATTCAAGTAAGAGGTTAATTGAATAAATTAATGTCCCGATGAAGAAGAAATTGTGTTTGAACATGATAATTATTTCAATTTGTTTAAAGTTAAAAAGGTTCGGGTAATTAATTCTAATTAATCCATATTTATTTCTGTTCTAGCCTAAATCCCTAAAGCTATTTAAATTCTAGTCGAATTTTCCTAAATCTTATTCAATTTGGCTACATCTTTAACTTGAAATGGCCACATTTTGCAAAATGTGGCGAAATCATCAACAACCCTTATAACTCCTTTGCTTCAGCCTCCATTTGGGCCGACAAATCCCCTAAACCAGCTGGCCCAGCTCCTACAATTCCCCTCAGCCTAATCCTTTCACCCGCCTGACCCGGCCCAACATCACTCATATACTCTCTTATCTCTTTCTCTCAAAACAAACAAATGACCCCTTTAGCTTTCTTCTTCTTTCTCCTCTCTCAACACCTCTCAAGAACTGTAGCCGACGATTTTTAAATCCCTCATTACCATCGTACACATCATGTGCCCAACACGAAGGTTGTATTATGAAGGTACTAGAAATGGGGTACGTGGCCTTGTTCCTCTCTCCTCTCTCTCTTCATCTAGCAAACAATAAAAACCAGTAAAAACCCTAATGATCCTAGCTCAAAATCCAGCTTCAAATCTTTGTCACCTCTGTTAAAATTCCCAAACGCTGTCTGTCCTCCATCAAATAATGAGCTGGCAACCCAGAACGTTCCAGAAATTGCCTAGGTGTTGATTTCTCTGAGAAAACCGTGGAAATTGGTAAAATTTTGAACCATTTCCTTGCTGTCCAGCCTCATCTGTTGAGGGATTTCAAATTCCTCAACTCAAATTCCTAGAACTACCTCTTCGTTTCCCCCTTTTTTTCACCCCAAAATTCCCCTATAAATAGCCATCCCCTTTCATTGTGTTGGGTCAGCTGATTTGGGGAAAAATTGAGAGTTTTGGGGAAGCGTTTCTCTAACCCTACGTAACCGAATCAACTATTAGAACTAAAAACTCTAAAAATCAAATTTTGGTGAGGTTACTACTAATTCTGGCGGTGGTAAAAGTCTCCGAGAAGTCGTGGTTCTGGTTCGCTGCCCTAAGGAAGGTAAAATCCTTCACCCTTTTCCCCTTCTCTTCGTATCTTTAGCATAATATAAGGTTATCTGTTTTTTCTTTTAAAATTACATGCTGGTTGGTCTGGTCTTGTATCCATATATGTGCAGTGTTTGTAGATAAGAAGTCCAGTGTTTGTTTGTTGGTATGAAACAATCATAAAATTTAGAATGTTCTTGAGCTTGGTTTGTCTTTCTTGTTATATTGTTTTACATCTGTTTTTGCATTCATAGGATTATTCTACTTACGTTATTACTGGTTATAGGAATCCTCTATGGATTAGGTTGGTTTCGTTGTTTGATTTAGGTGATGTGGTAAAACCTATTCAGTTGAAGCTGCTGTCAAGACTTATAGCTTACAAATTTTCATTTGTTTTCTCTGTTCTTCGCATCTTAACCACTGCTTTATGTATGAAACATATTAATATTGATAGATTGTTCGTGTATATGGTGGGAATACTCTTGAGGAGTTTCTTTAACTCACAATGCTAGACGAGATTCTTTAAGAGGGGCGTATTTGATCTTTGGAATTGCTTCTTAGCCTTTACCAAAGATTAAAGAATATTGGGGCAAAATCAAACTCCATTATAGTTCGAGTTTCACCCCAACATGCCTTCAAAGTTCCCAGAAGGATATGATGCAAGCTTTACGGTTTAATTTTGATTAATATGAGTCAGTAGCCTCAAAAATACCCTGTTAAATGCTCTATGTGTAACTCTCTGTTTAGTTTTATAAGCTTCAATGAAAACCGATAATCTTTTGTGAAGCTTGTTCTTTTATCCTGTTTTGCCCTCTTTCAAGTGAGTTTGTTTGATGTCTATAAGGTTTCCAATTTTTCCTTTGCCTACTTAACGTGAACAGTCTGTCAAAACAGCTAATTGATAAAGAATTTTCATTCGTGTGCATACTGAAATTAGTGTTCTTCAAATCTCTATCTCTTTCTTTTGTCACATGAATTGCCTGAGTCCAATTTGGACTCTCCAAACCACTCGTGCATTTTCGTTGGGCCGTGACCCAACAATTTATCCTTGTCGAGTCAAACCTCGCCTAAGAAGGAACGCTACAGAGGGAAGATGAAGGGAAACGAGTTCAAAACCTCATGAAATAGCAGCAACAACAGTCTAAAATAGACTGGATTTGAGGAAAACAGGCCAGGAGGCCCAAATACCTTAAAACGGCAGCAGTAACAAGTCCAAAATGGACTAAGGGAAAATGGGCCAAAGCCTATACATCAGCAGAAGCGGCAGATAGCAGCCCAAATGGGCAGAAGATACAAAAATTTGGACCAAAGTCCAAAGTAAACGGCGGTGGGCCTAAAGAGGGCCCACAAATTAGATTTAGGACAGGTTTAGATTAATAGTCCAATCATACCTTTAAAAAAAATTTAAAATTGTTTAGTTAGAATTAATTGTGATTAATTTGGACTGACATCTATAACTTAGTTGGATTATTCCCAAAGGATAAAACATTTTTGATTTAGTTTTGCTCTAAATTATTTTCTTCATGAATAGTTAGAAAATTTATGTCTTAAAAAGTTATCAAAACAAGCATGTTCCGTTCTATTTTTAAAAAAAACTATTTCTATGTATGTTTCCACTTCAAAAAATGAATATCGAAATAATATTTTTTCCATTAATTTATATTTGCCATGTTTTCTTGAATCAAGATAAAAACAAGATGTTTCATATTAAGTTCTTTTCAAAAGTTAGTAAATAAGTTCTTTTCAAACAAGTCTGGATAACCGCGAGTTAGCAGATACTCCAAATGCCTTAAAACCTTCTTGGAGTATTAATATGAACCCTTAACCAAAATTTTGAAAATTTTAAAGTCTTTATCTGTTTTGGATTTTAAAAACTCTTCTAAGTTTTTTCTTGGTTTTTACTTTAATAAAAACTAAGTGGCGATTCTTGCTTTTACTTGAAAACGTCTTGAAACTTTGACTTAGATTTTCGAAATGGTTTTCAAACACATAAAGTCATTTTCCCATAAAACACTCGCAACATGTCTTCCAACACTTGGATTGCCCTCTCCAACTGACCGTCAGTCTAAGGATGGAAAGCTGTGCTGAAAGTGAGTTGAGTGTCCAATTCTTGATGTAACTTACCCAGAACTTAGAGGTAAACTGCATACCCCTATTTGAAATGATGGATAGTGGCACCCCATGCAGTCTCACGATCTCCTTCTCATAGATCTTGGCCAACTACTGCAAATTATAGTCCACTATGACCGTAATTAAATGAGCGGACTTGGTCAGCCTGTCTACAATGACCCAAATTAAGTCATACCTCCCCAAAGTCTTTGGAAGACCCACCACAAAATCCATGGCTATCCTTTCTCACTTCCACTCGGGAATGGGCATCCTCTAAAGTAGTTCTGCAGAAAGTTGGTGCTCATACTTGACCTGCTGGCAGTTCTAACAACTGGACACGAAATCAGCTATGTCCCTTTTCATCCCAGGACACTAATAAGTTGCCTCAAATTCATGTACATCTTGGTTACGCCCGGATGAATTGAGTACCGCGAACCATGAGCCTCTACCAATATCTTTTGAATTATATCATCAACTCGAGGAACATAAATCCTTTCTCTGAAATCTAACATGCTGCCAAAATCCAATGTGGCATCCCTGGATTCTCTGGCTATTGCCTTGCTCTGAAGCTGGCTCAACTGTGAATCCCAAAACTGCTTGGTCTTTATCTCTTCTATGAATGTGGATTTGACCTCAATACTGGCTAGAATCCCACCCCGTTCCGAGAAACCCAAGTGCATAAACTTAGATTCCAAAGCCTGAAGCTCCCTTGCCAATGGTCGCTTGGACACCCCCAAGTAAGCCAAACTGCCCATGCTGACTGTCTTCCGGCTCAATGCATCTGCCACCACATTGGCCTTACCCGGATGGTACTGAATAGTCACATAATAATCTTTCAATAACTCCATCCACCTCCCCTGCCTCAGATTCAAGTCCTTCTGCGTAAAACTATGCTACAGACTGCGATGATCAGTGAATACCTCACACTTGACACCATAGAGATAGTGTCTCCAAATCTTGAGTGTGAACACCACTGCTGCTAACTCCAAGTCGTGAGTTGGATAATTTCTCTCATGAACCTTCAACTACCTAGATGCATAGGCAATCACATTCCTGTCCTGCATTAACATAGCACCCAAACCTAAATGTGAAGCATCACAATAAACAATGAAGTCTTTACCTTCAACTGGAAAATAAAAAATTGGAGCCATGGTCAGAAGTGTCTTGAGCTTTTGAAAGCTCTCCTCACACTTGTCGTGCCACACGAACGGTACCTCTTTCTGAGTTAACCTTGTCAAGTGAGTAGCGATGGACGTAAAACCCTTGACAAATCTACAGTAGTAACCTGTAAGTCCCACAAAACTCATTACCTCAGTCGCAGAGCTAGGCCGGGCCCAATTCTTGACGGCCTCAATCTTCTAGGGATCCACCATCACCCACTTTTCTGACAACACATGTCCTAAGAATGCGACTGAAGTCAACTAAAATTCACACTTGGAGAACTTCGCATAAAGTTTTTGGTGCCTCAATAATTCTAACACAATATGGAGATGTCTAGCATGGTCCTCCCTCCTCTTGGAGTAGATCAAAATGCAATCAATAAGCACAATGACGAAAAAATCCAAATAGAACTTAAACACATGAAGGCCGCCAATGCATTTGTCCACCCAAATGACATTACTAAAAACTCGCAGTGCCCATACAGAGTCTGAAAAATAGTCTTAAGCACATCCTCGGGCCTAATCTTTAATTGGTGATACCCTGACCTTAAGTCTATTTTTGAAAAAACATATGCACCTTGCAACTAGTCAAAAAGATCATCAATGCGGGGTAAAGGGTACGTATTTCGGATGGTAACCTTGTTCAACTATCTGTAGTCAATGCACATTCGCATACTACCATCCTTCTTTTTCATAAACAAAACTGGATCACCCCAAGGTGAAGCACTAGGACGGATAAAACCCTTATCTAAGAGTTTCTAAAGCTGAGACTTAAGTTTCCTTAACTCTGCCGGAGCCATGTGATAAGGAGGAATGGAAATTGGGCGAGTGTCTGGCTCCAGGTCAATACAAAAATCAATATTCCTGTCTGGAGGCATACCAGGAAAATCCATCAGAGACACCTCCCGAAACTCTCACACAATCAAAACTGACTCAATAGACGGGGACTCCACACTATCATCCTGGAGATGATCTAAGAAATCCATACACCCTCTCCCCACTAGCTTCCTAGCCCAAACAAATGATATGATTTTAACTGGATTAGGCCTGTAAACACCTTTCCACTCTAGCCTATCCTTACCCGAAATCTCTAGAGACACAGTCTTAGTGTTATAATTCAATAAAGCATGATAAGGAGACAGTAGGTCATGCCCTAAATAATATCAAATTCGACCATATCCATAATTACCAAGTCTACCAAAGTCTGTAACCCTACAAATACCATAGAACAAGAACGATACACATGAGTCACAATCACAGACTCTCTAACTGGGGTAGAAACATGGATAGGGAAATCAAGGATATCATAATTCAAGTCCAAGCCCAAAGAAATTTTTACAGAAACATAAGAGTATGTATAACCTGGGTGAAAAAGTACGGAAGCCATCCTATCACAGACAAGAATTGTACTTGTGATCACCGTGTCTGACACCTCAGCATCCCATATCCCTGGAAAAGAATAATAGTGAGCCCAATCATCAATCCATGAAACTTCTCTGGCCAGTTCTGCCGCTCCCTTTCCCGCGCCGTCATTACCCCGGTCCCCAGACCTCCTTGAAAGTTACCTCACCCACCTTGTGGACGACCTCTAGCATGACCACCACCTTAGACTGCTGATGAGCCTGATTACCAGTCTGTCTGTGAGAGCACTCCCTCTTAAAATGGCCCAGATCACCATAATAGAAACAACCACGATCAAGTGTGGGCCTGCTAATAGATGTGTAAGAAGCTCTCTGGCTTCTAGGAGCTGAAAACTGCTGATTAGATCCTGAACGACCACCTGTAGCAGCTGGCAAAGCTTACTGAATAGGATGGGCTGAGTATACTTGTTGATTATGGCCCCTGGAGTGTGGGACTGCTGAAATTTCCATCATTCCGGGGCTTCTTGGCTAACACTTTACCCTGCCCAACTTGCTTGACCCCTTCTAACTTCTTCACATAATCGATGACGTCATTGAAGCTTTTCCCTGTTGAAGTCATGTGCACAGATAACACCTGAAAATTAGTGTTCAAATCTTTCACAAACAATCAAACCCTCTTCTCTTTGGTACCCAACAACAGTGTAGCAAAACAAGACAAGGCATGAAACTTAGCCTCACAAGCAGAGACTCTCATGCCACCCTATTCCAGAGCCAGAAACTCATCCTTTTTTCAATCTCTCAAAGTACAAGGTACATACTTCTCTAGAAAGAGAGCATGAAATTACTCCCAAGTTAGCGGAGGCAAAATAGATGACCTACATTCCACATAAGACCTCCACCACTGCTAAGCATCACCCTGCAGCTGAAAAGTGACTAACTCAACCGAATGTTGTTGCACAATGCCCAGCTTGTGCAGCCTCTCATAATAGTCCAAAATGAATTCATATGCATCCTCCTTCTCAGTACCCTAAAATATAGGAGGTTTCAGCTTCAGAAATTTAGTTAGCATCTCATGCTCATTTCCTATCATAACCAGGCCTAACATGGGCCGGAATAAGTCGTCAGTGCCAGACGCTGCATCCATCCTAAGAACTATAATAACCGCTAGATGAGTACCCAGAACATGATCTGCAGTACCCATAGGGTTGGCTCCAGCACCAACCAGACCACTCAGAAAGAACCACACCTGCTGAAATACCTCAGGCGAGATAGGGGGAAAGCTTGCACCTCCCGCCGGTGCCGCCTCTGGCTGATCAGCACCTTCCTCAACAACCACCTCGACTTCTTTTTCCACGTGCTCCTGGGGTGGGGGGTTGCCTCACGTGCTCCTGTAGCTGCTTGAGATCCACCCCTAGTGGGTGTTGCTCTACCTCGGCTCCTGCCACTGCCCCTTCTTCTACTTCTGATAGCCGAGCCCGCTGCTGAGACCGTTTCCCTTGCTCCATTGTTCCTCATATTAACCATCTGCAGATAAAAGATTAAAAGATATCAGATACCAATTTTTATCATGAAATACCAATTAGAATCAAGTTATAGCACGAAGGAAGAAAGAAGAGATAGTTTTCCTAAAGTCCTATAGCCTCTCGAAGAAAAGTACAGATGTCTCCGTACCATTTCGTAAGACTCTACTAGACCCTTTTTGGTACGATGAAATCAATAAACCTAGGGCTCTGATACCATCTTTGTCATTACCTAGACCATCGTGAGTAGCACCTACCCAAACCCCCAGGTGAGTGAACTAATGAACCCAACACTTAGCATAATCTAGCAGCTTAAAACCAGTGCATAAAGTAACTAGCATTCAAGTCTAAAAGTACTGTCATAAAATTAAAGCCTGTGGAAGTTCCTTCCTAGAACCTGAAAGTCATCATACCAAAACAATCTACCAATGTCTAGAATATAGGGATTCAACCCCAAATAATGAGAGTCTAAGCCTGAAACAAGTGGGCTATAACTAAGAGAGAAAATCAAGGTACCTCGACCAAAGAAGTTCACTCTTGAGATCTGGAAATACTGGGACTACAAATGAGGTTGCACGTCAGTCGTCGAAAGATTTTCTGTACTCACAAAAAGAAACGCAACTGCAGAATCAGTACACAACTACCTTGTACTAGTAGGATCATCAGCCAGTTCCAAATAAGCAGTATATGAACAGTAGCTAAAGTTAAGTAAAGCACAGGAAACATGTGAACAAGCCAACAGATATCCCTAGACTATAAGTCTCTTCCTAGCTTGTCCCCACATGTAACCTACTTCATAACCATTGACAACATTTAACAACAAACAATAAACATTCTGTGTTACATAGCTTGGACCCACCCTAGGATCCTCCTAACAACACCTAAGTGTTAAATATGCAACCCGATCTACACAAAGACCAAAATCATAATCAAATACAATGACCTGGTCTCTTAAGGACCGTATGCAATAATTACAATTTTAGAAACACAACGCGGTCCACCCATGGAACCATCTTCAGAATGCAACAATTCAATAAAATAAACTTATACCAAGTATGGTATCTGAGCCAACCATTTATAGTTCTCGTACCAGGCATGGTACCCTAGCCAACCAAATAGTAACCTGTACCAGGCATGGTACCCGAGCTAACCAAATAGTAACCTGTACCAAGTGTGGTACCCGAGCCAACCAAATGTCACACAGAAATCCAACAGTCACAAATAATGAACAAATCAACACTTGTAGACCAACAAGCAATAACACCTAGTTCATTTCACAAGACTGATGACCGGACATTTATACATTCATAAAACACTCCCTAAGCATGAAACTCATACAATACTTAAGCAAAGCACACAAACATACAGTTCATAAGGGAATCAACAACCATCACCTACCTCCAAATTTTCCAAAGCTCTACTCAACCGGAGCTTTCCCATTTCCGAAGTTCTTGCTTGTTCTTGGTCTAAAACATGTAATAACCAAAAATCAATCCTTATAGCCAACTAGTTACCCGGATTATGCAAAATCCCAAACTCCAGGCCAACTATGATCATTCTACCCTTTGTTTCAGGCTTTCCCACCATTAATTCACCTATTTCTACCATTTTTATGGGTACATTTAGAGAATTAAGGTCACATGATCAAAAACAATAAAAATAACAATACCCAAGAACTTCTATACCCTAGAATCCCCTTTTTCCTCGGATTCTACCATTCCTAGGTCATTCAAAATCGTCCCCCAATCCTACCTTTAGCAATTCTATAGCGTAGGAAAGATAGTACGAAGTTTGGGGAGTAAAATCCTTACCTTTGAGATGAAAAATGATGAAAAACTGAGGGAGTTTGCCCAAAATTGCCCTTGCCCTTCTCCAAAACGTTCTTGATGAAAGCTGAATATTTTGGGTAAGTTTTCTGTATTAAATTCTGACTAGTCCGCTATTGCAATCCCCGCTCTGCTATAGCAGTATCACCGTAGCAGAACCCTCCGCTATAGCAGTGCTGATCGACGTTGACTTCCGCTATAGCAGTAATTTCTCTGGCGGTGTGTCAGCACTTGACATAGGATAAAAAGTCATAAAGTCCCCTAAAAGTGCCCATTTTATAACACACTTGATTTTCTGACGTTCTGAAATAACCCCTTCATGTCAACCTTCATACCGAGAGTTCTACTTACTAGAATTCAATTCTGAAAAGTCCCTCTGACTCCTTTATGTCTTAGCTACAAGGAAAACTAGCTCAAATCAAGATACCTTTGTCAATACTTACCCAGATTTCCTTAGACCCCAC
Source organism: Jaltomata sinuosa (assembly GCA_003996215.1). Lineage (NCBI taxonomy): Eukaryota > Viridiplantae > Streptophyta > Magnoliopsida > Solanales > Solanaceae > Jaltomata > Jaltomata sinuosa. The sequence goes on along the minus strand of QJPP01001028.1, from coordinate 291,890 downwards.
CTCGCTCCAAAACTAGTTGAGACTAGCCTAGCCCCGAATTTTTAACTCTCAAACCCGGAAGTTTTCTGACTCAAAAATTGGCGTGAAAAGTTTACCCATAATGACAAACACGATTTTTACACTATGATATCACATTCCACAAACTTACCTGAACAAAATAAAAGTCAATTTTAATATGCTTAGTGCGAAAGTGTAATACAAGATTGATGGAGAGATATGCAGGCACCAATATTATCACTTTATAAAATAGGATCCCTAGTAAGTAAGATGCCAGACTCAAAGAGAAGAGATTGTGTCTATGTTATCTCGATTAAAAAACATCAACTAAGGCTTTATATTTAGATTGATTAGATGATCGAGCAAATGTTCACTACTTCTTAGAGAACAAAGAAACCGTATATGAGCCAAGAGATATATCATGAACATTAATTAACATGAGATCATTAATGTTTCTAGACCAATCAGAGTCAGTGAATGATTGTAAGGTGACACATAGAGCTCGCGATATGATGAACGAAAATGACTTAAAGTGTCAAAGATAGCAGAGAATAGGCTTAACACCCAAGGGTTCCAAAGTGGACTATGAATGTAGCATGCTTTATTGACCAAAAAGGATATGTCCAAAAGGATATGTATAACTGAGTCAATGTATTGCCCCAACAATATATCGATTCAAGATGGAATCGTCAAAGAGCAAGCTACACCTTTATAAAGTTTATTGGTTTCTATAGGAAGAGCGACTGGCCTACAAGTAAGCACACATGCGTTAGACAGAATGTTGTAAATATATTAGTATTGAGAAAACCAAATCTTATGTAACAACCTTCATGGTTATTTTTTGTTATTTTTTGGGTATTTTGATTGTTTTATCCCTGCATGTAGTTGCTTTATGGTATTTGTGCTATGCAAGGGTGGGTAACATATTTTCAAGGTGGTGGGACAAAATTATGTGAGTTTTTCATTTTGAAAGGTTGAAAAGTTGATATGATTGACTAAAGTTAACATTTAATGAAGATGAGCTCAAAATAGAATTTCAATAGTTTCGTTAGCTCTAGAATTTAACTTTTGAATTGATTGGAACTTTGATTTGGATTCTAGGGCTTTTGGATGGAGTTTGAGTCGTCAGATGGAAATTTAGAAATTTCAAAGTTAAGAGTTAACTTCGGTCCATATTTGGTCAGAATGACTTTGGATCAGAATTTTGATAGTTTCAATAGGTTTGGAATGTTATTTTCAGTGTAGTAGCATATTTGAGTTATATTTAAGGGGTTTCAAATGAATCCTTAGGGTCCATTCAGGAGTTTGGAAACTTGGTGTTTCAGTTAGTTCGTAGTTGCAAAGGGTATTTGGGACCAGGTCAAGTTTAGTCACGATTTGGCCTTCTTATTTGTGGAACTTGGACTGCATTTGTAATGAGTTCGAGTTTGAGTCAGTTGTGTTTGCAAAGAGATATTCACATTCATGAATAAAGGGCAAAATTTAAATTCCCTTTTTGAACATAGATCCCATAACTCATTTTGTAAAGCTTGAGATGGGTTTCCTCAACAACAGCCTGAGAAGCCTAGATGCAACTTGCAACCCGTCAAAAAGTCTTTGACGAGTTGAATGAGCATAACCCTAGGGACAAATCTCTGACACACTCATCAAGTGCAATGGTGTGGTGCAAGATTCCAGCAAGGCTTAACTCAAATCCTAGGACTGCTGAGGAAGAGAGTGGCTGGGTGAAATGTCTCTCACCACTCTCGCCCTCGGCCTCACCCACCATTTTTACCTTATCCTCTCCAAAAACCTTAGCAACCAAATCCTAGATATGGTGCCAGGATCAAAGACAAGGATAAGGCAAAATATGTGGAAGAAGCAAAGCGCAAAATTGAACAACTCAAAGGAGAGGAAGTGCCCCATAAAGAGGATCTCTCTTTTTATACTAAGTAGTGATACAAGGAAAATAGAAGGATTTGTGCACAGTAAGGATCATTGATAAGGAAGGCTGGCTTTTATAGGCCAAACCCCATTAAATGAATGGAAAAATAAGAGCAGCAGGTGACTGTCACGTGGATAGCACAGTTAATGTCATCTAAGCATGATACAATGGTTTTCAGAAAACTAGGCGCCCAAGAGGGCTCACCGTTTCCAAAAATTGACGGTTCAGGAAATGAGAGAAAAATGTTGATCTCTTTCCCACCAAAGAAAAAAAAATGAAGAAGTGAGAGAAATAATCATTAATAGTTTATTTTCAAAGTTCAAAGTCAAGGTATAAAGAGGCATGCTCAGGGTATCAAAGTTGGGATCTTGGAGATATGCGAAAGCAAAATAAAGCAATAAAAATTACATAAGGTAACAACCTTGGCACTGAGAGGCCAGGTCTTAACTATAAGCGTAACACCCCAGAAATCTATTCAGCTGTCTAAAGAAGAATCTCTGAAAAATCCTAAGTTTCCAGAAATCACGAGTCCAAATCACGGTTCATGATTTGAACCATGAGTCGTGGTTCTGAGTCGTGATCCCAGACTTGTAAAATTTAGTCTCTGGTTTGAGACCACGAGTGAGTTCTACAGACCATGATTCTTTATAGGACTAGAATGCACTCGTGGAATCAGACCTGAGGACTGACTTAGTCTCCAGGAACCACGAGTTATTTATATGGGTCTTCGTTCAATTTATGGACCGTAAAGATGACTCGTGGAACCTGTTTAGAGGTCTGCCTAGTTTAACAGAAATGACAACTTGATTCTATGGACCGTAATCCGTTCTACAGCCCATCATGTTGATCCATATATGATCTTCTGCAACCTATTTGTTTGGACAGGAACCACGGATGGAATCAATAAGCCGTGGTTTGTTCTACGGATCGTGGAATCCATCCGTTATCCCTAAAAGTCAACTTTTTAAAATATTTTCTTAATTAAGTCCTAGGGGTATTTTGGTTAATACTCATCTTTTTAACTTCTAAGTGAGGTCATTTTGACCATTTCTAGTAGGGTTTTTACTCAAATTAGCCAAAGTCCCTCATTATTCTTCATTCTCCTACCAAAAGAGGAAAGAAACTTCTTCAACCTCCAAGATCAAGCCTCCTATTCTTTTCAATTTCTTGTGGGTTAGCTTCCAACAAGGTATGTGGGTATTCAACAATGGATTCCTTTCACCCTTGTGCCCAAAACCCCCAATTCTCAAATTGATTTATGAATTTGTAAAATTAGGGTTTTGATATAAATTGGGGAAAACTTATGAAATCAGTTTCTATGCTTAAATTCATGGTTTCTTATTGTTTATTTATGATTTGATCATGATTCCTTTATTGGATTGAAAAGCCCAAGCATTAAAGTTGATTTCTAGCATGATTCCATTAAATTGCATGTTTTCAAGTGAAATTGGACATGATTAGATATCATCACTTTATGAATTTATAAAATTGCATGCCTAATTCTTCAAGTATGAATTTAAAAAGAAAAGTATGATTTGAATTATGACTATACTTTACTTTAAGAACTTATGATTTGATAATTACATGGTACCCGATGTGTCTTTATACTTTTCAAAGGAGATTTGGTATTCGATTATACCTTCATGAATTTATGAGCTATATGCATGTTTTGGGAGTAGTACTTAGCACTAAGCGATGAGGGTTCGATAACCCAAGTCCAAAACTACGTTGCCAGTGTAGGTTATGATTTGCCCTATGGGCTTATGAGAGCAGATCCACATCTTGATTATGGTGTCCTGTGTCTTAGCGGGCATTAGGGCAGCTTTGCCAACTAGGGTTATATAGTTGGGTATGATGACTCGTTCCTTGACAGGGTTCGAGTCAGCTTTGCTAACTAGGGTTATATAGTTTGATTCTATGTAGCTCACATGGTCTATTATCGGTTATAAGAAACTCCCATATGAAAGCTTTTGTCTTATTATTTAAACTTATGATGTCTACTTTGAGTTTTGACTCTTATTTCATGATTTACTATTCAATTTATGACATTTACCTTTGAAACTTCATTTATGCATGAATTAAATTCTTATTCATATTTCAAGCACGTTTTCATTACATTCATGCATCTCTCACATATTCAGTACATCATATAGTACTGACGCATATTGTACCGCATCCTTTTACGATGTAGATTTAGGCACCTGTCCTCAGACTCGTGGCTAGGCTATGCCAGACGTTCAGCTGACTGTTGGTGAGTCCTCATCCTTCGAGGACCAGACTTCTGAGTTGTTCTTATTTCTTTTATGTTGGATTCTAGAGTTAGTTGGGGTCTTGTCCCATCAACTCGTATTTTCAGACTTAGAGGCTTCAGACATAGCTAGTTGTATTCCGTATTTGTATTCCGTAGATCTTATGTTATATTAGTTTATGGATTCCTACATTATCTAAGTATGCTTCCGCTTTACTTTCTTAAGTATATCTGAGTATGCTATGACCAAGGGTTAATATAGGGAATTCGTGTCCCGAATCCCATGTTACGTCTAGGGGGTAGCCTCGGGGTATGACAATAAGACTCATTGTTAGAGATGCCATCGGACATTTTGACAATTGAAAACTCCTATTCTGAAGTAGAGGTGGACCTCTCATCATCAAAATCTGACCGGCCAACAAGATCAACCAAGGCCTAGGACTTTGCGATCTCCTTGCCAAAATCAAGGTTGCCTATACTAGCTTTCTTCAGAATATGGATTCATACGAGCTAGGCATAGCGAGCTTTCTCAAAGTAAAAATGTTTTTTCCAAAGTCGGGCTCTCTTAATCAGAGCATTAATTTTCCTTTTTAGGCAACATATCCTTGCTCGGGGTGATACTGGTATGCAAAGAGAGGAAATGGCCTTATGATGACGTGGTCTTAGACTCTCTAGGAGGATTCTTTCCTCTAGCTAAGTTTGTTTCCTCACAAGGTTCTTGATAAAACCGGCTTGTGAAGCATTCTCTCGCTGCAAAGCTCCCGCCTTCTTGAACCAATGGTGGGCTTTCCCTTGGCAGCCCTCTCTCTCATTCAATATCACATCCCTCTCAATCTTTAGCACCTCTATTTTGGAAGCCCAATGTGCCAAGGTCTCAATAGAGGCAGGATGGTCTCGCACAATGACCAAAGCTTTCTCAAGCTTATTGTATATCAATCGAATGACTCTTCTCTCCCTCAATATCCATTGAAGGCTCTCCATAACAAGAATTCTAGCCTGAATGATGAGAGTAAGTCACTGGCTATAATGTAAGAAATCTATTAGTAAAAGGAATACAAGACGTGAGAATCACTAACTTTAGCGAAGGCATGAGCGCAATCTCTCATAAGACACTAAGTGATAACCCTATTCATCCTCCAATGATCTTTCAACGAGACCACGACATTCAGATAGTTGACTACCTCCACTGGTCTTGATGCTAAATTAACCTTGTCTAGTATCTTCAAAGCCAACATTTGACACTATGTCGGGTCCTAGACTAGAAGGAAAAGAATTTGTTGAAGCATAAGGGCTGACAGACTCCATATGAGGTCACGACTAAGGAGTTTCCTGGCTATCAGAGCCTGAGGTCTCGTTAATCAGAGGTTAAGGACCATCGAGGCCTGGCCCTCGACTGGGAATCTTCGAAGGAACTGAGAAGGAACGACCTGCCTTATCCTCGCAGCGGCATAGGAACTGGACCAAACAGAGACCACGAGAGCTCAGGTCCGAGAATTAGCTTGTTCAGCATTCTCCAATTCTTAAGATAACCCTACAAACCTTGGGGTAGGAGGCATCAGGGATCTCATCCTCTGGTCCAGAATCTTGCCCCCGACCCTTTGGAACCTTCATCTAAGGCGGTAATTTTAGGAGTAGACTCTCTCACATTCTCCATTGACGAACTCGGTCTTTCTTTCCCTTTCGCTCCCTTTTCTAGAGCTGGGACTTCACCTTAGGAGAAGGATTTCTCACCGCATCAACAAGGGAATGGAGTCGGTTGAAGGGTCTCAGTCGATAAGATTGGTAGCAACAACTAGAGGTAAAAGAAACACTGAACCAGATGTCAAACTGCATATAAATGGTCATAAGAAAAAATAAGATAAAAGACAACAATCTACGACAACGATAACATACCATGCATTTTATCTTTTCATCCAAATTGATTGGAAAGTTGTGTCCAGTATTGACTACTAGTACTGGAAGAATTCAGGATCTTCACAACCCACAAATAGAGGTTCTCGACTTGGCAAAGAAAGGGAATGCTCGTGATGGATGCCATTGAGGAGCTACATAATATGCTTAAATATAAGGCATCAATTAAAAATGAGTAGAAAGGAATAAAAAGGGAGAAAGATGAGTCACGTCACTCACGTTACATGTTCCAAAATTTAGGGAGGGGAATCTCGAGAGATTTGTGGTGGATATGGCAATGAAGCAGTCAGTCCAGTCTTAATCATTGACGTCATCTAAGTTACCCATTAGTGACCTCTTTCCTCGATAGACATACTGCATTATCCCTCATCGAGCAAAGAAAAGGGAATACAACAGAAGCAAATACGTTAAGGTAAACTCTTCTCCAATCCTCATGGGAAATGCATGAGGTAGGTGATAACTCTCTCTACTCTTGAGCTGAGCTGGCCCAACCACAACCAAGAGGTATGGCAGAATGAGTTGATCACACTATTGATAGGGTTACCGAGACCCATGTTGAATGAGCAAGTATAAATGAAGGTATAACCAGGTCTCGGAGATATAATACTCTCGGATGCACTAGGAATTTCTACCCGATACTTTTCAAGGGGCCATCCACAGTTTGCCCAGATCACGGGAAGATACTTTTACTTCACCAGGGAGCCCAACTCCCTCACAGATTATTTTTTGTCCTAGCACCACCACATGATTGGATTTTAAAGTCATCATTGAAAAGGAACATATTGGGATAATTTCATCAATGGTCGAATCAAACTGAGCTTTTCTCTTTCCTTTTCTTTGTCGCCCTACCGGTGTCCGGAGCGGAAGAGGAAGACTTCAAAGATGAACCATACAAACTGGATTAAGATAGAAGTCAGCAAGAGGAGGCTAGAACAAGGAGAATCCTTCAAATCAGCAGACAAAGAGACATCTAGAACTAGGCAGAGGATGATGAAGCCTTAGAATTTATAGACCTGAGGGGCAGTTTTTCCCACGCCGCCTAGGGTAGAGTGTTGCGGCTAAGCCAAACATATGGTGAAGTATCAGTTTACGTGAAAGAGACGCTTTATTTTTTCGAATGAGAAGAAAGGTACGATAGGTCGGCGATGAATTTTTTTTTCTTTCCGTCTTCTAGGAAAAACTAAGGGTAGCACCCGAAAGACGGAAGGACTATATGTATGGGGTAAAATAATATTAGGAACATGTGGCATCGTGTACGAATCTAGTGTGCAATTTCAGTCAAACGAGAGCATGGAGTTCCGAAAGGCCATCCCCGAAATGATGATAACAATGAAGTCATCCCAAAAGAGATAAGATTAAGGGGTCGTCGCCCATAATGATGTGGCAAAAAGGACAAACAGAAGATAAGAGTGTCAGGCTGCTCAGATATCGACGAGCACATAAGGATCTGATTATGCAGGAATATAAGCTGGTACCTTCCAACGGTTTAGATGTGTGGAGCAAAGACATAAGATTTAGTACTTTAGGGCTATAGTGATGTTTTCTTGTTGGCCAAGGCCTTAATATTGTAGCCTATTAATAGTCGACCCTCCTCATTTGTAAAGGGATCCTCACTCTGATTCTCTCAAGCAATACATTAGCAATATACCATGTTCTTGGGCTCCAAGCATTTGTTTATGTGCATCTTGTCTTGAATTTGATAGTTATCTAAGTAGTTGATCCCGAAGCTTGAGGCCAGGATCTCGGGCTCACTCTCATTCACCTCTGATACGCTTAGATTTGTCCTCTTTACATTATTTATCTTACTTACGTTATATTCAATTTGTTTTCACTATCTATTAATAACCAAATCATTAGTAAACCAGACCTAAAACATGATTAAATCATAACGAATGTTCTTGACCCTCTACAAATTCAATTGTACCAATTTCAGGGTAAATTGCTATATATGCATAATTTTGTAGTGAGAAGAGTTAACTAAAAGCACATAGCCAATCACAAAATGTTTGATATTTACTTTCTCAGAATGCATTATTTGACCTATAATAAAGTAACAAAATACGAACCATAATAAGTGTCAGTCGCATGTGCAATTATTATGAAAAGTTTCATTTCATAATTTAGCTTTTAGTAAGACTCGCAAATTTATGTTATATCATCCGGAGGAATCTTGTTTTTTATATCAGCAACAATCAATCAGATTTTCCAGCTTGAATTTCATCTTTTGCATGCACTTCAACCCCACATAATACATGCAGGTCAAAAAGCAAAGTTGAATAAATAAAAAAAGGAGAATAATAAGCTAGTACAAAATTACTATGAATATGTCACTTCAATAAATTTTACTTTTGTGACAAAATAGGGCATAACACAGCTTAATCTTTCTTCAGTATATTGCCATGTGCTGTCTCCAATTCTGAATTCCCTTTGAACTTCAACATCAAATGTACAACCAGATTGTTTAAACAACGGGCTGATAAGTAGATAAAAAAAGGGGATAATAACTATAGTACAAGTACTTACTGAAAAAAAAAAGTGAAGGCGAAAATTTCTTGTAGAAGGCACTGTTTATTATTCCTTCCGTTTAAAAAAGGATGATCTGTTTTGATTCGGTATAGAGTTTAAGAAAATAAAAAAGACCTTTGAATCTTGTGATTTTAAATTAAAGTTATGTCAAATGTACCAAAATACTCTTTAATCTTGTGATTTTAAACATGGCATGTGAAAAGTTTGAATTAAAGTGCTGCCAAAAAAGAAAAAAAATCATTTTTTTTAAATGAAGGAAATACTAATTACTATTAAAAATAATATATTGTTTTTGACGATATGAGCTCGCTCACATTGTTGGTCTCAAATATCTAAATAAAGCTAAATAGAGAAATATGATGAATAAGCATTTTTCAGACGATTCCAACTTGTCTGGGACCCTGCAAGCGTAATTTTTATTATATACATGACAAAAACGTCAATTCTTTCAGTAACTAATTAATATTACTCGTTTTATTTAAATGTGATACTACTTTCTCCGTTTTAAAAAGAATGATTTGTTTTGACTTGGCACGGAGTTTAAGAAAATAAAAAAGACTTTTGAATTAATATTTTGGTCCTAAATTAAAATTATGTCAAATGTACCAAAATGCCTTTTAATCTTGTAATTTTAAATATGTTAAAATTGGAACTAAAGTATTGCCAAAAAAAATGATCATTCTTTTTTAAACGAATTAAAAAGAAAAGTAGGTCATCTTTTTTAAACGGAGGAAGTATTTCTTGACCAGGTATGTAGCTGAAGATATTAGTGTGTGGAATTCTTTTTTTTTACATGATATACATGGGGATATAGGGTGGTTTCAGTAGGGAAGAAAGAAAATATTTTTTGATTTTTTTATGTTTGGTGGATTAAAATTTCAAAAATATTTTATTTAGGAAAACAAGTTTCCTTAAAGAAGAAGAAAATAACTTTCCTAATGGAAGTAAAGAAAATAAGTTTTAAAAATGATATTAATTTCACATTGATTATGTCATCCTCACCCTCTAACACACTTCATCTTCACTCCATCCTTTCCGGTCCCCATTCCCACCTCCTCACCTCACCTCACATATATAGACAAATACTTTTGAAATAATATTTTTTTGCTTACGTATCCAAGACAAGAAAATAAGTAAAAAAACATACTTAGTTTACATTTCTAGAAAACATTTTCTAAGAAATCATTTTCAGACGGAAAACAATTTCTTTCATACATAACACCCCCTTAGTAATTAATTTTCTTTTGAGTACGTAAAAAGAACACACACGAATTCGAAGATACACACACTTGTATATATTATGTGCATGAACATGTGTATACATTAAAGCTGCAGGATTATTACCTTTCCAACTAGTAGTAAGCTTTATAGCATGAAAGTGAGCAAAAGCCAATGCCAGTGAAGGGAATTAGATTCTAACTCCACCAACGTCTCTTCTCTTTCTTCTTATATTTCTATATATCAACAGATCCAATCTTTGAGATATCATGTTTCTTCCCATGTCCATCAAAAGCGGAATCACGATTTTTATTAAGTGATTCAAAAGATAAAAAAATAAACATATAAAGAAATCAAGAGGATTTAATATCTACTATATATACATAAAAAATAATTTTAACCAAGTATAAACAATATAATTTTTTGCCAAAAGGGTTTGGATGAACCCTCTTTACTCTACCTAGTTCCGCCCTTGGCTCCCCATATTATTGTACGTCTTATAATTTCCTCCGTTTCAATTTATGTGACACATTTTTCAAGAGTCAATTTGACTAGTCTGTGAAGATAAATTGGACAAAATTAACTCAATATTTTAAAATTAAAAATTTGATATTCAAAAACTAAGCGAAAAATATTAATTACTAAGTTAGAGCATAATATTTCTCATGTCTTTTTTTTTAAAAAAATGGGGCAGGGAAAGGAGAAATGAGGGAAGGAATTACAACTTAGGATATCAAACACTACTGAATTTAATATATACGTAACCAGTAATATTCTGTTAAAATGTGGAATCTCAAATGCATGCATTATACTACATATAAAATGAACTCTGATTTATATATACAAATTAAGTAAATTGCATGTCAGGCATCGAATATACTCATACTCATGCATTTATTTGTTTTATGACAGTCTTTTTGGCTCTTTTCTTTCTTCAATTGTAAATCTTGCTTTCTTCCCTTTGTTTTCATTATCTTTTTGTTGGTTGGTTTTGACGTACTGTGTTTGATGTGGTCCTTTGTGTATTAATTAGGGGGAAAAAAATCTCTTTGGTTTTCCTTCTGTTCCCGATTATGTTGCTTATGTTCAGATAGTCGCAAAATGCAAAATTCTTTCCCACCAACATGCTCAAGTGATAATTAATTAACTTGTTATACTAAAGAAAGAATTTTCAGTATGTTGGTACAACCGTGTTAGCCCCCAAGTTGTGATCTCGAATAGAATGCGCGCGGCAGTAGTGGCAAGGTTATGGGCATGTTGGCCTTGTCATATGCGTACGCAGGGGCGCAATCAACATGCACAAGTTGGCATGGAATTTCGAGTTAAAGGCCAAACTTTCTAAAATTTGGCTAAGTGCTTAAACACGCTAAGAGCCTGTTTAGATAAGCTTATTTTAAGTTGTTTTTTTAAGTTGAAAATTTGAGCTCACTTTTAGCTTTTTTTTGTTGTTTTTGTTTAAAATTAAGTGTTTAAAAACACTTTTTTTACTTTACCAAATACTATAAAAAAAGCTTAGAAGCTATTTTGACTAAAAAAACACTTAAAATAAGTCAATCCAAAAGGGCTATATGTCGGGAAAAGGTCTTGACTGCCGCACAGGGGCAAACCTCACTGTCTAGTGTATGAAAATCACCCATGTGACAAACAGCAAGAAACTTCTGAAGAGACCATCCTTAGGCAAATTTATTGAACAAACTTTTATAGGAAGGATTCTATAGAATATCAAAGTTCTAATGTATATGTTAAGAAAAATCATGGAAACGCATCACCACCTATGTTGGACTCTACCTTATAAAGTCACTTCTAACATGATTGATATTGTTTGATTTGTGCTACACTGATATAATTCATCCCAAAATACCTCACACTATAAGTTTAAAAGCATCTGCTATCTCATATTTAACTTCGTTATTTTTTTAAAAGAAATAAAATTTCAATGAAACTTTATTTTTACATCCAATAATTTCTCCACTTTTTCAATCTCCAACCCATCCAGAAAAGAAAGAAAGGTAGGGAAATACTCTAGAGAATGGAAAAAGCATGTTAAAAATATTCTGCCATATTTAGCTAAGGCATCACCAATATAAGCATAAAAAATAAAAAGAACACAGCGAAAAATAGAGTAACGCGTTTCTCCGCGGCCTCTGACACGATCCATATGAATTCGTGGCCGATATTACGGTGGAATATTATTATTAGGATCCCTTTGATTCAATTTATGTGTCCTTGTTATTATTTGAAGAGTGAAATATATTTTTTACCACAACTTTTTTTCAATCATCTTTAAATATTTTAAATTATAAACTTCGAGTATTATGTATTTTTTATATGTAAAAATATTATTTTTAGAAAATTGGAGATTTCGTGTCAAAATTCACTCGAAAATCTCTGTTTTGGAAGAATTTTATTGGGACTCAACCCTGGCGGGGTACTTGCAAAGCATCTTGAGACTTATGTGTGAGGCTTAATTAGTTTTGCGAGACTTATGCTTTAAACGCTCGATTGTGCTTCTAAAACACGTCTAACGCTCAATGCTCAGGGTCCGCTCAATAGCTACTAACAAAATGATGTGTCAGATTCTCTAATTAGTTAACATTATTGACCCTTAAATAGAAAAATTATTAAATTAAATTATTTTTAACTTATAGTAATGTAACATTCTTTTTCTGGAACCAAATATTGAGATATATAACATAATAATTTATGTTTGGGCGTATATTTTTGAAAATTTCACTTAGAAGGAAAGGGGAGCCTAGGAGATGGGGTCAAACGTGGCAGCTATAGTAGCTAGACCTTAGATATAAAATAAAATAGAGACCACAAGAATCTAATGAAAGGGATAGATTGATAGAAGACTGCCTCTCTTGTCGTTACCTTTGGAGGCTCTTCGGGACACACACACACTTCTTTCGTGGCTAGCTTTTTCACCAGCTCATATCATGCACCCCACAAAACCATAACCATTATCTTTCTCACTTTCTCCTTAGCGCGTTTGCATGTCAAGGATTAGGGTTTTCTTTGTCTTCTGTTTCTGTTGTGTTTTCCTACCAAACCTCCATTGTTTTTGTTGGGAAGGGTTTAAGTTCTCTGAATTGGCAAACTTTTAATTACTTCCTCCATTTCAAAAAGAATGAACTACTTTCTTTTTTAATCCGTTTAAAAAAGAATGATCCTTTCCTTTTTTTGGCAACACTTTAATTCCAACTTTACACGTGACATGTTTTAAGATCATAAGATTAAAGGGCATTTTGGTACATTTGACATTACTTTAATTTAAGACCATAAGATTTAATTTTTTTTTATTTTTTTAAACTCCGGCCAAGTTAAAATAAGTCATTCTTTTTAAAATTGAGGGAGTATATCATTATGTTGAGAAGATATACACTAACAAATAACTATCTGTATGTAACAAACATGATGTAGCAACCTAAAAAATAAAGTACTAATCTACCAATTAATGATAATCATGATGAAATGTTTGAAAATAAATTCGGGTGAGTAGAACTCCTGATATCGAACTTGACATAAAGGGGTTGATCTTGAACATTAATGTTTAAAGGTGTGTTGTGAAATAGGCAAAATTGGCAGGATTCTTGCGTATCTGTCCCATGTTAGCCACTATAATAGGTGACACACTACTAATGTGATGCTACTATAGTGGAGAAATTCTCTCTATAGCGAGAGTCAAAGGCGGTCAACTCTGCTATAGTGGGAGCTGCCGCTATAGCGGGATTGGGCCGCTATAGCAGGATAAGTTATTGTAAATGCGGAAACTTCCCCAAAAATATTTATTATTTCTTAAGAATGTTTTGGGAAAGGTCTGAGGAAACTTTAGGTGATTTCCATCAGTTTTCCACCATAATCCTTCGCTAAGGTAAGTAATTTGTTATCTTAATCTAGTACTTTGATTCTTGTGGCTTAGAATCAATATTTATGGGCTTGGGGAAGGGTTTAACTCAACGCAAAATGGATTTTCTAGTGAAAGAAGAGAATATGGGGATGAAAAACCTGAGTTTCTTGAACTAGGTTGTTATTTAATGATTCCTTACCGTAATTCACAGGCATAACCATAGAATGGGTAGTAATTAGGTGAATTTAAGGTGGGAGGATCCTGGAATGGGCAGAACGATCATGAACTTGGCCTGGGGTTTGGGATTAAGATGTAATTTGGAAATGTTTAGGCCATTTGGGTTGATTTTGTGTTTGTACTATTGTTTTTAGACTAAAATCAAGCTAGAGCTTTAAGAAACGAGAAAGCTCCGGTCTAGTAGAGCATTCGGGCCTGATTTGAGGTAGGTGATGGTTAACTTGTGACTCAACTTATATTATGTGTGTATGTTAACTGTTTCATTAGTATAACTTGTACAATACATGATTAGGGAATAAAGGAATGAATGCTAAATGATATTTGGTTGTCAATATCATACAATGAACTTGCCTTAAAATGCTTGTTGGTCTTACAAGTGTGATTGTATTTATTGTGGTTGTGATTATGTGATATCTGTGATTCTTTGGTTGGCTCAGGTACCACGCTTGGTACAGATTATTTGTTGGCTTGGGTACCACGCCTGGTACGGGATATCTATCAGTTAGCTCGGGTACCATGCCTGGTACATGTGTGGTTGTTTTTAGGTTTATGGGTTCCCTGAGTGAATCGATCTTGTTTGTTGTGATGTATTTATTACATGTTAGTCCATGAATAACTGGGTTGGTATGTTTAAATGCTAGGGTGGTTCTTATGTAGATCAAGATTGCATGTTAAACACTGTAGACTATGTCATAGGGATCCTTGGGTGGCCCGGGTTACTTGAAGGGTGTGTTAATTTTCTATATGGGTTGTTGTTGTGGTTTTGGACATGTATCATGTGATTGTTAAGTCAGGTTGATGACTAGGAGTATTGTTTATATTCACTGACTTGGGTTATACATGTTTGTCCTATTTACTAAGTTATAGTTATATGTTCATATTTTGTATGTTTGGAGCTGGCCGATGATGCTACCAGTACATTATTATTTTTGTGTACTGATACTACACTTGCTCTTTTTTTGTTGAGTACAGGGCATATTCCGGTGGCTGTTGTGCGACCTCAGTTGTGATACTAATGCTTTATGAATATAAGGATGAGCTGCTTCTTTCGGACTACCATGGATTTATCTGCTTGTTCTATTCCACTTTTCGGACTGTAATTCCCTTTATTTTGAGGTTGCATCCCCGTATTCTAGACTATTTTAGATATTTTGATACACAACTTTTAGATTTTAGGAGATTATTTGCGCAGGGATTTTGTTATTTACTTTTAGATGTGAATCTTGGCTTATTAATTCAAACTGGTTTTTAGCTGCTTAGTTTTGTTTAAGTGTTGGCTTGGGTATTTGGTTCTCCCACCGGGGGTTTAGTGTGAGTGTCACTCATGGAAGTTTAGGTCGTAACAAAGATGGTATCATAGCCCTAGGTTCATTGATCTCATCATACTAAAACGTGTCTAGTTGAGTCTGCAAATCGATACAGAGACATCTGTACTTTTCTTCGAGAGGCTACAGGACATTAGGAAATTATCTCTTCTTTGTTATTTTGTGCTATAACTTGATTTCAATTGGTATCTCGCAATCCAAATTGGTATATGACATCCTTCATTCTTTTATCCGCAGATGGTTAATACTAGACAAAATGGAGTGAGGGTAGCAGCTCTAGCTTCAGGACCAACAGTTTGAGGGCGAGGTAGGGGCAGGGGCAGGGGTAGGGGCAGGGGCAGAGGTAGAGAGAGAGACTCCTGCCAGGGGTGGAGCTCAGGTGGCGGCTAAGCAGAGGTCGGAAACACCTCCCACACCCCAAGATCATGTTGAGAAAGAGATTGAGGTAGTGCATGAGGAGGGCGCGGAACTAGAGTTGGCAGCACCGGTTGGAGGTTCAGGTCTTCCCCCTATATCCTCTGAGGTTATTCAGCAAGTGTTGGAATTCTTGAGTGGGTTGGCTGGTACTAGAGCCACTCCCACTATGCTGGCTAGTTAGGTTCTAGGTGCCCATCCCACTGCCGTCTTAGCTCCCAGGATGGATGAGGCCTAAGGTACAGCTGTATTTTTCTATCGGTGTTAGGCCCTGTCATGACCAGGACCAAGCATGAGCTGTTGACCAATTTCTTGAAGATGAAACCTCCATCATTTCATGGTACAGAGAATGAGGATGCTTTTGATTTTTTTCTGGATTGTTATGAGAGATTGCATAAGTTTGGTATTATACAGCAACATGGGGTAGAGTTTGTGATTTTCCAGCTACATAGTGATGCCAAGCAGATGTGGAGGGCCCATGTGGAGTGTCATTCATCAGCTTTGCCTCTGATGATTTAGGCCTTGTTTCATGCCCTATTTATGGAAAAATATGTGCCCCATACTCTTAGGGATTGCAAGAAGGATGAGTTTTTGTCCCTTGAACAGCGCATCATGTCTGTTGCAGCTTATGAGGCTAAGTTTCATGCCTTGTCTCCCTATGCTACCCAGTTATTGGGCACTGAGAAAGAGAGGATTTATCTGTATGTTAAAGGTTTGAATACTGACTTACAAGTTTTATTCATTCATATGACTTTGGCATGGAAGAGGTTTAATGAGGTGACTGACTATGTGAAGAAACTAGAAGGATTTAAGCAAGTTGGGCAGGTTAAGGTATTAGCCAAGAAGTCCCAGAATGTGGGCAATTTCAGTGGTTTTTATTCCAGAGGTCTAAGTCAGCAGATTCATTTGGCTTACCCTATTCAGTCAGCTTTGTCAACTTCTACAGGTGGTCATTCAGGGGCCATTCAGCAGTTTCCAGTTCCTAGAGGCCAGGGGATTCTTATTCTTCTGCCAGCAGGCCCTATCTTGATTGAGGATATTTTCATTGTGGTGATCTGGGTCATTTTAATAGGGAATGCCCTCTAAGGCAGGCAGGTAATCAGGTGTAGTAGCAGACTAAGGTTGTCGTTCCAGCAACTGGAGGTGGTAATGGCAGGAGACGTCCATAGGATAGGCGAGGTAATAATTAGAAAGGCCATGGTGGTAACAGAGGTAATGGTAACATGGGGAGGAGAGCGGTGCAACCAGGTAGAGAAGTTTCCCGGATTGATGATAGAGCCCATTGTTATGCCTTTTTGGGCAAGTCTGAGGTCAAGGCATCTGATGCTTTGATAACAAGTACTATTCTCATATGTGACCAGATGGCTTCTATTTTATTTGATCCAGGTTCCATATATTCTTATGTAGCTGTTAGATTTGCCTTGGGTCTATACTTGATTTGTGATATTCTTGATTCTCCTATTCATGCTTCTACTCCAGTTAGGGAATCTGTGGTAGTGACCTATGTGTATCGTTTATGCTCTATTGTGTTTATGAATTTTCAGACTTGGGTAGATTTAGTCATATTGGATATACTGGATTTTAATATTATATTGGGTATAACTTGGTTGTCTCCTTATCATGCTGTGTTGAATAGTAATTCTAAGACAGTCACTCTAGAAATGTCAGGTATGGATAAACTAGAGTGGGAGGGTGTGTATAAGCCTAAGCCAGTGAAGATCATATCCTTTGTTCAGGCTAGAAATCTAGTAGAGAAAGGGTGTTAAGCCTTCATGGCTTATCTTCAGGATGTTAGTGCGAAGTCCCCTTCTATAGATTTAGTCCCGGTGGTTTCTGAATTTCAGGAGGTATTTCCTATGGATCTGCCCGGTATGCCTCCAGAAAGGGATATTGACTTCTGTATACATTTAGAGCTAGGCACTCACCCAATCTTTATTCCTCCTTATCACATGGCTCTAGCAGAGTTGAGGGAACTCAAAAGTCAGCTTTAGGAACTCCTGAATAAGGGATTTATTTGTCCATTGCTTTGTCTTGAGGTTCTCCGATCTTGTTTATTAAGAAAAAGCGTGATAGCATGACGATGTGTATGGATTACAGGCAATAAACAAGGTTTCCATTCGAAATAAGTATCCCTTGCCCCGTATAAATGACCTTTTTGACCAGTTGCAGGGTGCTTCAGTGTTTTCTAAAATTGACCTGAGGTCAGAGTATCATCAGCTAAAGATTAGGCCTGAGAATTTACCTAAGATAGCTTTCCAAACTCGATATGGGCATTATAAATTTCTAGAAATGTCATTTAGGTTGACAAATGCACCGGGAGCCTTTATGATCTTGATGAATGTGGTTTTCAAGTCATTCATGGATTCTTTTGTGATTGTTTTTATCAATGATATTTTTGATCTACTCTAAGAGTAAGGAGGAGCATGCAGAACATCTTTATATTATTTTGGGAATTCTGAAGGAAAAGAAATTGTATGCTAATTTTTTGAAATGCAAACTTTGGTTATCTTCGGTTGCCTTTTTATGCATGTGTTTGAAATGCAAACTTTGGTTATCTTCGGTTGCCTTTTTATGCATGTGGTCTCGGGAAAAGGGGTGATGGTAGATCCCCAAAAGATTGAAGCAGTTAAGAGTTGGGTGCGGCCTAGCTCTGTGACTGAGATTAGGAGTTTTATGGGTCTTGCTAGCTATTATCGCAGGTTCTTCAGGAATTTTGCTTCGATTGCTACTCACTTGATAAGGTTGACACAAAAAGAGGTACCTTTTGTTTTGTTTGACGAGTTTGAGAATATATTCCATAAGCTCAAGACACTTCTGACTACAGCTCATGTCCTCTCGTTGTCGGTTGAAGGTAAGGACTTCATTGTATGTTGTGATGCTTCATATTTGGGTTTTGGTGTTGTGTTGATGCAGGACAGGAATATCATAGCTTATGCTTCGAGGAAATTAAAGCCTCACAAGAAAAATTACCCAACCAATGATCTGGAGTTGGCATCGGTGGTATTTGCCTGCAGCATGTGTTTACATAGAAGGATCTAAATCTGAGATATAGGAGGTGGATGGAGTTATTAAAAGATTATGACGTGACCATTCAGTATCACCTGGGCAAGGCTAATATGATGGCAGACACATTGAGCTAAAAAGTAGTAAGCATGGGTAGTTTGTCTTGTTTGGGGGTGACCAAGCGACCCTTGGCTAGAGAGATTCAAACTCTAGCATCCAGGTTCATGCAGTTGGGCATTTCATAAAATGGTGGAATTTTGGCCAGTATTGAGGTTAAGTACACATTTCTGGAGGAAATCAAGGCCAAACAGTTTCAAGATGTGCAATTGAACAAGCTCTGAAATAGGGTGGTGTCCGGTGAGACTTTGGATGCCACACTTTACGTGTGTGGGGTATTATGTTTTAGAGGGTAGATATGTGTTCCTTGGGTTGATGACTTGGTTCAAATGTGCTAGCTAAAGCTCATGATTTGCGGTACTCGATTCATCCAGGCATAACCAAAATGTATCAAAGCTTGAGGAAACTTTATTGGTGGTCTGGGATGAAGAAGGACATAACTAAATATGTGTCCAAGTGTCAAAATTGTCAGCAGGTGAAGTATGAGCACCAAAGGCCTACAGGATTGCTTTAAAGGATGCCCATTCCTGAGTGCAAGTGGGAAAGGATAGTCATAGACTTCATGGTGGGTCTTTCTAAGACCTTAGGAACGTATGATTCAATTTGGGTCATCATAGACAGGCTGACTAAATCATCCTATTTCATTTCGATCAAGGTGGATTACAACTCTCAGCAGTTGGCCAAGATTTACGTCAAGGTTATAGTGAGGTTGCATGGGTTACCACTTTCCATCATTTCAGATAGAGGTATGCAGTTTACTTCTAAGTTCTGGGGAGAGTTGCATGAAGAGTTGGGCACCCAGCTCACTTTTAGCATAACCTTTTATCCTTAGATGGATGGTCAGTCGGAGAGGATGATTCAAGTGCTGAAGACATGCCAAGAGCATGTGTGATTGATTTCGGAGGCCATTTGGATCAGTTCTTACCATTGTATGAGTTCTCATACAATAATTGCTATCATTCCAGTATTGACATGACACTATTTAAGGCACTTTATGGGAGGGAATGCAGGTCACCCATAGGGTGGTTTGAGACAGGTGATGTGAAGACTTTGGGAATTGATTTTGTAAAGAAAGTGAGGGAAATCCAAACCAAATTATTGGCAGCTCAGAGCAGGAAAAAGGAGTATGCTGATCGCAAGGTAAGAGACATGTCATTTTAGGTTAGTGAAAAGGTTTTGTTGAAGGTATCACCGATGAAAGGGGTAATGAGATTTGGTAAGAGGGGTAAGCTTAGCTCTTGGTATATTGATCCATTTGAGGTTCTTAAAAGTGTAGGCCTGGTAGCTTACAGGTTAGCATTGCCGCCCAGTTTATCCAGAGTCCATCCAGTTTATCCTGAGTCTATCTAGTTTTCCATGTATCCATGTTGAAGAGATACCATGGGGATGGGGATTACATCATAAAATGGAATTCAATCTTGTTAGATAAGGACCTTTGGTATGAGGAGGAGCCGATTTCTATTCTTGATCAGGATGTCCAAAAGTTGAGGACAAAGAAAATCATATCGATGAAGGTTTAATATAAGCATTGTCCGGTGGAAGAAGCTACTTAAGAAACCGAGAAGTACATGGAGGATAAGTACTCTCACTTTTTTGAGGATTCAGGTTCTACTTTCTTCTTAATTTAGCTCATTTTTCATGTTTGAACATTTAGGGATGAACGACGCATAAATTCTTATCTATAACAATGACCCTTCCTGTTGTTATGGGTGAGCTTTTCATGCGAGAAATCAGGCTAGAAAACTTCCAGCTTGGAAAGTTGAAAATTTTGGGCTAGGCTAGTCTCAGACGTAATCTGAGTGAGGTGAGTTCTAGGGAAATTCAGGGAAGGATTGGGTAAAATAAGTACGTGTGAGCTATTTTCTATTAGCTAAGTCGGTAAGGAGTCTGTAGGACTTTTTAGAAATGAATTCGGGTGAGTAAAACTCTTGATATCAAACTTGAGGTAAAGGAGTTGGTCTGGAACGTCAAGGTTTAAAGATGGGTTGTGAAATGGGAAAAATTGAAAGGATTCTCGAGTTTCTTTCCCATATCAGTCACAAGTGACCCCAAGCTAACCCATGGTCTGAAATATACTATGCGAGTCTGAATATAATCATATATATGTGGAAGCTAAACTAGTTTAATAAAGTAAGTTTGAAAAAAAAACAATCCAAACATAGCTGAATATATATAATGTAATAAGTCTGAGATGAACATTGACTGTAAAAGATAAATCTAACACTATATCTGAAAGCCTCTATCTGAAGTGAGTTATTGGGACAAGCCTCCAGCTAACTCTAAAAGTCTAAAAACTGTAAATGAATAAAGAGAGCATAAATCTCATCCTCGAACTAGGAGGACTCACCACTGAGCTGCTAAAAAAGGACTGGAGAATCGCACTAAACGCGGTCTGGATGCTGAGCGCCTGAACCTATATCATAATAGGATATAGCACAAAAGT
Source organism: Jaltomata sinuosa (assembly GCA_003996215.1). Taxonomy (NCBI): domain Eukaryota; kingdom Viridiplantae; phylum Streptophyta; class Magnoliopsida; order Solanales; family Solanaceae; genus Jaltomata; species Jaltomata sinuosa. The sequence continues at coordinate 270,677 of QJPP01001028.1, read as the reverse complement.
ATGTGTTTGTACTTGGAATGTACTGAGCATGCGGGATATATGAAATTCTATAAACATAAATACTGGACATGGAAGATAATCTGAAATATGAAACTGAAAGATAAAATGATGCAATGACCAAGTATTAAACATGTAACTATATAATGCAGAACTGAACTAAATAACTAAATACGAGGTCAATGCAATACTGAATCTGAACTGTGGGAGCTATAGTTAACCAACATAGCCCAAGATGAGCTAACTGTGAGGCCAACCGGTAACCCTGGTTGGAAGGGTATTCATACCTTGCAAGGGTACAAATATAACTGGCGTGAATCCACTAATTTGATGCCCAACAAGGGATCAGGGTGTCAAGCCTGAACTGATGGGTGACCCCTGTAGAACCTACGATGGTGCCATAGTTTTGGGACTTAGGAACTTCTACTAAAGGTCTCAGCCTATACTAATGGGTGATCCTTCATCCCTTCGTCCGCTTGGTGCTAAGTCTACTGCCAACTGAATAAGTAAATAATCAAACAACTGACATATTGGATAGCTCAAATATTGATTATTCTGAGAATGCACAATAATATTAAAACTGAGAGCATTCAAATTATGAAGTTCTGATAGACTGAATATTTGACTAAAAATGCATGAACCTGAAACTGATCGGGTGTTCATAATCCACCAACCTAATGAATTTAAACTACTCATAATAATACTAGAATCTGACTAAAGTATGGAGTTCGGACATATACTCAAAATATAAGGATGATATCACATAGTAAGGGTTTTAGGGTTCTGGGAACATAATAATGCTAACCTTCGAGGAACATGCAAATAAAGGTTCATAATTCATAGGGAAATTAATATACAAGGGGATTTATCAAAATCATAAGAATCCTACATTCTGAAAATTTAACTGAAACTAGAGAACTTGACTAAATCTAGGGACTCAATCGGTGAAAGGAACCCATTGATGAAATTTCACATACCTGAGAGCGAAAACTTTGGTGAATCTCCTTGGGTTTGAAGCCTGAAGTTGGAGAATCCTCTGTTTGCTTTGAGAAAGAAAGAAGTGTTTCTTTTCTTTGTTTTTGCTAAGAGTCGATTAGTTTCTAGGAGAATGAGGGATTCTATGCTAAGTTTGATTAATACCCATTTAATCATATGCAAAACGACTAAGTGTAGAAGTTAAAAGGTTTAGGAAAAAGACCTAAATACCCTTGACTTAAAACAAAAAGTGCTAAAAATTTCCTGCCAGACAGGTTACCCGACGGGCGTTCGACCTGCGATGTCCCATCGGACCTGGTCATTGGAGAGGGGATCTGGCTGGGCTGGATTGCTGGCTAATTCCCACGGTGAGGGTTGACATCCTGTGGTGGCTTCCACGCTTGTGGCCCTTGGTTGTCGTGCTGAGGGTAGCTGGCAGACCCACTAGAGGGTTCCCCCATGGGTCCCACAGCCTGTCAGGCTTTTAATGCCCGTGGTAGTTGCCCGTGGAGCTTGGGAATTTGCAAAAAATGCAGAAGTTTTCTATGTTTCTGAGTTTTAATGCTGGTTCAAATTCTGGGGTGTACATAAATGCATAAACTTCCCCAAAAACATTCATTATTTCTCAAGAACGTTTTGAAGAAAGGCTGAGGTGACTTTGGGCAATTTCCATTAGTTTTCCACCATAATCCTTTGCTAAGGTAAGTTCAAGGCATAAAAATTTGTTTCTATAATCTAGTACTTTGATTCTTGTACCTTAGAATAGATAGTTACGGGCTTGAAAAAGGGTTTAACTCAACCTAGGATGGATTTTCTGGTGAAAAGGGGGAATTTGGGGATGAAAAACCTGGGTTTCTTGAACTAGATTGTTATTTAAAGATTCCTTATCATAATTCACATGCATAACCATGGAATTGATAGTAATTAGGTGAATTTAAGGTGGGAGGACCATGGAATGGGTGGAATGATCATGAACTTGGCCTAGGGTTTTGGATTAAGATGTAGTCCGGGAATGTTTAGGCCGTTTGGGTTGATTTTGTATTTGTACTATTGTTTTTAGACCACGATCAAGCTAGAGCTTCAAAAAATGGGAAAGCTCTAGTTCAGTAGAGTATTCAGACTTGATTTGAGATAGATGATGGTTAACTTGTGATCGAAATTCTGTTATGTGTGCATGTTAACTATTTTTTTAGTATTACTTTTATAATACATGTTTAGGGAATAGGGAATGAATGCTAAATAATATCTGGTTATCAATCTCATGGAATGAACTTGTCTTAAATGCTTGTTGGTCTTACAAGTGTGGTTGTGATTGTGTAATATTTGTGATTCTTCAGTTGGCTCGGGAACCACGCCTGGTACAGATTATTGGTTAGCTCGGGTACCACGCCTGGTATAGGATATCTATTGGTTGGCTTGGGTACCATGCCTGGTACAGGTTCTATTATGGTTGACTTGGGTACCATGCCTGGTACATGTTTGGTTGTTTTTCAGTGTGTGAGTTCCATGAGTGAACTAAACTGTTTGTTGTGATGTATTTATTATATATTGGTCCATGAGTGGGTGGGTTGGTGTGTTTAAATGTTGGAGTGGTTATTGTATAGATTGGGATTACATGTTAAGCACCGTAGACTATGTCCTAGGGATCCTTGGATGGTCCGAATTACTTGAAGGGTGTGTTGAGTTGTATATGGGTTGTTGTTGTGGTTTTGTACATGTCTCATATAGTTGTTAAGTCAGGTTGATGAATGAGAGTATTGTTTATATTCACTGACTTGGGTTATACTTGTTTGTCCTGTTTACTAAGTTATAGTTATATGTTCATATTTCGTATGTTTGGAGCTGGCCTATGATGCTACCAGTACACTATTATTTTTGTGTACTGATACTGCACTTGCTTTTTTTTTTGTTGAGTACAGGACATATTCCGGTGGCTGCTACGCGACCTCAGTTGTGATACAGACGCTTTCTGAATCTAAGGGTGAGCAGCTTCTTTCGGGCTACTATGGATTCATCTACTTGTTCTATTCTATTGTTCGGACTCGGATTCCCTTTATTTTGGGATTGTATTCCCGTATTCTAGACTATTTTAGATATTTTGATACATGACTTTCGAGTTCTAGGGGATTATTTCCGCAGGGATTTTGTTATTTACTTTTAGATGTAAATCTTGGCTTATTTAATGCAAATTGATTTTTAGCTGCTTAGTTTTGTTTAACTGTTGACTTGGGTATTTGATTCTCCCATTGGTGGTTTCGTATGAGGTGCCACTCACGATAGTTTAGGTCGTGACATAACATCACACAGCTAAATTTCTTTTCACCCAATTCAATAGAATTAAAACTACACAACTCTTACTACATCTCAGTCAACACCTAAGTACATGACATATCATTCAATTTCTCACTTAACAACTACATAATTCTAAATACATACCCCAGATCAAACTATCTCTCGGATGGACACACTAACCAAACATAGAGATACATACTTTCCTGCTAAGGGTGTCATTCGTAACAAAGTTTCTGAAGGGTCTGAGAGCACATTATACTGTAGGCTCAACGCACGATTCATGATAACAAAAGTACATTTTTAATCAAGAGGCTTGAATGCACTAGTGGGCTCCTCTTGAGCCCTTGTGCTGCGTCTTAACTTTCTATTGGCGCTAACTAAGAGCACCACATCGATAGGAATCTGATATTTTCTTGATTCTATCACCTCAAAAATGAGGAGTAGTCAACGGAAGTAGAACAACGTATGGATTGGGATAGTTTCATAGAGTTCAACTCTATCACACAGGCTAGAGTATGAAAGAATGGGTAAGATCTCCTAAATGCCTTGTAGCCTCCTAATTATAAGTCTGGCTCGCTTCACGCCCATAATTAAGACTCTACTAGACACAACTTCATAGACACCCTAGGACACTTGAACCTAGTGCTCTAATACCAAGTTTATCATGACCCGAGTCTACACCCTAGACGTGATCGGCACCTGATGTCATCTCTATCCCGAGCGAATCACTTTGCATATATCATGAGCATTTACTACTATATTACGGAAGACATAAATAAGAAAAGATATATCTTTTAAGATAAAACATCTTTCATTAATTCAATAATAAGAAAATTTAATATTTTATAAAAGTAGTGACACATAAGTAAACATCTGAATAATATGACTCTAACATCTATAGTCTATGAAGCCTCTAACTCTGAAAATAATATTGACTACCGAGACAAAGACCCTCGATATACCTTAAAACAACATAACTAGAAAGTCTAATTAAACCCTCAAAAAGAAGAAAGACTCACCAAAAACTGAACTCTGATGATCTTAAGGACGCATTGGATCACGAACCTGTGTACTTGAGTCTTCATCATATAATGATACAGTGCTAAATGGCGTTAATACATGGAATGTACAATATATACACGGGCATAAATGAAACAACATAACATATCTTAAGTAATACAAACACTAGAAGTAAGCTGGCCATGATAATAACTTAAACTGGAAACCTGCCTAAGGAACATTGAGCACATTCATATTCTCTTCTTTTATTATGGAAGTGAACGGTTTAACCGTCATAGTTGCATCTTAAATTCTGTCTTTATGAGATCTCTTGCCCTAAATTAACTGGGGGGCTTTCCTTTGAGTACCCTAGACCTGAATTAACTAGGGGGGTCTAGTTGAGTACCCTTGCATCAACATATATAAGAGACCTTATTCGTTAAACACCCTGGCTCCAATGTCAGTGGGGGACTACAATTCTTGAGTACCCTAGACACTATATAAATGGATATGGAAGGCTTTTATTCATTACTAGTAGGTTATCCACTTTAGGCTCATAATCTTGTTAACCACTTTTAGCTTATAGACATGATGCATCTTGTTCATTAACCAATCATAGAGGGTTCATATCAAGCTATCTTATTGTTTAGGGAAAGTACTATCATCATCCATCTAGCTATGATTCAAGTATTATAGAGGCTTTTTATCTTTGTGGAGAGTAAGCTTTTGGAACATTCATTATCGTCTTAACATAGTTATTATGATTTAGGAGTTCATGTTATCATATCAAGCATAAATAAAGGAGATTAGGGTGATCAATTTGAAAACCTACTTCAGGGAATTGTCTTAAAGACCATGGACAATACATTATCATAAAGGTTAACACTTTGAGATTTCATAAGATTCATCAAAATCGTAAGTTCATAGATTTCATAAGTTTCATGAGACACATAGCGTCATTAGATTCATAAACTTCATAAAGATCGTGAGGATCATAGGTTATGCATAATTCATGAGATTTCTTATCACTTTCATAAGGTTCACCAAATTCATAAACACATATAGAGGAATATTCATAGAATATGGAAATCATTATCAAGAAATAGAGAAAACTGGGTTATATGATTTTGCATTAAACCCTAGCTTTAATCTCTCTAGAATTAAATGTTTAGATAGTTGGGCGTGGAGAAGAATAGGGTCCTCACACTATGGTAGCCTTACATACCTTGGAGAAGAGAAAAATTTTAGTGGAGAGTTGAGGAAAACCTTGCTTGAAACCCTCTTAATGCCTTTTCTTGAGGTCTAGAGAGGATGAAGGAGAAGAATAGATTGTTCTCTGATGAATTCTGGGCATATTTACCTATTGGGGAGGTTAAAAGTCGTGGGTTAGGGTTAGAGATTAATCAAAGGATAAAAACACCCTCCCTAAGGACATAAAAAAGTAAAAGAACATCAAAACTTTCATCTGGGAAATAGTGTTGGCACGGCGCGCCAGTCAATATGCCATCCTGCTTTAATTTTGACTTTCTGAAGTTCAGGGGCTAGGGCAGCGCGCCAGTCATCACCCTAGCTTGTTGATGCCCAGTAAAATAGGTATAACATTTTACTCGGAACTGAGATTGACAAGAAGTCATTGACGTTAAAAAGAAGAGTCAAAAATCTTTAATTTGATAGGTCACGAGCCATGTAACTCTATGTATTATAGGATTAATGCTTGTTTGAAGTTCACCCTTGTTTGAACTTATATAGAAACTTAATCGGTAGGAGAACTTTCAATTTAACTTTGTACTGGAGGTTCCTTAAGACCTTAATTCAAAACCAAAGATCTTCCTACACTTAAGAATTGATCTTAACCCCTAGATACATAGAAATTTCATCGAGTTTGGGTCTAACTGCATACTTAGAATGGTTTAAAATCTTAGCTCGAAAGCATGGGGTGTTATACGACTAAGACCCCAACTTGAGACTCGGGATCCAACTCTCGACTATGACCTTGGCCAAGATCTGACTCCTAACCTCGACTAGGACCAGACTACCAACCCCAAACTTGGACCTGACTCCTGATCTTAACACATGACTCGACTCCTGAGTCCTGACCCTAATCCTACCACCAATTTAGGACCCAACCCCCAACACCAATTCAACACCCAACTCCCGACCCTGACTTAAGAGCCAACTTTCGACCTCAACCCCAACCATGATTCTGACCATGTCCCAGGACCCAACACTCAACCTCAACCCTGACCTGGGACCCAAGTTTGACTCAAGACCTAACTTTTGACTCTTGATTACTCCTGACACTGACCTAGGATCTGACTACCAACTTAGGACCTCGACTCGAGATCCTAACTTCTTACCTCAATTCGAGATCCTAACTTCTAACCTCGACTCTTAACCCTAACTCAAGACCCGACCTCGATCTAAGATTAAAATCTTAACCCTAACTCCTGACCTAATTAAACCCTGACCTTGACTCCCAACCTCGACCATACACTTAACTCACAAGCCCAACTCGAGACTCAAATCTTGACTCTCGACCCAAAACCTGATTCCTAATTAACTTCTGACCTTGACTCGAGATTCAACTCTCAATTCTGACTCCTGATCTGAGACCTGACTCTTGACCCCAAATCAAGACTAGACTCTTGATTTCTCCCTGGGACTTGAAACCCTACTCCTGACCCTAACTCAAGGTTCGACTCTCGACTCTACCCTAAACTTGAGACTTGACTCCTTACACCGACCTTAAGTTGATATTTGACTATCAGTCTGATTTGGAACTTGACTCGACCCGAACTGACTCCTGACCCTAATCTGACTCTCAACATGAGATCTGACTCTTGAATCCGACCCGAGACCTGAAACTCGACTCCCTACCATGACTCAGGATCACTTATTTTTCAGAAAAATATTTTCTACTGAAAATATTTTCTAGAAAAATAAGAAAATATTTTTCTTCATACAAAACACACCCAAAAAGAAGAAGAAAAAATGCATGCAATATAGGAGTACTTATTACTTTGACATAATAAGAAGCAATGGATAATATAGATATCCATATTGTGCATTGGTTTACCCCTTTTATCCATATCAAATATTGGTGGGTCGACTATTTTATCCCTTTTCCGACTCATTTTTTACCCTCCGATATCCCGACTCATTTTTTATCATCTCATATCCAACTCAATCGGCCCACCGCTAAGTATGTTACCGTTTTATCTAAAAGCTTAAGTTATTAAAGAGAACACACTTTAATAACATAGTTATGTCCTCCCCCTATATATAGAACATACTCGCGTTATAATTGATGACTTTATTTTGTGCATCCATAACCTACTGATCCAAGGAAAAAAGCTCAAGAAAAAAACCAGTACCAATGATAATATACGTTGAGGATAGGAACAATGTGAAACAAATGATTTCCTCTCGTACTAATTTTAACAGTTCAAGGTTAAAGTCACACAAGTAGTTGAACACTTAAAAATCCAATTATTTGCAAGTAGAACATCCTCCTAATTTAGAACTCCCATCATGTTTGAGTTTTGAACGTCTCTCCACGTGTAATTTCAAACCAAAGTGCCATGCACATACAAATCGAACGATTAAAGTAAAGTTAGCCATAAACTTTAAAAGATTGAAAACAGACAAGAGCAAAAAGAAATAAAAAGAAGAAGATGATGAGAAGAAGAAACCTAGCAATAATGTGCTATTAGCTTTTACTAAGGTACCATAAAAAGTAGAACTAGTACTATAGTGTAATAAGGTAATAGCCATTACTTATCCCAACACAAAGCTAAAAAGGGGGTCCAAAGAATATCACACTCTTGATAATTGTTGGTGCTTTAATTTCTATGATCTCTGGAATTTCAATTACGTAATTGGATCCCACAATAAGCAAATTGATAATGTGCACATTTTTTATCTCTCTCTCTCTCTCTCTTTATTCATGCAATCCAAGTGAGGCGTCACAACACTACTTTTCTCTAGCACTATTATGGAAAAGTTACGTATTTGGTCGCTGGCCATAAATAATTATAATCGCCAGTCATATATATATATATATGTATAAAAACTATACACTAGTTATGTATAAAATATAAAAAGAGGAAAACAAACAACTCAGTGCACTAAGCTTTCGCTATGCTCGGGTTTCGGAAGGAATAGAATACAAGAGTTTAATTTACACAGTCTTATCTTGTATTTCTACAAAAAGTTATTTTCACAGTTCAATCTCATGACCTCCTGATCACGTGACAGGCACTTTACCAGTTATGTTAAGACTATCCTTCTATGTATATATATGTTTTTCGACTATTATTTGGTGGATGAGCATACAATGTAAAAGTTTCTATTATATATAAAGTGAGTCCAAGGGCATCATCAACATAGAAAGCTTCAATGTGAAGGAACTTATTCGCCCACTCATTTTTTACAAAACCCTAAAAAGATATAGTAATAAAAACAAAAAGAGAGAGATAAAGGAGAGAATGTGATGAGGGGAAAAATAAAAATTAAACAAGCTAAAGTTCCTCTCTTCTTTTAATTCCTTCATCTTCTTTCTTCTTTTTCTCTTCCTTTCTCTTTGTTGGGGACTCTGGTATTCCCTTCTTCTCTCTTTATTGTGATTCTCCACCCATATATTTCCAAAAAACCCAAATCAAGCTTTATTAAAGATAAAGAGTAAAGAGATCAAAGAAAAGAAAAAAAAATTAAACCATGGTTTTCTCTTCTTTTCCAGTCTATTTAGATCATCCTAATTTGCACCATGTAAGTCTTTAATCTTCAATTTCCCTTTTGATACATCAAAAAAGAGTAATATTCATATTCATATTCCTCTTCTTCTTTTTTTCTTTTCTACTAGTCTTTTTGTTGAATATACTACCATATATAGATGACTACTTGAGTTGTATGTGGACAAATTCCCTAACTTGCTTCTTTTTTTCCTTCTTGCTTGGTGTTTTTTTTTCAGTTACAACAACAACAACCAGATCATCATCAGCAAGGAAACCCTGGCCTTGAGAATCCTCAGCTCCCACCACTCCTGCCACCCGCTCACGTGGGTGGCGGGCTGGGCTCGATCAGGCCCGGTTCCATGGTTGATCGAGCCCGGATGGCCAAGATTCCACTGCCAGAAGCTGGACTGAAGTGTCCAAGGTGTGAGTCGTCGAATACTAAGTTCTGCTACTACAACAATTACAACCTCTCGCAGCCGCGCCACTTCTGTAAGAACTGCCGCCGTTATTGGACCAGAGGAGGCGCCTTGAGAAATGTGCCGGTAGGAGGCGGCTGCCGGAGGAACAAAAGAAATAAAAGCAGTAACAACAACAACAGCTCAAAATCAGGAGGAGGAGGACAAATGGGTAATTCTAATAATAATGCTTCAACAAGTGCAATTCCTTCAAGTTGTAGCATGGAAATGATTGGGCACCACTTTTCACAATCATCTACACAATTTACACCACTTATGGCTGCTTTCCAAAACCTAAATAATTATGGTGGATTAATTCAACCTCCTCATCAGTTAGTTGGTCATGAAATGGGATTTCAGATAGGGAGTAACAATTTATTGCCATCTTTGGCACCTTCTAACTTTGACCATCCAACAAATTTGTACCCTAATTTTCAAGGTGAAGGTACTACTATTGAAGCATCAAATGGGGTTACTCAACAAGTGAAAATGGAGGATAATAATACTACTAATAGACAAGGGGTGAATTCATCAACCAAACAGTTCTTGGGTACTCTTGAAAATAATCAATATTGGGGTGCTACAAGTGCAAATTCTTGGATAGGGTTTTCTAGTGATCTCAATAATAATTCCTCTACCACCAACCATCTTCTATGATCATATGTTAACTTTTTCAATCTTGAAATGACTCATGGATATGGATGGTAATTGACTTCAAATTCTTGAGCACTAATGTTATAAGAAAGTCAAGATTCGCGGAGCCACAATACTAGCTATGTATTCAGCAGAACTCATAAACTAAAAATTCTAGCTCTGTCTTTGGTTCTTGACTCGTCATGATCATATTGTTGTTCAGGATGCAATCAGAGATGCATGGTAGGTTTTGTTTTGTATTGCATTGCATTGCTCTAAGTTAAATATATCTTTGTGGTGTTTGTTTAATATCTTTAGTGTGTTGTAATTTTTTTTGGAGGTTCTTTACTTCTTTATAATGTGTGAAGTTATGTGAGTTTTTGGTATCTGAAATTATTACATTTGTACTGTCCATGACATAATTATTTGTGATAGTAACTTATTATTACCCAAATCCCAACCCTAGCTACTGCAAGTTCACTGATATATATATATATGTATGTATGTTTAGTACTCCTATTAGAATATTTATGAAGATGCATTTAATATATCTAGTACTCCATATGAGTTGATCATATTATATTCAAGCTGCATGAGTTATATATGCTTTACCTCTTTCATCAAGATGATATTTCCCCGTTCACTTTTGTTTGTCACGTTTCGCTTTTTGATAGTCAAATTGTATGGACTTTGATCAATATTTTAAGATGTACTTTTTAGTTATATTAATATGAGAAAAGGATTGCAACTTATAGTATTTTTCGTATATTTACGATCATCTAAATTTTAATATTGAATTAATCTAACTCAATTTAGCTCCAAAGATTAGTCAAATTAACTGTCGTAAAACGAAACCTGACAAGTAAAAGTGAAAAGAGGGAGTATCATATTTCTAGTTCTACTTGCCGCTTGATGCGTTTGGTATAAATCCCTATGTTTTAATTTAGGTGATCAGTTTGACTGAACACGAAGTTTAAGAAATAAACTTTTCTAGAATTTGGAATAAAAAACAAGCCATAAATACATTTTTATGCTACAAATCATCTCATTAAAGATAAAATAAGAAAATTTAAAATAAAAAATTATTCCTAAATATAAAAATGCATCTCCTAAATTCAAATATAGGAATTAGTACGACTTAGATTTAACTAGACTAATTTGAAAGGTTAATTAGATGAGCAGAATTTATCTTTTGAGATATATGTTGCTATCAATCAAAATAGAGAAGCAATGAAGCTAATCAGCTTTAATTAGGAGTAGTATCTTTAAAAGTAAGGCCAAGAACCCAGACATGTGGGTGTGTTAGTGTGCAAGATTCCCCACTGCTAGGTTATATATATGATGAGAAGTGGAACCAAAATTTAAAATTTATAGGTTTTGAACTTTTTCCCAATGATTTAACGAATTTCCTAATATGAATACAAAATTCAAGCAAAAGTTATTGAGTTTGTCCGAACATGTAGTTAACGTTCTAGCTCCACATTTGTATATGATAACACTTAGCTTACACATTATTCCCTTTTTCTCAGTTTATGTGACATCTTTCGAATTTTGAGAGTCAAATTTTTTAATTTGACCGCGAATTTGAATGCAAAATCTTTAAGTTTTCATGAAATAAAATTTTTGTATTTGGAAACTACAAATAAAGTATTACTATTAGTCATTATATCAATAATTCAAAATATTTAAAAAGCTTATGACAAAGATATGGTCAAAGAACTTGTTTGACTCTCAAAATTCAATAGATATCACGTAAATTGAACGAAGAGAGTACTAGTGCAAAAGAAAAAAAGCTTCTATTCTACAATATCGAAAGTGAAATTACATGTTACTTGTATTATAGAAAATAAACTCCACTTATGGGTCGTTTAGTACGCGGATTAAATTATCTTGAAATTACAGTTTTGAAATTATAATTTCTGGTCTAAGTTATCTCATTTGGAAAATGGAATAAAATTTTATTCCAGATTTAATTTTGGAATATTTGATTTATTCCGCATATCAAACGACCCCTTATATAGTACAAGAAAATTTTATACCAAACGATCCCTTATAGAATAAGAATTTTTTTACTTTTTTTGTGTATATGAGTTACATTTACGTGAGATTCTTCTATATGGTGACATGCACACACTATTTTTTGTGAAAGGAAGAGAGACAAGAGATAAGATTAGTAGTCAAAGAAAGAAGAAAACGCCAAAGTTCCACTAAAAACAATGCAACTGTTTATTTAACTAACTTCATTGCATGGTAACCATAAAAACACAATGAGAGAAAAAGAAAGATATATTTCTCATCATATTATGTAAAAAGACATAAAGAGAACAATACTACTATCATGATATGATGACACCACTCCCTTCCCCACGCTCTACGTAAATACTTTATCTTTCTTGGTTTTGGTTAGCGCTCTTTTCGTTTCAATTTATATGAAGGTATTTAATTGGAGATCAATTTTTTTAAAGAAAATGAATTTTTTTTGAAATTTATAATTTAAAACAAGATATAAAATTATTTACGATTATAAATTATTTTATTAAAAATAAAATAAAATATTTCAAATTAAAATTGTTAGTAGATATAAAAGACTATTTTCTCTGTTTTAATTTGTTTGTCTTACTTTTTATTTTAGTCCATTTCGAAAGAAATGACACTTTACTTTTTTGGCAACTCTTTAATTTTAACTGTCCACATTGCATGTTTAAGAGCACAAGATTAAAAAATATTTTGATACTTTCTACGTATCTTTAGTTTAAGATCACAAGATTCAAATATATTTTTTTATTTTCTTAAATTTCTTATCAAGTTAATACCAGATAAACAAATTGAAATGAAGAAAATATTATTTTTTTAGACCAACTAAAGAGGAAGGAATATCACATGGCAGATAGGGATTAATATTAAAAGCTAAAGGGATAATTTGGAGGCAAAATCTTGAAGATTCATGATTACAATATATGAAAACTACATCACAAAAAGGAGTGGTGGTCTAAAAGAGAAAAAGGAAGAGCCGTGGAGAGGATCTTAACTTTTGTAAGGACCAATGTTACATCTTAGAGCAATAAGGGAAGTTGATTAAAGTGAAGTATATAGCAACAGCTTGCTATGTATACATGAGGTAAAAATCTAAAGTAAAGCTGACACTGTTAAAACAATAAAGCAAGCCCCTTAGCTCCTTTAAAACCTCAAAATACTACTAAGTACCAAATAAAAAGAGAGAATATAGGGTGGATGGGTAGGTGTGTAGGGGGGGGGGGGGGGGACCTTTTTGTTGTGTGTTTATAAGACTTGAGCAGTGAAGTAGTTAAGTACGAGTGGATGTAACAAAATCAAATCCAACCATACATGTACTCAAAGGTCCAAAGTATATACTCCGTATGTTTATATAATTGCATACAATAGACTCTTGTGGTTTGGCCCTTCTCCAAACCCTGCACATAGCGAGAGCGTTAGTGCACCGAACTGTCCTTTAAAAAAAAAATTAAAGTTAAAAGAATTTTCAAATAAATAAGATGTCATTTTTTAAGAAAGGAAGGAACTCTTCTATGTATACCACAAATATTCATAGAATTTGTGATCTTATATATAGTATAATTACTGGTAATAGAAAATTTACAGTTAAAAAAATTTCAATTAAATAAGATATTATATTTTTGGCACAGATTATAAAGAAAAGAGTGTTAGAAATGTAACAGAAGAAGTAAATTAAGTTTAAGTCTTACATTGATAGCTTGTTACGTCGGTTACCATCTTTACCATGTTATTTCTCCCTCCATCCAAATTTATGTGAAAGGTGATAGAGAGAACGTAGGGTCAAATCCATATTATCTTAGGTTTAAATAATATTGACATAGTTTAGGATTATTTATATTATTAGAATTAAGATTAATTGTTGAATCCTACTTAAATAGAGAAGGTGTGGCTATATAATGAAGTTATTGTCTCAGGTAGAGAAACAAAAGAAGAGAAGATATAAAAATTTATATTTTTATATTTAATATTATTCTATAAAAAAAAATCATGGTATTAGAGTTTTGGTGTTAATTTAAATTATTTTATATCCTGAAGCCTGTTCCACGCTCGTGGCTGGCAAAACTGTCTTCCTCCACTCTCTTACTTTCACCTGGATTACTTCATCAATTCATATATATAGTTATATGTCGTCTCATAAAATTGAAATTCTCAAAACTATTTTATTTGAAGAACCCCCATAAATCAATTGATGCAGATTGTGAAGATTGGTGACATTATTATGAAGATAATATACCGTCATTTAATTTAAGATTGTGGCAAATGGAGAGGATGAATAAATCGTTAACTCTAAGTTTATAAAATGGGGAAAGAGGCGTCTTGATGAGAAGTTGGCTAACTTGAACCCTGGCTGAAGAGTCAATAATGATCTTTATTATTGGTTGCATTTTGACCAAACAAATTTGAGAGTCCTTAGGATAATTACCTACAAGCTATTAAGGATAAGAAATTTCAAGTGAAGCTATAATATAACAAATTCATAATATCAAGATGAAATTAAAATCTATAGATAAATACACAAAAGAGTTCAAGAAAAATTGTAATAGTTTCACCGCTATAGATAAACTGTTAGGTAAAGATATCAAGATTATAGACTTTTCTAAAGATCTTGAAGATAAATACAAAACCTTGAGGATTATTATGTTAGACAAGGCCAGTGACAAATCCAGGACTCGAAGGTCGTGGGTGCTCACTTTCTTTAACATTTCTTTCTAGAAACTTACTAAGTCAAAAAAGGATGAAAAACTGCCTTTTTCCAATAAAAAAGAACCACAGTTGTGCTACAAGGATTCGAACCCTCGCGCTACAGGGCATCAGCACGTCCTAACTGCAACTTCAAAACCAACGCGCCCATCAGATAATTTGTGTGTATGGGTGCTCGCATATATATTATACCAATATTTCAGTATTTTTTATATATATACAAAGTTTCCGTCGGAATCAATGGGTGCTCGAGCAACCGCCACGCTATACGTGGGTCCGCCCCTGGACAAGGCTATATATCCAACCTTCACTCTTTTTGTTAATGCACTGAGAGGATGTGATATGAGAAGGATCATGGTAATCAAGCCATAACTTTTCAAGTTTAGAAAACATCGGGTGCATTTGATAGAGGTACAGATCAATTCGAACCCAAGTTCAACATGTACATCGCTGATGGACAATTTGATTTCCAAGATAATCGGAAAAGCTCTCAAACATAGATAATCCATGTTAAATTTGTAAAGGAAATAACCGCACTACTATCTCTTGCTTTTATAGGTGGAATTACTTCTACCAATCTAAATAGGAAACCTCATAAGAACTCTCTACATTAATAATCAATGAATTATCAAACAACAATTTTTATATGGGCTCTGAAGCAAGCTTGAATTGCATCATTGCCAACGTTCAACTTGAGGGGATGACATATAGAGAGAACGTAGTGTCCAATTCGTATTAGTTTAGGATTTAAACATTGACCTAGTTTAAAATTATTTATATTATTAGAATTAGAATTGTTGAGTCCTAATTAAATAACGAAGGCATGACTATATAATAAAGTCACTGTCTTACATAGAAAAGCGAAAGAAAAAAAAATAAAAATTATATATCACTAAATATATTATTCTATAATCTTCTTTGAAAAATTCAGCGTAAAATGGTCTAAATACATAATCCTTTTTTGTGGCTTCAAGCAAAAATTCTTTAAGAAAAACTATATGGAAGTACTATTTCATCCGTCCAATTTATCTAAATAGTGTTTGATTAGACACGATTTTTTTTAAATAAAAAGACTTTGAAACTTATCGTCTAAAACAGGTCATGATAAACATTTTCTTATATAGTTCAAATTATCTATGGAGTATTGAGCATCAAAATTTAGATATTTTGTGTGACAGTAAATCATCTAATTATTAAAATTAAAAATAAAAATTAAAAATAAATTATTTCTAAATAAGAAAATATGACCTTCCCTACAGACAAACTGGAAAAAAAAACTGTCATATTAGAAATCTAGCATAATCAATAATTAATTTAAGATATTTAAAAGGAATTTTAAAAAAATATAATTAAATAAAAAACCATTTGACTCCTTAAAATATAAAACCATCGCGTAAAATAGAATGAAAGTGATATATAGTACTCCCTTTATTCATATTTATTTGTTCGCGTTTGACTTGACACATCCATTAAAAAGCAATAACAACAACAACAACAACAATATACAGATTCATATTTGTTGTATATTTTTACATCAATGGTGAAGTAAAGAGGTTGTTTTTGATACACCCTCGGCTAAAAAAAGTTCAAGATATATAGCCAATAAAAAAAAACAGATAGACCCAAAACTATACAACAACAAAATAATACTATAATCCAACTAAACGAAGCATTAGCAAGTATCCGACGCAGATGAAACAAAAACTACAAAAATAGCCCTACAATTACTAAAAGGGGCAACAAGACACTGCACTCCTCCCTACTATGAAGCCAGCCTACCTACTAACCTTATACCCTAATTCGTGCCCTCCACACCTTTCTATCTAAGGTCATGTCCTCGGTTAGCTACAACTGCACCAAATCCTTCCTAATCACTTCTCTCCAATATTTCTTTGGTCTACCTCGACCTCGCTTAAAATCATCCAAAGTCAGCATCTCACACCACCGCACAGGGGCCTCGGCGCATCTCCTCATCACATGCCTGAACCATCTCATGAACCTCACTTTCTGTATTTTGTCTTCTACTGAAGACACTCTCACCTTGTCTCGAATATCCGCATTCCTAATCCTATCCCTCCTAGTAAACCCACACATCCAGCGCAACATCCTCATCTCAGCCACCTTCATCTTCTGAACGTGAGAGTTCTTGACTGGTTAATACTCCGTCTCACACAACATAGGCGGTCTAACTGCTACTTTGTAAAACTTGCCTTTCAGTTTAGGAGGCACCTTCTTATCACACAAGACCCCAGATGCGGACTGTCATTTCATTCATCATGCACCAATACGATGGGTCACATCTTCTTCAATATCACCATCACTCTAGATAATAGACCCTAGGTACTTGAAGCTAGCTCTCTTCTGGATGACATGCGTGTCAAGCCTCACTTCCACATCGGTCACATGTGTCACCTCACTGAACTTGCACTCCACATATTTCATCTTGGTTCTGCTCAACCTAAACCCTTTAGATTCCAGGGTCTGTCTCCGAACCTCTAACTTGTCATTAACTCCTTCACGGGTCTCCTCAATCAAAACTACATCGTCTGCAAAAAACATACACCAGGGAACCTCGCCTTGAATTTGCCGCGTCAACACATCCATCACCAGGGTAAACAAAAATGGGCTAAGGGACAATCCTTGCATCAATAAATAGATAATTTTACTATATCACCTCTAATTGTTATAAATCATCTAAATATGGAGAAATGATTAGTACAAAAGAATAAAAATAAAATAAGTATAAAATAGTAATTATTTCTTGATTTTTTATTGGACAAATAGAAAGTGTATATCTAGTGAACGGTGGTGGATTCAGGATTTTCACTAAGGGAATTCAAAAAATAAAAATGGAGTGTTTGAAATTTAAACTTGAAACTTCAAAGTGAATGTTGAACCCCTAAATCACTTAGTCATTCTCTAGTCTTGTATTCAAGAAATTCAGAGTCTATTTATAAAGGGGCGGACCCACCCTATGTGAAGGAATGTCATCCGACACTGCTTCATCGAAAATTTTCTGTATTACATAGGTATATAATCTGACAAAAAAATAGAATATAACTACAAGTAATATAAATGACATTATTTGAGCAAATGAGCCTTGTTGGCTTGTAGGTTAAGCCCTGCACAAGGGCAGCAATGCCCGATTCGAGCCTCAGCAACGCAACATTCTGTTTGTTTGTTGGTTAAGGTTCTGCCTGTGCTAAAAGTTTTTTTTTTCTCCCATCTTTTTAGTTTTAATTGAATTTTTCAAAATATATTCATTATTTTCTTATGGATTCAGTTTCATGCAATTGCTTGGTGTTATTTAAATTATTTTTTTAATTTGTAATTCAGATTAACTTCAATGGAGAGATATTTTCTTAAAGCATCTTCATTTTTTTCAAAATCAACATCTCGATTTTTTTTAATTATTTAGAAGAAGAAAGCGCGAATGAGTCAAAACGAGATCAACAAAGTAAAAGAGTTAATTTAAATTCTTTAGAATTTGATTGTGAGAAAAAATTAGCAATTCGTAAATATCATATGAATGACTATGATGCAATAAGAAGAGCGTATCTTCAAAATGATCATTTCCGACAAAAAATCACAAATTAAATTTTGTCAAACAAATTTTTCTGGTGATTTATGTCATTTTAATCCTCAATGGTTTGATGAGTATGATTGATTGGAGTAATAATGTAACAAAAGATGCAGGATTTTGTTGTTATATCAATTATTCATTTATTTTATTTTTTACAAATATCGACACTACTTACAAAATAATTCTGTGCACGTCGCTGTATTTATATATATATTAAAAATAAAAATAAAATTTTATATATACAATGTAATTTTTATCGGGGGAATTTGGGTAAACACGATTTTGCTCTCTCCTTGATCCGTCTATATTAGGAAACAATTAAAAATGAACGAAGAGAGAATAATATTATAATATGTGCATGCATGTTTGTGGCCGTGCATGAAGAGATAAATAGGTCCACCTCGGGCATGGATAAGCGTGAAATGTTTTGCTTTTTGTTGCTCTCTTTCCCCTCTTCCAGCGTTCGCTTTTTCAAAATGGAAAGACTGGCAATTTGGATGCTTATAATTTCCTTATTTTTGGGTTAATTTATCTCAAAGACTACTCTATTCGTTCACTTTTATTTATTCGTTATTTTTAAAATAAAATTTTATTTTTATTTGGTATTTTTAATATATCAAAAATAGATTTAAAAAATATTCAGATTTTTTCTTTAGTATTAGTTATTTATTTCTCAAGACTTATTACTAAATATTAATTAATATAAATATTATAATAAAAATTTATATTAAATCATATTTTCGAATAGACGTGAAAAGTTTAAAATAAACAAATAAAAATGAGCGAAGAGAGTAATTATTGTACGTCTTGTTAGGATTTGCCCTGAATTTCCTAACTTATTTGGATTCTACACAATTGTGTTTTAATTCAAAAAGATTTTCTTGACGAAAAAAGGTTTTCTTGGTGAACAAGAACTCTACAATATCTATCCTTTTTCTTAGAAGAGAAGTCTTGTAATTCGTTAAATAGAAGACATGTTCATCTCAAAAAAACACAATAGCATCCACAATGTAGTCATCAAAAGAGTCTTGTTTAGGGAGAGATTTTTCTCTTATAGATTTTATGTTTTTTAATTTAGTTTTTCATATGTAGGCCAATTAGCCAAACCATATAATAATATTATGCTTTTTAGTATAGTTTTCTTTGTCATCTGATTTATCGCCTTGAAAGTTTGCAAATATTAGCTTCCGCATGACGCCCTCTCGATTTCGATCTCAACAAGTGGTATCAGCGCCAACGATCCAGTAGGTTTAATGAGCCAATAGTTCAACGATTCAATGAGTCAATGATTTGATGGTTTAGATTAAGGACATGTTAAGATCAAAGTTGCAACCAACTTGGCGATAATGAAGATTTTTTGTTAAAAACGAGAGTCTGAAATACTACATGTGGAGATAAAATTTCAATCAGATTTTCAACAATCATGCTGCTCCATCTTTAAAAATCAAAATCAATTTTCAACCCATGCTTACTTTAACGCAAGGGCTTCAACTTTCAACTCATGCTAATTTTTAACGCTTGAGCTCCTTTCAACTCATGCATATATACTTTTAACGCATGAACTCTACTTTTAACCTGTGCTTACTTTTAATGCACAAGGCTTCAATTTTCAACCCTGCTCACATTTAACACAGGGCTTCAATATTATTAACCCACGCTTACTTTAATGCACAGGGCTCCATTTTTAACCCATATCAATTTTTAATCATGGTAAGCAGCAGTGATATATATTATGTGAAGAATGAAGATCAAGATTATTTACCAGAAAATTCAGGCCAAGGGGAGATTTGTTAGGATTTGCCCTGAATTTCCTAACTTATTTGGATTCTACACAATTGTGTTCTAATTCAAAAAGGTTTTCTCGACGAAAAAAGGTTTTCTTGGTGAACAAGAACTCTACAATATCTATCTTTTTTCTTGGAAGAGAAGTCTTGTAATTCTATAAATAGAAGACATGTTCTTCTCAAAAAAACACAATAGCATCCGCAATGTAATCACAAAAGTGTCTTGTTTAGGGAGAGATTTTTCTCTCATAGATTTTATGCTTTTTAATTTAATTTTTCATATAGGTCAATTGGCCAAACCATATAATAATATTATGCTTTTTAGTATAGTTTTCTTTGTCATCTGATTTATCGCTTTGAAGGTTTGCAAATATTAGGTTCTGTATGACGCCCTCTCGATTTCAATCTCAACACGTCTACCATTTTGAAGAACAACTGTTTAAAAAATTTTCCCTCTAAATTTCTCGTTGAGAGTGGACTAAATTAAATGTTACTCTTTTCATCATAATTTTGTGAATGATATTTAATTGGATATGAAATTTAACATTAAATATAACATTCTCTTTTATATTCATTAAAAAAAGAGTTACATAAATTAGGATGAGGGTGCAGTTAAAATTTATTATAACAGTCATTCCTTAAAATAATATTTCACTATAACGTTTTGATATATTTTCTTCAGAATCGATTTTACATGTTATAAATATATTTTACTTCTCTATATAACAAAATTTTATCTATAACAATGGTGGCAATCACTCTAGCAGTACATTCTTTATAGAATTACCCCCTCTATAACAATCATAGTCAAATAGTGCAATTATATTTTGTAAGAAATATATAATATAAGAATAAAATATTAAAATATTTATATTAATCATCATTAATTTCATGTATATGGTAAATTCAAGTACGAATATTTAAAAAGAAAAAAATATATTTAAATGATACTCATCATATATTATCATAACTTTATGAGGAAAAACTATGTTTACTTTGTCTACATTCACTTTTTCTATTATTTTTTTTGATTAAATTATAGTTAACAAATATATTCCTTCTTTCTGATACACAAAATTATATTACTGATCTAAACATTAAATATTAGTATATATATATTATAGACACGCGATTTTTGACACTTCTTGAGTTTTAACTTATTTTTAGCTTTAAATATTTATTTTAAATCGAATCTTTATTTTATTTTATTTTAAATTTTATTTTTAAGGATTTGAAAACTACAAAAAGAGAGTCACAGTTTAGGATAAAAAAATATTTTTTTGTTTTTTCAAATAGAAAGAAAATTTTCAAAAAAATATTATTTTCTTTAGTTTAGGATTTAATAAATAAATTAGTAATTTTAATATTTTTTTAATTATATTTTTAGCCTAGCCATTTAATTTTTTTTATATTTTAGCTAGTCCAAATAGTCAACTAATATTTTTATAGTTATATTTATTGTTATCTTCTAATAGAGGGGGGGGGGGGGGGACTCCTAAACTAAACTAACTTGCACTCTCACTCCCCCCAATAATCTACACTCACTACAAACCTAATTAAGATATGTCTAATTCAATAGGAAAACGGCGTTTTATTAATTTTTATTAGAAATTTGTAAATCAGCCTTCATTTGAAGTAAAAGAAAATAAAAGATCAAAGTCTTTTTAAGACAATACAATAGAAAATTTTCTTACGGCTCGCATACTATTTTTACACGAATGACATTCCTTTCTCTTTGCCTTTACTTGAACTAGGTAACTGGTCCGCGCTTCGCGCGACGAAACATATTACTTTATAAATTTTAATGAATGTATAATATATAATGTATAAATATTTAATGTACCAAAATAACAATTTTTTTGATGATTAACACTATTTTTTATCGATAAATATACTTGAGTCTCATAGATTTAATTTGCAATTAAAAGCCCGTCAAGTAGTAAAGTCAATAACAATGATTTAATTCAGTAATTCCTGTCAGATTTCAGAAATAAAGACAAATTATTAACAAATAAGTGGCTATTCTACATAATAATTACAAGTTTATAGAGTATTGAATCTTTTATAAGTTAAAACACCCAAAGAGACAAATTAACCAATCTTAACCTCTCCCATATTCCTTCTTTCACAAAAGAAAAATGTGATTTTGTTTTCAGGAAAACATTTCTCATGTCTTTCTACTTTAGTTTATTAGGCTTGAAATTCTACATGCCCATGAATAGATGATGAAGATATCATATTAAGAGCAATGTTGATCTAAGTTGGATTGTAGTTTTTTATATGTACAACCTTAATTACAATATTTTTTGACGCAATTTTTTTTTTTGAAGAAGAAATGAACACGGTACAGCTGGGATATTACCAAATAATATTCAATTTCAAGTATTAATTAATTAAAATTGTTGAAATAGTCAAATAATATTGAAAATTCGAAGGATGTAAATGTAATTTTACTCTAAGAATTAAGAAAATTGAAAAGTAAAATATCAACGTTATCACCTGAAACCCTGAAAATAAAATTATTGTATGTAGTACTGTAATGACACTTCCGGTCATTTATGTGTTTTCGCCTTTCTTGTACCGTTAGAGCTTGCCTGTAGAGGCCCCAAGTCATTTAAGGCTTGTAGGGACCGGTAGTTCGATGCCCGGGCCATTTTTTTGGTCTTTATGGTCGTATGATAAGTTTTGAAGTCAAGCAAGTCGGCAAAAGTTATCGTAAGTTTCTTTAATAAATTTTCTGAACTTTGGGTCAAATGTCTCAGAGCTTTCCTCTCAATATATAAAGAGTTAGAAGTCCCGCGACCTACCAAATCGCAGGTCTACGAGTCTAGTTTCCAACGCACAAAACCTCATGTCAAGCCAATCTCAGAGTAAAAAGTTATGATTGTTTTACCGTGGACTGTCTGGGCAGAAACTGGGTCGCGAACCGGGTCGGGTCAAAATCAATTTAAAGCCTCAAATTCACGTTTTAAAACTCCAAAACAGTTCTGAAATAGAGAGAAACATAAGGGAAGGTTCCAAGAGAGTTCTTGAGTGATCAAGGTGCATTTTTGGTGATTTCTATCGCTAAAGTTTGCCTCCGTGCCTAGAAACGCGATCTCTATGCGTGGCAATCATTTCCCCCTTCGATAAGCCACATTTGGAGCTGATTTCAGAAGATAGGACTTGGTATTTCTTGGTGGTTATTCAAGCTTTACACTTGATTTGCTAAGGTAACCATCTCGGGGCTCTTTTATGATCGTTTTTATGAAGTTCTACGGACATTTCGTCAAGTTATGATCCTTTTGGGAAATTTGCCGATTTAAGCTTAGTTATGAACTGTTTATAGGTGAGTATAAGCTGTGTATATATAGTGTTTGCAAAAACTCTCTTGGAAGGTATTTTTGTGTTTCGGAGCTTCTCTGAGCGGTTCGAGCTTGGACATCGTCGTCCTAGCAGCTTGTCGTCAGACGACAGGTAGGTTACGGTTTATTTTCCCTAGACTCCGTATATATAGGATAAAATTGTATTAATGGGCATCCTTGGATTGGGTTTATTAGGTTGGTACCACAGACCTTGACCGCTTTATTTATGTCCGCCTACTTTTGTTCCTCCGATGCTTGTAGTACTTGCCGATACGTTTTATTTACCCTTGTGGTCCTGTGAGGCCTTGTTGACTCTGGAACATAGAAGGTGGGATATTTGGAATGTCCGCGAGTCCCGGGCATAGAAATATCCTTCTAGGCTGGTTATGCTTGTTGAGTAGCTGTGGGCCTGTGCAGGGCCGATAGGTTGATTATGAGCTGTTGAGCGGATATTTGTGTTGACCATTCATTTCCATGCATATAAAAAGGGCTTTATTCATGTTTTACTACGGTTTTGGCTTCGGGCCTACTAGAATTATTTTCTAAACCTTGCATGGCCCCGGGAGCCCATTTTTTATGAAAATGAATTGGAAATGGTTTGATTTAACTTGTGAATATTCTTGGGGTAAAAGAAGGTCAAATTATGATTTCTTTCACCAGTTTTACTATTAACGCTAGACTCGGCAGGGCCGGGGTGCTAGTTGAGTTTCTTATTAAATTGGGATGGTTTTTAGCCTCGGTCGGACTGAGCACCTGAGATGACTTTCTACTGTTTAGACCCGGTTATGCCCGGGCACCCTTGGAGGAATTTTGAGGCATTTTCCGACTATTTTAGTCCTGGACAAGGTCTGGGCATGCATATTCGAGACTGAGTCTCTATCTTGATCCCGGACTTGCTTCCGAATGACATATCTTGATACTGAGTTTTAGTATGGAGTCCGGGACCTCCATGGACCTTGCCATCCGAGCCTGGGGCTTTGGGCTGCGTGTGCCGGAGGGAGGGTATACGGCAGAGTAGAGGTATACGGGCAGTGTCCTTCCATGGAACCTACTTGTTGGGCCCGATCGGCAGCGGAGGAGGTACATATAGAGATACCATTTCACTTGAGATCTTCATGCATCATATCATTCATTGTTTGAGGCTCCACCCTTGTTTGCTGTTTGTTGATTGTACGCTCCGGTAGTATGGGATGTCGAAGGGTTTATTTTCACTTGTTTGTGTTCCTCGGTTGTATGGGCGGCCGGGAGACTGTAGGTAGACTCTTATTATTTACTTATAGAATTGGTCCCTGTTACAGTTAAGTATGAAATTGGTTACTGCTAGGCTGTTACACTACTAAAAACAACTCAAAAAGAGACGGATAGAAAAGCGACGGACAGCGTCGCTTTTGAAAAGTGACGAAAAAATCGACGTTGTCCGTCGCTTTTCTAATTTTTTTTAATTTATAATTATATTTTTATAAAAGTGATGGACAACGTCTCTTTGTCCGTCACTTTTTTTTATAAGCAACGGACAGCGTCGCAAAAATTTAAAAAAAAATAAAAAATAATTTTAAAGAAAGTGACGCTGTCCGTCGCTTTCTTTAAAATTTAATTTATATTAACAAAAATAGAAAAGTGACGGACAACGTCGCTTTTGTCCTTCGCTTTTCGGTCAAATGCGGTCAACTCATTTAAAGAAGCGACGGGGTCCATCGCTTCTTTAATTATACAGAGACCCCGTCGGGTCTCTTTTCCCTCATTTCTCTCTTTCTCTTTTTCTCTCCTCTTCTCCTCCATCATTGCACCACTGCTCCGCCGCTCCTCCACCGCTGCTCCTCCATCACCGCTCCCTCCATCGCCGCTCCCTCCACCGTCAGCCTCCTCCCTCCAAACTCCTCCCATTTTGAGGTTAGTTATTTTGTTGATTTGAAGGTTAGGGTCTAATTTGGGTATTTTTATTTTCAAAAATTGATAGTGTATTCTAGACTAGGGTATGTTGTTGTTGTTGAATTTAGACTATGGTGTATATGTTGTTGTTGTTGTTGTTGAATTCTAAACTAAGATTTTGAGAAATTGATATATGAAAAAATTGATAGTGAAAAATTCCTTTTTAGATTATATTCTTAATTTATGAACTTTTTAATTAGTTTAGGCTTGTTAATTAGTTTGTGAACCTTAGTTTAGGCTTGCTATTAGTTTGTGAACCTTAGTTTAGGCTTGCTAATTAGTTTGTGAACTTGAATTATATAGGTTCTTGAATTAAGTACTTGAATTAGATTATTAGTTTTCAACTTTAAGTTCTTTTTTGAACTTTAATTAGGTACTTGAATTTTGAACTTGAATTTGGAATTAAGATTTGGAACTTGAATTTGAAATTAGGATTTGGAACTTGAATTAGGATAAGGTTCTTGAATTAGATTATTAACTTGAATTTTGGAAGTTGAATTTGGAACTTGAATTTGAAATTAGGATTTGAAACTTGAATTAGGATTTGAAACTTGAATTAGGATTAGAACTTGAACTTGAATTTGGAATTAGGTTCTTGAATTAGATTATTAACTTGAATTATGTTCTTGAATCTTAGGTTTTTTAAGTTAAGTTTGTTAGTTTAAATTGTTAGTTTTGAGTTAAAATTAGTTTTCAACTTTAGGTTCTTTTTTGAACTTGAATTTGGAACTTTAATTTGGAACTTGAATTAGGATTAGGACTTGAACTTGAATTTGGAATTAGGTTCTTGAATTAGATTATTAACTTGAATTAGGTTCTTGAATCTTAGTGTTTTCAAGTTAAGCTTTTTAAGTTAAGTTTGTTAGTTTAAATTGTTAGTTTTGAGTTAAGAATTAGTTTTCAACTTTAGGTTCTTTTTTGAACTTGAATTAGGTACTTGAATTTTGAACTTGAATTTGGAATTAGGATTTGGAACTTGAATTTGGAACTTGAATTAGGATTAGGACTTGAATTTGGAATTAGGTTCTTGAATTAGAGTATTAACTTGAATTAGGCTCTTGAACCTTAGTTTTTTTAAGTTAAACTTTTTTAAGTTAAGTTTGTTAGTTTTGAGTTGAGAATTAGTTTTCAACTTTAGGAATGATTTTTTGAACTTGAATTTGGAATTAGGACTTGAACTTGAATTTGGAACTTTAATTTGGAACTTGAATTAGGATTAGGACTTGAACTTGAATTTGGAATTTGGTTCTTGAATTAGATTATTAACTTGAATTAGGTTCTTGAATCTTAGTTTTTTTAAGTTGAGTTTTTTTAAGTTAAGTTTGTTAGTTTAAATTGTTAGTTTTGAGTTAAGAATTAGTTTTCAACTTTAGGTTCTTTTTTGAACTTGAATTAGGTACTTGAATTTGGAATTAGGATTTGCAACTTGAATTTGGAACTTTAATTTGGAACTTGAATTTGGAACTTAAATTAGGATTAGGACTTGAACTCGAATTTGAAATTAGGTTCTTGAATTAGATTATTAACTTGAATTAGGTTCTTGAATCTTAGTTTTTAAAAGTTAAGTTTGTTAGTTTAAATTGTTAGTTTTGAGTTAATAATTAGTTTTCAACTTTAGGTTCTTTTCTGAACTTGAATTTGGAAATTAAATTTGGAACTTGAATTAGGATTAGGACTTGAACTTGAATTGGAAATTAGGTTCTTGAATCTTAGTGTTTTTAGGTTAAGCTTTTTTAAGTTAAGTTTGTTCGTTTTAATTGTTAGTTTTGAGTTAAGAATTAGTTTTCAACTTTAGGTTCTTTTTTGAACTTGAATTAGGTACTTGAATTTTGAACTTGAATTTGAAATTAGGATTTGAAACTTAAATTTGAAACTTGAATTAGGATTAGGAGTTGATCTTGAATTTGGAATTAGGTTCTTGAATTAGATTATTAACTTGAATTAGGTTCTTGAATCTTAGTTTTTTAAGTTAAGCTTTTTTAAGTTAAGTTTGTTAGTTTAAATTGTTAGTTTTGAGTTAAGAATTAGTTTTCAACTTTAGGTTCTTTTTTGAACTTGAATTAGGTACTTGAATTTTGAACTTGAATTTGGAACTTGAATTAGGATTAGGACTTGAATTTGGAACTTGAATTAGGATTAGGACTTGAACTTGAATTTGGAATTAGGTTCTTGAACCTTAGTTTTTTTAAGTTAAGCTTTTTTAAGTTAAGTTTGTTAGTTTAAATTGTTAGTTTTGAGTTAAGAATTAGTTTTCAACTTTAGGTTCTTTTTTGAACTTGAATTTGGAACTTTAATTTGGAACTTGAATTAGGATTAGGACTTGAACTTGAATTTGGAATTAGGTTCTTGAATTAGAGTATTAACTTGAATTAGGTTCTTGAACCTTAGTTTTTTTAAGTTAAACTTTTTTAAGTTAAGTTTGTTGGTTTTAAGTTGAGAATTAGTTTTCAACTTTAGGAATGATTTTTGAACTAGAATTAGGTTGTTTCTTGAATTTGGAATTAAGTTCTTGAATTAGATTATTAACTTGAATTTGGGAACTTTGAATTTGAAATAGGTTCTTGAATTAGTTTTGGGTTTTATTTTAGAATCTTGAATTAGTATTTAACTTTAACCTTTAGAATTAGGTTTTTGAATCTAAGTTTTTTTAAGTTAACCTTTTTAAAGTTAAGTTTGTTAGTTTAAATTGTTAGTTTTGAGTTAAGAATTAGTTTTGAACTTTAGGTTCTTTTTTGAACTTGAATTTGGAACTTGAATTTGGAACTTGAATTAGGATTAGGACTTGAACTTGAATTAGGAATTAGGTTCTTGAATTAGATTATTAACTTGAATTAAGTTCTTGAATCTTAGTTTTTTTAAGTTAAGTTTTTTTAAGTTAAATTTGTTAGTTTAAATTGTTAATTTTGAGTTAAGAATTAGTTTTCAACTTTAGGTTCTTTTTTGAACTTGAATTTGGAACTTGAATTAGGATTAGGACTTGAACTCGAATTTGGAATTAGGTTCTTAGATTATTTTGACACATTTTGATATTTTTTGACACTTTTTGACACTTTTTTTTATTGTTATTGAATACTTTATAGGTCCTTTTGGTGGACCTTTTATGTGATTAGTAGATTTTTACTTCGTTTTTATTTTGTTGTTGATGTTTTAATTGTTTTATGAATGTTGTAATTGTTGGTTGGGCTGTATTGAATAGGTTATTGAAATGGCAGGTGGTGCATATTGAAAATGTAGATTTTTACAGCTGGAAAAAATACAGAAAAGCGACGGACAATGTCTCTTTTGTCCGTCGCTTTTCTGGAAAAAATTTACCAGGAAAAGCGATGTTGTCCGTCGCTTTATTCTTCAAGTTCAAGAAAAAAGCGACAGACTGCGTCGCTTTTCTAGAAAAATGAAAAAAAAAAGTCATCGCTTTTGCCTTTGAGTCGCTGTTTGTCACTTTTAAAGGGACGCTGTCTGTCACTTTTAAAGGGACGCTGTCCGTCGCTTCTGGAAAAGCAACAGACCATTTTCCCACGGTAGTGAGGCCGTCGCTTTTTAGTCGCTTTTGGCCGAAAAATCGATGGCCAGCGTCCCTTTTGGCCTTTTTTTAGTAGTGTTAGTTCCTGGATTTGAGAATTGGTATGATTAGTTGAGTTTGATTCCTGTCTCCGAGCATGCCTATCATTACTTTTTTCCTCTTCCTCTTACACTTGAGGTTACCGGTATACCATCCATTTCGTAAACTTATTATGTATATAATGTAATTGCAAAGATCCCAGGTGCGTTGTTTCTTACTTACACATGTGCCTGTTGTATATATATTCTGCTTGTTGGCCTCGCATGCTGTTCTGTTGACTTCCCTCTAGGCTAGTTCCTGTGTACCTTTTGTTGATTTCTGTGACTACTTACTTCTATTCTGTCTGTTACTACGCTTTCATCTTATATGTGCCCAGTCGGCCTATGATACCTACTGGGTACCTTATGCTTCACATTTGGTGCTCACCCTACTTCTGCATCTTCTAGTGCAGATCCTAGCGTGGGCCATCGCCGCTAGATCATTGTGATTCATTCTCGGAGATCTTTTGGGGACTACTTCAGACTGAGCGTGAGCTCTTGGCAACCGAAGCTTATCTTTAGTTTATCTTTTGCTTTATGTACTCTATTACCATTCGGAGACATCTGTATATATTATTTTGGATCATTTGCACTCCATGTATGTAGTTCTGGCTCTATACTATCATACCAGGTTTTGGGGTTTGATTTAGCTTCCGTATATGTGTATATATATTCTTGTTATCTATTCTCTTCATCTTGTTCCCTTACTTTTGCTTATTAAACTGTTCTTCCACTTATTTGTTAGATAGTAGCCCATTACTAACTGTTCTGGGCTACGGAGGTTGGTTCACCTACTGGGGGTTGTAGGTGCCATCATGACCGAGAAATCAGGTCGTGACAGCTTGGTATCAGAGCTCTAGGTTCACCGGTGTCATTGATATAGGAGCCAATATCTAGTAGAGTCCTGCGGATCCGGGTGGAGACGTCTGTACTCAATCTTCAGGAGGCTATAGTGACATCTTAGGAAATACGACTCCTTCATTCCTTCTGTATCATGCGTAGTACCCTTGAAATTTCTTGAAATCTCATTTGTTCTACTTCATTCTTCCGCAGATGGTCCATACGATAGCGTTGGTGTCAGGTGGAAGTGAGCCTCCGGCTCTAGCTAGGGGTCGGGGACGCCCTCGAGCAGCGGCACTTGTTAGAGCTGCTAGGGTTGAGATAGAGCCCGAGCAACATGTGTATCAGGGGGAAGCCCAGGTACCACCAGCTCCAGTACCATCTCCATCACCCACTTCTATGCCAGCCTCAGCCCCAACTCAGTCTTCAGCCATTCGGGGTTTACTATTACATCTTTTGGGTATGATTGGAGAGCGGCCTTCTGAGGTAGCACAGACATCCTCTCAGGGGGAAACTCTGGGTGCACAGAGTTCATGAGCGCAACCTGCTACTGTAGCTCCCTGTGCGGAGGTCATTCCGGTTCCATCAGTTGCACAACCTCTTGCTCCTCGCCTAGCTATGACAGAGTCGGAGCAGAAGGCATTGGATAGGTTTTTGAGATTAGCACCTCCGAGGTTTGCTGGAACTTCTGGACAGGACCCACATGACTTTATTACTACTTGTGAGGAGATGTTGCATCATTTGGGTTTGTTGGAGACTTACAAGGTTGGTTATACTACCTATCAGTTGAAGGGCCCAGCGAAGTTATGGTGGAGGGCCCAGGTTGCTTGTAGACCACCATCGTCACCTCATTTGACCTGGTCTGAGTTTTATGCGGCCTTTATGGCCAAGTTCTTGCCTCAGAGTGATCGTGAGCATCACAGGGAGCAGTTTACTCACCTTATGAAGGAGTCTACGACTGTCTCGGAGTATGAGACCCATTTTCATCAGCTAGAACCGTTTGGAGCTATGATCATTCCTACCGAGAAAGATAGGATTCACAGATTTATATGGGGTTTGAGGCGAGAGATTAGGTAGCCAGCTGAGATATTGGTTGCCGATGTTCGGTCATTTCAGGCTATCGCAGACTATGCCCGTACTGTGGAGGACTTACAGTGACATGATCAGGGGTCCAGAGATAAGAAACCTCGACATCAGGGTGGCTACAGTAGTTCCAGATATGGTGGTAGAGGTTCAGGCCAATAGGGCAGGGGTTATCAGCCATAGCAGCACCAGGGTCAGTCCAGCCGACCGGTTTAGGCTTCCCTTT
This sequence comes from Jaltomata sinuosa, assembly GCA_003996215.1. NCBI lineage: Eukaryota > Viridiplantae > Streptophyta > Magnoliopsida > Solanales > Solanaceae > Jaltomata > Jaltomata sinuosa. Next base: position 239,473 of record QJPP01001028.1, on the reverse strand, counting down.
AGACTTCCGGTAGTACCCAGTTCGAGCAGGGTCAGAGCAGCCATCAGGGCTATAGCGGTCAGTCTTCGAGGGGTACAACTTCTGGGGTATCAGGCCGTGGTGACCATACGGGACCTGTTGGTTCATCCCGACTGAATAGGCCGCCAGGGGCTTGTTTTACTTGTGGTATGATTGGTTATTTTGCTAGAGATTGCCCCCAGCAGGGTACAGTTCCGTCGGCCGAGCTTTTACGAGCAGTTTGGCCTCCGACTAGAGGGGGTGGTGGTCAGGGTAGAGGTGGTGCTCTGTGTGGCAGAGCAGGTGGTAGGGATGGCGGTCGGGTAGGTGGAGGTCGTCGTCAGTTCTATGCGGTCCCTGGGAGACTAGAGGCAGAGGCCTCGGATACTGTGATTACAAGTACGATTTTTGTATGCCATCAGTCTGCTATGGCTTTATTTTATCCTGGATCCACTTGTTCATATGTATCCTCCTACTTTCTGCCTTGTTTGGGGTTGGCTAGTGAGCCATTATCTGTTGTTGTTTTTGTTTCCACCCTAGTAGGAGATTCTTTAGTAGTGGATCGAATTGTGAGATCCTGTGTGATATCTATTGGTGATTTGGAGGCTTGGGGTGATATGATGATACTCGATATGTTAGATTTTAATGTGATACTGGGCATGGACTAGTTATCCCCTCACCGTGTGGTTTTGGATTGTTATGCCAAGACCATTACCATAGCCGTGCCCGGTGTATCCTCGGTTGTGTGGAAGGGTTCTGTTAGCCATGCATCATCTGGGATCATCTCTTGCCTTTGAGCTAGGAAGTTTATTTCCCGTGGGTGCTTAGCTTATCTAGCATATGTTTAAGATGCTAGTGCTGACCCTTCTTCCCCTTAGTTTTTTCCTGTAGTTAGGGGATTCCTAGATGTGTTCCCTACCGACCTGCCAGGCCTTCCACCTGAGAGAGATATTGATTTCTCTATTGAGTTAGAGCCGGGCACCAGGCCCTTTTCTATTTCTCCTTACCATATGGCTCCGACTGAGTTGAGGGAGCTTAAGGAGCAGCTCCAGGATCTGTTAGCTAAGGGGTTTATCACACCGAGTGTGTCGCCTTGTGGTGCTCCTGTTCTCTTTGTAAATAAGAATGATGGGTCGATGCAGATGTGTATTGATTATTGGCAGCTGAATAGGGTGACAGTGAAGAATAGATATCCGATGCCGAGGATTGATGACTTGTTTGATCAGCTTTAGGGTTCATCCATGTTTTCAAAGATTGATTTGAGGTCCGGCTACCATCAGTTGAGGATTAGGGCAGAGGGCATCCCTAAGACAGCATTCAGGACACGTTATGGCCATTATGAATTCCTGATAATGTCTTTTGGGTTGACTAATGCCCCCGCAACCTTTATGAACTTGATGCACAGGGTTCTTGGCTCGTATTTGGACTCATTTGTAATAGTTTTTATAGACGACATCTTAGTATACTCGCATAGTAGAGATGAGCATGAGCAGCACTTGAGGGTTATACTCCAGACTTTGAGAGTTCATCGGCTTTATGCCAAGTTCTCAAAATGCGAGTTTTGGCTTGAGTCAGTTGCATTCCTAGGGCATGTGGTGTCTAAGGATGGGATTAGGGTTGATCCGGGAAATATTTCAGCGGTTTGTGATTGGCCTAGACCTACTACTGTTACTGAGGTCCGCAGTTTTATTGGGTTAGCAGGTTACTACAGACGCTTCGTTCAGGGATTTTCTTCCATAACAGCACCCTTGACTATGCTGACTAGGAAGGATGTCCCATTTCAGTGGTCGAATCAGTGCGAGGATAGCTTTCAGAGGCTTAAGGCCTTATTGACTTCAGCTCCAGTTTTGACTTTGCCGATTGAGGGTCTCCGTGTAATGTGATACTTTCGGGGTTCGTCTTGGTTGTGTGTTGATGCAGCAGGGTCGAGTGATAGCATATGCGTCAAGGCAGCTGAAGGGTTCACGAGCGTAACTACCCCACTCATGACTTAGAGTTAGCGGCGATAGTTTTCACACTCAAGATCTGGATGCATTACCTATATGGAGTTCACTGTGAGATCTTCACTGATCACCGTAGTCTTCAGTATATCACGAGTCAGCGAGATCTGAACTCAAGGCAGAGAAGATGGATTGAGCTACTGAAGGACTATGACTTCACTATTCTATATCATCCGGGCAAGGCAAACGTGGTAGTGGATGCCTTGAGCCGGAAGGCGGTGAGTATGGGTAGCCTATCTTCTCTTTCAGTTTAAGAGCTACCCTTGGCCTTCGACATCCAGTCCTTGGCTAACCGTTTGGTTAGGCTTGACTTATCAGATCCTAGCAGAGTTCTCGCCAGTGTCGAGGTTGGTTCTACTTTGATTGATCAGATTCAGAGCTATCAGTTTGAGGATCAGCGGTTGTGTAACCTTCGTGATCAGGTTATGTGGGTGAGTCTAGTCGGGCTACTCTAGATTCAGATGGGGTTCTGAGGTTTGATAGCCGCCTTTGTGTTCCGAGAGTTGGGGATTTAATTCCGTTGATACTTCGCGAGGCCCGTTGTTCAAGATATTCCATTCATCCTGGGGCTGCGAAGATGTATTGAGATTTGAGGAAGCTTTACTGGTGGAGTGGTATAAAGCGGGATGTGGCAGAGTTTGTATCTCGGTGCTTGAACTCTCAGCAGGTTAAGTTTGAGCACATGAGACCGGGTGGTTTGATGCAGCGACTTCCCATTCCTGAGTGGAAGTGGAAAGGTATTACTATGGACTTCGTTGTTAGTTTACCTCGTACTTCTCATGGGTTTGATTCCATTTGGGTGATCGTTGATAGGCTGACTAAGTCAGCACACTTCTTACTGGTTCAAACTTCTTACGGGGAAGAGAAGCTAGCTCAGATCTACATTCATGAGATTGTCAGTTGCACGGGGTCTCAGCTTCTATCATTTCAGACCGCGACACTCAGTTCACATCTCAGTTTTGGAGGGCTATTCAGCGAGATTTGGGTACAGAGGTTCAGCTTAGTACTGCTTTCCACCCTCAGACAGATGGCCAGTACGAGAGGACCATTCAGGTCCTGAAGGACATGCTTTGGGCCTGTGTTCTTGACTTTGGAGGTTCGTGGGATCAGTTTGTGCCTTTGGCTGAGTTTGCTTATAATAATAGTTTCCATTCGATCATCGACATGGCACCTTTCGTGACCTTGTATGGTAGGCGTTGCAAATCACCGATTGGTTGAGTTGATGGTTTCGAGTCTAGGCCACAGAGCATAGATTTACTTTGGGATTCCTTAGATCGAGTCAGAGTGATTCAGGATAGACTTCGGGCAGCCCAGAGTAAGTAGAAGAGCTACGCTGATTGTAGACTTCGTGCCTTAGAGTTCAGTGTTGGTGATTTGGTATTTCTCTGTGTATCACCGATGAAGGGTGTGATGAAATTTGGTAGGTGGTGCAAGCTTAGCCCCAGGTATATTAGGCCGTTCGATATTCTCCAGAGGGTTGGTAGTGTTGCCAATTAGTTAGCTTTGCCTCCTATGTTTTCAGCTATGTACCTAGTTTTTCATGTATCGATGTTGCGGCGGTATGTTCTAGACGAGTCTCATGTATTGCAGTGGGATTCAGTTAAGTTGGATGAGAGTTTAGCCTTTGTTGAGGAGCCGGTAGCTATTTTGGCCAGAGATGTCAGGAGCTTGAGGTCTCGGGAGATCCCGATTGTCAAGGTTCAGTAGAGGCACCGTCCAGTTGAGGAGGCTACCTGGGAGACCGAGAGAGATATGAGGGCTCAGTATCCGCAGCTGTTTGAGCCTTCATGTACTTCCTTGTTCTCAACTTTCGAGGATGAAAGTCTTTTTAGTATTAGATGATGTAATGGCCCTTCCGGTCATTTACGCATTTTCACCTTTCTTGTACCGTTAGAGCTTGCATGTAGCAGCCTTATGTCATTTAAGGCTTGTTGGGACTGGTAGTTCGGTGCCCGGGCCGTTTGTGTGGTCTTTATGGTCGTATGATAAGTTTTGAAGTTAAGCAAGTCGGCAAAAATTATCGTAAGTTTCTTTAATAATTTTTTTGAACTTTGGGTCACATATCTCAGAGCTTTTCTCTCAATATATAAAGAGTTAGAAGTCCCACGACCTACCAAATCGAATATCTATGAGTCTAGTTTCCAACGTTTAAAACCTCACATCAAGACAATCTCGGAGTAAAATGTTATGACTGTTTTACCGCGGACTGTCTGGGCAGAAATTGGGTCGCGAACTGGGTCGGGTCAAAATCCATTTAAAGCTTCAAATTCACGTTTTAAAACTCCAAAACAGTTCTGAAACATAGAGAAAACATAAGGGAGGGTTCCAAGAGAGTTCTTGAGTGATCATGGTGCATTTTTGGTGATTTCTATCGCTAAAGTTTGCCCCCGTGCCTAGAAACGCGATCTCTACGCGTGACAATCATTTCCCCCTTTGATAAGCCACGTTTGGAGCTGATTTCAGAAGATAGGACTTGGTATTTCTTGGTGGTTCTTCAAGATTTACACTTGGTTTGCTAAGGTAACCATCTCGGGGCTCTTTTATGATCATTTTTATGAAGTTCTACGGACGTTTCGTCAAGTTATGATCCTTTTGGGAAATCTGCCAATTTAAGCTTAATTATGAACTGTTTATAGGTGAGTATAAGCTGCATATATATAGTGTTTGCGAAGCTTAGGACGTAAGAAAATATTTCTGTGAAGGAACTACGGGCGTTCGGACGTTCGTTGGAAGGCATTTTTGTGTTTCAGAGCTTCTCTGAGCGGTTCGAGCTTGAACATCATCGTTCTAGCAGCTTGTAATCGGACAACAGGTAGGTTACGGTTTATTTTCCCTAGACTCTACATATATAGGATAAAATTATATTAATGGGCATCCTTGGGTTGGGTTTATTAGGTTGGTACCACAGACCTTGACCGCTTTATTTATGTCCGCCTACTTTTGTTCATCCGATGCTTGTAGTACTTGCCGATAAGTTTTATTTACCCTTGTGGTCCTGTGATACCTTGTTGACTCTGGAACATAGAAGGCAGGATATTGGGAATGTCCGCGAGTCCCGGGCATAGAATTATCCTTCTAGGCTGGTTATGCTTGTTGAGTAGCTGTGGGCCTGTGCAAGGCCGATAGGTTGATTATGAGCTGCTGGGCGGATATTTGTGTTGATCATTCATTTCCATGCATATAAAAAGGTCTTTATTCATATTTTACTACGGTCTTGGCTTCGGGACTACTAGAATTATTTTCTAAACCTTACATGACCCCGGGGACCCGTTTTTGATGGAAATGAATTGGAAATGGTTTGATTTAACTTGTGAATATTCTTGGGGTAAAAGAAGGTCAAATTATGATTTCTATCACCAGTTTTACTATTAACTCTAGACTCAGCAGGGCCGGGGTGCTAGTTGAGTTTCTTATTAAATTGTGATGGTTTTTAGCCTCGGTCGGACCGAGCATCTGAGATGACTTTCTACTTTTTAGACCCGGTTATGCCCGGGCACCCTTGGAGGGGTTTTTGAGGAATTTTCCCACTATTTTAGTCCTGGACAAGGTCTAGGCATGCATATTCGAGACTGGGTCTCTATCTTGATCCCGGACTTGCTTCCAGATGACATGTCTTGATACTGAGTTTTAGTATGGGGTCCGGGACCTCCATGGACCTTGCCATCCGAGCCTGGGGCTTCAGGCTGTGTGTGCCAGAGGGAGGGTATACGACGGAGTAGAGGTATATGGGCAGTGTCCTTCCATGGAACCTACCTGCTGGGCCCGATCGGCACCGGAGGAGGTACATACAGAGATACCATTTCACTTGAGATTTTCATGCATTATATTATTCATTGTTTGAGGCTCCACCCGTGTTTGCTGTTTGTTGATTGTACGCTCCGGTAGTATGGGATGCCAGAGGATTTATTTTCACTTGTTTGTGTTCCTCGGTTGTATGGGCGGCCGGGGGACTGTAGGTAGACTCTTGTTATTTACTTACGGAATTGTTCCCTGTTACGGTTAAGTATGAAATTGGTTACTGCTAGGCTGTTAGTTCCTGGATTTGAGAATTGGTATGATTAGTTGAGTTTGATTCCTGTCTCCGAGCATGCCTATCATTACTTTTTCCCTCTTCCTCTTACACTTGAGGTTACCGGTATACCGTCCATTTCGTAAACTTATTATGTATATACTGTTATTGAAAAGATCCCAGGTGCGTTGTTTCTTACTTACGCCTGTGACTTTTGTATATATATTCTGCTTGCTGGCCTCGTATGTTGTTCTGTTGACTTCCCTCTGGGCTAGTTCCTGTGTACCTTTTGTTTATTTCTATGACTACTTACTTCTATTTTGTCTGTTACTATGCTTTTATCTTATATGTGCCCAATAGGCTTATGATACCTACTGGGTACCTTATGCTTCGCATTTGGTGCTCACCCAACTTCTGCATCTTTTGGTGCAGATCTTAGTGTGGGCCATCGCCGCTAGATCATTGTGATTTGTGCTTTGAGATCTTTTGGGGACTACTTCAGACTGAGCGTGAGCTCTTGGCGACCGAAGCTTAGCTTTAGTTTATCTTTTGCTTTATGTACTCTATTACCATTCAGAGACATCTATATATATTATTTTGGATCGTTTACACTCCTTGTATGTAGTTCTGGCTCTATACTATGATACCAGATTTTGGGGTTTGATTTAGCTTTCGCATATGTGTATATATATTCTTGTTATCTATTCTCTTCATCTTGTTCCCTTACTTTTGCTTATTAAACTGTTCTTCCACTTATTTGTTAGATAGTAGCCCATTACTAACTGTTCTGGGCTATGGTGGTTGGTTCGCCTACTGGGGGGTTGTAGGTGCCATCATGACCGAGAAATTGGATCGTGACAAGTACAATTTCATGTCCAAATAATTTTTAAAAGATAATGTAGCACATCAAACAAATTTATTTACCCCTCTCTAAAAGCTTTCACATGTTCGCTTTCTTAGTGACTCGACTCACAAACTCAGAATTGGAAGTGGATGGTGCTTACCGTCCAAGCAACCTTCTCTTGTCCATCAAGCAATACCAATATTAAGTACAATTTACACATTACAAGTCACTCAAATCTAAGCTAGTACAAGCTATATATAAAAAATTCTAACCTGAATAATATACTCTAAAAAAATTCCGAAAATAGAGAATTAAAAAAAATTGAGAACTTAAAACATAAAAGTTGTAGTCCTTTTCACGAAAATACTTCTTCAAACATCATTGCATGTGGTCTTTTTAATAAAAAAATATGCACTTACCATTTGGTCCAATTTTGATGAAGTTCTCACGTCACTTATATCATAAACACATACGATCCCAAGAATTTCAAAGTATAGCAAAGTACTTGGCTCCAATCTTATCCGTAGTTATACCAACCCATAAAATTGTGTGGTGCCCTATACGGAATACATGTAAGGAAATGAATAACCTTTTTTCACAAATCCATATAATATTTATGTAAGAGAAGAGATAGAATAAGAAAAAAGTAACTCCTACCAAATGCTAAATCAAAAGCTGATAATTATTGTAGTGACAAATGAATGAAAAAATTGAGGAGATACACTGATATGTACTAATTATTCACTTTAATTGGAGAATTAAAATGATTAGCATATGAACATGAAATTAGAGAATGTTTGAGTAGAGTGTCCTTACCTTACTTTGGTGGTAGAGATGTTGTTTTTGATAGATTCCTGACTCAAGGAAAAAGAAATAACATAAGTGAGTAAATCATGACAAAATATTATAGAATGCATAACAAAATATTCGAGAAAAAAGGAACATTAATTATAACAAAATAGTGCAATAATCAAAGAATAAGAGACAACATATATTATCAAAAGATCTATAAAAATTTGCAACTCCATTTAAAGAACAACTAGACAAAAAGATTTAGGAGAACAATTCTGCACAAAATAACAAATCCTCAAAAATATGATCAAATGGTGATCGGATACAAAATTGATACTCATCCCAACATCTCAGTTGGTATTTGTAGCAGAACAATAATGTGTATTTATGGGAATATGAAAAAACGTAGGAGGTGAAAGATTTATAACTGATATAGGAGTAATGTTCATTGAAATCCAATAAATAGGTTAAATTATTATTAATTTGTTTAAGATTTGTCATGGAATAGACATTAAAACGTATTAATAAAATGTAATCTGATTAATTATTTTGTGTGGTGTTTAATTGCATAGTAAATAAATTATGATGGAGAAGAGGTATTTAGTAGAAATATTAGATAAAGAAATGAAGGAAAAATGTCAAAAAAATGAGAAAAAAGATAAATATGAATGGAGGCTTTTGAGACGATGCCACATAGCCAAAGCTAAAACCCTCTTTATATATATATATATATATATATATATATAATATATAGATATAGATTCTTCCTGTTTGTAGCAAATGGTAAGACTAATCACCAGAAGACACCTAAACTCACAATGATTATGGATGAAATTGATTTTGAATTAAAGAAAATCATAAGAAAATAAATTCTACGATTCTGAGAATTTTTCTGGAGGTGTAGGTGTAAAAGGAACAAACAGTTTAAAAAATATGGCGGTTTTGAATTGTTAGGGTGCAAAGCCTTTGCACATCCTTATATTAGTACTATATAGAAGTGTGAAGAAGCACACATGTGATGGTCGACATGTGTGCTTCTTGGAATTGTTAGTCAATCCAAGAGCATTTTAGATATTTCTTATTTTTGGGTGTTTAAAGTTATTGCGTTTAGATGCTTTATGTATAGTGTAAACAACATAAAACACAGTAGTTTGGTCCCTAATTACGTTTTATCCCACTATTTTAAAATATTACATTTTCCCCGGTAGTTTAAAAAAGGAAAGGCATGTATCCTTTGTATTTTCGTGTATCCTGGATACATATAACCTCTTCATTAATGGTAAATCTGTTTCTATTATGGCGCTTTAAAAGGAAATAAAATATTTACAATTAATGAGGAGTAAATCATTAATTGTAAATCTATTACTATTAGGGCGCTTTAAAAGGAAATAACAGATTTACAATTAATGAGGAGTAAATCTGCAGTATCCTCATCTCCACAAACAACTGGAGAATTCAAATTTCAATTTAAAATTACTTGGATACACATCAAACCAGCAAGTAACTCCATTATACAGGATACATGTAATAATAGATCTCAAATATCTAAGGATACACATTTAAACAGCAAACAACAATAGGTATACTTGGATACACTGTTAACACTGTATCCAAGATTATAAGCTTGGATACATTATAACAGTGGTAAGGATACTTCCCAATATCTAAGGATACCCATCTAAACAGCAAATAGATATAGGTATACTTGGATACATGTTTATATTGGATACAAGTTTGTAAGCTTGGATACATTGTAACAGTGTTAAGGATACATGTTACCAACATCTCAAATAGCAGGTTGCAGTAGTATTGGGATACATGTTAACATGAATTAATCTTGGATATATGTAACACAAGATTTGCTTACAATGTTATCCCTGGATACGTATTGCTTTGTTTTGATTTGAAACTTTAAATTTACAAAAGTTACACATTTACAACTCAGATAGATATATGTATACTTGGATACATGGAAAATAACACTGGATACATGGTAACAAGTTGGTAACACTGGAAAATAACATCTGGGTTTGAGTCCCTTGTTCTTGATTTCAAATTTTTGTGCAATTCATTCATTTTGACTTGATCGTTTCTAAATTTGGATCTATTTTCAGCAAAGTCTTCTTCTTCAAAGTCTCTAACAGCCGGAACAAAGGTCGGAGAAGGCACTTCATTGTTCTCCATTTGAGATATACCTAAATCAAATGAAGGCCAGTGTTGGTTACTTGGTATTATCAAATTATCTGATTCGTTATCCATGAAGGCAATCGTTGATAACAACAAGGCATTATTGAAAGTAAGCCTTACATCGGCTGCAAATTCAAAAGGGGGAGGGTAAAAATTCTTAGCCAAATTCAATTTCACCGTCCCCAAATCCATAGGTCGCTTAATAATCTGGTGGTAATCGTGAAGACCCAAGGCCTCAGCATCAACAGGGGTATTGAAAATCCACCCATTTTTATGCTTCATCAGCTTCCCCAAAATCTGCCTACAATCCTTCATCATATTTTCCATTTCGATGGCCTTAACACCACCACCAGGATTATCACAATCCTTCAGATTTTAGGTACACCACCAGAAAACGATTATAGAGAGAGAACAACCGTTGCCTTTAGATACAAGTTGAGTGATTTTAGGCCTTTTTTTAGGGATTGTGGTGGATACAGTTTTTTAACCATGTAATTTCAATTTAATGGGATAAATGTAATTATTTTAAAGTATTGGGATATTTAGTAATTAGGGTAAGGATGTTTGATTATTTATGTAATTTTTCCTTATGTATATACCTTTTCTTTTTTTGGACAATAAGCCCAATTAATATCTACATAATTACCCGTGTTTGTCCTTGGAAAAAAATTGTACTTGGTGAATTATGTGAGCCCATTTAATTACAGCTGTCGGCTAGTAGCATTTACTGCCTTTTCATTTATTCATGTCTCTCATTGCTCATCATCAATATTTAATTATTTCTTCAGAAGTGATGAGACTGCATCACAATTTTTTTGGGGTGTACAAATTTTCACATCAACAGTCATTAGCTTAAACAAAATATTGATAAGAATCATGTTTATCATGGTTATAATTTTTTTTACAACCATGTAAATATTGTACTCCCTCCGTTTTAATTTATTTGATCTACTTTCTTTTTTAATAAATTTAAAAAAGAATATTTTTTTCCTTTTTTATAAACTCTTTAATTTCAACTTTCCACATGGTATACTCAAGACCACAAGATTAAAATATATTTTAATACATTTAACATATCTTTAATTTAAGACCACAAGTTTCAAAATTTTCTTTACTTTCTTAAGCTCCGTGTCAAGTCAAAATAGGTCAAACAAATTAAAACGAAGGGAGTAGCATATACTTAAAGATCATTTTTAGTATTTTCTCCGTTCTAAAATAAATGTGCAATGACTCTTCCGATCATTTTCGCGTATACGTTTTCCTTGTACTGTTAGAGCTTTCCTATAGCGGCCCCAAGTCATTTATGGCTTGTTGGGACTGGTGGTTCGGTGCCCTGGCCGTTCGGTTGGTCTTAATGACCAATTTCCTGTCTTAGGAGCTGAGTATCGAAATCGTGCGGTAGTGATTTGCAGCCGTATGACCTTAACCTTCATCCCGTAGCAAAGGCTTGCGAGCCTAAAATTGAGAATTTTATTTACATCGCGCATATTTGAAAATATTTTATTTAAAAGTTGAATTTAATAAAATATTATATTTTTATTGCTTTCCCAAAATATTTTGAATGTCTATGAAAAATACTTTTGTCATGATATATTTGTGTATGTATTTATTTTATAAGGTTTTTTATAAATTGTAATATTTTAACGAAGATATTAAGTCTAGTTATGTTTTGAAAAATAAATAATTAGTATTCATTCAAATAGCTTTTAATTATGACACATTTATGTACGTGTCAAGTTTAGAAGATATCTATGATTTATTAGCATTTTGATAAGATATAATTATATGTGTGATATTATTAAACTATTCATTAAGTAGATAAAGATATAGCCTTAAGGGATATTTTTAGTAGTATGTGGACATTTAATAACTTTTCAGGGACCACGGTTCAGGCAACGGACCATCGTTCAGAAGAATGGTCCGTCATTCAAACCGTAGTCCCAATTCCAGTAGACCCTCAGCTCTGTCTTCAAAAACCACGTGTCCCTTGACGGGCCATCGTTCAGAAGAATGGTCTGTCCTGAGGAGTCGTAATTTCCCAGAATCAGAGGACCCCAGTTCCAGCCCCAGGAACCATGGGTCAAACGACGGGCCGTCGTTCAGAAGGATGGGCCGTCGTTCAGAAGGACGGACCATCCTGTCGAACCGTCGTTCCTAGGACCAGAGACCCCAAAACGCATAGGTAGAACCACGGCTCCAGTTGACGGTCTGTCGGTCAGAAGGACGGTCCGTCAACCAAGCCATAGTCCCTGAGCACGATTTTCTATAGATTCTTTTAAACTTTCCCAGGGGCAGTTCAGTCTTTTTCCAATTATTTTAATTCCGACCCTATGTCATTTTGCGGGTAATTAAAGGGTCTTTAACTCTATTTCTCCCTCATTACTCCTAAATCACTCATACTTAGCAAATCTCTCAAGAACAAAACGCTCTCTCTCAAGAACAAGGCAAAAAGGGTTTTCTCCAAGTTCCTCTCAGAATCCAAAGGTTCAACCGTAGAATCTTCGTAGAGGTATGTGGGATTTCACTAGTGGGTTCCTTTCACCCATTAGGTCCCTATCACTTAGTCAAATCCCTTCAGTTCTCCATAAATGCTAAAAACCTAGGGTTTATAGACCTTAGAGAATTCTTGCTATTCAGATGTTATGGAATTATATAATGCTTAGTCCATGTTTCTTGGAGAATCAGTATAGCTCATGTACAGAATTCAGAACCCTAACTTGTTGTATTTTCAGTACTCCATAGATTATACATGTTAGGCAGACTCAGTCAGATGATCAGTTTTTCAGAATTTGAATGTCATATCCTACAACTTGGTTGTGTGCATTCTCAGATTATATCAGTATTTTGAGTTATCCAGTGTTATAGTTGCAGGCTAGCTTATATTCCGTTGGGAGTAGACTTAGTACTGAGCAGACTAGGGATGAGGGCTTAGCTGTCAGCTTAGGCTATGACCCTTAGTAGCAATCCCCAAGTCCCAGAACTACAGCGCCACCGTAGGTTTGAAGGAGTCAACTGTCAGACTAGGCTGCAGCTCCTTGTCCCTTGTGGACATCAGATGTGTATCCATGTCAGACTCATTTGTACCCTTAGCAAGGTATGAACGCCCTTCCATACAGGGTTACAGGTTGGCCCCACAGTTAGCTCAGCTTGGGGTATGTCGGTTAGTAGTATCTCCCACAGTCAGATTCATGTGCATTGACCTTGTATTCAGTACTCATGTTCAGTATTCAGATCAGCATGTTATTTCATGATTTATACTTGGTCACTGCATTCAGTACAACTCTCAGTTACAGTTTAGCATGTTTATTCTTTTGTTCAGTTATATATATATATATATTGTTCAGTCCAGCTTGTATCCTACATGCTTAGTACATTCAAAGTACTGATGCATACTTTTGTGCTACATCATTTCATCATGTAGGTTCAGGCACTCAGCATCCAGATCACGCCTAACTTGACCTCCGGTCCGTACTCAGCAGCTCAGTGGTGAGTCCCTAATAGTTCGGGGACAATAGACATGCCTTTATTTCAGTATTTATCTTCAGTTTTCAGTTTTGCTAGAGTTAGTTAGGGGGATGTCCCAACAACTCCTATTCAGTTAGATGACTTTCAGACATAGACTAGATTCAGCACTTTTAGTATTGTTATTCAGTCAGTACTAAACTAGATTCTTATATATTCAGATTTTATATGAGTTCTTCCCGCTTTCAGATATTTAATTGGTTTAGTTTTCTGTACAGTACATATCTTTAAATTGGTTTTACTTAGATATGCCATGCCATGGGTTAGCTTGGGGTCACTCGTGACACTAAGTATCGTTTCGCATCCAGGGGGTAGCCTCAGGGCGTGACAGTGAAGGTTTTCTAACTTTTTCTGTTGAGATGAGATAGGTGTGGAAAAGTTTGAACAGGCCGCTTATCAGCTAAAGGGAGTGGCCTACACTTGATACCAGCAGTGGAAGGAATCCCATTGTACCAATACAGGACCAGTGACTTGGGATATGTTCAGGACTACTTTCCTGGACAGATTCTTTACACTATAGCTCAGGGAAGCTAAGGTTCAGGAATTCATCAACTTGAGGCAGGATGACATGAGTGTACAGGACTATGCTCTAAAGTTCACAGTTATTCAAGTATGCTCCAGCGATAGTAGCTAACTCCCGAGCTTGCATGAGAAAGTTCGTATCGGGTGTGTCCGACGATGTGGTCAAGGAATGCAAGACGGCCATGCTTGTGAAGGAAATGGACTTCTCCAGGTTAGTTACTTATGCTCAACAGATTGAGGAGGAAAAGATCAAGGAAACGGGAGGTGATGCTAAGAAGGCTAGGACAGATGAGTATAGCCACTTTTAGCAGAGGTTAGAGGGTGGAAATCGCTCTCAGTATCGACAAAAAAATTCAGCACCAGCTCCATCTTCTGCTAGTGCCCCAGTGCCTAAGTTCAGGAAGGACCGACGGGGTAGAGCGTCTGGCTCCAAGTCCCAAGGTTTTGTTACTAGTGGGCGCACTAATCCGATGTGTAAGAAGTGTGGTAAAAAACACCAAGGTGAGTGCATGGCAGGCAGCGGGAATTGCTTTGGATGTGGTAAGCCAGGCCACATGATAAGGGATTGTCCCACAGCTTCTCAGAAGGGTAAGGATGTTCTCCCTCAGACTCAGACTGGTTCTACAGCAGCTCCCACAGGTCGCCCTACTCAGCAGGGTGCCTCATCTGGTACAAGTGGCGGTCAGTGCCATAATAAGTTGTATACACTTCAGGGTCGTCAGGACCAGAAAGATTCTCTCGATATGGTCACAGGTACGTTACGAGTCTTTAATTCCGATGTTTATGCATTGTTAGATCCAAGAGCTACGCTTTCTTTTGTTACTCCATATATAGTAGTAAACTTTGATGTTAGTCCAAAAACTCTTCTAGAACCCTTCTCAGTCTCTACTCCAGTTGGTGACCCAGTTATAGCTAGACGGGTATATAGAAATTACTCAGTCACAGTTTCCCAGAAAGTCACCTCAGCAGATCTTGTAGAGTTAGAAATGGTAGATTTCGATATCATTCTAGGCATGGATTGGTTACATTCCTATTATGCCTTAGTCGATTTCAAAACTAGGATCGTTCATTTTCAATTTCCTAACGAGCCAGTCCTAGAGTGGAAGGGTAGTAATTCAGTGCATGTAGGCCATTTCATTTCCTACCTTAAGGCCAGAAAGATGATTTTCAAAGGGTATATCTATCATCTAGATCGGATTAAGGATTCAAACTCCAAAACCCCAACTCTTGAGTCAGTTCCAGTAGTTAGTGAGTTTCCAAAAGTTTTTCCAGAAGATCTTCCTGGAGTCCCTCCAGAAAGGGAAATCGACTTCGGAATTGATCTCCTTCCAGATACCCAGCTTCGTGTGTAAGAAAGATGGTTCTCTCAGGATGTGCATTGTTGACACCCAATTTTGGCTCTCCTTTTTCCCATAATTTTTTTTATATGCTTCTTAGTCCCGAGGACTTTTCCAAAATATTTTTCTTATTTTTATATTAGTTTTTAATAAATTTTGGCACCAATAATCATTTTTTAAAAAAATAAAATAAAAATTATTTCCTTTACTTTCTATATAATATATGTATATATATAATAATATATTTTATTTCATTTCCTTTCTATGTATGAAATTGTCACGACCCGATTTCTCGGTCATGATGGCACCTACAACCCCCGGTAGGTGAACCAATCCCTGTAGCCCAGAGTAGTTAGTAATGGGCTACTATCTAACAAAAAAAAAGAACAAGACGAATAAAATAGATAACAGGTATATAAATATATACATATGCGGAAACTAAACCAAACCCCAAGACCTGGTATCATAGTACAGAGCCGAAACTACATATATGGAGTGCAAAATAAACCAAAACTATATATACAAATGTCTCTGAATGGTAATAGAGCACATGAAGCAAAAGATAAACTAAAGCTAAGCTCCGATCGCCAAGAGCTCACCCTCAGCCTGAAGTGGTCTCCACCGATCTCCCAGCACGAATCACAGCGATCTAACGGCGATGGCCCACGCTAGGATCTGCACCCAAAGATGCAGGGGGTAGGGGTGAGCACCAAATGCGAAGCATAAGGTACCCAGTAGGTATCATAGGCCGACTGGGCACATATAAGATAAAACGCAGTAATAGACAGAATAGAAGCAAGTAGTCACAGAAATCAACGAAAGGTACACAGGAACTAGCCTAGAGGGAAATCAACAGAACCACAGATGAGGCTAGTAAGCAGAATATACACACCAAAGGCACAGGTGAAAGTAAGAAACAACGCACCTGGGATCCTTGCAACAACAGTGTATACAAAATAAGTTTACGGAATGGATGGTATACCGGTAACCTCAAGTGTAAGAAGAAGAGAGAAAGAGTAATAATAGGCATGCTCAAGACATGAATCAACCCAACTAATCATAACAATCTCAAATCCAGAAACTAACAGTCTAGCAGTAATCAATCTCATACTCATCCCTAATAGAGAACAACTCTGTAAGTAAAAAGCAAAAGTCTACCTACAGTCCTTCGGCCACCCATACAACCGAGGAACACAAACAAGTGAAAACAAACCCTCCGGCATCCCATACTACCGGAGCGTGCAATCAGCAAACAGCAAACAAGGGTGGAACCTCGAACCATGAATGATATGATGCATGAAGATCTCAAGTGCCATAGTATCTCTGTATGTACCTCCTCCGGCGCCGATCCGGCCCAGCAGGTAGGTTCCATGGAAGGACTCTGCTCGTATACCTCTACTCCCCCGTATACCCCTCTTCCGGCACACGCAACCCGTAGCCCCTGGCCCGGATAGCAAGGTCCATGGAGGTCCCAGACCCCATACTAAATCTCAGTATCAGAACATATATCAAGATAGAGACCCAGTCTCGATATCAAGATAGAGACCCAGTCTCGAATATGCATGCCCAGACCCTGGCCAGGACTAAAAATAGTAGGAAATATCTCAAAAACCCCTCCAAGGGTGCCCGTGCGTAGCCGGGTCTAAACAGTAAAAAGTCATCTCAGGTGCTCGGTCCAACCGAGGCTAAAATCATCTCAAGTAACAAGAAAACTCAACTAGCACCCCGGCCCTGCCGAGTCTAGCGATAATCATAAAACTGATGATTTTAAACATAATTTTACTTTCTTGCCAAAAAATCTCCACAAGTGAAATCAACCATTTCCAAATCATTTCCATCAAAAACGGGCCCCCCGGGCCATGCAAGGTTTAGAAAACAGTGCCAGTAGGCCCGAAGCCAAAACCACAGTAAAACATGGATAAAACCTCTTTATATGCATGGAAATGGTATGATCACACACAATAGCTGCCCCGCAGCTCACAATCAACCTATCGACCCTGCACAGGCCCACAGCTACTCAGCAAGCATAACCAGCCTAGAAGGATAATTCTATGCCGGGGACTCGCGGACATTCCCAAAATCCCACCCTTCTATGTTCCAGAGTCAACAAGGCCTCACAGGACCACAAGGGTAAATAAAATATACCGGCAAATACTACAAACAATGGAGGAACAAAAGTAGGCGGTCATGAATAAAGCGGTCGAGGTCTGTGGTACCAACCTAATAAACCAACCCAAGGATGCCCATTAATACAATTTTATTTTATATAAACGGAGTTTAGGGAAAATAAACCGTAACCTACCTGTCATCCGACGACAAGCTTGAACCTCTCCGAGAAACTCCGAAACAAAATTAAACTTGAACTCGGGCTTGAATAATTTGACGTAGATAATTGATTTCTCTTTTTGGTGCTCAATATAAGAGCAAAATAAGAACAGTAATATTTCCTCCACCAAATATCCCTTCATCCATTTGCTCGCATAAGCAAATGTTTGGATGGAAAGAAAATGAATGTTTTGTAGTATAAGTATAGCAACATATATGTAAGTGGAAATATTTTCTATATATATCCACACTACTGCCAGCCAACCTTAAGCAACATTTGCTGGCCACTCCCTCCACCTACACGTGGAGTGGAGGTGGCAAGGCCAAGAAGGGGTTCTTATCCCGTTATTTATATATTCGGGTATTGCATAAATTCATGGTAAAATAAATATAGCTTTTTAAATATACCACAATTATTAGAAAATTATTTCGAATAAAACCTACTATATTATAATAATAAATTTTAACATCACTAAATTTATTATCTCCGTTAAAATATTACGGAGTATAAAAACCTTATCAAATAAATACGTATACACTTATATCGTATCAAATATATTTTTCATAAACCTTTAAAATATTTTGAAAAGGCAATTATAATATAATTTTTACCAAATTCAACTTTAAATAACGTATTTTCAAATACACGCACGAGGCTAATAAAATTCTTAAGTTTAGGCTCGTAATTCGCCTACGCACGATTTCGATACTCAAGAGCTCTCTCGGGATCCTCCCTTATATTTTATCACTGTTTTGGAACTGAAATGGCATTTTAAAACGTGAAGTCGAGGCTTAAATCGCGTTTAACGCGACCCGGTTCGCGACCCGGTTCGCAACCCGTTTTCTGCCAGACTGTCCGCGGTAAAACAGTCATAACTCTTTACTCCGAGATCAGTTGGACGTGAGATTTTGTGCGTTAGAAACTAGACTCGTAGACCTTCCATTTGGTATTTCGGGGGACTTCTAACTCTTTATATATTGGGAGAAAAGCTCCGAGACATTTGACCCAAGGTTCAGAAAATTTGTTAAAGGTCTTACGATATCTTTTGTCGATTTGCTTGACTTCAAAACTTAAACGTGGAAATGACCGGGAGGGTCATTACAGGATTAGTGGAGTAATGGAGTTAAACTCTATCACATGATATTGATCAAGAAAGAAGTGAAGTTTTTCCTAAGACACCTCATGGCTTCCCTCTCATAAGTGTGGTGCGCTTTACATACATGAAAGAGACTCTACTCGATGCAACTTTCAGACACCCTAGGACTCTTGAACCTAATGCTCTGATACCAAGTTTGTCATGCCCTGAGACTACTCCCTTGGCGTAACACGGTACCACAAGTACCCCAAGTTGACCCTTTGTCATAGCATACTTAGATAAATTCAAGAAACATATTGAAATCATACTTAAAGAAAATAAGCACCATAACTAAATAGGAATAAGGTCTAAGAAATACCAGATCCAAAAGAAAGAATATAAGTCTTCCTATGTCTGAAGCCCCTAATCTGTCATAAAGAGTTGATGGGACAAGACTCCAACTAACTCAGAAATCCAAACAAAGAACATGAAAGTAACTAACATAACTATGGTCCTAGAATGATGAGGACCCACCAATGGATGTTTGGAAGACTAGCGATGACTAGCCATGAGCCTAGCCAATAGAACCTTAATCTGTATTATAATAGGATGCAACACAAAATATACGTCAGTACTATAGGATGTACTGAATATGTGAGATATGCATGAATATGGTAAAAACATACTCAAAATATAATTAAAATTGGTTTCATGCATAATAAGAGAAATCATAAGTAAACATCGTAATTTGAACATAAAAGAGAAATATAAGGGCATGAGACTTAAATCATTCATATGAGAGTTTCTCTTAATCGACATTAACCATAATAAGCTACATGGAGTCCAGTGTCATACACCCACACCAAAAAAGGTTGTCCTAACCAGCCAAGGTTAGAACCATATCTATCTGGATCCTATCATAAACCACGGAGGGCAACCTATGGTGGCAACATAGTTTTGGTATTGGGTTATCTAAAACCCACATCGCTCGATGCTAAATACTACTCTCAAAACATACATATAGCTCAATTTATTCTTGTGACATATCTAATGCCAAATCTATTTGATAAACATAAGGATACATCAATATCATGCAATTCTCATATCATAAATCTTAAAACTTAGCATAACCATAATTCTAAAACATACTTTTCTTTCTAAATTCATAACTTGAAAAATTAGGCTTGCAATTTCATAATACATAAGGTCATGTTATCTGAAAATGCCAATTTTCACTTAAAAACATGCAAATTAATGGATTCATGCTAGAATTCATCTTTAATACATGGGATTTTGAAATCAATTAAGGAACCTCAAATAAATAATAGATAAGTAATGAGAAACCATGAATTGACGCTTAGAAATTGAACCCATAAGTTTTCCCCAATTTGGGTAAAAACCCTAATTTCACAAATTGATAATTCAAAGTAAACATGGGGTTTTGGGAAGAAGGATGAAAGGAATCCCTTATTGAATACCCACATACCTTATTGAATCTTTCTTGATCTAAGATGAAAAGAAATAGAGGCTTGAACTTAGAGCTTAAGACTTGGAGCTTGAAGGAGTTCTTTTTCTCTTTTGGTAGATGAATGAAGAGTAATGAGAGTCTTAGGCTAATAGGAGTAGAAACCCTACTAAAAGTGGCTAAAATGACCTCACTTAAGATTTAAAAGGGTGGGTACTTACAAAAATATCCCTAGGAGTTAATTAGAGAAAAGCTGTTAAAAACCTCAGCTTCAGGTTCCACGAGCCCTTTTCACGAATCGTAGATCAAACCACAGTTCATGAATAGTGCTCGTGGTTCCTGGGCCAGAAAAGAAGCTACATAATAGATCCCACGAGTTAACTATATGGCTCATGGAAACTTCCACGAGTCATAGAAATATCTCATATTTTTTGGGGAAATTGACTACCCTCTGATCTGGTTACACGAGTTAGTTCCATGACCCATGGAACCATCCACAAACTGTGAAACTCATTCGTGGTCCTTGGACCAGAGGTGGGACTTGCAGAAGACATTCCACGAGTCCATTCCACAGCTCGTGGTTCAATCCATGGCTCATGGTTTGGGCTCGTGATCCCTGAAAAAGTCAAATTTTTCAGGGATTCTAAGTTTAAAAGCTGGATCAAATTCTGGGGTATTACAGAATAGCAAAAGAGATCTGGAAATCTCACACTTGTAGAACAAACAACATAATCTTCATATAAATTAAGACAAAGTGAATTCTTTGACAGTAGTTTGCCAATCTGAAGACCCTCAAATCTTGGCTATAAGTGAATCCCCGAATAAAAGTTTTACATGATATTATTACTCATAACGTGGAGAAGAATGAGTTTCTAGAAATAGAAGGTCAATATTTGAAGGAAATAACAGATCTTCAAAAGGATACTGATGATGTCCTGGCACACATAGCTAAGGAGGCTGACTTGTCTCCAAGGGTTATGAAAGCTACAAGAAAAGGTTAGAAACAAGGGGATGGTGAGAATACACAACATATCTAAATTTGGCCATGAAGAAATAAAGAATATAAGAATAGATGATTAAGTCATTTATTTGGAACATAAGGTCGGTGAAATCTCAACAAGCCTTTTAAACAGATCAAATGCTACACAAATACCACAACTTTGCTTTTATTGCCCTAATGAAGCCTTTTCAAGATAGTAGACACATCAATAGGTACAGAAGAAGACTTACAATTCCTTTTGCTAATTCTAATTGTAATGGAAAAATATGGGCTTTCACAAACCATGATTTTGATAATACGGTTATCAGTAACACAGAACAAAAATTGACATTATAATTGACACATTAAACTTTGCCTGACAAGTTTTTTGTCACTATTGTTTATGCCAAGTGTAGTGCAGACCAAAGATTAGATTTGTGGGATGATATTTATCAGATGGAAGAAAATATAAATGGTGTTGGGTTAGTGGGGGTGATTTTAATGTAGTGTTTAATGCTGAGGAGAATATGGGAGGCTTACTAGTACTAGATGCAGATCATGAAGATTTTGATTGATGTATTTTAGGTTGTGACTTAGCTAAAATTCAATTTAAAGGCAGTTCTTTCACATGGTGGAATGATAGGGCTGGTAATGATTGTATTTTTGAGAGGTTAGATAAAGTTCTCCTCATTCGGGAGATGCAGAATTCGTTTAATCACTTAAAGGTAGAGCATTTACCAAAAACTGGTTCAGATCATGCTCTTATGTTTCTGATATATGAAGAAATTGGTACTAGATATAGGAAATTATTGAGGTTCTATAATTTTGGATGGATTATGACTCTTTTCAAGTGGTTGTTAGACAATACTGGGAGTTTGATGGATTTGTAAATCCTTTCATTGCTTTTAAGGAGAATAACAAAATGGTAAAGACTACTCTTACCATCTAGAGCAAGGAGACATGTGGAGATATTTTCAAGCAGCTGATCATTAGAGAGGATATTGTATGAATTTAAAGAAAATTTGTTTGAGGAAGAGCCAATTGCCATTAATAGAGTTGTTTTGCAAAGGGCTCAAGTAGAATTTAAAAGATATCTTCACTTTGAAGAAGTCTTTTGGCAAAAAAAAGCAGGGCATGATTGGTTTTAAAATTGGGATAGAAACACAAGATTCTTTCATAACTAATGAAAGGAAGAAGGAAAACACTCCAGCAAAAGAGAATTTAGAATAGTCAAGGGGACTGTTAGAAGAAGAAGGTGACATAGCTGCAGAATCCATTGACTTTTACATAAGATAGAGATTCAATTGAATTTTCTTTATTGAGACATATCCCTACTTTCATCAGTACAGAGGAGAATTAAAAGTTATGCAAGATTCCAGAAATAGATGAGGTAAAGGTTGCTATTTTAACTCTTAATAGGGACAGTGCTAGTGGCCCTGATTGTTTGACAGGTAGATTTTACCGAAGTTATTGGGATATTGTGGGAAATGATGTCATAGCAGTGGGAAGGACTTCTTTCATGGAAACTCTTTTCGTAAGTCCATTACTCATACTAATTTAGTTGTCCTGCCAAAAAAAGAATATGTACAATCTTTCTCTAAATTAAGGCCTATTAATTTGAGTAACTTCATTAATAAGATCATTTCTAGAATTGTGCATGACAAACTTGAATCTCTTCTCCCCAATATAATTTTTAGCAACCAATCTTGCTTTATGAAGGTTAAAAGAATTATTGAGAATATTTTATTAGCCTAGGAGATTGTGACAGGTATTAGGAAATAGGAAAGGCCTACTAATGTGATCATTAAGCCTGATATGGCAAAATCTTATGACAGAGTCTCTTGATTTTTTTGGATGAAAGTCCTAAGAAAGATGGGGTTTACAAATGATTTTGGTAACATTATATGGAGGTTGATTTCTAATAATTGGTATTCAGTGTTGGTTAATGATCTATCTCAGGGTTTCTTTCACTCTACTAGGGGTGTAAAGCAGGCGATTCTCTATCTCTAGCTTTATTTATTTTATCAAATAAAGTTCTATCAAGAGCACTAAATGCTTTGTTAAAAGATATGCAGGTTATGAGGTATGCTTTACCAAAATGGAGTGCACAACTCAATCACTTGGCCTATGCCAATGATACTATCATATTTTTCATATCTAACAAATATGACTTAAATAATATAGTTCCAAACTCCTTTTATAGAGTGGAAAACTCCTTTTATCTACATCAAAGTATTGCTAATGAAGTCAGACAATTGGTTAAAAAATGTACACATATTCATAGAGGTCACTTTCCTATAAAATATTTAGGTTGTCCCATCACTCATACCAGGAAAAGGAAGGAATTACTATGCAGATCTCATCAGAAGGGTGAAGGATAAGCTTCAAGCTTGGAAAGGGAACATGTTAACTTTAAGGGTAAGAAAGCGTTAATATCCTGTGTCTTGCAAAGTACTCTTATACATGTTTTATCTGCTTTTGTTCCTTTAAAGTGTGTTTTGAAAGAACTTCATAGAATTTTTGCAAAGTTCTTTTGGAGTAACAAGCTTTCGGGGAGGAGCAAACATTGTGCTGCTTGGGATAAGGTTGTCTTACCAAAAATTAAGGAGGGTTTGGGTTTCAGATCCATGGTTGATTTATCCAAAGCTATGCTCGCTAAGCTTTGGTGAAAGTTTAGAACTCAAAATTCCCTATGGGCAAATTTCATGTGGAATAAGTATAGCAAGAAGCAAATTCCCGCTCTTGTTCAATGGAAAGGTGGATCACTAAATTATGGAAATGTATGTTAGAAAATAGAGAGGTGGTAGAAATGAAAATATGGTGGGAACCAAAGGGATGAACTACTAATATTTTGTTTGTCAATTGGACCACTCTTCGTCTATTATATCTTCAGCCTTCTAATGTAGTTGGTTGTCACTCATTGGCTGATATTGAGGTATTCTTAAGAGAAGATGGTTGCAATTTTTACATAATGTAGGAGTACTTACCAAATAACATTGTGGAATATGTTAGGAGTAACATGGATAATGCTAGGCTCTCTGATTTGGCAAAAAAGCCTTGGTGGATTGCGAATTTTACTACGAAGTCTGCTTGGGACCTGCTTAGAAATAAGGCTGAGGCTTCTAATGACTATAGGAAGTTGTGGATAAAGGGGTTACCATTCAAAATGTCTTTCTTTGGATGGACGGTCTTGTCTTACAGAGTACCGGTTGCTACTTTGTTGTCTATATGGAATCCAAAAAATTCTCAATTATGTCAGTGTTCTAGAAGCCCTGTGAGAGAAACTATTGAACATTTATTTTATACAGGTGAGATGGCAGCATATATATAGGACTATTATGCTAGGGTTTCTGGTATTATAGGTCCATGGGAGCAATTAGACAGACAATAAAGAAATGGTGGAATGCAGAAGGAAATGTTAGGATGAGGAAGATTTTCCAAGCTATGACTGATATCATACTATGGTTTTTGTGGAAAAGGAAGAATACCATCTTACATGGAGGTTCATATACTAGAAACAAGGTAGCATGGGACATCAACTCTACAGTTCACAAGTTAAGTAGGCTAAAGTTTAATTATTATTCTTTTCCTAGGTACTGACCTAAAATAGTAGAGTTTCTAGAAAAATATTTACCTTTCTTTCAGTTTATGATGGTCTCTTGGACTCCTACTCCTATGCAATGGTTGAAGTGCAATATTGGTGGTGCTTCTAGGATGGAATCTAGGCCCTAGTGCTACTACCTTATGTTTGATAAACCACGAAGGTGACTTGTTGGGTGTGAAAGGTGTTAAAATGGTTGACTCTTCTAATTTGGTGGCTGAAGCTAGAGCTATAGGCAAGGAATTTAATATTACTTTGAGAAACAGTGTACCAATATCATCATTGAAACTGATTCTCTGGATATGGTAAATATTATCAATGGAATTGGGAAATTACTTGGACTGTTACAATAGAGATCAAGTCAATTAATAGAATCAGAAACACCATTTCAGTGAGAGTACAATACTTCCTAAGGGAGGGAAATACTCTTGCCGACTTTTTTGCTAACCTAGTTTTTGATTTTGCCGATACATATGAGTTCAATTCTTTTCATGAGGTACCAAGTGCAGCCAACAAGATTATCAATCCTGATAAAATGGGTATACCAAACATGAGGATCAAATAGGCTACTCAAGCAAATATATCCAGCTAACAAGGTTATGTTCGAATCAAGATGTATTTTCTAAATTTTTGGAGAGGATACGGGTGAGTTAGTGCTTTATATCATTGTAAGTTTGAAGAAATTTTAATTAGTTGATAATACATGCACCTAGTGAGATCTTTGAGGTGTTCAAGAGGTACTAAACCAGGACTTACAATCTCAAGCACTAGATTCACCCTACGAAAACGTAATTAATTCAATCATGTATCAGTTCAAGTCAGAGATACAAATTTAATGAAACTAGCTAACACTTGTCATTGAAGTTTTTTGGAATTTAAAGATGATCAAAATACCTAGGTCATAGGTGAAGACTTTTATTTAAGTTCATATGCGTCAACGGTAGTTACTGGTCCAAATCTCGATCATTGATCTCAAAATAAAGTACATATTAGATGTTAGCTTAATGGTCCAATTTAGATTAATGTATTAATTCCGATAGGGATTAAACCCATTGAATGACAGATCTGCAAGCAAAAATCTATGGCATTAGATTCTTACCTTGTAACTGAAGTTGGCTCTTCAACTAACGTATTGAGAATCTACCAAGATACATCGATGCACTGTTACATCTTAATGCATGATGAATTGCAAAAAAATTAAGTTGTGAAGTTCATCGATGAAGAAAATTAAGAGAAGAGTCAAGATGAACTCTTCAGCTCCCACTTTCCTAAATGTTTTTCTTTTGTTTTTTCCTCTTTTGCTCCATTTGGGTTGGGTAGCACTTTAGGCTAACTGACCATGTACATATTGCTTTTATTTGATAAAATATAACCCAATTAGGGTCTTTTAATTAAAAAAATAGTGATCAAACTGTGTTGTGTTGACCAGCAACTCATACTCTGGCCTATACAGGAAACACTGCATCATGCACTCAAATATATCAATTGGTTCACCTTGTACTTATGGTAAGTAGGGGCTAGTCCTGGCCTTTCTGTCTTAGTGAAATGTTCTATTGTATCGAGGCTAAACAGGAAGGATAAAACTCTCATACTAATTTACGGCTGAAGCTGATTGATAGCTCATCCATCTGCTCAAATTGATATCGAGTGAATATAGCTTGTATTTTTGGGATAGAGGCCAATCCCTGAGTTCAAATCCATGGATCCTCGAAAATACTCCTCTTGTACAAGCCTTTATCAGTACGTGCAACATCTCTCTCATATACTCTCTACATGCTAGGCACACAACATCTTCTATTTTCTTGGGCCTCATCTCTCTGAAGTCTATCCTCTTTAAGTCTCCTTCTATTTTTGGATTTGGGAGTGGATGTACCATGGGGCTATTGTAATGACCCTTTCGGTCAAAGTCACATTTTTGCCTTTTTTGCACTATTAGAGCTTACCTATAGTGACCCCAAGTCATTTATGACTTGCTGAGATTGGTGGTTCGATGGTCGGACCGTTCGTCAGGTCATTATAACTACTTTCCTATTTTAAAGCTTTAACTTAGGAAATTCTTAACTTAAATCAACATTATTAGCAAGCTTGCTGGGAATCAAATTCCGATAGTTCTATTAGCTCACGGACCATGGAATTTGGTCTAGTTGGACCCTTAGTTGGGTCCTCAGATCTTTTGATGTAGTTCTATCTCACTTTATGTGATTTCAGGCCAGTTGAACTTGGAAGTTTGACTTTGGTCAATATTTGAAGAAGACGGCCTCTTATTAAAATTTCGTAAGTGTTGTGAGCTCTGGAATATTGACTTTGGCCTAGAGGGACTTTTGGTTTGGGTCTTGAGGCTTCCGGACTCATTTTGGGCTATCAGGTTTCATTTTGGTTAAAGGCTAGTTTTTGGGAGTGGGGCCCACTTTTTGTTAAGCCACCTTCGTTTAAGATTTTTGTCACTTCTGTTGAGTCCAGAATGCCATTTCTGTTAGGGTATCACCTTTAGTTTATGCCCTCAAGGTTCAAAATATTCCCCGAGGGTGCGATCAGAATGGTTTTATGTTGTGTTGCAGTGGTGGTTCCTTGGTCAAACCTATGCAGATGCACCTATGCCTTGGGTGCCGCACCTGTAGTGCTTGGTAGCTTCAGTAGGGGGCACTTCTGCGCTCCCTCACCCGCCACAGCGATGCTGCCCCTGCGGTGCCTGCGCCTAGCGCTAGCAGTTTAAATGGTCTTCTTCTTCATTTCGTTTTAAGCTCTCAAGTCTTTTCCTCCATTTCTCTCTAGATCTTTAAGCTCAATTCCTGTGCGGGAGCTTTGTAGAGTGCTGGGTTGATAAAATTCTTGTCCACGGTTTAATATTCCATCTTCAATTGTAAGTTTTTCACTCTTTAATTTTGTTAAATTCTTCATTTTAATCCCTTCTTTGTTCTTGGAACCAAGGGCTGTTTTGGGCCTTTACCTTGCCCGTTTTTCACTCATTTTTTGAGCATGACTTTTTGTCTATGTTGGGAACCTTATTGTAGTTTTCATTTTCCATTTCGGGTTGTAGGCCCATGGGCCTGCTTTTGACCCAAATTTCAACCCAGCTAAATCATTAGCATAATAGGTATCGTTAGCTTCGTATTGAAGAGTAAGTTATGTTTTTGACTTGGGCTGACTTGATGATTCTAGATATGCTAGATTTTGATGAGATTCTGTTCATGGACTGGTTATCCCCTCACCGAGCGGTATTGATTGTTATGCCAAAACTATTACAATAGTCGTGCGCAGCATATCCTTGGTTGTATGACAGAGTCTCTTTGTTTTTTCTGATGAAAGTCCAAAGAAACATGGGGTTTTCAAATGATTTTGTTGACATTATATGTAGGTTGGTTTCTAATAATTGGTATTCAGTGTAGGTTAATGGTCAATCTCATGGTTTCTTTCACTCTACTAGGGATGTAAAGCAGGCGATCCTCTGTCTCTAGCTTTATTTATTTTATCAGATCAGGTTCTATCAAGAGCACTAAATGCTTTGTTTAAAGATATGCAGGTTATGGGGTATGCTTTACCAAAATTGTCACGATCTGATTTCTCGGTCATGATGGCACCTACAACCCCCAGTAGGCAAACAAATCTCCATAGCCCAGAATGGTTATTAATGGGCTACCTTCTAACAGTTTAAGCGGAAGAACAAGTAACTAAGCGGAAGCAAAGGAACACGGTGAATAAACTGGATAACCGGAGTAATATAAATACATAGCGGAAGCTAAACCAAACCAAAACCTGGTATCATAGCGTATAAGAGCCGAACTATGTCAGGAGTACAAAGGTCCAAAAGAAATATATACATGATGTGTCCGAAACTACAAGAGTACAAAACGCATCAAGGATAAACTAAAGTCAAGCTCTGAACGCCAAGAGCTCACCCTCAGCCTGGATGATCCCAAAATAGCACCCCGAACGAGTCTCTGATGCTCTCATGGAGATTACCCACACTAGGATCTGCACCAGAAGATGCAAAGGGTAGGGTGAGCACCAAATGCAAAGCATAAGGTACCCAGTAGGTATCATAGGCCGAATGGGCACATATAAAGTAAAAGAGCAATAGCAGACAGAATAGAAGTAAGCAATCACGACAATCAACGGTAAAGTACACAGGAACTAGCCCAGAGGGAAGACAACAGAAAGCAACAACAAAGGCTAGCAAATAGAATATATACATGGCAAACACAGGTGAAAGTAGTAACGACGCACCTGGGATCCTTGCAACAACAATATATACGCATAAGACTAGAAATGGATGGTATACCGGTAACCTCAAGTATAAGAAATGGGAGAGAAGTGTAAAGTAGACATGCTCGGAAACAGGAAACAGTAAATAGTAACCACACTAATCATAACAAATAGTCACCAACATCCCCGTTGTAACCAAGCTCTAACCACACTAATCACAACAATCTAATTACAGTCACCAACAGCCCCGTTGTAACCAAACTCTAACCACACTAGAAGCGACAATATCATTCAAGAAACCAACATCCCCACTGTAACCAATCTCACACTCAGGACAAAAGTAATGTGATAAGACTCTACCTACAGTCCCTCGGCCTCCCATACAACTGAGGAACGCAAACAAGTGAAAACAAATCCTCTGGCATCCCATACTATCGGAGCGTACAATCAATAATCAACAGACAAGGGTGGTACCTCACGCAGATCAATGATATGTTAACATACTAAGTAAAAGTGATCAAAGTACCATATTTCACCCGCTTCCGGCAACCTATAAGACCCAGAAGACGAGATCCATGGAAGGTCCCACCCATATACCACTACTACACCGTATACACTCCTTACGGCACCCGCAACTCGTAGCTTCTGGTCCAGAATGGAAAGGTCCATGGAGGCCCCCGACAAACATACTAGATGCCCTGCATCCTCAAGACAATTCCCAAGTAAAACTGTCTGGAGGGTATCAAGGTCTAAAATAGTAAGCCCAAAAGCTCTAACACTCGGCCCCGCCTAGTCCAGCAACACCCTGAATGTTGTAGTATAAAAGTAGGGCACCGGACCCCGTCGAGCCCAGAATAGTGGAACTATTGATAAAATGTCTTTTAAAACTTTACTTACACCAAGAAGATCCACAAGACAAGTCAGAACCATTTCCAAATCATTTCCGTCGAAAATGGTCCCCCCGGGCTGTGCAAAGTTTAGAAAACAATTCCAGAAGGCCTCAAGCCAAAACTATAGTAAAACGTGGGAAAACCTCTCTATATGAATGGAAATGGCATGATCGAACACACAATAGCCACCTTGCAACTCACAATAAACCTATCGGCCTTGCACAGGCTCTGAAGCTACTTAGCAAGCATAACCAGCCTAGAAGAATATTTCTATATCTGGGACTCGCCAACATTCCAAATGATCCCACCATCTATGTTCCAGAGTCAACAAGGCCTCACAGGACCACAAGGGTAATAATATCAATCAACAAGAATTCTACACACAAAGGAGGAAAGAAACGGGACGGATCATGAAGGAGCGGTAAAGGTATGTGGTGCCAAACTAATAACCCAACCCAAGGATGCTAACTAGTACAATTTTACCCGATATGTGCGAAGTTTAGGGAGTTAAGTCATAAGCTACCTATCGTCCAATGATAAGCTGTGGGAAGGACGACATCCGAGGCTGAGCTGCTCCAAGAAGCTCCGAACGAGAATCAAACTATCAAATTGACGAATAAGAAGTTAAATAGAGTCCAATGATACCCATATTGCTACAATTGTAGCCGAATCGATATTCGGGTCAAAAGAGGACCCGCGAGGCCCACAACCCAAAACCAAAAATTAAAAGAACCACGATGAACCCAACGATGCCAAGAAGGCATACTCCAAATTTGAGCATAAATGGCCAAGGAAAAGAGGATCAAAATAGCCCGCAAAGGTTGAGGTTTAGAATGGAATTTCGGAAAATAAAATAGAAATTGGGCAAGAAATACTTACCACAATGACGGAATTCCAGCCATCATGAAGAATTCACCACCCAACGAGCATGCACAAGCCGTAAGGCAGCCACTATAACAAAAGACCAAGCTTGGGATAAGTACATCAATGGTTGAAATTAAGAAAGCTAGGTGGAGAAGAATCTTACCAAGAGACAAAGGATGACGGAGAATACACGAACAAACGACTCCCCAAGGGTTGGAATCAATATGGAGCAATTTGGGAGAGAGGAAATTGAGTTTAGAGTGAGAAACAATGAGCTACAATTGCTGGAAAAACAAAATGCCAGCAATTTATAGCAGTTGGCCGCAGACCAGCACCATTGGCGCTAAAGGAGTGCCAGCGCGCAGGCGGGAGGCCAGGCTTCTCGGTGTTATCGCGCTGGGAGGGCGCGATCGCGCTGATGGTCTGCAGGAGCTGAGGCGCGATCGCGCTGATGGTCTGCAGGAGTTGAGGCGCGATCGCTCTGGCCTTGGCACGATTGCACTGAAGGCTGGCCTGCAACTAATTTTCTATAACTTTTTGAAAACTCCACTAGGTGTTTTGGGCACAATTGGAAACCGATATTCTAAAACCAATAATGTTAAAAGAGTGGAAACAACGTTCCAGACTCAAAGGAATTAACGAAACTTCCATACAAGGTCGTTTCGTAGAAATGTTAACCCAAGTCAACACTAACAAAAAGGAACTCAAGGGATCGAAATGAGTCTGGCTCACCCGGAACCCAAACCAACCACCTTCCTAGCCCAAACTCAACATTTCGAAGTTGATGGAATTATCGGATTTCGAATCCGACACTCTGATCATCAAAAGTCACCCGAAGTTATACTTTTATCTCTAAATGGCCTAAAACAAAGAAAACCACACCAAACCCACACCGAAAGTTCTCAGGCCTCAACTAAAGGTCCAACTAGACCAAACTCATTGCTCTGGAGCTAACAAAACTATCAGAATTCAATTCCGAGAACATTAGATAGGAAAGTTGACCAAAGTCAACGATATTCTAAGTTTAAGATCTAAAACAGGAAAATGGTCAAAACGACTAAATGAACGGCCATGGCACCAAACCACCGGTCTCAGCAAGCCATAAATGACTTGGGGAAACTATAGGAAGGCTCTAACAGTGCAATAAATGCGTAAATGCAAAGATGACCGGAAGGATCATCACAACATCCACTACTAAAAAGACTTTTTTCCTCGAAAGTCAAGATGAAGGAAGTACCTGAAGGCTCAAACAACTGCAGATACTGAGCACGCAAATCACTTTCGGTCTCCCAAGTAGCCTCCTCGACCAGACGGTGCCTCCATTGAACTTTCACAACTGGAATCTCCCTAGATCTTAACCTCCTTATATCTCTAGCCAGAATAGCTATCGGCTCCTCAACAAATGATAACTTCTCATCCAACTGAACTGAATCCCAATGCAACATATTAGACTCATATGATACATACCGGTGCAACATCAAGACATGAAACACTAGGTGAATAGCTAGAAACATCATAGGAAACACTAATATGTAGGCAACACTACCAACCCTCTGCAGAATCTCAAACGGCCCAATGAACCTGGGGCTAAGCTTGCCCCTCTGACCAAATCTCATCACGCCCTTCACGGGCGATACACGAAGGAAAAGCAGGTCACTAACACAGAACTCCAAGGCACGAAGTCTACGATCAGCGTAGCTCTTCTACCTACTCTGGGACTCTCTAAGTCTATCCTAGATAAAATGGACTCGGTCCAAAGAATATCTAAGCAAATTCATACTCTGCGGTCTGGACGCTAACCCATCAAACTAACCAATGGTGATCTGCAACGCCTACCATACAAAGCCTCGAAAGGTTCTATGCCAATGCTTGAATAAAAGCTATTATTATAGGCAAACTCAGCCAATGGCACAAACTAATCCCATGAACCTCCAAAGTCAAGTACACAGGCCAAAAGCATATCCTCCAGGACCTGATGGTCCTCTTGAACTGGACATCTGTCTTAGGGTGGAAAGAAGTACTAAGATGAACCTCCGTACCCAAATCCCTCTATATAGCTCTCCAAAACTGAGATATGAACTGAGTGTCATGGTCTGAAATGATAGAAGCTAGGACCCCGTGCAACTGTACAATCTCACGAATGTAGATCTGAGCTAACCTCTCTACCCCATAGGTAGTATGAATTGGAAAGAAATGTGCTGACTTAGTCAGCCTATAAACGATTACCCAAATGGAGTCAAACCCCCGAGTAGTATGAGGCAAACTAACAACAAAGTCCATGGTAATATCGTCCCACTTCCACTCAGGAATAGGAAGTCGATGCATCAAGCCACCCGGTCTCATGTGCTCAAACTTCACCTACTGATAGTTCAAGCACCGAGATACAAACTCTGCCACATCCTGCTTTATGCCACCCCACCAGTAAAGTTGTACATCTTTGTTGCGCTAGGAAAAATAGAGTATCTGGAACAATGTGCTTCATGGAGTATCAACTGTATCAAATCACCAACTCTCGAAACACAAAGTCGACCCTCAAACCTCAGAATCCTATTTGAACCCAAGGTAGCCCGACTGGCCTCACCCTGAACCACCTGATCACGAAGGTCACACAAACTCTAATCCTGAAGTTGTCAGCTCTGAATCTAATCAACTAGAGTCGAGCGAACCTTAACACTGGCAAAAACTCTGTTGGGATCCAATAAGTCAAGCCTAACCAAATGGTTAGCCAAGGACTGGATGTCCAAGGCCAACAGTCGCTCAGAAACTAAAAGTGAAGCTAGGCTGCCCATACTCACCGCCTTCTGACTCAAGGCATCCGCTACCACATTTGTCTTTCCCAGATGGTATAAAATAGTGAAATCATAGTCCTTCAGCAACTCAATCCATCTTTGATGCCTCGAGTTCAGCTCGCACTGACTTGTAATGTAGTGAAGACTACGATGGTAGGTGAATATCTTATAATGAACTCCATATAGATAGTGCCTCTAGATCTTGAGTACAAAGACTACCACCACCAACTCTAAGTCATGAGTGGGGTAGTTGCGCTCGTGAACCTTCAGCTGCCTCAACAAATATGCTATCACTCGACCCTGCTGCATCAACACACAACCAAGACCGACCCCTGAAGCATCACAATACATAGAGAAACCCTGACCCTCAACCGGCAAAGTCAAAACTGAAGCTGAAGTCAATAAGGCCTTAAGCCTCTTAAAACTTTCCTCCCACTGATCAGACCACTGAAATGGAACATTCTTTCTAGTTAGCATAGTCAAGGGTGCTACTATGGAAGAAAATCTCTCAACAAACCTTTTGTAGTACTCGGCTAACCCAACAAAGCTATGGACCTCAGTAGGAGTGGTAGGTCTAGGCCAATCACGAACCACAAAAATCTTACTCGGATCCACTCTAATCCCATCCTTAGACACCACGTGTCCTAGGAATGCAATTGAATCAAGCCAAAACTCACACTTTGAGAACTTGACATAAAGTTGGTGAGCTCCCAAAGTCTGAAGTATAGTCCTCAAATGCTGCTCATGCTTGTCCTTACTCCTCGTGTATATCAGAATGTCATCAATGAAGACTATCACGAACATATCCAGGTATGGGCTAAGCACCTATGCATCAAATCCATAAAGGTTGCGGGGGAATTAGTCAACCCAAAAGACATCACCAGGAACTCATAATGGCCATAACGTGTCCTGAATGCTGTCTTAGGAATGTCCTCCGCCCTAATCCTCAACTGATGGTAGCCATACCTCAAATCAATCTTAGAAAACACGGCGGAACCCTGAAGTTGATTAAACAGGTCATCAATCCTCGGCATCAGATACCTATTCTTCACTGTCACCTTATTCAACAGCCGATAGTCAATACACATCCACATTGACCCATCCTTCTTCTTCATGAAGAGGACAGGAGCACCCCAAGGAGACACACTCGGTCTAATGAAACCCTTAGCTAACAAATCCTACAGCTTCTCCTTAAGCTCCCTCAACTCAACAGGAGCCATACTGTAGGGAGGAATAGAAATAGGCCTGGTGCCTGGCTCTAACTCAATGGCAAAATCAATATCCCTCTCAGGTGGAAGGCCTAGTAGGTCGATAGGAAACACATCTAGGAAGTCTCTAACCACAGGAACAGACTCAGGAGACGTAGGGTCAGCACTAGTATCTCGGACATATGCTATATAAGCTAAAAACCCACGAGAAATCAACTTCCTAACTCGAAGACATGAGATGATCCCAGATGGTGCATGGCTAACAGAACCCTTCCATACGATCGGGGCTACATCGGGAATAGCTATGGTAACGGTCTTGGAATAACAATCCAAAACTACATGCTGAGGGGATAACCAGTCCATGCCCAGTATCACGTCAAAGTCTAACATATCAAGTATCATCAGGTCAGCCCAAGTTTCAAATCACCAACAGATATTACACTAGATCTCACAATCTGATCCACTACTAAAGAATCTCCTACTGGGGTCGAAACATAAATAGGCACAGACAATGGCTCACTAGCCAACCCCAAACAAGGCAGAAAGTAGGCAAATATATATGAACAAGTGGATCCAGGATCAAACAAAGCATAAGATGGCTGACGACATGCAGAAATTGTACCTGTGATCACAGCATCCGAGGACTCAGCCTCTGGTCTTACCAGGACTACATAGAACTGACGACGACCTCTATCTCCCCGACCACCACCTCTACCCTGACCATCGCCTCCCCGAGCCGGTGGTTAAACAGAGTGAATAGGCTGAACCGCACCCCGTTGGGGGCAATCTCTAGCATAATGTCCACCAACTCTGCACTCATAATAGGATGTACCCCGCTGGGGGAAATCTCTAGCAAAATGACCGCTAACACCATAATCAAAGCACGGCCCTAATAGCCCACCCTATCGAGACAGACCCACTGAAACTGTGTGGCCACCTCGTCCTGATGCCCCAGAAGTAGTGTCCCTCAAAGACTAACCACTGTGACCACACTGATTTCTATGACACTGCTCAAACTAAGAACTCGAAGCCTGAAGTGAAGCCTGTACTGGTCGACTGGTCTAACCCTGATGCTGCTGTGGTTGATAACCCCGGCCTTACTAGCTTGAACCTTTACCACCATGACTGTAACCACTGTAACCACCCTGATGTCGAGACCTCTTATCTCTAGCCCCTGTATCATGATGACATGAATCCTCAACTATACGGGAATAGTCTGCAATGGCCTGGAATGATCAATCGCTAGCAACTAGTATCTCTGCAGGCTCTCTAAACTCTCTCTGTAGCCCCCAAACAAATCTACAGAACCTTTCGGCCTCAGTAGGCATAATCATGGCCCCAAATAGAGAAAGCTTATGGAAACGAATCTCATACTCTGAGATAGTCATAGAATCCTAGGAAAGTCTAGTGAAATCCTCCCTCTGACGCTCTCTGTCGCTCTGTGGCAAGAACTTGTCCATAAAGGCCTCATAAAACTCAGACCAGGTCAAGGGACATGACGTAGAAGGCATGCAAGCAACCTATGCTCTCTACCATAACTTCGCTAGACCCTCTAGCTGATATGAAGTATAGCCAACCTCGTGAGCCTCTTATAACCCTAAGTGATGCAACATCTCCTAAAATATGGTGATAAAATCATAGGGGTCCTGACCGTGTGTACCAGAAAATCTTGGTGGTGCTAATCTCAGAAACCTACCCAAGGCCTTCTTCTCCCCATCTGTCATGGTAGGGTGAGGAGCAAGACGCTGAGCAATCGATGGGACCGGAACAACCTCAGCGCGGGGAGCCGCAGTAACAAGCTGCGCTCCGGAACTTTGAAAACCCAGGGCTTCCCCCTGAGCGGATATTTGTGCTGCCTCAGAAGGATGCTCCCCAATCATACCCAAGAGCTGAACAAGTCAACCCCGAACATCTGAAGACTGAGCTGGGGCTGAAGCTGGCATATAAACCAATGTTGGAACTGGCACTGGAGCTGGTGGTACCTGGGATGTCCCCGGGTCCATATGTTGTTGCTCTGGAGCTAATTCTGGCTCGTAGTCATACTCCGGCTCTATATCAACTCTGTCGGCCCTAGCAGGCACCGCTGTTCTTGGATGACCTCTAGCCTTGCCCTTGCGACTAACCCAACCCCTAGCTGGACTCGGAGGTGCAGGGCTAGGAGGCTCTCCTCCACCTGAAGCTGATGATCTCCTACGAACCATCTGGGAAAGAGTGAACTAGAACAAATGAGATTTCCAGGAACCTTCAAGGATACTACGCACGAAAGAGAAGCGAAAAAAGTCCATTTCCTTAAGTTGTCACTATAGCCTCCCAAATACTGAACACGGACGTCTCTGCCCCGATCCGCAGGATTTTACTAGACATTGGCTCCTATAACGATGACACCGGTGAACCTAGAGCTCTGATACCAA
Organism: Jaltomata sinuosa; assembly: GCA_003996215.1. Taxonomy (NCBI): domain Eukaryota; kingdom Viridiplantae; phylum Streptophyta; class Magnoliopsida; order Solanales; family Solanaceae; genus Jaltomata; species Jaltomata sinuosa. Next base: position 202,452 of record QJPP01001028.1, on the reverse strand, counting down.
GCTGTCACGACTTGATTTTTTTGTCGTGATGGCACCTACAACCCCCCAGTAAATGAACCAATCCCCGTAGCCCATAACGGTTAGAAATGGGCTACCTTCTAAAAATTTAAGCAGAAGAATAAGTAAATAAGAAGAAGCAAGGGAACAAAATGAATAAACTGGATAACCGGAGTAATATAAATATAATGCAAAAGTTAAACCAACCCAAAACCTGGTATCATACCGTATAAGAGCTGAACTACGTCAAAATTATAAAGGTCCAAAAGTAATATATACATGATGTCTCCGAAACTACAAGAGTACAAAACACATCAAGGATAAACTAAAGTCAGGATCTGAATGCCAAGAGCTCACCCTCAGCCTGGATAATCCCAAAATACCACCCCGCATGAGTCTCCAATGCTCTAACGGCGATGGCCCACACTAGGATCTGCACCAGCAGATGCAGAGGGTAGAGTGAGCACCAAATATGAAGCATAAGGTACCCAGTAGGTATAATAGGCTGACTGGGAACATATAAAGTAAAAGAGAAATAACAGACAGAATAGAAGTAAGCAGTCACGGCAATCAACGATAAAGTAAATAGGAACTAGCAAGAGGGAAGACAATAAAAAGCAACAAGCAAGGCTAGCAAATAGAATATATACATGGTAAACATAGGTGAAAGTAGTAACGACGCACCTGGGATCCTTGCAACAACAGTATATATGCATAAGTCTAGAAATGGACGGTATACCGGTAACCTTAAGTATAAGGAATGAGAGAGAAGTGTAAAGTCGACATGCTTGGAAACAGTAAACAGTAACCACACTAATCACAACAAACAGTCACCAATAGCCCCACTGTAACCAAGCTCTAACCACACTTATCACAATAATCTCATTCCAGTCACCAACAACCCCGCTGTAACCAAACTCTAACCACACTAATCACGACAATCTCAATCCAGAAACCAACAACCTCGCTGTAACCAATCTCACATTCAGGATAGAAGAAATATGATAAGACTCTACCTACAGTCCCTCTGCCACCCATACAATTGAGGAACGCAAACAAGTAAAAAAAACCCTCTGATATCCCATACTTCTGGAGCATATAATCAATAATCAATACACAAGGGTGGTACCTCACGCAGATGAATGATATGATGCCATAATAAGTAAAAGTGATCAAATTACCGTATGTCACCCGCTTCTGGTGACCTATAAGGCCAAGAAGATGGGATCCATGGAAGTTCCCACCCATATACCACTACTACACTGTATACCCTCCCTCCGATACCTGCAGCTCGCAGTTTCTAGTCTGAAACGGCAAGGTCCATGGAGGCCCCCGACCAACATACTAGATGCCCCGCATCCTCAAGACAATCCCCAAGTAAAGATGCTTGGAGGGTATCCAGGTCTAAAACAATAATCCTAAAAGCTCTAGCACTCGGCCCTGCTTAGTCCAGCAACACCCCAGATGTTGTAGTGTAAAAGTAGGGCACCCGACCTCGTTGAGCCCAGAAAAGTGGAAATATTTTGATAAAATGTCTTTTAAAACTTTCCTTACCCAAAAAAGATCCACAAGACAAGTCAGAACCATATCCAAATCATTTCCTCAAAAATGGGCCCCCCAGGGCCAAGCAAAGTTTAGAAAATAGTTCCAGAAGCCCGAAGCCAAAACCATAGTAAACGTCAGAAAACCTCTCTATATGCATGGAAATGGCATGATCAAACACAAAATAGACGCCCCGCAGCTCATAATCAACCTATCGGCCCTGCATAGGCTCTGAAGCTACTCAACAAGGATAACTAGCCTAGAAGGATAATTCTATGTCTGGGACTCGCGGACATTCCCATAGATCCCACCGTTTATGTTCCAGAGTCAAAAAGGCCTCACAGGACTAAAAGGGTAATAATATCAATTAACATGAATTCTACACACAATGGAGGAAAGAAACGGGATGGATCATGAAGAAGCGGTCAAGGTCTGTGGTGCAAACCTAATAACCCAACCCAAGGATGCCAACTAGTACAATTTTACCCGATATGTGCAAAGTCTACGGAGTTAAGCCATAATTTGCCGTTCTTATGATGACAAGCTACGAGAACGATGATATCCGAGGCCAAGCTGATCCGAGAAGATCTGAATGAGAATCAAACTATCAACTTCACGAATAAGAAGTTAAGACGAGTCCAACGATGCCCATATTGCTACATTTGTAGCCAGGTCAATATCTGGGTCAAAAGCGAGACCACAGGTCCCACAACCCAAAATAAAAAATGAAAAGAACCACTATGACCCCAACGATGCCAAGAAGGCATACTCCAAATTTTAGCACAAATAGCCAAGGAAAAGGGCATCAAAACAACCCGCAAAGGTTGGGGTTTAAAGAATGGAATTTCAGAAAATAAAACGGTAATTGGGCAAGAAATACTTACCACAATAATGGAATTCCAGCCAACACGAAGAATTCACCAACCCAACGAGCATGCACAAGCCGTAAGGCAGCCACTACAAAAAAATCCCAAGCTTGGGATGAGAGCATCAATGGTGGAAATTAAGAAAGCTAGGTGGAGAAGAAGCTTACCAAGAGACAAAGGATGACTGAGAATCCACGAACAAATGACTCCCCAAGGGTTGGAATCAATATGGAGCAATTTGGGAGAGAGGAAATTGAGTTTAGAGTGAGAAACAATGAGTTGTAATGGCTGGAAAAATTAAATGCCAGCAATTTATAGCAGCTGGCTGTAGACCAGCTCCAATGCCACTAAAGGAGCACCATCGCACAGGAGGGAGGCCAGGAGATTCAGCGCTATCGCGCTGGGAGGGCGTGATCGCGCTGATCGTCTGCAGGCGCTGAGGCGCAATCGCGCTGGCCTTTGTGCGATTGTGCTTAATTGGAAATTGATATTCAAAAACCAATAATGCTAACAGAGTGGAAATGACGTTCCCACCTCAACGGAATTGATGTAACTTTCAGACGAGGTTATTTCGGAGAAATGTTGACCCAGGTCAACACTAATAAAAAGGAACTAAAGGGCTCAAAATGAGTACGGCTCACTCAGAACCCGAACCAACCACTTTCCTAGCCCAAACTCAACATTCTGAAGCTGATGGAATCATCAAATTTTGAATTTGATACTTCGATCATCGAAAGTCACCCGAAGTTACACTTTCAACTCCAAATTGCCTAAAAACTGAGAAAACCACACCAAACCCACACCGGAAGTTCTCAGGCCTCAACTAAAGGTCCAACTAGACCAAACTCATCGCTCTAGAGCTAGTGGAACTGTCAGAATTCAATTTCGAGCACGTTAGCTAATCATGTTGACCAAAGTCAACGATATTCTAAGTTTAAGCTCTAAAATAGGCAAACGATCAAAATGACCAAACGAATAGCCAGGGCACCGAACCACCAGTCCCATCAAGCCATAAATGACTTGGGGCCACTATAGGAAGGCTTTAACAGTGCAATAAATGCGTAAATACAAAGATGACCGGAAGAGTCATCACAAAAATAGAGTGCAAAACTCAATCATTTGGCCTATGTCGATGATACTATCATATTTGCCATATCTAACAAATATGCCTTAAATAATATAGTGCCAACTTTGCAGAATTATGAAGCTCAATATGGTCAGAAGATTAATAGAGAGGAATACTCTTTTTATCTACATCAAAGTGTTGCTAATGAAGTTAGACAACTGGTTGAAAAATGTACACGTATTCCCAGAGGTTAGTTTCCTATAAAATATTTAGGTTATCTCATCACTCATACCAAGAAAAGGAAGGAACACTATGCAGATCTCATTAGAAGGGTGAAGGATAAGCTTCAAGCTTGGAAAGGGAACATGTTAACTTTAAGGGTAAGAAAGTGTTGCTATCTTGTGTCTTGCAAAGTACTCTTATACATGTTTTTTCTGCTTTTGTTCCTTTAATGTGGGTTTTTAAAAGAACTTCATAGAATTTTTGCAAAGTTCTTTTGGATTAACAAGCTTATAAGGAGGAGTAAACATTGTGCTGCTTGGGATAAGCTCGGCTTACCCAAAATTGAAGGGGGTTTGGGTTTTAGATCCATGGTTGATGTATCCAAAGCTATGCTTGCTAAGCTTTGGTAAAAGTTTAGAACTCAAAATTCCCTATGGGCAAATTTCATGTGGAATATGTATTGCAAGAAGCAAATTCCCTCTCTTGTTCAATGGAAAGGTGGATCACAAAATTATGGAAATGTATGTTAGAAAATAGAGAGGTGGTAGAAATGAAAATATGGTGGGAACCAAAGGGAGGAACTACTAATATTTCATTTGACAATTGGACCACTCTTTGTCTATTATATCTTCATCCTTCTGATGTAATTGGTTGTTACTCATTGGCTGATATTGAGGTATTCTAAAGAGAAGATGGTTGGGATTTTGACATAATGTAGGAGTACTTACTTAATAAAATTATGGAATATGTTAGGACTAACATGGATAATGCTAGGCTCTCTAATTTTGTGGACAAGCCTTAGTAGATTGGGAATTTTACTATGAAGTCTGCTTGGGACCTGCTTAGAAATAGGGCTGAGGCTTCTGATGACTATAAGAAGTTGTGGATAAAGGGGTTACCATTCAAAATGTCTTTCTTTTGATGGAGAGTTTTGTCTTACAGAGCACCTGCTGCTGCTTTGTTGTCTATATGGAATCCAAAAATTTCTCAATTATGTTAGTGTTGTAGAATCCCTGGGAGAGAAGCTATTGAACATTTATTTCTTACAAGTAAGGTGGCAGCAGATATTTAGGACTATTATTCTAGGGTTGCTGGTATTATAGGTCCATTGGTGCAGATTAGACGGACAATAAAGAAATGGTGGGATGCAGAAGGAAATGTTAGGATGAGGAAGATTTTCCAAGATATGCCTAACATCATACTATGATTTTTGTGGAAAAGGAAGAATACCATCTTACATGGAGGTTCAGATACTAGAAACAAGGTAGTGTGAGAAATCAACTCTACAGTTCAGAAGTTAAGTAGGCTAAAGTTTATTATTCTTCTTTTCCTAAGAATTGGCCTCAAAAGGTAGAGTTTCTAGAAAAATATTAACCTTTCTTTCTGTTTATGATAGTCTCTTGGACTCCTCCTCCTATGCGATAGTTGAAGTGCAATACTGATGGTGCTTCTAGGAGGGAATACATGCCCTAGTGCAACTACCTTATGTTTGAGAAACCACGAAGGTGATTTATTGGGTGTGAAAGGTGTTAAAATGGCTGACTCTTCTAATTTGGTGGCTGAGGCTAGAACTATAAGGCAAGGAATTTAATATTGCTTTAATAAATATTTTACCAATTTCATCATTGAAATTAATTCTCTGGCTATGGTAAATATTATCAATGGAATTGGGAAATTACTTGGAGTGTGAAAATGGAGATCAACTCTATTAATAGAATGAGAAACACCATTTCAGTGAGAGTACAATACTCCCTAAGGGAGGAAAATACTCTTGCTTACTTTTTTGCTAACCTAGTTTTTTTTTATAGGTACATATGAGTTTAATTCTTTTCACGAGGTACCAAGTGCAGCCAACAAGATTATCAATCTTGATAAAAGGGGCATACCAAATATGAGGATCAAATAGGCTACTCAAAAACAAATATCCAGCTAACAAGGGTGTATTCGAATCAAGATGTATTTTCTAAAGTTTAGGTGAGGATACGAGTGAGTTAGTGCTTTATATCATTGTAAGTTTGAGGAAATTTAAATTAGTCGACATTACCTGTATCTAGTGAGAGCGTTGAGGTGTTCAAGAGGTACTAAACCAGGACTTACAATCTCAAGCACTAGATTCACCCTACGCAAACTTAATTAATTCAATCATGTATCAGTTCAAGTCAGAGATACAGATTTCATGAAACTAGCTAACACTTGTCATTTAAGGTTTTGGAATTTAAACTTGATCGAAATACCTAGGTCATACATGAAGACTTTGATTAAAGTTCATATGCATCAACAATAGTTACTGGTAAAAATATCGATCATTGATCTCAAAATAAAGGACACGTTAGATGTTAGCTTAATGGTCCAGTTTAGATTATGTTATTAATTCTAATAGGTATTAAACCCATTGAATGACAGATCTGTAAGCTATAATCTAAGGCGTTAGATTCTTACCTATTAAATGAAGTTGGCTCTTTAATTGACGTATTGATAATCTACAATGATACATCAATTCACTGTTGCATCTTAATGTATGATGAGTTGCAAAAATCTTTAGTTGTGAAGTTCATCGATGAAGAAAACAAAGAGAAGAGTCAAGATGAACTCTTCAGCTCCCACTTTCCTAATTGTTTTTCTTTTGTTTTTTCCTCTTTTGCTCAATTTGGTTCGGGTAGCACTTTAGGCTAACTGACCATGTACATATTGCTTTTATTTAATAAAATATGACCCAATGAGGGTCTTTTAATAAAAAAATAGTGATGAAACTCTGTTGTGTCGACCAGCAACTCATACTCTAGCCTATATAGGAAACACTGCATCATGCACTGAGATATATCAATTGGTTGACCTTGTATTGGTGGGAAGTGGGGGCTAGTCCTGCCCCTTTTGTCTCAGTGAAATACTCTATTATATAGAGGCTTAATAGGAAGGATACAACTCCCATACTAATTTGCAGCTGAAGCTTTTTGGCAGCTCATCCATCTACTCAAATAGATATCGAGTGAATATAGCCTGTATGTTTGGGATAGAGGCCAAGCCTTTAGTCAAAATCCGTGGCTCCTCAAAGATACTCCTCTTGTATAAGCCTTTCTCAATTCGTGCATCATCTCTCTTATATACTCACTGCATGCCAGGAACACACCATCTTCTATTCTCTTGGGCCTCAACTCTTTGAAGCCTATCCTTTTTAAGTCTTCTTCTATTTCTGGATTTTGGAGTGGATGTACCATGAGGCTCTTGTAATGACCCTTCCAGTCATAGTCACATTTTCACCTTTTTTGCTCTGTTAGAGCTTACCTATAGTGGTTCAAGTTATTTATGACTTACTGGGATTGGTGGTTTGATGGTCGGTCCATTTGTCAAGTAATTATGACCACTTTCCTATTTTAAAGTTTTAACTTAGGAAATCATTGACTTTAATCAATATTCTTAGCAAGCATGTTGGGAATCAAATTCTGATAGTTCTATTAACTCCGAAGCATGGATTTTGGTCTAGTTAGACCCTTGGTCAGGTCCTTAGAGCTTTTGGTATAGTTCTATCTCACTTTCTGAGATTTCAGGCCAATTGAACTTGGAAGTTTGACTTTAGTCAACATTTGAAGAAGACAAAATCGGAATGGAAATCTATCAGTGTTGTTAGCGCTGGAATATTGACTTTGGTCTAGAGGAACCATTGATTTGGCTCCTGATGCTTCCAGACTCATTTTGGGCTAGTAGATTTCATTTTGGTTAAAGGTTAGTTTTTGGGAGTGGGGCCCACTTTTTGTTAAACCGCCCTCGTTTGAGATTTTTGTCACTTCTGTTGAGTCTAAAATGCCATTTTTGGTAGGGTATCACCTTTAGTTTATGCCCTCGAAGTTCAGAATATTCCATGAGGGTGCGATCGGAATGGTTTTGTGTTGTGTTGCAGCTGGTAGCTGTTGTTTCTGGTACAGGCGCAGCGGTGGTGACTTGGATGCACCTATGCAGCCGTACCTATGCCTTTGGTGCCACACCTACAGTGCATGGTGGCTTCAGTAGGGGGTGCGCCTGCACTTCCTCACCCGCCATGGCGATACTGCCCCTGTGGCATCTTGGGCGGCGCCTGCGCCTAGCGTTTGCAGTTTAAATGGTCTTCTTCTTCATTTGGTTTTAAGTTCTCAAGTCTTTTCCTCCATTTCTCTCTAGATCTTTAAGCTCAATTCCTATGTAGGAGCTTTGTAGAGTGACATATAATCCTTGTCCATGGTTGATATTCCATCTTCAATTGTAAGTTTTTCACTCTTTAATTTAGTTAAATTCTTCATTTTAATCCCTTCTTTGTTCTTAGAACCAAGGGCTGTTTTGGGCCTTTCCCTTGCCTATTTTTCAGTCATTTTTTGAGCATGAGTTCCTGGCTATGTTGGGAACCTTATGGTAGTTTTCATTTTCCATTTCGGGTTGTAGGCCCATGGGCCTACTTTTGACCCAAATTTCAACCCTGCTAAATTATTGGCATTATAGGTATCATTAGCTTCATATTGATGAGTAGGTTTTGTTTTTGATAATTTGACTGTTATTTGGAGTTTCTCGAAGCAGTTTAGGCTTGGGCAATGAATTTTCAGTAGCTATTCATTGAATGCCTGGTAGGTTATGAGTTTTCTAACTTTGAATTGGCTTATATTGAATATAATTGTCTAATTAGCATCTTTGGATTGGGTTTACTAGGTTGGCACCCCAGACCTTGCCCGTTTTCCTTCTGTTTGTACTTATTTCCTATGTTTGCATTAGTATCTGATCTAGTTTTATATTATTAACTTTGCGGCCCTATGTGACCTTTTCTTATCCCTTTGGACCATAGAAGGTGGGATATTTGGGAAGTGTCCAGGAGTCTGAGATATTGATTTGCAATAATGAGTTGGTTATTTGTGTTGTAGAGCAAATTGAGACTGTGCAGGGCTGGTAGATTGATTGTTAGTTGTTGAGCTATCCCTTGTTTTCAAGCATATTATCATTATCATGAAAGTTGTTTTACCGTATTGGTTTTACTACTACAAGGCTGTGGGCCTGGCTATCACCAGTTTTCTAAACTTTGCATGGCCTTGAGGGCCTATTTTCAGTTATAAAAAGAATTTTAACAGGTTTTATGGATTTTCTTGGGATAAAAGAGATTAAATGATGATTTTCACACTTATAGACTCGACTAGGCCGGAGTGCTAGACATGATTTTCTACTGATTTTGAGCTGATACTAGACTCAGTTTGGCAAGAGTGCTAGACATGATTTTATCCCTGATTTTGAGATGACACTAGACTCGGGTGGGCCAGAGTGCTAGACATGGTTTTATTACTGATTTTACATAGGAATAGACTCTAGGCACGCATATTGAGATACTGAGAGTTTGTATTTGGTCTCGGAGACCTCTATGGACTTTGTTGATCCAGACTAGGGGCTATGGGTTGAGAGTGTCGAAGGAGGGGTATACGACGGACTAAAGGTATACGACGGAAGCCTTTCATGGGTCTTACCTAATGGGCCTACGAGCGGCGAAGGAGGTGCATACGATACCACTGACACTTCATATAATATCATTTATTGTTTGCATGATTCCACTCTTTTTACTATTTGTTGAGTGTATGCTCTGGTAGTATGGGATGTCGTAGTGTTTTTTTACTTGTATGTATTCCTTGGGTGTATGGGCGCTCATTGGTACTCTAGGTAGATTAGTTTACTTAATCCTATTGTAATCAGCTACTAGTTTACTTATGATCATCCTTACCTTGTGGATTGTATTATTAGCATGCCTATGTTTAGTAGCCTTTTTTTCCTTCCCATTATTCGTGGTTATCGGTACACCATCCTGTTTTATAAACTTTCTATATAAATTGTTGTTGCAAGGACTCGGGTGCATGCTCTACCCTTTCACCTATGTTCTATAATATATCCTTTGTGGCTAGCATAGATTACTTGTATTCTTTTATACCTTCTCCCTTTTGCAGCTTCCGTGTACTTTTCTCTATTTGCTTCTGTGATCTTTTATGTATGCTCAGTCGGCCTATGATGCCTACTGGGTACCTGTTGCTTTGCAATTGGTGCTCATACTACACTTCTGCATCCTCCTGGTGCAGATCCTAGTATGATCTATTGTCATTGACACGGAGACTCATGCAGTGCTTTTGGGCTTTTAGGACATAGGGTGAGATCCTGGCGACCGGGGCTTAGCTTTTTCACTTCTTTTAGCAGTTGACTCTTTTGTATATTCAGAGGCACTTGTATATTTTACTTTCGCACCCTCTTTTACTCTGTATTTTTAGTAGTGGCTCTTGTACTTTTGATACTAGGTCTTGGGATGGTGTAATTTCTATATATTTATCTAGATTGCTTCCATTCACATTGCTTTTTTTTATCTTGTTTCCTCTTATTATGCTTCTTATGCATGCTTACTTAGAGTGTAGCCCATTACTAATCGTTCTGGGCTATGATTATTGGTTCACCAATAGGAGGTTGTAGCTGCCATCATGACCTGATAAATTAGGTCATGACAACTTGGTATCAAAGCCTAGGTTCACCGATGTCATCAGTATAGAAGGCAATGTCTAGTAGAGTCCGGCCATTTGGGGCAGAGATGTCCGTACCCTATCTTTGGAAGGCTACAGTGGCATTTTAGGAAACATGACTCTTGTCTTGCTTCTATATAGTGCATTTTATTCTAGATGGTTTCCTAGAATGTCATTTGTTTTGTTCACTCTACTGCAGATAGCTCATACGAGATCTTCAAAGCGGACAAGGGTCATTCTTCGGTATTAGCACACCTGACGCTAGCTAGGGGCTGGGGTGGTTGTAGATGTAGACGTAGAGGACATGCCCGAGCAGTGGTACCAATTAGAGCTCCTGAGGATGAGTATAAGCCTGAGCCAGTTCTGAACTAGTAGCTCATGGACCAAGGGACAACCCAGGTACCACAAGGGCTAGTAGCAGCATAAGTATCAGCACCATCCCCAGCTCCTTCGTCAGATATCCGGGGTTTTATTCTTCGATTTTTGGGTATGGTTGGGGGTCGGCCTTCTAATATAGCCCACACATCCGCTCAGGGGGCATCCCTGGGTGTTCAAAATTCAAGAGCACAACCTGCTATTGCGGCTCCCTGTACATAGGTTATGTCAATGCCTACAGTTGCTCAGCCTCTTGCTCCTTGCCTAGTTATGATAGAGTTAGAGAAGAAGGCTTTGGGCCAGTTTCACAGATTATCCTCATCGAGGTTCTCCGGTACTCCCAGATAGGATGCTTATACCATTATTTCTACTTGTGAGGAGATGTTTCATCATCTTGGTCTATTAGATACACACGGAGTGGGTTATACTACCTATCAGTTAGAGGGCCCAGTTAAGCTTTGGTTGAGGGACTAGGTAGCTTTAAGACCATCTCAGTCCCCTCAGTTGACTTGGTAAGAGTTCTATGAAGCCTTTATGGCAAAGTTCTTACCGCAGTGTGACCGTGAGCGCTATAGAGAGAAGTTCACCGGATTGATACAGGGGTCTATGATAGTGTCTGAGTATAAGACTCATTTTCACCAGTTGGCACTATTTGGGGCTATGATTATTCCTAATGAGCAAGATAGGGTTCATCGGTTTGTTTGGGGGTTAAGGATCGATCTTCAATAGACTGCACATATACTAGTTGTTAAAGGGCAAATGTTTCAGGATATATCAAACCATGCCCGCACTATGGAAGATTTGCATCATCAGGACCCTCGGGCCAGAGATAAGAGGACATGCCATATGGATGGTTACAGTGGTTCCCGCTCTAGCCATAGAGGGTCAGGTTAGTGAGGTCGTGGATATCAGCCACAGTAGCATCAGGGTCAGTCTAGCCAGCCAATTTAGGCATCACTCCAGACTTCAAGTGGGCCTCAGTTTGATAAGAGTTATGGTAGTCAGCATGGTTACAGTGGCCAGTCATTGAGGGGTACATCATCTGGGCCATCAGGTCATGGTGGAAAAATAGGTTCAGCTGGTTCATCTTGATAGGGTGGTCCATTAGGGCCATACTATGAGTATGGTATCATTGGTCACTTTTCCAGAAAGTGCCCTCAGCAGGGTAAATTTCATCCAGGCGTTCAGGTGTCTTATTCTTTGAGATTAGTGTAGCCACCGGTCAGAGAAAGTGGTTTTCCTGGTAGAGATAGAGCCCAGCATGGAAGGACAGGTGGTCAGGATGGTAGTTAGTCCAGTGGAGGTCAGCATTAGTTCTATGTGGTCCTTGGTAAACTTGAGGCAGAGTCCTCATATGCGGTGATCATAGGTATAATATTTGTCTACCGCTAGTCATATTTAGCATTGTTTGATCCTGGTTCTTCATGCTCATATATTTCTGCCTACTTTGTTCCTTGTTTGGGGTTGGATATTGAGCCATTATTTGTTCATGTATCTGTTGCTATCTTTGTAGGTGATTCTTTAGTAGTGGATCGGATTGTTAGATCCTGCTTGATTGTTATTGGTGATCTTGAGACTTGGGCTAACTTGATGATTCTAGATATGCTAGATTTTAATATGATTTTGGGCATGGACTGGTTATCCCCTCACCGAGTAGTTTGGGATTATTATGCCAAGACCATTACCATAGTCGTGCCCATCATATCCTCAGTTCCATGGTAGGGTTTTGTTAGTCGCGCACCATCTAGGATTATTTCTTGTCTTTAGGTTAGGAAGTTTATTTCGCACAGGTGTTTTGCTTATCTAGCCTATGTCCTGGATGTTAGCACCGACACTTCTTCTCTCGAGTTGGTCCTTGTGGTTAGGGACTTCTTAGATGTATTTTTGACCAACCTGACAGGCCTTCCACCTGAGCGTGAAATAGACTTTTCCATTGAGTTAGAGTTGAGTACCAGGCCCATTTCCATTATTCCATATCGTATGGCTTCAGTTGAATTGAGAGAGCCTAAGGTTCGTCTTTAGGACTTATTAGCTACGGGCTTCATTAGACCGAGTATGTCACCTTGGGGTGCTCCAGTTCTATTTGTAATGAAGAAAGATGGTTCCATACGGATGTGTATTGATTATCAACAGCTGAATAAGGTTACTATAAAGAACAAGTAACTGATACAGGTATAGATGACTTGTTTGATCAGCTCTAAGGTATAGAGTGTTCTCTAAGATAGACTTGAGGTCAGCTACCACTAGTTGAGGATTAGGGCGGCAGACATCCCTAAGACAGCATTCAGGACACGTTATGGCCATTATGAGTTCCTGGTGATGTCTTTTGGGTTGAATAATTTCCCAGCAGTTTTCTTTGACTTGATACACAGGGTTCTCAAGCCGTATTTGGATTCATTCGTGATAGTATTCATTAATGACATATTGTTATACACGCAGAGTAGGGAGGAGCATTAGCAGAATTTGAGGATTGTACTTTAGACTTTAAAATATCATCGGCTTTATGCCAAGTTCTCAATGTGTGAGTTTTGGCTTGAGTTAGTAGCATTCCTAGGACACATGGTATCTAATGATGGGATTAGAGTTGACCAAAGGAAGATTGCAATCATTCTTGATTGGCCGAGGCCTACTACTCCTACTAAGGTTCACAGTTTTGTTGGGTTAGCAGGATATTACAGGCGGTTGATTGAGGGATTTTCTTCCATAGAAGCACCTTTGACTAGGTTGAAAAGGAAGGATATTCCATTTAAGTAGTTTGATCAGTGAGAGGATAGCTTCCAGAGGCTTAAGGCTTTATTGACTTCAGCTCCAGTGTTGACATTGCCAATTGAGGGTCAGGGCTTCTCAATGTATTATGATGCTTCATCAGTTGGTATTGGTTGTGTGTTGATGCAGTAGGGTCATGTGATGCTTATGCATCAAGGTAGATGAATGGTCACGAGCGCAACTACCCCACTCATGACTTAGAGTTTGTGGTGGTAGTCTTCATGCTCAAGATCTAGAGGCACTACTTATATGGAGTTCATTGTGAGATTTTCACTGACCACCATAGTCTTCAGTATACCATGAGTCAATGAGATCTGAACTCTAGGCAGTGGATATGGGTTGAGTTACTCAAGGACTGTGACTTTACTATTCTGTACCATCCGAGCAAGGCAAACATGGTAGTGGATACCTTGAGCCGGAAGGCAGTAAGTATGGGCAGTTTGGTCTCTTTTTCACTTTCAGAGCGACCATTGGCCTTGGACATCCAATCCTTGGCTAACTGTTTGGTTAGGCTTGACTTGTCAAATCCCACCAGAGTTCTTGCCCGTGTTGAGATTGATTCTACTCTGGTTGATCAGATGCAGCAATGTTATTTTAAGTATCAATGGTTGTGTGATATTTGTGATCAAGTTTCTCATGGTGAGGCAAGCAGGGCTACTTTAGATTCTGATGGTGTTCTGAGATTTGATAATTGACTTTGTGTTCCAAGAGTTAGGGATTTGATTTAGTTTATTCTCCATGAGGCTCATTATTCTAGATATTCCATCCATTCGGGTGCAACTAAGATGTATAGAGATTTGATACAGCTTTACTAGCAGGGTGGTATGAAGAGGCACATAGAAGAGTTTGTACCTCTGTGCTTGAAATGCCAGCAGGTTAAGTTCGAGCACATGAGACCTAGTGGATTGAGCAGAGACTTTCCATTTCTAAGTGGAAGTGGAAAAAGATCACTATCCACTTCATAGCACAGTTGCCATGCACTTCTCGAGGGTTTAACTCTATTTGGGTTATTGTTGATAGACTGACTAAGTCTTCACACTTCTGTCCAATTCATTCTTCCTATAGTGCAGAGAGGTTGGTTCAGATTTATATTTGAGAGGTTGTCCATTTGCATGGGTTCCAGCTTTTATTATTTCAGACCATGGTACTCAGCTTACATCTCAGTTTTGAAGGACTATTCAGTGAGAGAAGGGTACAGAGGTTCATCTTATCACTGCATTTCATCCTCAGACAAATGGCCTATCCAAGAGGACTATCCAGGTCCCAAAGGACATGTTACGGGCATATGTTCTTGACTTTGGAGGTTCATGGGATCAGTATGTGCCTTTGGTGGAGTTTACTTATAATAAAAGTTATCACTCGAGTATTTGCATGGTGCCCTTTGAGGCATTATATTGTAGGCATTGCAGATTGCTAGTGGGTTGGTTTGATGGTTTAGAGTCCCAGCTGTAGAGTACAGATCAACTTTGTGATTCCCTAGATAGAGTTCAGGTGATTCAGGATAGACTTCGAGTAGGCCAGAGTCGGCAGAATGTCATTCCTTGAGGTTACCCCCTAGACGTAACACGGGATCCGAGGCACGAATGCCCTAGACTAACCCTTGGTCGTGGCATACTCAGTCATTCATAAGAAAACATAGTGGAAGCATAGATAAAATAGTAGGTAATCCACATCCATAAATGATAAGTCAATACGAAACATAGTTTTTAAAAGAGTGACTCAAATACTTGTTATGTCTGAAAAGCCTATAAATAAGATATAAGGAGTTGCTAGGACAAGACCCTAGCTAACTCAAAGTACGGAAGTAAATATCTAAAACTAACTAGAGTCATAACTAGCCCTCAAACAATGAGGACTCACCAATCACTGACTGGAAATGGCCTGAAATCTCTAGCCACGTGCTTGAGGAAGGGAACCTGAATCTACATCGTCAATAGGATGCATCGCAAAATGCGTCAGTACTATAGGATGTACCGAGTATGTGAGATATGCATAGTCATGAGAAAACATACTTAAAATATGCTTAAAATGAGCTCTTTCAAAAAAAAGGTAGCATAAGAGTTTATCAAGATTCAAGGCATAAACATGAAGTAAAGCAAAGTTTCAAAGTAAAGTATTATGTAACTTCATAACTTGAAAATAATCATGTGGGGAGTTTCTCTTAACTGACATAAACCATGTTGAGCTACATGGAGTCCAGTGTCATGCACCCACACTGAAAAAGGTTGTCCTAACAAGACAGAGTTAGAACCATGTCATATTAGGATCCTTTCATAAGCCATAGAGGGCACCTACAGTGGCACGTAGTTCTAGGACTAAGGGTACTCTCACCCTGTCCAACTCGATACTAAATACTACTCCCAAAACATTTATATACATAGCATGAGGCTCACATAAATGTGACATATCTGGATGTCAAAACTTATTCATAAACATGTTCATAACCCGGATCTTCATACTACTCACAAACATTGGTTTAGAAAATGATTCATGGGCATTGATGGTACATCGGGTGTCTTGTCTTGCATAATAATTCATAACATGAAAACGTGCATGGCACTAGTTCAATTTCATAATAATATATACTTTAATAAAACATAGGAACTAAGCATGCAATTTACTTGGAATTCATGAAAACATGCTACAAATACCCAATTTACTAAAATCACTTCACGCATGTAGAAATTTCTTCACTTAGCCTTCAATTCATGAAAAAAGAGTAACAACCCATGCAATATCATGCAATTTAATAGTGATTTCATAATCAAACCATGAGAAGACAATATATAGCAAAACACCATAAGAATTGGGTAAGAACCCTAAATTGAAAGTTCATGAAATCAAAAATACAATTTAGGGGTTTATGGCACAAGGGTGGAAGGAACCCACTGTTGATTACTCACACACCTTGATTGAAGCTAACCCACTTGAAATTGAAAAGGCTAGGAGACTTAGACTTGGAGCTTGAGACTTAGAGCTTGAGAGAGTTCTTTCCCTTTTGGGAGGTGAATGAGGTAATGAGAAGGGACTTAGGCTAATAAGGGTGAAAACCCTTCTTGAAATTCCCAAAATGACCTCACTTAGGAGTTAAGAGGGTGGGTAATAACTAAAATACCCCTGGGACTTAAATAAGAAACTACAAGAAAAGGGACTGCCTCATGGGCTATCCGACAGGCGTCGTGCCCACGATGGACCATCAGCCAAGACGTCAAGAGGGGGGGTACTTTGGTTGGCATCTACTGGACCATTTCAATAACGAGCTCCCACATCCCATCACGCCTGTAATGCTCGTGGGGTTTCTAGTCAAGGGATGGACGGACAGGGGAAAGGATCCCTGGATCAATCCGATGGCTTGCACCCATGGGTCATCATACCCATGATGCCCATAGCCTAACCTGTCAGGGAAACTGGGGTGATGGGGGAAAGAACGGCTGGGGTATCCCAATGGTGGGTTTCCACGGGCCATCGTACCTGCGATGCCAGTCGTGACCACCCATCAGGTTGAGGCAAAATTGGCACAATCTCACTGTTTGGTTCCCACGGGGAACCCCATGGTCCATCTGAGCTACGACACCCATGGCGCTGCCCCAGGAAACCTACAGTTGCAGAAAATTCACTGGATTCAGAATTCGATAGCTGGTTCATATTATGGGGTGTTACATAGAAGAGCTACGCAGACCGTAGACTTCATGCCATAGAGTTTAGTGTTGGTGATCTTGTATTTCTTCGAGTGTCACCCATGAAGGGCATGATGAGATTCATCAGGCGGGGCAAGCTTAGCCCCAGGTATATTGGGCCATTTGAGATTCTTCAGAGGGTTGGTAATGTTACTTATCTATCAGCTTTTCCCCTATGTTCTCAGCTATCCACCCAGTCTTTTATGTATCTATGTTAAGGCTTTATGTTCCGTATGAGTCACATGTGTTACAGTGGGATTCAGTGCAGTTGGATGAGAGTTTGACTTTTGTTGAGGAGCCAATAGTCATTCTAGCCAAAGATGCCAGGAGATTGAGGTCTAGAGATATCCCGTTCATTAAGGTTCAGCGGAGGCACCTTCCGGTCAAGGAGGCTACTTGGGAGATTGAGAGAGAGATGCGAGCTCAGTATCCGCAGTTGTTTCAGCCTTCAGGTACTCTCTTTCTCTTGACTTTTTGGGATGAAAGTCTATTTTAATAGTGGATGATGTAATGACCCTTCCCGTCATTGTCGCATTTTAACCTTCTTTGCACTATTAAAGCTTACCTGTAGTGGCCCCAAGTCATTTATGACTTTATGGGACCGGTGGATGGGTCGTTCATTAGGTCGTTATGACCACTTCCCTATTTTAAAGCTTTAACTTAGGAAATTATTGACTTTAGTCAATATTCTTAGCAAGCATACATGGAATTGAATTCTGACAATTCTTTTAGCTCCGGAGCATGGATTTTGGTCTAAATGGACCCTTGGTCAGGTACTGGGAGCTTTTGGTATGGTTTTATCTCACTTTCTGATATTGCAGGCCAATTGAACTTGGAAGTTTGACTTTGTTCAACATTTAGAAAAGACAGCCTCGTATCGAAATTCCTTCAGTGTTGTTAGCTCCAGAATGTCGACTTTGGTGTAAAGGGACCCTTAGTTTTGGTCCCGAGGCTTCCAAACTCATTTTGGGATATTGGATTTCATTTTGGTTAAAGGTTTGTTTTTAGGTGTGGGGCCCACTTTTCATTAAATCAACCTATTTTGAGATTTTTGTCGCTTCTGTTGAGTTTGAAATGCTATTTTTGGTAGGGTAGCACCTTTTATTTGTGTCCCCGAGGTTCAGAATATTCTCGGAGGGTGCGATTGGAATGGTTTTATGTTGTGTTGCAGCTGGTAGCTGCTGTTTCTGGTACAGGTGCGGCGGCAATGCCTTGGCCGCACCTGTGCAGGCGCACTTGCACCCTAGGTGTCGTGCCTATAGTGCCTGGTGGCTTCAGCAGGGGGTGTGCCTTCTCTCCCTCACCCTCCACGGTGATGCCGCACCAGCGGCACCTTTGGCCGCGCCTGCGCCTAGCGCTGGCAGTTTAAATGGTCTTCTTCTTCATTTTGTTTTAAGCTCTCAAGTCTTTTTCTCCATTCTCTCTAAATATTTGAGCTTAATTACTTTGTGGGAGCTTTGTAGAGTGTTGGGTTGATATAATTCTGGTCTGTGGTTGATACTCCCTCTTCAATTGTAAGTTTTCCTCTTTTTAATTTCGTTAAATTCTTCATTATAATCCCTTCTTTGTTCTTGAAACCATGGGCTGTTTTGGGTCTTTCCCTTTCTTGTTTTTTGTTTATTTTTTGAGCTTGTGTTTTTGGATATGTTGGAAACCTTGTGGTAGTTTTGGTTTTCCTTTTCAGGTTATGGGGCCCAGGGGCCCGCTTTTAACTCGGATTATGACCCATCTAAATTATTAACATTATGTGTATCGTTATCTTTGTATTGACAAGGAGGTTATGTTTTTGATAATTTGATTGTTATTAGAGGCTTCTCGAAGCAGTTCAGGCTTGGGCGACGGCTTTCCAACATCTATTCGTTGGACGCCAAGTAGGTTATGGCTTCACTACCTTAGACTTTGCTTATATAAAATATAATTGTACTATTTAGCATCTTTGGGTAGGGTTTACTAGGTTGGCACCCCAGACCTTGCGCGCTTTCCTTCTGTCCGTTCTAATTTTCTACATTTGCTTTAGCATCTGAGCTAGTTTAATAGTATTAACCTTACGGCCCTGTGTGGCCTTTTGACCATAGACGCTAGGATATTTGGGAAGTGTCTGTGAGTCCCGGACATTGATTTGCGATTATGAGCTAGTTATATATGTTGTAGAGTGGATTGAGCCTATGCAGAACGATAGGTTGATTGTGAGTTTTAGAGTTATCGGTTGTATTAGAGCATATTATCATTATCATGAAAAGAGTTTTCCTTCATTGGTTTTACTACTACAAGGTTGTGGGCCAGACTATCACTAGTTTTGTAAACCTTCCCTAGCCTCGAGGGCCCGTTTTCAGTTATAAATGATTATAAATGGATATAAAACTGGTTTAATGAATTTTCTTGAGTTAAAAAATATTAAACGATAATTTTCACACTGATACTAGACTCGGCAGGCCCAGCGTGCTAGACTAAATTTTCTACTGATTTTGGGTTGATACTAGACTCGACTGGGCCGGAGTGCTAGACAAGATTTATCACTGATTTTGAGATGACATTAGACTCGGATGGGCCGGAGTGCTAAACATGGTTTTATTACTTATTTTATACCCGGTAGACTCTAGGCACGCATATTGAGATATTGAGAGTTTGTATGTGGTTTCGGAGACCTCCATAGACTTGCCAATCTAGACTAGAGGCTAGGGGTCCAGATTGCCGGGAGAGGGGTATACGGCGAAGTAGAGTTATACAGGGGAAGCCTTCCATAGGTGCTACTTGCTAGGCCAACTGACGCCGGTGCAGGTGCATACGGTACCACTGGCACTTCATATCATATCATTCATTGTTTGTAAGGTTCCACCCTTGTTTGTTGTTTTCTGAGTGCACACTCCGGTAGTATCGGATGCCCGAGGGTTTGTTTTCACTTGTATGTATTCCTCGGGTGTATGGGGGCTCGTTGGGATTTTAGGTAGACTAGTTTACTTACTCGTATTGTATTCACCTACTAGTTTATTTATGATCATCCTTACCTTGTGATAATGCTCAAAAACACTCTCCAATAGGAGGTGATAGCGATCGTCAGAGCAAAATAAAATTTTTATTCCGGACGAGTGTCGGAGTCGATCCCACAGAGAGTGGATATGATGATTGTCCAAGAGACAGTCGATTAGTAATCACCAAGAGAGTAAACGGTCAATAAACTAAAAGTAAAAATTAGGGGGAACAAGGAAATGGGAAATTAACAATATCGCAATTTGAACTAGAAAGCAACGTAGAAAAGAGAGTTTCAATCAAGTGAGCAGATAACTAGCGGTATGCTTCTGATGGAATTCAAACGGGAGTTAGGGTACTTGCTGAATTATGCAAATTATATACAAATGATATGAGTAGCATTGGTTTTAGTCATGTTTTTCAATCTCTCGATCTTTCAAACATATATCCAATGGTATTTGCTCAAGCACCATTGTTTTAATACAAACCAACCAATTCAAGCGTTGGGAAGTCATACTATTTCTAGCTTAGACTCTTAGATGAGAGTTTCCGTCGATTAAGCTATTTTTAGCCTCAATCTATGGTGGAAACCTCATATTCCCACAATTGAATTCCTTCTAAATTATGAACCTCTCTTTCAAGCAAGATCACAATTAAGTAAATTCAACAAATTTTTGCAACCATCAATTTTAGCATTATAACATGAGGAATTCAACACACCCATGTCAATTTATCAATTATAAACACAATTAAGCAAGACTCATACCCAAATTCAAATACCCTTCATACACATACCCCTAGACAAGGAAATAACCACTCATGCTAAGGAAATAAGATATTATACCAATTGGGTAATTCAAAATTCCATTCATAGTTATGCCAATATCCAAATCCAAGCTCAGTTTGGTACAAAAATTGTGAATTCTCAAGGTAGAAGATGAAGAGAAAACAAGTACACTCTCTATCTTCCTTGGGAACCTCTCTATGCTGAAAAATATTCAATAATGTCTAAGAACTATCAGGTACACTGCCCAAATTGGGTTTTAGAAACTTCCCAAAATGTCACTTAAAAGTTGACAAAATTGCACCTCGAGCATGGTAAGCGACATAACGTGCGACACGACATGTGGTCGTACCACGTGTTGTGCGCATCTCACGGCTCCAGTTCTCAGAACAGTGACTCCAGTCGCTTTAGCAGTGATGTGCGAAGGGAGGTGCGTATCACACTAGCTATTGTGCGCATCGCACGACGGCCGCACCTCTTGCCAGATTCATCTTCTCTTTTGATCACCTTCACACTTCAACTCTTTTTGAGCTCTTTTGGGTCTAATTCCTTGTTTACTACTTTTAACCAAGAGTACCTGCATTTGCATCAATAAGGTAATAAGTACCTCTAAATCTAATCAAAATATGGCAATATGTCATGACCCACTTTCTCAGGTCATGATGGCACCTACAACCCCACAGTATGCGAACCAACCCTCGTATCCCGGAATGGTTAGTAATGCGCTACTATCTAAGAAAACACACACAATAAGCAGAAGCAAGCGGAAGAAGATAAATAAAGCAACGCCAGAGGAGACATATAAAGAAAACTACACCAACCCATGACTTGGTATCGATAGTATAGGAGTCTCTAATAGAATAGAAAGTGCTACAGATAACAAATAGAATATACAACTATCTCCGAAATAACAAAAGAGAGTATCAGTGCCAAAAGATGAGATATGGTCAAGATATGGTCTTCAAGAGCTCATCCTAGTATCGAATATCCACAAGTTGTATGAATATCCACATGATCAACGGCGAAAGCAAATGCTAGGATCTACACCAGAAAGATGCAGAAGTTTAGTATGAGCACCAATTGCAAAGCAACAGATACCCAGTAGGCATCATAGGACGATTGAGCATATATAAGATATAAAAGCAGTATATAGCGTAAAGAATGAAAGTAGTCACATAGGCAAACAAAGAATAGTACACGGAAGTTAGCACAGATAGAATACAAGGATAAAACAACCAAACTAAACTAGCCACAAGGGATATATCAAACACAGAGCACAGTTGAAGGAAAGGCGAATGCAACTGGGGTCCTTGCAATAATAATATATATAAAGAGAGAATTAAAGAAGAGAGTGGTGGTATACCGGTAACCTCAATAAAAGAGAAGGAAGAAAAGGAAAGCAACCCACATAATCATGCTCAAAACAATAGTACTAACCAACTCATGCTAATAACACATCTCTAATGACAAGAACAATCAGAATGCAATCTCACAAGTACAACCCTAGGTTGGAACAAGATACACCACAACTAACCAGAAGTCCATTAATCAATGCCACAATGAGATAAAACCCGCTAAACCATCAATGATCAAAGCCTAAATAATCAAAACCACAACAAGATAAAAACCACTAATCCACCAATAATCTGAAGCCTCTAACAAGTACTACACTAAGATAGCCTTAATATAATCTACCTACAGTCCCAATGGGCGCCCATACACCCGAGGAACACATACAAGTGAAAATAAACCCTCTGGCATCCCATACTACCGGAGCGTACACTGAGAAAACAGCAAACAAGGGTGGATCAAAATACAATATGCATGATGTGATATGATATGATGGAATTGGTGTGATAGTAACCCTATATGTACCTCCTCTGGCGTCTATAGGACCATGAGGTAGGATCCATGGAAGGACTTCCCCGTATACCTCTACTGCACAGTATACCCCTCCTCGGCACATGTAGCACGTAACCCCTGATCCAAATCAGCAAGGTCCATGGAGGTCATTGACCCCATACAAAATGCAAAATATCAAAGTATAATTGCCCGCAGTGTATCCGAGTCTAAACAGTGATCAAAATCTTGAAATAATTACCCGTCGTGTATCCGGGTATAAATCAGTGAATATAGTCTCAAAAACCTCAATAAGGGTACCCGAGCGTAACAGGGTCTAAATACAAAGTAAAAAAAACTAGCTCTCGGGTTGACCGAGTCTAGTATCATCTTGAATCTATAGTAAAACATGTCTAGCACTTCGGCTTAGCCGAGTCTAGTATAAGTGTGAAAACTTGTGACAAAATTATCATTTTAACTCTTTTACTCCAAGAAGATACATAAAATAAGTTTCAAATCCCTTTTATAATCATTTATACTGAAAATGGTCCCTTGGGTCATGCGAAGTTTAGAAAACTGATTATAGTGGGCCCCACCAAAGTAGTAGTAAAAATAATGCTGAAAATCCTTTGCATGAATGATATGATCACCAACAAACAATATTCAAAGACCAAATAACCCACCATCTATGGTCCAGAGGGGTATTAAAGGCCACACGAGGCCACAAGAGTAATATTACAAAACTACATCGAATACTACAACCAGCGTAAGAAATAATACGGACATAAAGGATGGACAAGGTCTGGGGTGCCAACCTAGAATAACCAACACAAGGATGCTAATTAATACAGTTATAGCCTATATGCGCAATGTCTAAGGTAGTGAAGACAATAACCTACCTGTGATTTATTGACAAGCTGCTAGAATGACATCGTCCAAGCTCAAACCGCTCCAAGAAGCCTCGAATCGCAAATAAACTATCAATAACATAATCTATGCATCATTACGAAGCTAACAGTATGCGTATTGCTAAAAGTTTAGCCAGGTTAAAATTTGGGTCAAAAGTGAGCCTGTGGACCCATACTAAAAACCAGAAATAAAAACACCATGATGTTCCCAACATTCTTGGGAGCGCATGCTCAAACTTTGAGCAAAATTGGACCATCGGAAGGGCTCCAAAATAGCCCACAAAAACTAGAATTAAAGAGGGAATTCAACGAAAAAATAACGGAAATTATTGAAGAAATCTAATCAAAAGAAGCCGAGGAATCGATCACGGACCAAAAATTATTTACCTCCAAGCTTTAGGAATAAACAAGGGTGAAAATAGAGGTTTTTGTGTTCAAATTTAATGGAGGAAACATTTTTGGGTTAAGGGGAAATGAATAGAAGAAGGAGGAGATGGCCAGCTATAAGCTGCCAGGGGCTGCGCACGCGGACAAGGCGCACACGGCAGGCACAAGAGCACGCGACCCAGGAGCATGCGGCCCAGGCATCGTGCAGGCACAAGCAAAGAGGGAAAGGGGTGGTTGTCACTGTTGTGCATGCGCGGCCATGCCTATGCGTGGGCGACGGCCATGTTGGTGCTGCCACAGCCACCAGAAACCAACAACAAGGCAACATGAAAATTAACTCGGATGGAGCCCCGGGAATACATTTGGGGTCCCGCAAATGCAAATGAGCTGAGACCAATAAGGGTCAATTTATTTAAAAGTGGGCCCCACGCTAAAAACCAACTTTAGTCCCACTTTTCCAAAATGGAACTCCATGGCCCAAATCGAGGTCTGAAGCCTCGGTACCTGAACTAATGGTCCCTCTAGTCCAAAATTGACATTCCAAAGCTAAAAGCACTGACAAAATTTCTATTCCCGTGTTTGATCTCTTCCATCTCTGCCTGGCTCGTTGTCACCTATGTTGAAGAAAGGTTGGAACCCTCTAGAGAATAAAGAGGGGCCAAGGATCTTCCTCTCAACAGTGTTTTTCGAGGCTCCATTCTACCCCCTGAATAAGTAAGGCCCCGTTAAGCCTGGGCGAAGATGGGGATAAAGAGTAAGGATTGAAGCCCCCTTAACTCTGCCAGGCACTAGACAGGGGTTAGCTCTGTAAATGTGTAGAGCCAAGTGTAGTGTGGTGTAGTAGTAGGCACTTCTAGGCCCCTTCCCGGCTACTGGATCACTCCAGTGCTTCGGGTACTACGGACCCTCTGCCATCTATTACAGCAGAGCCGTTTCATGGGCGGGAGGGCTAAGCGCAGTTCTTTGAATCAACCTGACACTATCTTCTGTGAAATTTGACCAAAGTCAACCTTACAAGCCCAAGTGGCCTGAAAGCACAGAAAGACAGAATTTCAACCAAAGGTCCAACTAGACCAAAACCCATACTCCGGAGCTAACGGAATTGTCAGAATTCAATTTCAAGAAAATTTACGAGGAATGTTGACCGAAGTCAATGATTTCCTAAGTTTAAGCTCTAAACAAGCAAACGACCATAAAGACCAAATGAACGGACCAGGTACCGAACTACCGATCCCAGCAAGCCATAAATGACTTGGAGACGCTACAGGAATGCTCTAACAGTACAAAGAAAGCAAAAATGCGTGAATGACCAGAAGGGTCGTTATATCATCCACTACTAAAAAGGACTTTTGTTCGTGAAGGTCAAGGAAAGAAACACCGGAGACCCAAACAATGATGGAGACTAAGCCCGCACCACTCCTCGATCTCCTGAGTAGCCTCCTCGACCGGACGACACCCAATGGAGCTAAACCCAGGAAAAGTTACCAATCTTTAACTCCTTACTAACCAATCTAAACTACAACATTTAGCTCCAAAACTCCAATGGTCTGTCAATTGAACTGAACCTTAAGAAACTCAATTGGAATGCACCGACACAACACCAAAACCAAGAGAACCAAGGCAATCAACATACAGAACTCAAAACCCTGATAACACAACCAGGCTCACCCAGAAAGCTACCAACAAAACCTATAATTTTATAAATCCATTAGTCCGCAACACCCTTCTATCTAACCTAAATCCCTTGCACCATAACCATAAAGCGTCACACAAGTCAAACACTTGTGCCACACTTGAAACATCAACTAACCCACTGGAGATCCATAATTCTTGCTATACTCAACCTTGAATGATGTCACCTTCAGACATAAACTCTCTCCAACCAAAGCTCTAGTCTATTAGCCTCTGATATCTAGAATACCAACCCGTAGCATATCTTTGAAAAGTAGTGTAACCTACCCCAACTGACCATCAACTAAGTCTGGGCTATGGGGTCCTTTTCTATCTTATGCATTCAGGGACGGTCTCTCAGATGGATTTCTTTGCTAAGATCAACCTCGATACCTGAACCCAATTGAACCAACCATCAAAGCTCTACCGTAATTTGCATACAAGGGTCAGGAATGACATGGATGAAAACCCTGCGTCATAGGAGAAATCTCCCAACTGTCGAATAAAACCACTTCACTGAGACATGCCAAGTCTGAATTGGCTGAAAGTGAAAGAACTAGGGCAACCCATCCAAGAAGACCCAAACAAAATCCAAATTCTGCAAGGAGTGTGGTAAGTTTACCACGGAGTCCGTAGCTATCAACTGAGCTCCAAACTCTAGAAATACCACGGCTACTCTAAATACTAAAACACCATTCAGATTTATGGTTACCTTACTAACCTCACCTCAGAAAGATTTCTGCCATGCTGCGAATATCAAGTCAAACCACCCTGAAGGCAAGGGAAAGGATGTCTGAAGTCCAAGGTCGCCACCTAGCTATTGAAAACTTCATAATCTTTCAACTTACCCTCTGGCTCAAAACACTCGCTCTGCTATACCGATACACAAACCACCAACTTTGAAAGCATTCAACATACCATAACTCTTAGCCCAATTTGGCAGAGCCTAACCAACACTGGAATCCTATACAACAGACGACCTCTCAGGGAATCAACCAAATCAAGCCTCCAACTCTCGCAACACCAAGGTGACCATCTATCTTAAAGTACCATCAGAATCCAAAGTAGCCCTGCTGGCCTCAACCTGTACAACCTGATCACATAATTCCTACTAAAGCTAATCCTTGAACTGACGTCGCTGAATCTGTCCAACCAAGGTATACAGGACCTCAACTCTGGCAAGAACTCTATTGGGATATGACAAGTCCAGCCTAATCAAATGGTTATCCAAAGACTGCATGTCCAAGGCCAATGGTCACTTCAAAATTAAAAGAGAGAAGTTAAGTTGCCCTTATTCGCTGCCTTTAGGCTCAAAGATGTTGCAACCAAAAAGAACCTTCTACGAACCATCCCAAACAACCTATTAGCCCATGACTCTGAAACCCAAATTCAATTACAAATCAATGCTTTTATCGAACCCCTGAGTAAACTCATATGCCACTGATGAACACTATAGAAATTGGAGCTAACTAGGCTCTGAATATATAGTTTTCCCAATCCGTAAATGCTACTAAGACCTAGGTCATCCAAAGAATATAAGAAGGAAATCACAGCTGATGCAACAAGCCCCCAAAGGTAGTACTGGAAATGCCTACCACCTTGATCTCTACCAGAAGGAATCCTGACCTTGAATTCCTCTAAGAAAAATGCCACTGCACTTTGTAGCCAATCGAAGCAAGTCTTGAACACACAAACCTAAGCATACCATCAGTCAACACCTCAGTCAGCTACCCGTAATCCATACATATAAGCAAGGAGTCATCTTTCTTTCTTTGGAAACCAAATGGAACCCTTTCCAAAGATACCATGAACTTGACAAACTCTTTTTCAGAAGATCCTAGAGTTGTCCCCTAAGCTCCCATATCTCTACTAGCGACACTCGATACAACAGAACAAGAATAGGTCGAATGCCCAACTCAAATACAACGCTACAACCCAAACTCAACCAAACTGGAACTGAGGACAATAATGAAAATGACCTATATACCTGCAACTTCTAAAACTAACCAAATAAAGAGGGTTGACTCTAACCTTCCGAAAAAAGCAAAACCAACCAACACTCACTTGCATGCCCAACACCATCCTCTTCAAGACAAGGAAACTTTTCCTCGGTACGTAACCACTAGTACCACACCAACCCAATAGAAGGATTTCTAGTAAGCACTAGGTAATGGCCTAGGCATCAACCACCCAAGACCGCTAGAAAAAAAGATACTCATACCAACTCTAAAACCACAAAGAAAACCAGAAATAATGCTAACAAGACCTTTCCACGAGTCATAACCCCAGGTAGTCACCTCCCAAACACAACACACCCCATCCACTACTAAAAAGAATCAACCTACCTAGAAAATACATGCTTAAATACTACAAACTCAAATGGTAACACAACCAAACAAGAAACACATTGGATCTATGGAAGGACTTCCTCATATACCTCAACTACACCGTATACCCCTCCTCTAACACACACAGCACGTATCCCCTGGTCTTGATAGACAAGGTCCATAGAGGTCCTCGACCTCATCCAAATTGCAAAATCTCAAAGTATAACTGCCTAGAGTGTATTCGAGTCTAAACCAGTGATCGAAATTTCAAAATAACTTCCCAGAGTGTATCCAAGTCTAAATCAGTGAATGTAGTCTCAAAAACACCAATAAGGGTGCTCGGTCATAATTGGGGTTAAATCCAAAGTAAAATAAGTCTAGCTCTTGAGTCAACCGAGTCTAGTATCATCTCGAGTCAGTAGTAAAACATGTCTAGCACTATGGCCTAGTCGAGTCTAGTATAAATATGAAAATTGGTGACAAAATTTTCATTTGAACTCTTTTACTCCAAGAAGATACATAAAATCAGTTCCAAATCCCTTTGATAATCATTTATACTAATAACAGGCCCTCAGGCTATGTAGAGTTTAGAAAACCGATTATAGTAGGCCTGCAGCTAAAGTAGTAGAAAAAATAATACAAAAAATCCTTTGTATGAATGATATGATCGCAAACAAATAATAGCCCAATGGCTCACAATCAACCTATCGGTCATGCACAAGCACAATCAGCTCTACATCATAGATATTCTGCCTCAAATCACAACTCAATATCCGGGACTCGTGGACATTGCCAAATAACCCACTATCTATAATTCTGAGGCGTATTCAATGGCCACACAGCGCCACAATGGTAATATTATAAAACTACATCTAATACTATAACTATCATAAGAAATAATATGCATAGAAAGGACGGACAAGGTCTAGGGTGCCAACCTAGAATAACCAACACAAAGATGCTAATTAATACAGTTATAGCCTATATACACAAAGTCTATGGTAGGGATGACCGTAACCTACCTTTCATCTGATGATAAACTGTTGGGACGACATCGTTCAAGCTCGAACTGCTTCGAGAAGCCCTAAATTATGAATAAACTATCAACAACTGCATCAATACAAAGCTAACAGTACCCATATTGCTAAAAGTTTAGCCAAGTCAAAATTCGGATCAAAATGGGCCCGTGGTCCTCACACCCAAAATTGGAAATAAAATACACTATAATATTTCTAACATTCCTGGGAGAACTTGCTCAAAATTTAAGCAGAATTGGACCATCAAAAGGGCTCCAAAACAGCCCGCAAAAACTAGAATTAAAGAAGGAATTCAAAGGAAAGATAATAGAAATTAACATAAAAATCTTACCAAAAGAAGCCGAGGAATCGATCACCGTCCAAGAATTATTTACCTCCAAACTTTAGGAATGAACAAGGGTGAAAATGGAGGTTTTGGGGTTCAACTTTAATGGAGGAAACATTTTTGGGTGAAGGGGAAATGAATAGAAGAAGGAGGAGATGGCCAGCTATAAGCTGCCAGCACTACCTGGGCGCACACGGCCAGGCACTGCACACGTGGCCCAGGCGCACATGACCAACATATGGGTATGCGACCCAGGTGCACGTGACCAAGGCGCTGCGCAGGCAGAGGCAAGGAGGGAAGGGGGCCGGTTGGCACTGCTGTGCCCGTACAGAAATGTCAATGCATGGGCAACGGCCATGCTTGTGCTGCCATAGACACCAGCACCCAGAAATAATGCAACATGAAAATTAACTCGGATGGACCCTCGGGAATGCATCCGGGGTCCTGCGAATGCAAATGAGTTGAGCTATTCAAGTAGAAACGGCATTCTGGACTCAACAAAATCGATAAAAATTTCAATAAAGGTCAATTTAATGAAAAATGGGCCCCACACAAAAAAACCAACTTTAGGCCAACTTTTCCAAAATGGAACTCCATGGCTCAAAGCGAGTGCGAAAGCCTCGAGACCCAAACCAATGGTCACTCTAGCCAAAAATTGACATTCTAGAGCTAACAGAGCTAGAAATTTTGATCTGAGGCCGTCTTCTCTCCATGGTGACCAAATACAACCTTACAAGCCCAACTGGCCTGAAAGCACAAAAAAAGAGAATTTCAAACTGAAAGCCCTCAGATCTCGACCAAAGGTCCAACTAGACCAAAACCCATGCTTCGGAGCTAAAAGAACTATTGGCATTTGATTCCAAGTATGTTTACCAAGAATGTTGACAGAAGTCAACGATTTCCTAAGTTTAAACTCTAAAACAGGAAAACAGCCATAAATAACAAATGAATAGCCTGGGCACCAAACTATCGATCCCAGAAAACCATAAATGACTTGGGGATGGTGCCGGAAAGCTCTAATAGCACAAAGAAAGTGAAAATACATGAATATCTAGAAGGGTCATCACACAAAAATTCATGATTAAAGGCTCAATAATTTGGTAGATTACCAACTTATCAAACCCCCAAACTTGAACTATTGCTTGTCCTCAAGCAAGATACTCACAAAGTAAGGAATGAATTATGCTCTAAAACTCAATAGGGTGCATACAAGATTACTTTTATTTTAAAAGCTAAGAAAAATAACAAACAAAAAGACTCAACAAGAAGACTCAACTACAATGTTCATCTCAATTTGGACCACCACATTCTCAAGGAAATTTCTCATTTCAAAACTTTTAGAAAAGGACTTTGTTTCTTATTCAAATCAAGGTAATTTGTCATTCAAAACAATGTATCCATGCCTCTCAAGTCATTGGCATGGACCTTCAAGGTTTGCCTCAAGATTTTCCATACAACTTATCTCATTCATTCCTCTAAGTTGAAATAGAGACTTCATCACTCCTTTCAAGTGTATGATTCCACTCACCACAAGACAGAATTCTACTCACAATCATGCATTTCATAAGACAAACAGATTATAAGAGAATCAAAAAGACTCTCGCTTTCTCAAAGAAATTTGAGTGTACATGCATTGAACCATAGGCTTTCCCTTTATTCAATTCGCCACTAATGTAGAGTGACCGAGCTCGAAATCACCAAGGACTTGCGGGTTATAATATTGTCTAGGGTTAAGGTGTGGATTGCATTTGGCTCAAGTGACTAAGCCTCCCTAACGCTCTTTGTGATCATTCAAATACCGCTCACATTTTCAAACACTAACTTCTCCTTATTTCTCCCTCACACAATCTCAAGGTTCCCTTTAAACTTGGTCCTTAAACTTCCTTTATCACTTTTACTTGGTAGCACCTATTCCTTCTTTTCATTCCATTTTGTTCATTTCATTGGATCATTTGAAGAAATTTTCAATTCAAGCATATGGTTCTACCTTGCATTGAAACATCATTTTCTTCTCCACATTGGTGAATGCACCCCCCAAACTTAGGCTTTTTCCTATGTTATCATTTCAATTTCCCCCCTCCCAAACTTAAGCTTTTAGTCTATGTTTCACTTTTGAGCCATTAGGGAGGATGGGTGTAAGAATTAAGGTTCCAAAAAGGGTCAAGGTGTAAGGTGCCAAAGAAAATTTACAAGCTCAAAAGGGTTCACTAGGATCAATCTAAAGGAAAGTCAATTTGGGTGAAGTGGCTATTCAAAAAGGGCCAAAGGTCATTTTTAAAGCTCGGTGACATCTAGGATTTTGCCTTGAATGACATTCGAGGAAAGTTCTAGTCAACACATGCACACAAGAACTAAGTACAACCTTACCACATAAGGCATCACAAAAGAAGAATTATCACAATTAGTCTCAAAAACAATTGGGACAAATGACTTTTGACAAGCTTTTTCGAGTTCTTTTAGACACTCATTTTGTGAATCGATCAAGCCAAACGGGGAGTGTTCAAGTCATGACAAGAAAATGCTTTACTCAAAATCATTTTCCCTCTTTCCTTTAATTTTTCATAAACATCTTGCCAAGATTTTTTTTTTGGTGGGCCCATTTCGAGAAAAGCAAAGCATAGACTCATCTTTAAACTAAAACTTGGAATTTTCCTCAAATAAAGTCACCTCTCAATCTATCATAGGGAAACACCAACTTTGTTCGACACAAAAATAAACAAAAGGAATAAAAACACAAATAAAAGAAACAATTTGCTCCTTGGGAAAGAACCGTCGTATGAAAAAAACCCTTGGAGTTTATTCACTAATCTACTATTAACAAGGTAACCAAACTTTTAAGAGCTCTCATGAATCATTTGAAATTGAGACTTGGCGTAGGCACTAAGCGCGTTTGCAAGGCACAGGTAGTAAAACAATGAATTGTGTAGGACCAACCCAGCATTCACAACACAACATCCATAAGTTAAATCAAGCACGGCAAGGGCATTTTTAAGAATATAACAGCCACAAATGAATAATAAGATAATAAGACATGCCTCACAGTGGCTTAAACACTACTTACTCCCCTCTCAAACATAAATAAAGCATATCCCCTGATGCGTAAAATTACAAAAATATGATTGTCAAGGACTCCCTAGTGGATCTAACACTGATGACAATGTCTTCGTGCATAAATACGGAAGTGAGTCATTTGGGGCCAAGGTGGTGATGGTGGAGGAATGTAGGCTTGTTTTGAATCTATCTGGAATCCTTCCACCAGGGGAATCGATGGGTCCTCCAAAACCTGAAGGAGGCCATGTGGCTCTACAACCTCCCACTTATCCTAATAAGTCATCAACTCATGGTATGAAAGAGGAGGAGCAGCCCAGTTGGGCCTAGGTAGACACCTCTAATCCGGCACATGAGATTCATGGGGATTTGGGTAGTGCTGGGTAGGTGAAGCTGTGGTATTGGAGGCTGGTAAGATTGTCTCAGTCACCTCTTAGATCTTGAATGTGCCTTCTTCATTATTCGGTCCCAACCTATACACTAGTCATCGAGAGGACTATCATTCCTCGGAGGACATATTGAATTTGGGAAAGGTAAATTAAGATCTGAATTCAAGGTGTTTATCTTAGATGGTGGTACCACTTTCCTGAGTTCATGAACATCTACATCACGGTATCAATTCGAGCATAAATTTTTCTTACACTAGCTGCTATCGGGTTTAATGCTGATTTGATAGCGAATTGAATCATGCTTGGAATGTCATTACCTATCTTGTGCAACTGCTCCTCATTTTAGCAAACAAGTTAAGAAAATTTAAGTAACCCACCCGAAGCATTATCAACCGGAGGTACCATATGGGTGGTATCTTGTACTTCATGAGGAGTAGATGAAATATCCATATGATCATGAGCTACATTCTCAGCCTATGCAGTACCTTCCATGGCATTCGGGTGGTGAGCAATGTATCTTTTCTTGACATATGGAGAATCCTTGTCTCGCCTTGTATCCAAGTAAATCATACCAGTAACTAGGCTGGTTTTGTTTAACGGCCGAAACAGTGGGTAGTTTTCCTATAGGCACAAAAGGCAGATGAGAACTCAGAAGGCCATGGAAGTGGAGTCGTGTCTAGCTCTCCTCTTGAGTTGATGAGAACACAAAAGTCCATGGAAGTGGAGTCATGTCTAGCTCTCCTCTTAAGTTGATCTGCAATAATTTCCCCTTGGTTTATCAAGAGTCTAGACATGATATATGCAATGAGAATGGCCACCTCTATAGTCACTTTGGTAGTGTGACTAGTCGGGATGAGTCATATGCACACAAAATCTAACCACATTCGAGCTTCAAATTTGAGATCTCATTGATAGATGGGTTCTTTTGAGATAGCCCAAAAAGGAGTTCCTTCCGCAATAATGCTAGCAACCCACTCGTATTGATCGGCCTTTGTAGTGACACATTCTAAATATCGTGACACTGGAATTGGTTCATCAGCCCATATGACAAAATGGATGGTTGTTAGGGTGATGCCTACCTCCTTGCCCCTCACCAACACTGAATCTAGGGATGGTATCTTATTTGTTAGGCACTTATACTTTAGGATGTCTTTCCTAGCCCAGTATGAAGGATAGAACTCCCATACTAAATCAGGGAAATATGGCTCGGGAGCTTTGGCAAAGTGATCCCAGATTCTTATGCGAAACTGCTTGGGTATGTTTGGGAAGTCGACTTTGAAGGCCTCCACATCGAACCCTGTCTCCTCCAAGAAAGGTCGATTGTCATGAAAATGGATATAATAGGCTTCCATCCCTTCAAGGACAAATCGAATTTCTGACTCAGATGAGCCCACACTTTGCACAGAAGGCCACCAGATTTTCAGAGGTTGAAGCTTGATTAGTGGCATGTCTTTTTGAGCGGCTCCTACAAGAAGTCATGTTCCTGCAACTAGATGTTATCACAAGAAACCATGCAAGAACTGAGTTGTATACAAGAAAAAGAACTACTGAACCTAAGGAAATGGAATGAAAGGAAGATGAAAAACACAACAGGTGACTGATGACCTGTGCAACTCACGTGTGGACCGCACCATGAGAAGTGCGTGTCGCACTTGGTTTCGCATAGGTTACCAAAACACTGTGTTAAATCTTCTTCAGGGTGCGATGGCTAGTGCGAATCTCACCAACCATTATATGTGCCGCACAATGTTTCACCCCTCAAAACAGTGAACTGGCATCATTTAGAGCCAAGATGCAGTGTCTTGTGCATTTTTCACATAGAGATTTGCATGTCACATACGAAACGCACATGGAAATAGATGTAATTTTGAAATTCCTTATTTTCATGTGTGTTACGTATGTGACTCGCAAAGCAACATCTGTGGACTGCCCTTGGCACCACAGCAACAAACCAACATTATCAATAAGCCCCAATCATAATATGACAAACATCCAAGTTATCCGGGTACTCAGACTTCTCCAAAAACTCAAAAACAACTACAATAAAAAAAATTAGCTTAACGATTTCCCTTAAGAAGGACGTTACCCCGTCTATCATTGGAACAGCAAGCCTTTAATTAAAAATAGGGAGGCACATTCAATCAATCAACAATTTCATACCCCTCAACCACAACATCAACCCAACAAGAATATTCAATCAAACAACACATGTTCTCGGTGGTAACAACAATTTCAGCCCCAAACATCATCAATTAACAAAAACCTTGGGAAGATGACAATTTACCCTAAAGAATGACGTCACACAATCTATCATAGGGCCAAATCATGCACCAACTAAAGTGGGTTACTCAGACTTCACCCAAACACGAAATTTAAGCCTAAAAACTAACACAATCTACATGCATTATCATCACATCAAGTTCTAGCAGGTTAATATTGAGCAACATCAACAATATGCACCAAAATTGGGGACCCAAAATTTTTGGATCTCACCCATAAATCAATAAGGAAGCTTTAATGAGCATGCTTCACAATATAAGTTCTCAATCTCTATATAAAACAATATTTAACATCGAGAAACTTACCACAAGTGAAGATTAGAGGGTAGGAAGTGAAAATTGAACCTTTTGGAGTGCCAACAATGGAGACCTACTTCTTGACTAGAGAAACAATGACAGCGACTGCGCAGTGTGGTGGCGGCGAAGAGATTGGGTGAGAGAGGAGAAGATTTTGGGAGAAGTTTGAGGGATTTTGGAGGAACTAAGAGAGAGTTGTGGAGATTTTTGTGTAAATTATGGGAGAGAATGATGGGGGTGATAGTGTAATAGAAGAAAAAAAAAGAATAAAGGTCACCGGGTCGATCGCTGGGTCGTCACCGGGTCGGGTCGGTCAATGTGCAGGTCAACAAAAAATTTAAAAACTT
Source organism: Jaltomata sinuosa (assembly GCA_003996215.1). Taxonomy (NCBI): domain Eukaryota; kingdom Viridiplantae; phylum Streptophyta; class Magnoliopsida; order Solanales; family Solanaceae; genus Jaltomata; species Jaltomata sinuosa. The sequence goes on along the minus strand of QJPP01001028.1, from coordinate 166,836 downwards.
AAATTAGTGCACAGGGATGTGCGATTTGCACAAACAAAAGTGTGGCTCGGACATCACTTTGCACCAGCCTGTTTCATACCTAAAATCTATCCCGCCTTTTGACTCGGGGTGTGATAGAAGTTTGATACACATAATGAGAGGTGCGATTTGCACAGCCCATCGTAAGTCACCTCTAACTTTTATGTTACTTCCCAAGCGTCTGGTTTGAGATGCGGTGGACCATACGAAGTGCACAATTGCTTGTGCAAACCGCACGGCCTGCCACATGTGCCATCTTTGCCTTTTTTTCCACTTAATCATTTTTCCTCTCCATGCATTCCTAAAACACACCAAAAGAAGGTAATAAAAATGAGAAGTAAAGACACTTGGGTTGCCTTCCAAGAAAAACTTGATTTTATATCGTGGCTTGATGATAGTACCTTAATCTTCAACCATTATCCGAAAGCATGCCAATCCGATTGGCATAGCCCCATCCCAAGAGAGAGAAATGCTACATCAACATCTTTATCACATTGTCTTGTTGCCAAGGTGGCAAATCATAGGCTCGGGTACCTCTTTCATTTCAAGCTCATCATGGGCATCCACTAACTTGCCCTCAATATTAATCAAAGACACTACTCGAAACTCATCTGATGGCCTTGTGGGTTGGCATATATTAAAAGTAACTTCCTCACTACCAACCTGAAACTTAAACTCCCCGAGCTCCACATCAACCAAAGTTCTCCTTGTTTCCAATAAAGTTCTCCCTAATATGATGGGCACTTCAAGATCTACATCATAATCGAAGACTACAAAATAGGCAGGTAGGATGAACTTGTCGACCTTGACTAATAGATCAAATAGAATCCATATCGGACGTTTGATAGATTGATCAGCCATGAGAAATTGCATAGGTGTAGGCTTAGGAGTACCCAACCCTAAATTATTGAAAATAACTAGAGGCATAAAGTTGATACTCTCCTCTAAATCATACAAAGACTTCTGGAACACAAACACACCGATAGTGCATGGAATGGTAAAGGCACCTGGATCTTTTTGTTTTTGAGCAATGTTTCTTGTCATCATGGAACTACAACGGTGTGATATTTCCACAGTGCCTACATTAACTACACATTTCTTCTTGAGAAGCTTCTTCATGAATCGCGTACTCAAGCATTTGCATTAATGCATCGACCAAAGGGATGTTTATGGATAGTTTACTAAACATGTCTACAAATTTCTTGAATTGGTTTTCCTCTTTCTTCTTAGTCAAACGTTGAGGATATGGACGGGGCCCTTTAGGTATAGGTTGTGTAACATTTGATACATTAGGATCATCTTCGTTGATATCAATAGCAACTTGATAAGGAGAATCAGCCTCATTCTTCTCTTTATTCATGTTATATCATTAAAGCTCACGTTGGGTGCACTAGGTTTCACCCCAACCACCTGATTTTCATCCACTTCATTTTCAAGCACAATATCCTCTTCTATTTTATTATTTCGCTCCTCAACAACCTCATTATATGGTTTCTTCACCCCACTACACATTCATCCACTCCTAGTGACACTTTTCATAATATGGCCATCGTTCTTCGGGTTCCATGTAGTGCCACTTGAAAGTGTCCCCTTCATTCGTGGATTCATTTGTGAGGATAGGTGATTCATTTATGCCTTATGATGTCTGATAAAAGCCAAATGTGAGCTCACCATTTAGTGAAGAGTCAACACCTTGCTATTTAGCTCATTTACCCTACTATCGATTGACTCAACCTTTTTCAAGAATAGAGATAACATATCTTTAATTTTCAAATGTCTGGGGTTGCTCACGGTGGGATGATATGCATGGGAATCGTCCATAGGTGGAGGAACATAAGGATTTAAACTCCGGTGATTATACTGATCACTTTTTTTTTCACGATCTCTCTAATGGCCCTCATGATCTTTATCTTTGTTTCAACCTTGATTCTCGTCCTTTGGGGGCTAATACTTGGGTCGATAACCTGCCGATAGATAGAAAATATTCCCATCCACAATAGTAAATACATCCTCATTAGTACCTTTAAGCTCAAGAGTACTCACAACATTCACACTCTTAGTATTTTCAGCTCTCATCATGTGTTTTGTCCAAGAGATCGATTTATGTCATCATCTTGGCCATTGTCTCATCTTTGTCCTCTTCTTTGCACCTTATTTCATTCGTCATAATGGACAAAGTCACCCTCGTGGTAACATCTACCTCTCTAGTGTGCCAAGCGTGATTCGTCTTGGTCATTCATTCTAAAAAAGCTGAGGCAACACCATATGTTTGATCCGTTAATGTTCCGCCCACAAGATTGTTTGCAATAGATTTGTTCATTGAGTTAAAGGCTCGGTAAAAACATTGGAGAAGGACGTTGTCAGGCAATCAATGATTGGGACATAATAGAAGCTTCTTTTTTAACCTTAGCCATACTTCATGCAATGGCTCATCAAGGATTTGGGAAAAGTTTGTGATGTAATCCCTCAATTGCATTATTCTAGATGGAGGGAAGAATCGCATCATAAATGCCTCCACCAATTCATTCCATAAGGTAATTGAGCCCTATGGGAGATCTTCTAACCAAGTCATCACTTACCCTGTGAGAGAGAGGAAATAAATGGAGCCAGATGGATTCCTGGGAGATATTAGTGATGTTAAGAGGCTGGCATATCTCGATGAAGTTCCAGATATATTTATTTGCATCCTCATGTGCAGCTTCTCCGAATAACCCTTTTATTTGGATGAGATGGAGCATGGTGCTTCTAACATGAAATACGACATTGCTGACCATGGCGGGCAAGTGGATTGCACCTACCCCACCTTGGACTATGGGCTCGTGATCCGCATCCATGTATCCATCTATGATTTCTTTGTCACCCACATCAGCCATGGACACCCTGTTCAAAGAGTCAAAAACAACAAAAAGTAAAACAAACAAACACTCTTCAAAGTGAATTAACATGACAATCAACTGGCAATTCAAATACCACTCCGCGGTAATGGCGCAATTTTTGATATCGCTTAAAAATACTCTCTAATAGAAGGTGGTAGCGATCATCAGAGCAAAACAAAATTTATATTCTTGATGAGTGTCAAATTTGATCCCACAGAGAGTGGATATGATGATTTTCAAAGAGATAGTCGATTAGTATTCACCAAGAGAGTAAATGCTCAATAAACTAAAAGTTAAAATTGAGGGGAGAAGAAATTGGGAAATTAGAAATATCACAGTTTAGAAAGCAATGTAAACAAGAGAGTTGTAATCAAATGAGAGGATGACTTGCGGTATGCTTTTGATGGGATTCGAACGGGGGTTAGGGTACTTACTTAATTATGCAAATTTTCAACTAACGCTATGTGTAGCATTGGTTTTAGTCATGTTTTTCAGTCTCTCAAACTTTCAAAAATATATCCAATGGTGTTTGCTCAAGCACCATAGTTTTAACCCAAACCAACCAATTCAAGCTTGGGGAAGCCATACTATTTTTAGCTTAGACTCTTAGATGAGAGTTTCTATCAATTAAGCTATTTCTAGCCTCAATCTACGGTGGAAACCTCAAATTCCCACTATTGAATTCCTTCTGAATTATGAACCCCTCTTTCAAGCAAGAACACAATTAATTAAATTCAACTAATCTTTGCAACCATCAATTTTAGCATTAAAACTTGAGGAATTCAATAAACCCATGTTAATTAATCAATGATAAACAGAATTAAGCAAGACTCATTCCCAAATTCAAATACCCATCATACATATACCCTAGACAAGGAAATTAGATGCTCATTCTAAGGAAATAAGAGATTGTACCAATTGAGTAATCCAAATTTCAATTCATAGTTATGCCAATATCCAAATCCAAGCTCAGTTTGGTACAAAAATGGTGAATTCTCAAGGTAGAAGATGAAAAGAATACAAGTATAATCTCTATCTTCCTTTGGAACCTCTCTATGCTGAAAACTATTCAATAATGTCTAAAAACTATCAGGTACATTGCCCAAATTGGGTTTTAGAAGCTTCCCAAAATGTCACTTGAAAGTTGACAAAATTGCCCCCCGGGCATGGTGCGATGCGATGTGCGACACAACATACAGTCACACCATATGTTGTACATATAGCATGACTCTAGTTCTCAGACCAGTGACTCCAGTTGCTTCAACAGTGATGTGCAAAGGGAGGTGTGGATTACACCAGCTGTTATGCGCATCGCACGATGGCTACACCTCTTTGCAGATTGTTCTTCTCTTTTGATCACCTTCACACTTCAACTCTTTTTGAGCTCTTTTAGGTTTAATTCCTTATTTTCTACTTTTGACCAAGAGTACCTGTATTTTTCCCAATAAAGGTAATAAGTACCTCTAAATCTAATCAAAACATTGTAATAATTCATAATTAAAGGCTTAATAAGTTGGTAGATTACCAACTTATCACCTTATGTGTTATATTATTAGCATGCCTATGTTTAGTTGCCTATCTTTCCTTCCTGTTATTTGAGGTTTTTGGTACGCCATCATGTTCATTAAACTTTCTGTATATATTGTTTTTGCAAGAACCCAGGTGCGTTCTCTACCCTTTCACCTGTGTTTTGTGATATATCATTTGTGGCTAGCATAGCTTACTTGTATTCTTTTATACCTCTTCATGTTTCTAGCTTCCGTGTACTTTCCTATGTTTACTTTGGTGACCTTTTCTTCTTATCTACTATATAGTGCATTTATATTTTATATATGCTCAGTCGGCCTATGATGCCTATTGAGTACCCATTTCATTGCAATTGGTGCTCATACAACACTTCTGCATCTTTTTGATATTGATCCTAGTGTGATCTATTGTCGTTGACATGGAGACTCGTGCATTGCTTTTGGGTGGGCATCCAAGACATAGGGTGAGATCATGGCGACTGGGGCTTAGCTATTTCTCTTCTTTTGGCAGTTGAATCTTTTGTATATTAAGAGGCACTTGTATATTTTACTTTCGTACCCTCTTGTATTTTGTATTTTTAGTAGTGGCTCTTGTACTTTTGATACTAGGTCATGAGATAGTGTAGTTTCTTTATATTTATCTAGATTGCTTCCTTCCGAATTGCTTTCCTAATCTTGCTTCCACTTATTATGCTTCTTGTGCATTCTTACTTAGAGTGTATCCCATTACTAACCATTTCGAGCTATGGGGATTTGTTTGCCTACAGGAGGGTTATAGGTGACATCATGACCTGAGAAATTGGGTTGTGACAGCTCTGTTCTCTTGTATTAGACTCATCAGTATTTGAGCTCGAGCTAGTCCCTGTACCGATAGATGGTGAACTCTCCCCATTGGATCCATTGTTATCCCTATTATCCACTGACCCCTTTCCCTCTTCAAACAAGGGATTAGTAGTCACTGCATATGTCACAACCAGGAGAGAAAGTTGTAGTGCTATCTTATCAGTAGCCTGGGTCCTTACTCCTCGCCGCGTGGTCCAAGGCTTAACATCTGGATCTGACTAGATTTCCTATACTTCTGACCCACTCCTTTCATTTTCTGAGGGCTCTTCTTAGAGTCTAGACTTTAATAGATGAGCCCCTTGTCTTCTTCCCATTAAGGTGCATTATCTACCCATTTTAGAGTATTTTTAGGAGGCATAGTACATGCGGGGAAGAGTATTAGTACACCAATATTTATAAATAAGCATGAAAAGTTCTGAAAATTTTAAGTATAGGAGGATCCACAGCCAGTAAACTGATCCACGGCCCATGGAGACCCCTTGTAGATCTCAAGGACAAGTTATATGTCTGCAAGTCTGAGTTCTACGGAGTCCATCCATGGTTTGTTGTTTGATCCATGGCTCTTAGATGACCCTCATGGTTCTCAGTCAAATTCCATGCCTTAAGTCTGATTTCCATGGGTGCTATCCATGATCCGTGGAATTAACCACGGCCCATGGACTACTCCTGTGGTCACTGTTCCAGTAGGAAACACAATATTTTGACATTTCTTCAAATGTATTTCACTCAAATTTACCATATTACTCAAACAATTAAATCACGTGTGCAATATTTACTCAAAAACTATCATCCCATGGGGTTTTGAATATCAATTTCATACAAAGGAAGCACTAGGTAAAGTGTTCCAACCAAAAATTCAAACAAGGGTAGAATGTTACTTCATACCTTAGAATAATGGAAGAAATTTGAGTACACACTTGGAAAATTGATAAGTCAATAATCTACCAACTTATTGATCTTTTAATCATGAATTATTGCTATGTTTTGATACGATTTATAGATTCTTATGGTCTTTATTGATGTGAATGCAGGTACTCTTAGTGAAAAGTAGAAAACAAGGAATTGGACCCAAAAGAGCTCAAAAGGAGTTAAAGTGTGAAGTGATAAAGAGAGATAAAGATTCTGCCGAGAGGTATGGCCGCCGTGTGACACGCACAATGCTTGGTGCGGTCTGTACCTTCCTCTGCATGAAGGTCAGAAGAAGAAGAAGAAGAATCTGCTAAGGGGTGCGACTGCCATGCGACACACACAATGCTTGGTCCGGTCCGCACCCCACTTTGCACAACACTCAAAGCTCAAGCCTAGTCATTGGTCTGTTGAGAAGGAGCTTCCTGACATGCACGATGAGACATGAAAAATGCACGTCGCGGCGCACAGCTCTTAAGGGGCATTTTTGTCCACTCTTATGTGATGATTTGGGAACCTTCTAAAACCCAATTTAGGCATAGTTTTGAAGAGTTTTCAGTTTTTGCAATATTGTTAAAAAAGTTTTATCTTCTAAGGCAAGATAGATGGTTTCACTTAATTCTCTTCATATTCAACCTTGGATATGTAAATTGAGCTTGGATATTGGAAACTTCTAGCATTAATGAAAGGGAATTTGAATTACCCACTTGGTATTGATTCTTATTCTTTTAGCATGAGTGGCTAAGTCTCCTTGTCTAGGGGTATGTGTATAATGGGTTCTTGGTTAATGGGTATAGGTCTTGCTTATTTATGTTTATCATTTCTAAATTGATATGGGTCTAGTGAATTCTTCATGTTTTAACTCTAAAATTAATGGTTGCAAACATTGATTGCAATTATTTGATTGTGTTCTTTCTTGAGAAAGAGGTTCATAATTTTGGATGAAAATTCACTAGTGGGTACTTGAGATTCCAATTAGATTGAGGCTTGAAATAGCTCAATTCGTTGGAAACACCCATTTAAGAGTCTAAGCTAGAGATAGTGTGACCTCCCCAAGCCTATATTGGTTGATTGATGATAAAACCATGGTGCTTGAACAAAGACCGTTGCATAAATGTTTGTGAGATTGAAAGATTAACATTCATGCCTAAAACCAATGCTACTCATGTTGTTTAGTGAGAATTTATGTAATTGAGCAAGTACCTTGACCCGTGATTGAGCCTCATTAGAAGCATACCCCTATTCATCCTCTCTCTTCATACAAACCCACATTTACTTTATTGCTCTGCTTGAATTATGAATTGTGACAGATTTCCTAATTCCCCAGTTTCCCCTCTTTTTACTCTTCTTGTTGTTTAAACAATGACTCTATTGGTGATTGATATATGACAATCCTTTAGGCTACTCTACCATTTCTCAATGGGATCGACCTCAACTCCCGTCAAGAATTATAAATTTTGTTTTGCTCTGGCGATCACTATCACCTCTGTATAGAGAGTGTTACTTGAGCGTTATGAAAAATCAAGCAAAAACTTTGACCCATGACAAGCTTTGTGCAATTTTTGTGTTTTTGGCACCTTTTGTGAATAAGACAATGGGTTTGGCTATTTTGGGGAAATTGGGTAGTGATTAGGAGTTTAAAATGTGTAATTAGAGGAGTTTTAGAGTGATTAGGAGTAATTGATTGAATGTGAGAGGTTGAGGGAACCATATATGTTTAAAACTGTTAAATGATCAAATTATTAAGGGTTAAAAAGGGAAAGGCATCGTTGGTTGGGTCGGCGCATAATCGGGTCAAAAATAAATTTAAAAAGAACTTACTTGAGTTATACGAACACTGTTCACGAGTCATGAAATGAACAACGAACCGTGGAACAGGCTCATGGAACGAGTCCTGCCATGGTGAATTTTTGCCTTATTTCTACAACTAGGGACCATGGCTCATGGTTTGAACCATGCTCTGTGTAACTGGCTTGTAGACATTATTCTTGTAACACCCCAAAAATCCAAAGCTAAATACCTAAACCTTTTACATGAGTGTAACAATAATTTTTCTAGTGTGGTGAGTGCTTTGGATTCAAATCATATTCATAAGAAACTCCTATCAAGTTAAGGTCGCAAGCACCTCACCAAAGTAAGTTTTCATGTAAGACTAAATTAAGGTAAAATTCAATCAATCATTACTCCTAAAATATAAAGAGTTAGGTATCCTAGTACCCACCAAATTAAAGGTTTTTGAGTCTTGTTTCCAACGTCACTGACCGCGCATTAATCTGAGTCCAGAGTAAAACGTTATGGGCAGTTTATTACAGTACTATCAGTGATGACGGATCGGATGACGAACCGTGGTTCTGAACCACGGTCCGTACTGTGACTCGTGATTGCTGAACTAAACATTAAAATTTTCATCTTCAAAACAACTGGTTGGTTTACGACCCATAGACCAAAACCACGGTCGGTATAGTTACCCGTGGTTCATCAAAATTTAGCTTTTCTACACAGTTTCCACGAATGAGTTTACGAGACATCATTTTGAATGACGGTCCATCCTGTAACCGTGGAATCACCTTCAGAGAGGTACCAAGTCCTCTAAATTCCATGAGTGGGTTGACGACTCGTCAACCTATTCCACGACCCATTCTTCCACTCGTAATCCCTGAGGATCAGAGGATTCTCATATCCTAAAGTCGGAACCACGAGTCAACAGGATGGCCCGTCGTCCTGAACCACAGACCGTAGAGTAACTCGTGGTACTGAGTTCCAGTAGACCCCTAGAAGTGGCATTTGAAACCACAGATCAGTTGATGGCTCATCCTTTAGTATGACGTACCGTGGACTAACTCGTGGTCTCTGAAGCTGACTTTTTCCAGCTTTTACAAGGTTAAGTCTATGGGTATTTTTGTAATTTCTCACTCTTTTAAATGTTATACTAAGTTGTTTTAAGCCTATTTAGGAGGGTTTTTATTCCCACTTGACCTAAGTTCTCTCCCATTCTTTCAATCAACTTCCAAAAGAAGAAAAGGAGTTCCATCTTCTCAAGCTTCAAGTTAGGTTTCAAGCTCCAAGTCTCAAACTCCAAGTTCAAGTCTCCTAAGTCTTTTCAATTCAAGTGGGTTAGCTTCAATCAAGGTATGTGGGTAATCAACAATGGGTTTCTTTCACCCTTGTGCCCAAAACCTCTAATTCAATTTTGATTTCATGATCTTAAAATTAGGGTTCTTATCCAGTTCTTATGGGTTTTGCTAAATATGATCTTCTCATAATTTGATTATGAAATTACTATTAAATTGCATGATTTCACATTGGTTTTTACATGTTGACTCTTATTTCATGAATTGAAGCTTAACCATGAAAATTTCCATATGCATGTGGTTGATTTAAGCAAATTGGATTTTGATAGCATGTTCCTCATGGATTTTCAAGCATGTGCATGCCTAGTTCCTATGATTCTATGAAAGTATATGTTTTATGAAAATTGAACTAGAGCCAGGCAAATTTTACAAGTCATGAAGTATGCAAGTCTTTCCATGTTATGAAGTATGATGTAAGACAAGACACCCGATGTTCCATCAATGCTCATGAATTAATTTCAAAACCCTGATTCATGAGTAGTATGATGATCTGGGGTATGAACATGTGATGAACAAGTTTGGCATTTGATATGTCACATGTATGTGAGCTCATGTTATGTATATACATGTTTTGGGAGTAGTATTTAGCACTGAGTTGGACCGGGTGAGAGCACCCTTAGTCCCAGAGTTACGTGCCACCGTAGGTTGCCCTTTGAGGCTTATGATGACAGGATCCTGGTATGAAATGGTTCTAACTTTGGCAGGTTAGGACATTCTTTTTCGGTGTGGGGCAATGACACCGGACTCCATGTAGCTCAGCATGGTTTAATATCGGTTAAGAGAAACTCCCACATGCTTATTTTACGCTATGAAGTTATATGATCTTATATTTGAAACTGAAGCCTTCTTCATGACTTATGCTTCTTATATTATTACTTGTTCATGTCTTTTTTTGTAATAAATCACTTTAAGCATGTTTTTAAACTGTTTTATCATGATTCATGCATCACTCTCATAGTCAGTACATTGCATAGTACTGACGCATATTTTGCGCTGCATCTGCAGATTCAGGTGTCTCTTCTCAGATTCATGACTAGAGTTCCCAAGCCAGTTTCTTTGTCAACTGTTGGTGAGTCCTTTTAGGTTGAGGACTACTTATGTTTAGCTTGTATGGACTTCTTATTTCCATATTTCGAGTTAGCTAGGGTCTTGTCCTAGTAACTCTTTATGTTATGATTAGAGGCTTCCAAACATAGACAGTATTCAGGTTTCTTTCCTTATGTTGTGTCCCTATTTGACTTGACGATTCATGCTTATGTTTATATTTGGATTCCTCTATTATGCTTTCGCTCTCATTTTATTGTTATGCCTGGGTATGCTATGACCAAGGGGTTAGCATGGGGAACATGCGGTCCCAAGTCCTGTGTTACATTTAGGGGGTAACCTCAGGATATAAAAAACTTGGTATTAGAGCCTCAAGTTTAAAATTCCTAGGGTGTCTGAAAGCCGCATCGCGTAGAGTCTCTTTCATAGGTGTGAAGCGCGCCACATTTATGAGAGGGGGGCTATGAGGTATTTTAGGAAAAACTTCACTTCTTTGTGTTCAATGTCATGCGATAGAGTTTGAATCTACTTACCCTTCTAATCTGTTCTGTATGAATTTTAGATAATGTCTCCATGAATAAACCCCACGAGGAGTGCTAATCCAACCACTCCAAATCATGAGGTTACGAATGCAGAATTTTGTGAAGCCATCTGTATGTTGGCTCAAGCCATGACAACTCAGTTGAATGAGAAAGAGAAACTAAAGAAGAATAAGAGGAAGAACAAGAAGACTGGAACATGGAACCAATCATCTTCTCAGCATAGGTCATCCAGACCAACCCCATCTTCAGTTAATACACCTGCACTCGATTCTCAGTCTTGTCATGAAAGGGCTCCAAAGACCTTGAGGTACCCTAGTTGTAGTAGATATGGTAAGTTTCATCTAGGTGAGTGTCTTACTGGCAAAGGGAGGTGTTTTGGGTGTGGTTAGTAAGGCCATAGGAGCAGGGATTTCCCCTCATCTAAGCGGAGCAATGGTGGTGTTCAGCTCCAAAGCCAATTCCTTTGATTGCCTAGCTAGTCGGGTCAGAGTATTCCTCCAGAAGTTGAATCAGGTACGTTACTAGATTTCCTTCCTGTATGCGTCCACAGTCCCCGGACCCCTATTCTTGTTTGGTTGTGAGTTATCTTGACCTCGAACTAAGTGGCGATAGGAGGGTTGACACCTAGACTTTCGGGTGAAAGAGGGTCTTAGGCTATAGAAGGAAGTGGTTATTCGTGTTGGATTTTGTAGTAGTGTATGTTCTGTTAGGGTAAAACAATTAGTTCCTTTGAGAGGTTGGTGAGAAGCCTGTAGACTTAGGAGAGAATCATGAACCTAAGGGGGAGATGGTGAGATGTAGAATCGGCCAGATTTTGGAGGCTCAGGTAGCGATGCTTGTGGGTGTTAGAACAAAGTCCAGAGGGGAAGCAGAAGCTTATTTCCATCCTAGCGTCCTAAGTATACTTCTTCCATTATGATACCTTTTGCATGCCTTGTGTGTCAGAACCATGGTCCAATTTTAAATTCACGCTCGTGTTTAGATTCTAGAATGGCAAGTGATTGCTTCAGACAATGATTCTACTCTTATCCTGCGATTCTATAAATTCCAGCTTTATGCCCTGAGGTTGTTGTCTATGTAAACTCATGTCTATCAATATGATCGGTCCTACTTTCTAAGTTCATTCTTCAGGCATGCCTCTATGGCTAATCAAATCATGTTACATCATGTATATACTTTGACCTGATTCTTGAAATAGTTTGCGTTTAAGATTTCCTTGCTCTAAAAGACCTTGACCCTTGCCTTTGATGACAAAGGGTGGTGATCCCCACCATTCATGCCTTATGTGCCCAGTATGTGAAATACTCATGCCTATTGGGCTCAACTCCCCAAGCCTCACCTTGAGTGGCTTGATCAAGCTAAGTGTAAGTTAAGATCAATCTGTAATCCTTCATTTGTGACATTCCTGCTCCCACTCTCTTCTTTTAATGATTCGGGTTTATGTTGTTATAAGTGTTAGGGGAGAAGGCCTTGTAGTAGCCTAGCTGGGAGGTAACAGATTCCTTTTTCTTTTTAGTGTACTTGTTCCACCTTGACTTTTAGGTGTGGGTAAATTATGAGATAAGGATTATTCGTGCGAAATAGTTAGATGAGGAAGTTTAGTATGTCCTTCTGTAGAAGTTCTTGAATTTGTGATTCCTAGTTATAATAGGGAAGAGGAGAGAAGTATTAAATAGGGTGTTCTACGAAACCATAAGGTGACCATAGTTATAAGCTTGAATATCATGATGGCATTCATGTGGATACCTGTTTTGTGCAACTCGTGACCCTTTGGTTGGGAGCCCTAGATTAGTTAGTTGTTGTGATAAGAGGGGATACTATCCTTAGAAGACGTTCTTGAAGCAAAAGATCTGGTTGAGATAGGTTTGAACATGGAGAATCGAGTAGTTAGACTCAGACCTTAGTACCCTTAAGTATGCTGTTGAGGTTGTTAGTTACAAATGGTAGGAGTGGTATTTAAAAGAGAATAGTTTTCTCGTATATCTTCTTCTATCAGTTTGGTGTCCCTCTCGGTTAACTGCGATTTCTAGAGTATGTTTGTTCTTAATGAGTTTTAGCTGAGTTCCTACTCTCACCCCAGACCAGTTATCATGTTGGATATTCAGTTCCTGTCTTGTTGGTTGTTCTTACATTTTCAGCACGCATACGTGTCTCATGAAACCAGCTCAGTTTTTATTTCAATCAGAAGTTGGTTACCATGATAGTACTTCAGCTTTCACAACTCAGTTGAAGGATCTACTTGGGGAGCAGAATCATCCATGAAGGCCAAGTACCCTCACCCTTTTTCCTTCCGATCCGGTTCAAGCTTGAGGTAGTAGTTACATTCTTAGTATGTCATCCCGAATCTATTCCATTAGTTTCCCTCATGATCCTTGCATGTATTCATATTTTCAAAAATGATTCATTCGTGTTTTAAGTTGAAAAGTTCAGGTTCATGTTTATTCCTAAGTTTTCATGTTTCATTTTTGGTTGGGCTGTTTCCTCTCTAGACTTCCCTTGCTTAGTCTTCATTCGAGGATGAATGATCCCAAGGGGGAGATATTGTAACACCCCAAAAACCCTAAGCTAAATACCCAAACATTTTCCATGAGTGTAATGATCATATTCCTAGTGTGGTGAGTGCTTTGAATGTGAATCATGTTCATAAGAAACTCCTATAATCAAGTTAAGTCACAAGCACCTCACCAAAGTAAGTTTTCATGTAAGACTAAATTAGGGTCAACTTCAATCGATCATTCCTCCTAAAATATAAAGAGTTAGGTATCCTAGTACCCACCAAATTAAAGGTTTTGAGTCTTGTTTCCAACGTCACTGACCGCGCATTAATCTGAGTCCAGAGTAAAACGTTATGGGCAGTTTATTACAGTACTATCAGTGATGACGGATCGGATGACGAACCGTGGTTCTGAACCACGGTCCGTACTGTGACTCATGATTGCTGAACTAAACATTAAAATTTTCATCTTCAAAACAACTGGTTGGTTCACGACCCATAGACCAAAACCACGGTCGGTATAGTTACCCGTGGTTCATCCAAATTTAGCTTTTCTACACAGTTTCCACGAATGAGTTTACGAGACATCATTTTGAATGACGGTCCATCCTGTAACCGTGGAATCACCTTCAGAGAGGTACCAAGTCCTCTAAATTCCATGAGTGGGTTGACGACTCGTCGACCTATTCCACGACCCATTCTTCCACTCGTAATCCCTGAGGATCAGAGGATTCTCATATCCTAAAGTCGGAACCACGAGTCAACAGGATGGCCCGTCGTCCTGAACCACAGACCGTAGAGTAACTCGTGGTACTGAGTTCCAGTAGACCCCTAGAAGTGGCATTTGAAACCACAGATCAGTTGATGGCTCATCCTTTAGTATGACGTACCGTGGACTGACTCGTGGTCTCTGAAGCTGACTTTTTCCAGCTTTTACAAGGTTAAGTCTATGGGTATTTTTGTAATTTCTCACTCTTTTAAATGTTATACTAAGTTGTTTTAAGCCTATTTAGGAGGGTTTTTATTCCCACTTGACCTAAGTTCTCTCCCATTCTTTCAATCAACTTCCAAAAGAAGAAAAGGAGTTCCATCTTCTCAAGCTTCAAGTTAGGTTTCAAGCTCCAAGTCTCAAACTCCAAGTTCAAGTCTCCTAAGTCTTTTCAATTCAAGTGGGTTAGCTTCAATCAAGGTATGTGGGTAATCAACAATGGGTTTCTTTCACCCTTGTGCCCAAAACCTCTAATTCAATTTTGATTTCATGATCTTAAAATTAGGGTTCTTATCCAGTTCTTATGGGTTTTGCTAAATATGATCTTCTCATAATTTGATTATGAAATTACTATTAAATTGCATGATTTCACATTGGTTTTTACATGTTGACTCTTATTTCATGAATTGAAGCTTAACCATGAAAATTTCCATATGCATGTGGTTGATTTAAGCAAATTGGATTTTGATAGCATGTTCCTCATGGATTTTCAAGCATGTGCATGCCTAGTTCCTATGATTCTATGAAAGTATATGTTTTATGAAAATTGAACTAGAGCCATGAAAATTTTACAAGTCATGAAGTATGCAAGTCTTTCCATGTTATGAAGTATGATGTAAGACAAGACACCCGATGTTCCATCAATGCTCATGAATTGATTTCAAAACCCTGATTCATGAGTAGTATAATGATCTGTGGTATGAAGATGTGATGAACAAGTTTGGCATTTGATATGTCACATGTATGTGAGCTCATGATATGTATATACATGTTTTGGGAGTAGTATTTAGCACCGAGTTGGACCGGGTGAGAGCACCCTTAGTCCCAGAGTTACGTGCCACCGTAGGTTGCCCTTTGAGGCTTATGATAACAGGATCCTGGTATGAAATGGTTCTAACTTTGGCAGGTTAGGACAATCTTTTTCGGTATGGGGCAATGACACCGGACTCCATATAGCTCAGCATTGTTTAATGTCGGTTAAGAGAAACTCCCACATGCTTATTTTACGCTATATAGTTATATGATCTTATATTTGAAACTTAAGCCTTCTTCATGACTTATGCTTCTTATATTATTACTTGTTCATGTCTTTTTTTTGTAATAAATCACTTTAAGCATGTTTTTAAACTGTTTTATCATGATTCATGCATCGCTCTCATACTACGTACATTGCATAGTACTGACGCATATTTTACGCTGCATCTGCAGATTCAGGTGTCTCTTCTCAGATTCATGACTAGAGTTCCCAAGCCGGTTTCTCTGTCAACTGTTGGTGAGTCCTCTTAGGTTGAGGACTAGTTATGTTTAGCTTGTATGGACTTCTTATTTCCGTATTTCGAGTTAGCTAGGGTCTTGTCCTAGTAACTCTTTATGTTATGAGTAGAGGCTTCCAGACATAGACAGTATTCACGTTTCTTTCCTTATGTTGTGTCCCTATTTGACTTGATGATTCATGTTTATGTCTATATTTGGATTCCTCTATTATGCTTCCGCTCTCATTTTATTGTTATGCTTGGGTATGCTATTACCAAGGGGTTAGCTTGGGGCACCTGCGGTCCCAAGTCTCATGTTACATCTAGGGGGTAACCTTAGGGCATAAAAAACTTGGTATTAGAGCCTCAAGTTTAAGATTCCTAGGGTGTCTAAAAGCCGCATCAATTGACTGACCTCCTAAAATATAAAGAGTTAGGTGGCCTAATACCCACCAAATTAAAGATTTTTGAGTCTTCTTTCTAACGCCACTGACCGCGCATTTATTTTAGTCCTGAGTAAAATGTTATGGGCAGTTTACTGCAATACTATCAGTGATGACGCATCGGATGACGAACTGTGGTTCTGAACCACGGTCCGTACTGTGACTCGTGATTGTTGAACTAAACATTAAAATTTTCATCTTCAAAACCACTGCTTGGTTCATGACCCATAGACCAAAACCACAGTCAGTAGAGTGACCCGTGGTTAGTCAAAATTTATCTTTTCTACCCAGTTTCCATGAATGGGTTGATGACTCGTCAACCTATTCCATGACCCATTCTTCCACTCGTAATCCCTGAGGATTCGAGGATTCTCATATCCTAAAGTTGGAACCACGAGTCAACAGGATGGCCCATCGTCCTGAACCACGGACCGTAGAGTGACTCGTGGTGTTGAGTTCCATTAGACTCCTAGAAGTGTCAATTGAAACCATGGATCAGTTGATGGCTCGTTCTTTAGGATGACATACCGTGGACTGACTCGTGGTCTCTAAAGCTGACTTTTTCCAGCTTTTACAAGTTTAAGTCTAGGGGTATTTTTGTAATTTCCCAGTCTTTTAACTCTTATACTAAGTTGTTTTAAGCTTATTTAGGAGGGTTTTTATTCCCACTTGACCTAAGTTCTCTCCCATTCTTTCAATCAACTTCCAAAAGAAGAAAAGGAGTTCCATCTTCTCAAGCTTCAAGTTAGGGTTTCAAGCTCCAAGTCTCAAACTCCAAGTTCAAGTCTCCTAAGTCTTTTCAATCCAAGTGGGTTAGCTTCAATCAAGGTATGTGGGTAATTAACAATGGGTTCCTTTCACCCTTGTGCCCAAAACCGCTAATTCAATTTTGATTTCATGATCTTCAAATTAAGGTTCTTATCCAATTCTTATGAGTTTTGCTAAATATGATCTTCTTATAATTTGATTATGAAATTACTATTAAATTGTATGATTTCACATGGGTTTTTACATGTTGACTCTTATTTCATGAATTGAAGCTTAACCATGGAAATTTTCACATGCATGAAGTTGATTTTGTCACGCCCCAAAGCATGGGAGGCATGACCGACACCCGGAGCCCCAAAAGGCTAAGGGTGTCAAAATAGAGTGTATCTTATTGAACCTGCTGGGGTTCTGAGACCGACAAGGTCTCTAAGAATAGCAATTTGAAACATTGAAAGCTCAATAGTAGGTAATCAACTCAAGGCCTACAAGGCTATTATCATAGTAGATAGCTAATAACAAGGCCGACAAGGCCATACCCAACATTGATGTACATATACACGTCTACAAGCCTCTAGGAGTAAGTAAAATATCTCATATCCGGGACAGGGCCCTGGACTACCCATAAGTTGTACATATACATAACCTGGTCAAAATATAAGCTAGACCTCTGACTTGTCAGCTCCAGGAAGAATGGAGCTTACCAAAATGGCTGAACTCTGCAACTCCTACTGAAGAGGTCTATCTGGGTTTCTGTCTGGACCTGCAGGCATGAATGCAGTGCCCCCAGGCAATGGGGACGTTAGTACGACAATAATGTACTGGCATGTAAGGTAGAAACATAAAAGCAAGTCGCAAGTAGTAAATCTGAACAAGATATAATATGAAACTTGTAAACTGTAATTGGTAAGACTCGTTAAGCTCTTTTCTCCTTTATTCTTTTTAGAATACAACACATGCATTAACTCACACCACAACTCACTCTTTATAACCCATGCTGAACCACAATAGCGCCTCGGTGTACCTATATATAATAGCCTCAATATGGCAGTAGCGCCTCGGCGCACACTATGTATATAATGGCCTCAATATGGCCGAAGCACCTCGGTGCACACTATGTATATAATGGCCTCAATATGGCAGTAGCACCTTGGTGCACACTATGTATATAATAGCCTCAATATGGCAGTAGCACCTTGGTGCACACTAACACGCAAACCACGCATAATAAGTGTATTACTAGATTGACCTTCAAAGCTATTCTTGTTATTTATGAAGGTTCATTTAGATAACTTCTTTAGCCTTGGCTTACTAGGTGTTGGACTCAACATACCAAACACATATAAATGGGGATTTGACTTTCTAACTTTCCTTGTATACTTTCTAAAGCTTGATTAGGGATCACAATACAAAGAAGAAACTCGACAAAAGGATAACTTACATTTCGTGCAAAAAGAATCAGATTTTTATAAGAAGGCGACTTGAATCACCATAATGTATAACTTAGTTCCTTAAGACTTGTTGAGTTACCAAATCAGCTCTCTTACAACAGAATACTCAAATTCCTTCTTTCGGAGATTTAGAGTTCTATTTCTAGATTCATGCCGATAAGGAATAAAGAAGCCTTAACATACCTCGTTCCTTCCGAAGATTGCGCTTACCACAACTTGGACTTTCCTTTATTAAGTTAATCTACAACACAAGGGTATAATGAAGCTAATATTAGCTCTTAAACCTGATGCAACCTTTCCAAAATAGTAGCTAAACATTTCCCGGGCAGATTTACGTATTTTGCATTAATTAAAGGTGTATCATCACACCTTTCTCCCCTGTCCAATACACATCACACACACACCAACCTACTGCCTCCAATAATACAAAACACATCAAACAGCCCCTACACAACTCACCATGCCAAAATACAATAGCAACACATTGAACCCACGGCTTCCGATCGCCGTCCCGTGAGTTCTTAACAACAATTCAACAACAATTGTCCATCCGAACTTCAATCCAAAAATATGATTATGGGCAGAGTACTTACCACACTTGAAGGTGTGTTTTTATCCTCTTTTTATTGATGCCTTGAAAAGCTTAAGTACCCCCTACACATACACCAACAAGAGAAGAAGAAATCTCTTAATTGTTACACAATTTCTATGTGTTAAATCTTAAGAAAGGGGCTGCCATAGTTCATGTCTTTCTTACCATAGGATATCCTAGCTATATGTAGTATATTAATACCAAGATAACAAGTTGTTTAACTCACCTTAAGCTTGAATGAATCTTGATCTTCTTAGAACCCTAAAGGGAGAGAAGGGCTGCCAAAAGGAAAGGAGATAAGAGAGAATTTTTCCAGCTTTTTGTGATCAATATTGATCAACAAAAGGTCTGTATAAAGGGACCTTTTTGGCCGACTTTTTTGAGTATATTTGGGCCAAAATGGGTCAAGAAACTTGGGCCAAAATTACCCTTTGCTTGGGCCTCAAAAGGGTTAAGTTTTGTGGCTGATTTTGGGCTTCTCTTGGGTCAAAATGTGGTCAATATTGGTGGCTACCTTTTGTAGTTGTTTGGGCCAGATTTGGTTGTGCTTTGATGGGCCAACTTTAAGCTTCATTTGGGCTACCATTAGGTCTAATAATCCATGGTGTTGCTTCCCGTAATCGGCCCTCGGAACTTAGTTCGTTAGCGTAGGTAGGTGATGCACCTACTTGTCACCTAAGAGCTTAGATAAGTCGAGCAAGTACCTCACTTGTTTTATCTCATTTTCAAAACCCTCATCCTTATAATTTAACTTAACACTTATATACATTTGACTATTTCAAATTCTAAGCCAAAGTACCCCTTCACAATCTCGAGCTCAAATACCTTCGTCGATATTTACTTAGTCACATAGGTTTTGAAAGGTACGGGGTGTTACATCCTTCCCCCCTTAGAATCATTCGTCCTCGAATGAGGGTAATGCATAAAGAGCTCTAGTCCCTTAGGATTTTTTTGAAATTTTGGCAGAGTTTCCTTTATCATTGGGACTATCCAAAAACCTGAAACTCAGCAAAAGTCCAGCACGATGCCTCACAGGGCGATACAACTATATACAATTAAATGTAATCATTTTCACATGTTCAAACCTGATCATATTTGCATAGTAGGAGGAGTATCAAGAACATAAGAATATGACTTACCTCTATACTATCTTCAAGTCATAAATAACTGGGGATACTTTTTCCTCATTTCTTCCTCGGCTTCCCACGTCATTTTCTAGATATTATTATTTCTCCACAACACCTTTACTGAGGCTACTTCTTTGGTTCTGAGCTTCCTAACTTGACAATCTAGGATAGAAATTGGTACTTCCTTATAGGATAAGTCTTCAGAAAGTTGAACATCTTTGATAGGCATAATACGTGAAGGATCTCCTATGCACCTTCGTAGCATCGATACATGAAATACAGGATGGACTGCCTCCAATTCTGTGGGTAAATCTAGCTCATATGCCACTTTTCCTACCCACCGAATGATCCTGTATGGTCCAATATATCTTGGACTAAGCTTTCCCTTTTTACCAAATCGCATAACGCCTTTCAAAGGAGAAACCTTTAGGAAAACCCATTCACTAATATTAAATTTCAAATCCCGACGTCGCACATCTGCATATGATTTCTGCCTACTCTGGGCTGTTAGTAATCTTTCTCGGATTAGCTTCACCTTCTCCATTGCCTGATTAACTAGGTCTGGCCCTAATAATCCTGCTTCTCCAATTTCAAACCATCCAATCGGTGATCTACACTTTCGTCCGTATAAAGCCTCATAAGGAGCCATTTGAATGCTTGCATGGAAGCTATTATTATAAGCAAACTCAATTAGTGGAAAATGTCCCAACTCCCTTTAAAATCTAGTACACAAGCTCGTAGCATATCTTTGAGTGTTTGAATAGTGCGTTCAGCTTGTCCATCTGTCTGTGGATGAAAAGTTGTACTGAGACTTATTTGAGTACCTAAGCCTCTCTGGAAAGACCTCCAGAAATTTGCTGTAAACAGAGCACCCCTATCTGAAATAATGGAAATTGGGACACCATGAAGTCAAACTATTTCACTAATATACAACTTGGCATAATCTTCAGCAGTATAAGTTGTCCTGACTGGAAAAAAGTGAGCTAATTTTGTAAGTCTATCTAAAATCACCCATATGGAATCATACTTTTGATAAGTACGGGGTAAGCCTATAATAAAGTCCATGTTGATCACCTCCCATTTCCAGGTAGGTATCACTATACTTTGAGTTAGACCTCCGGGTCTCTGGTGTTCAATTTTTACCTGTTGACAATTCGGGCATTGGGCTACAAACTCTGCAATATTTCTCTTCATATTATTCCATCAATAAATCTGTCGAAGATCATGATACATCTTCGTCGCTCCTGGATGGATTGAATAGCGAGAATAGTGAACTTCTGCCAAAATTTTCTCCCGAAGCTTCCCAACGTTAGGTACACATAGACAACCTTGAATCTCAGAACCCCATCTTCCTTAAGTTCTATTAGTGGTTGCTTCTGTTGTGGAATTTCCTCCCTCAATCTTACTAATTCTGGATCATCATATTGTCTTTCCTTTACCTCTGTCATAAGTGAGGATTCCGATGTGCTTTGAATAACAACTCCCCCATTACCTTGGTCTAGTAGTCGAACCTGCAAATTAGCTAACTGATGTAGTTCTCTTGTCATCGCAATCTTTATATTTTCCACGTGGCTCAAGCTTCCCATGGATTTGCGGCTAAGTGCATCGGCCACTACATTGGCCTTCCCTGGATGGTACAAAATATCTACGTCATAATCCTTTAGTAACTCTAGCCACCTTCTTTGCCTTAGGTTTAAATCCTTCTGTTTGAATAAATACTGTAGACTTTTGTGGTCTGTAAACACGTCCACATGGACTCCAAAAAAGTAATGGAGCCAAATTTTCAAGGCAAATATAGCTGCTGCCAATTCAAGATCGTGAGTAGGGTAATTTTGTTCGTGCTTTCTTAGTTGTCTCGAGGCATAGGCAATAACTTTACCATATTGCATTACAACGCAGCCCAACCCAATCCTTGAAAGCGGATACTTATTCTTGATTGTAACTTTGTTCAGTTGTCGGTAATCGATACACATTCTCAAGGACCCATCCTTCTTACGAACAAACAAAACAGGTGTGCCCCATGGCGATGTACTAGGCCTAATGAAACCTTTTTCGAGTAGATCCTTTAACTGTTCCTTTAACTCTCTTAATTCTGCAGGAGCCATCCTATAAGGGGGAATTGATATTGGCTGAGTATCTGGGAGTAGGTCAATGGAAAACTCAATTTCCCTTTCTGGAGGGATTCCTGGAAGCTCATCCAGGAATACATCTAGAAACTGACTCACCACGGGAACTGATTGAAGAGTCGATGGTCCATCCTCTGTGCTTCTTACTCGGACTAAATGATAAATATAGCCTTTAGAAATCATTTTCTAGGCCTTAAGGTAGGAAATAAACCTACCTCTTGGCGTGGCAGCATTACCTTTCCACTCTAGGATTGTCTCTTCCAGAAAATGGAATTTGACAACCTTATTTCTACAATCGATATTAGCATAACATGCAGATAACCAGTCCATGCCCATAATGACATCGAATTCAATCATATCTAATTCGATTAGATCAGGTGAAGTAAGGAGGTCATAAATCCACACTGCACAATCTCGATAAACTTGTCTAGCTATAATAGATTCACCAACCGGCGTAGATACAATAAAGGGTCTAGGCAATAACTCAGGGCCGGCCCCCAACTTACCAGCAACGAGCGGGGTAACATATGAAAGAGTAGAGCCAGGATCTATAAGTGTATAAACAGCATGAGTAAAAATAGTCAATGTACCTGTAACAACATCAGGTGATGATTCCAAGTCCTGGCGATCGGCTAGAGCATAAGTGCATTCTGACCACTGCCTGAACTGGATGCTCCTCCACCTCCTCTACCTCTACCAAGACCTGGTGTAGCCTATTGGCCTGTCCTAGGGGGATGAATAGTAGATGAAGAAGCTGCCATCGGCCCTATAGGCTGGGATATCTCACCCCTACCTCTACTCGGACAGTCTCGCATAAAGTGACCAGGATGCCCACATGAATAACAAGTATCTGAACCTAGGCGACATATCCCAGGATGCTTCCTAGCGCACTGAACACAAGGTGGCAAAGGTGGCCTCATCTGACCTAAATGCCCCTGGCGATAGGAACTGGATGCACCTGAACTGTGGCCAGGTCCAGTCTGAGAAAAACAATCATACCTCTGCCTTTGCAACTAATATGGGGAACCACTAGTAGGGTGGGGTGATATCCTATTAAAATATGGCCTAACATTACCTCGTGGCTCTACATAGGACCCAGTAGATCTATCCCTCTTATTCTGATCCCTTTCTCGGCTTTGGTTATCTCCAATTTGTACTCCAAGATCCTCTTTAGTCTGAGCAATAGCCTGTATCTTAGAAATATTCATATCCTCTTGTGTGGCTGCTATTGTTAATCCCTTAATCAATTCATCCTTAAGGCCACGCACATATCGATGAACTCTAGCTCGCATCGTACTCACAATATCGGGGGCGTACCTGGCTAATGAATTAAACCTTGAGGTTGTACTGTCGAACATTCATATTGCCCTGCCTAAGGGCTAGAAATTGATCAAGTCTGGCCTCTTGAACCTCCTGTGGAAGATAGTGAGCTAGGAAGGCCTCTGAAAATTCCTCCCATTCAGCTGGGGGTGCATTTGATCCCCTAGACCGATCCCAAGCCTCGAACCATAAAATGGACACATCTCATAACCTGAAAGATGCAAACTCCACTGCCTCCACTACTGTTGCATGCATGACTCGAAGTACTCGACAAGTCTGATCAATAAACTCCTGAGGATCCTCATGTGGGTCAGGATCCTAAGCTGATAAACTCTCGAGCCCTAGAAATTTCTGAGCCACCTGACCTAGCACTCGTTGATTCCCCAATTTGTTATTGTTGTGTGGCTACCATCTGGGTCAATAATCAAACAGCACTCCTGATGTCTTGGTCCTCTGCTTCAGGTGGAGGAGCTACAGGTGCTGGTTCATCTATAGCTTTCTCAGATGCCACTGGAGCAGGTGGGGTAAGAGGTACTGGATCCCCTCTAGTCTCATCAGGTACTTGATGAACTGGGATCTCTGGTGTCGGTGATTCACTTTGAACCTCAAATCTATCCAATCGGATAGGCGGGGAACGACTAGTACCTTCCCCCGTATCCGTGCCAACCCGTAAGCTACTCATTTGTCTGGTCACAGGCATTTCTGTAAACAAGGAATAGAAAAACATGAATTAGATTTCAAACATCTTATGACCTCGCTCTATTGCACAATCTAGCAAATGAAAGAAGGATAACAATTCCTAAATGTCCCGTAGCCTCATGATTATAGGTATGGTGCACAACACACCCATAAGCAAGACTCTACTAGACACAGCTTGTAGACTCCCTGGGATTCGACGTGCTTTGATACCAAGTTTGTCACACCCCAAACCATAAGAGGAATGACCGACACTCGGAGCCCCCAAAAGGCTTAGGGTGTTAAAATAGAGTGTATCTCTATTGAACCTGCTGGGGGTCTGAGACCGACAAGGTCTCTAAGAATAGCAATTTGAAACACTGAAAGCTCAATATTAAGTAAACAACTCAAGGCCGACAAGGCTATTATCATAGTAGATAGCTAATAACAAGGCCGACAAGGCCATACCCAACATTGATGTAAATATACACGTCTATAAGCCTCTAGGAGTAAGTAAAATATCTCATATCTAGGAAAGGGCCCTGGACTACCCATAAGTTATACATATACATAACCTGGTCAAAATACAAGCTAGACCTCTGACTCGTCAGCTCCAGGAAGAATGGAGCTTACCAAAATGGCTGAACTCTGCAACTCCTACTGAAGAGGTCTATCTCGGTTTCTATCTGGACCTGCAGGCATGAATGCAGTGCCCCTAGGCAATAGGGACGTCAGTACGACAATAATATACTGGCATGTAAGGTAGAAACATAAAAGCAAGTCGCAAGTAGTAAATCTGAACAAGATATAATATGAAACTTGTAAACTATAATTGGTAAGACTCGTTAAGCTCTTTTCTCCTTTATTCTTTTTAGAATACAACACATGCATTAACTCACACCGCAACTCACTCTTTATAACCCACGATGAACCACAATAGCACCTCGGTGCACCCTATATATAGTAGCCTCAATATGGTAGTAGCGCCTCGGCGCATACTATGTATATAATGGCCTCAATATGGCAGTAGCACCTCGGTGCACACTATGTATATAATGGCCTTAATATAGCAGTAGCACCTCGGTGCACAATATGTATATAATAGCCTCAATATGGAAGTAGGACCTCGGTGCACACTAACACGCAAACCACGCATAATAAGTGTATTACTAGATTGACCTTCAAAGTTATTCTTGTCATTTATGAAGGTTCATTTAGATAAATTCTTTAGACTTGGATTACTAGGTATTGGACTCAACATACCAAACACATATAAAATGGGGATTTGACTTTCTAACTTTCCTTGTATACTTTCTAAAGCTTGATTAGGGATCACAATACAAAGAAGAAACTCGACAAAAGGATAACTTACATTTCGTGCAAAAAGAATCAGATTTTTATAAGAAGGAGACTTGAATCAACATAATGTATAACTTAGTTCCTTAAGACTTGTTTAATTACCAAATCAGCTCTCTTACAACAGAATACTCAAATTCCTTCTTTCAGAGATTTAGAGTTCTATTTCTAGATTCATGCCGATAAGGAATAAAGAAGCCTTAACATACCTCGTTCCTTCCGAAGATTGCGCTTACCACAACTTGGACTTTCCTTTATTAAGTTAATCTACAACACAAGGGTATAATGAATCTAATATTAGCTCTTAAACCTGATGCAACCTTTCCAAAACAGTAGCTAAACATTTCCCGAGCAGATTTACGTATTTTGCATTAATTAAAGGTGTATCGTCACACCTTTCTCCCCTGTCCAATACACATCACACACACACCAACATACTGTCTCCAATAATACAAAACACATTAAACAGCCCCTACACAACTCACCATACCAAAATACAATAGCAACACATTGAACCCACGGCTTCCGATCGCCGTCCTGTGAGTTCTTAACAACAATTCAACAACAATTGTCCATCCGAACTTCAATCCAAAAATATGATTATGGGTAGAGTACTTACCACACTTGAAGGTGTGTTTTTATCCTCTTTTTATTGATGCCTTGAAATGCTTAAGTACCCCCTACACATACACCAACAAGAGAAGAAGAAATATCTTAATTGTTACACAATTTCTATGTGTTAAAACTTAAGAAAGGGGCTGCCATAGTTCATGTCTTTCTTTCTATAGGATATCATAGCTATATGTAGTATATTAATACCAAGATAAAAAGTTGTTTAACTCACCTTAAGCTTGAATGAATCTTGATCTTCTTAGAACCCTAAAGGGAGAGAAGTGCTGCCAAAAGGAAAGGAGATAAGAGAGAATTTTTCCAGATTTTTGTGATCAATATTGATCAACAAAAGGTCTGTATAAAGGGACCTTTTTGGCCGACTTTTTTGAGTATATTTGGGCCAAAATGGGTCAAGAAACTTAGGCCAAAATTACCCTTTGCTTGGCCCTCAAAAGGGTTAAGTTTTGTGGCTGATTTTGGGCTTCTCTTGGGTCAAAATGTGGTCAATATTGGTGGCTACCTTTTGTAGTTGTTTTGTCCATATTTGGTTGTGATTTGATGGGACAACTTTAAACTTCATTTGGGCTACAAATAGGTCTAATAATCCATGGTGTTGCTGCTCATAACCGGCCCTCGGAACTTAGTTCGTTAGCGTAGGTAGGTGATGCACCTACTTGTCACCTAAGAGCTTAGATAAGTCGAGCAAGTACCTCACTTGTTTTATCTCATTTTCAAAACCCTCATCCTTATAATTTAACTTAACACTTATATACATTTGACCATTTCAAATTCTAGGCCAAAGTACCCCTTCACAATCTCGAGCTCAAATACCTTCGTTGATATTTACTTAGTCACATAGGTTTTGAAAGGTACGGGGTGTTACAGATTTAAGCAAATTGGACTTTGATAGCATGTTCCTCATGGATTTTCAAGCATGTGCATGCCTAGTTCCTATGATTCTATGAACGTATATATTTTATGAAAATTGAAATAGAGCCATGCAAATTTTACAAGTCATGAAGTATGCAAGTCTTTCAATGTTATGAAGTATGATGTAAGAAAAGACACCTGATGTTCCATCAATGCTCATAAATTGATTTCAAAACCCTGATGCATGAGTAGTATGACGATCCGGGGTATGAACATGTTATGAACAAGTTTGGCATTTGATATGTCACATATATGTGAGCTTATGTTATGTATATATGTGTTTTGGGAGTAGTATTTAGCACCGAGTTGGACCGAGTGAGAGCACCCTTAGTCCCAGAACTACGTGCCACCGTAGGTTGCCCTTTTGAGGCTTATAATGAGAGGATCCTGGTATGAAATGGTTCCAACTTTGGCAGGTTAGGATAACCTTTTTCGGTGTGGGGCAATGACACCGGATTCCATGTAGCTCAGCATGGTTTAATGTCTGTTAAGAGAAACTCCCACATGCTTATTTTACTCTATGAAGTTATATAATCTTATATTTGAAACTTAAGCCTTCTTCATGACTTATGCTTCTTATCTTATTACTTGTTCATGTCCTTTTTTGTAATACATCACTTTATGCATGTTTTTAAACTGTTTTATCATGATTCATGCATCACTCTCATACTCAGTATATTCCAAAGTACCTACGCATATTTTGTGTTGCATCTTTTGATGATGCAGATTCAGGTGTCCCTTCTCAGGTTCGTGACTAGAGTTCCCAGGCCACTTTCTCTGTCAGCTGTTGGTGAGTCCTCTTAGGTCGAGGACTAGTTACTTTTAGCTTGTATGGAATTCTTATTTCCATATTTCGAGTTAGCTAAGGTCTTGTCCTAGCAACTCTTTATGTTATGAGTAGAGGCTTTCAGACATAGACAGTATTCGGGTTTCTTTCCTTATGTTGTATCCCTATTTGACTTGATGATTCATGCTTATGTCTACATTTGGATTCCTCTATAATGCTTCCGCTCTCATTTTATTATTATGCTTGGTTATTTTATGACCAAGGGGTTAGCTTGGGGTACTTGCGGTCCCAAGTCCCGTGTTACGTCTAGGGGGTAACCTCGGGGCATGACAATTCTGAGTAGAGTTATTTGACCCTGAGTTCCACGAGTAGGATCGACGAGTCGTGGATTAAACCACGGTCTATGAACTATGCTCGTGGATCCTCTTCTACATTGTTTCTGATTATCTATTTTCTATTGCCTTTCTTTATTGGTCCCTGCACATCCTACAAATATTAGCCTAAGGTTGCCTCTCAAGCAGCGCTTGATTTAATATCACGGTACTATGAATGTCACTTGACTACTCAGACTTTATCAAGTTACCTCCATGGGTTGCCTCTAATGCAGCGCCTGATTTAATATCGCAGCACAATGCAGGTTCCTTGGTTACTCAAACTTCACCAAGGGCCAAGGATTCCACAACCTTAATCTCCTCTGCAGTCCCCAAATATGATTTTAGACGCTGACCATTTGCCTTGAACTGCTTGCCTTCATAGTTCTCAGGATCAATTGCACCATATGGGGACAAATGCACCACTCAAAAGGGTCCCATCCACTTAGACTTCAGCTTACTTGGAAACAAGAAAAGCCTTAAGTGGAACAGTAGAACCAAGTCAGCCGGTGGGAAGTCTCTCTTTTCAATATTTCAGTCGTGGTATTACTTTATCCTCTCCTTGTATAGGTATGAACTCTCATATACTTTGAGATGGAATTCATCCATCTCATTTAACTGACCCAGCCTCTGATATGATGTGTCACCCAAATTCAAATTTAGCTTCTTGAGCACCCACAAATCTTTGTGCTCAAGCTGTACCGGCAGATGACATGACATTCCAAATACAAGCTGATAGGGAGACATATCTATAGGAGTTTTGAATGTTGTCCGATACGCCCACAAAGCATCATCAAGATTTCTAGACCATTTTGTTCTATTTGCATTCACAGTCTTCGGAAGGATGGTCTTTATTTTACGGTTGGAAACCTTAACTTGCCAACTAGTCTGCGGATGATAAGGTATTTCCACATTATGCTTCACTCCATATTTTTCAAGTAGGTTTTGACAACCGATTGCAAAAGTGTGAACCTCCATCACTGATGATCACCCTTCGAGTACCAAACCTGGAAAAGATGTTTCGCTTCAAGAATGTTGTGACACTTTTGCCTTTGTTTTTTAAAAGCGCAACTGCCTCCACTTACTTGGACACATAATCAACACCTACAAGTATGAACTTCATCCCTTTCGAGCACACAAAAGGCCCATGAAGTTCAATGACCCAAAGATCGAACAGTTCCACCACCAGTTAGGAGTGAGAGGAAGCTCATGCTTCCTTTTGTAACACCCCAAAATTCAATCCAGCTTTAAACTTAAGAAATCTATAAATTATGAACTTTCCAGAAATGACGGGTCCAAACAACGGACCGTGGGTTGAACCACGAGTCATGGAGTGGATCCATGGTTTAAGTCTACCAGAATCAGTCTCTGGTCTTAGAACCATGAGTTGGTTCTATGGACCATAGTTTAGTGTATGGCCCATCCTGTCAACTCGTGGAACCAGACCTAAGGACCGATTGATTCCCAAGAACCACGAGTCAAGACTACGGACCGTAGTTTGAATTATGAATAGTCTTGTTGACTCATGGAACCTGATCAGAGGTCAGCTATGTCCCCAGGACTCGCGACTTGGGTCTACGAGCCATAGTCCATTTTATGGGTCCATCCTTTTGACCCGTAGTTTGGCTTATGCAGCCTGTCCCTTTGGTTAGGAACTACGGATGGAAACTACGAGCTGTGGTTTGGTCTACGACTCATGGAATCCATCCATGGTCCGTGAAAGTCAACTTTTTCCAGCTTTTTCCTAATTATAGTCCAGGGGTATTTTAGTCATTACCCACCCTTTTAACTCCTAAATGGTGTCATTTTGACTATTTCTAGAAAGGTTTCTACCCCATTAATCCTAAGTCTTTCATTATTCCTCATTCATCTACCAAATTGGGAAAAGAACTCATTCAAGCTCCAAGTCTCAAGCTCCAAGTTCAAGTCTCCTATTCTTTTGAATTTCAAGTGGGTTAACTTCAATCAAGATATGTGGGTATTCAACAATGGGTTTCTTTCACCTTTGTTCCCAAAACCCCTAATCTTTATTTTTGATTTCATGAACTTTCAAATTAGGGTTCTTACCCAATTCTTATAGGTGGAATTACTACTTAATTGCATGTTTCTACATGGGTTTTTACATATGAAATCCTATTTTAAATTGAAAGCTAATTATGGCAAATTCTACATGCATTAATTGATTCAAGTAAATTGGGTATTTGATAGCATGTTTTTATGAATCTCAAGCAAGTGCATGCCTAGTTCCTATGTTTTATGAAAGTATATGTTATTATAAAGTTGTACTAGTGCCATGCAAGTTTTCAAGTAATGAATTATTATGCAAGACAAGACACCCGATGTGCCATCTATACTCATGAATCATTTTCTAAACCAAGTTTAATCCTAGTGACGTCTACACCTTTATCTTTACTTCTCCAATCTCTTTGCCACAAGCTTCATATTTTCAAGTTGTTAGTAGACTATTTGATTTTTGAGATTAATGCTATTTGTTGTGTTTTATTATACCTTTGACCCTTCTTGGTGTAGTTTTTCCTGTTATTTTTTTCCCTTGCCTGCTAGCTTAATAGTCCCTTGTTTGGGTACATTTCATTTGGATTATTTTATTGGTGTCTTTTTCCCCTTGTTGCGATAGTTTACCCTAGCCCCCTTGTTTGGTGTCTTTTTCCCTTCCTGCTTATTTTTGGATTTTGTAGCAGTAGTCTGTTCCTTGTCCCTGTTTAGTTCTCTTTTTCCTTAGTGGCTTTGTTGGTTGATGGGAGACTAGGGTTATGTCATAAGAACGGGTTGGGGTTGGGGTTAGGATCAGGGTTGGGGTCAGGGATGGGGTCGGGGACAAGGGCAGGAGGTAGGAGGGGTAAGTGGGTCAAGGGTGCATCTAGGTTGCGAGTAGGGTCTTTGAATATAGGAACTTTACTTGGAAAGTCCATAGAGTCAGTCAAGATTCTTAGGAAGAGGAGGATTAACATATCTTGTATCCAGCAGACAAAATGGGTAGGCACTAAGGTGTGGGTAGTGGATGGATATAAGTTATGGTATTCAGGAGGCGTTAGGAATAGGAATGACGTAGGTATCTTAGTTGATGAAGAGCTTTGGGAGCATGTGGTTGAGGTCAAAAGGGTCAATGATAGGATGATGTTGATCAAGTTAGTCATTGGAGGTTCTACTTTGAAAATTATTAGTTCTTACATGTCGTAAGCGGGTTTGGATGAGGAGGAGAAGATGGTCTTCTAGGAGGCATTGGATGAGGTGCTAGGAGGGGTACCAAACTCTGAGAAGACTTTCATAGGTGGGGATTTCAATGGGCACATCGGATCTTCCCCAAGGGGTTATGCAGAGGTGCATGACGGTTTTGGTTTCGGGGAGAGGAATGCAGGAGAGGCCTCCCTATTGGATTTTGCTATAGTTTTTGGGTTGTGGGTAGCAAACTTGAGCTTCCCAAAAAAATAGGAACACTTGGTTACCTTTCGTAGTTCGGTGGCTAAGATGCAAATTGACTTTTTTCTCCTTAGAAAGGGGGATAGAGGTCTGTGTAAAGACTGTAAGGTGATACCGAGTGAGAACCTTTTCTTGGTGATGGACTTGGAGATTAGGCAGGAGAGAAGGAAGAGGAGGGTGGATGACCGGTCGATAATTAAATGGGGTAGCTTGACTATGGCCAGTGCCTTAGAAATAGAGGAGAAGTTAATGACTTCGAGGGTGTGGGAGAGCATAGGGGATGCGGATAGAATGTAGGAGGCGAATTCCAGTTGAATAAAGGAGATGGCTAGTGAGATGTTAGGTGTCTCAAGAGGCCTCTCTGGCAAGCATCGAGGGGATTGGTGGTGGAATGGAGAAGTAAAAAGGAAGATGGAGGCAAAAAAGGGCTTACGCAAAGTTTGTTGAAAGTAAGGATGAGGAGGAGAAGCGAAATAATAGAGAGGAGTATAAGATCGCTAGGAGAGAGTCTAAGTTGGTGGTCACGGCGGCTAAGACATCAGGTTTTGAGAACTTATACACTGATTTTGAAGGAAATTATGGAGATAAGAAGTTGTATAGGCTAGCCAAGGCTAGGGAGAGGAGGGTCTGGGACCTTGATCAAGTGAAGTGTATCAAAGATGAGTATTGTAAAGTATTGGTGGAAGAGGTTCTCATTAGGAAGAGATGGCAGACTTACTTTTATCAACTCTTAAATGAAGAGAGTGACAGAGGCATTGTGTTAGGGGATTTAGAACACTCAGAGAGGCATTGTGACTATGGATATTGTAGGCATTTTAGGGTGGAGTAGGTTAAAGGTGTTATTAGTAGGATGCATAGGGGTAGATCAGTCAGACCTGATGAGAACCTGGTGGATTTTTGGAAGTGTACAGGCGGGGCAGGGCTGGAATGGCTGACGGGGTTATTTAATGTTATTTTCAGGACGGCGAAGATGCTTGGAGCTTGGAGGTGGAGCACGATGATGCCATTGTACAAGAACAAGGGTGACATCTAGAATTGCAACAACTATAGGGATATCAAGTTGTTGAGTCAAACACTGAAGGTCTGGGAGAGGGTTGTGGAGTTGAGGTTAAGAAGAATTATGACAATTTCTAAGAATCATTTCAAATTCATGCCAGGATGGTCGACTACTAAGGCTATTTATCTCGTGAAGAGATTGGTGGAGCAGTATAGGGAGAGGAAGAAGGATTTGCATATGGTGTTTATCGATCTAGAAAAAGCCTATGACAAAGCTCCCATGGAGGTTCATTGGAGGTGCTTGGAGGTTAGAGGTGTACCCGTGGCATACACTAGATTGATCAGGGACATGGACGATGGCACAAAGACTCAAGTTAGGACAATGGAGGGAGATTTTGAGCAATCCTGCGGTGATGGGATTTCACCAGGGATTATCTCTTAGCCCTTTTTATTTGCCTTGGTGATGGACGTGTTGACGTGGAAAATTAAGGGTTAGGTGCCCTGGTGTATGTTATTTGTAGACGATGTAGTTTTTATTGAGAAGACCCGCGAAGGAGTTAATAACAAATTAGAGGTTTGGAGACAGATCCTGGAGTCTAAAGGGTTTAGGTTGAGCAGGACCAAGACGTAATATGTGGAATGCAAGTTCAGTGAGGTGACATCTGTGACTGATGTAGAAGTGAGGCTTGAAATGCATGTCATCCAAAAAAGAGATAGCTTCAAGTACCTTGGGTCTATTATCTAGGGTAATAGTGAGATTGATGAGGATGTGACCCATCGTATTGGTGCAGGGTGGATGAAATGGAGGCTCGCATATAGGGTCTTGTGTGATAAGAAGGTGCCTCCAAAACTGAAAGGCAATTTCTATAGAGTAACAGTTAGACTGGCTATGTTGTATGGGGTAGAGTGTTGGCCAGTCAAGAACTCTCACGTTCAGAAGATGAAGGTGGCTGCGATGAGGATGTTGCACTAGATGTGTGGGTTTACTAGGAGGTATAGGATTAGGAATGTGGATATTCGAGACAAGCTGGGAGTGTCTTCAGTAGAAGATAAGATACGGAAAGTGAGGTTGTAATGGTTTGAGTATGTGATGAGGAGTGACACAGAGGACCCTGTGCGGCAGTGTGAGAGGCTGGATATGTATGTTATTAAGAGAGGTTATGGTAGAATGAAGAAATATTGGAGAGAGGTTATTAGGTAGTATTTGGTGTAGCTGCAGCTTGCCAAAGACATGACATTAGATAGGAAGGTGTAGAGGGCATCGATTAGGGTAGAAGGTTAGTAGGTTGGTTGGCTCCTTAGTAGGGAGGAGTGCAGCATTTTGTTGCCTTTTTAGTAGTACTTGTAAGGCTACGCTTGTATCTTTTTGTTTCATCTGCGCCGGATACTTGCTAGTGCTTTGTATAGTTAGATTATTATATTATTCTATTGTAGTATAGTTTTGTGATTATCTGTTATTTTGTTATTGGTTATATATCTTGGACTGTTTTGAGCCGAGGTTCTATCGAAAACAGCCTCTTTACTTCACTCTGGGTAAAGGTGCGGTCTTCATACATTCTAGCCTCCCTAGACCCCACTTTGCGGGAATCTATTGGGTATATTATTGTTGTTGTTGTTGTAGGTTCGTTAGTAGTATGAAGATCCGGGGTATGAACATATTTATGAACAAGTTTCGACATCTAGATATGTCACATGTATGTGAGCCTCATGTTATACATTTTGGGAGTAGTATTTAGCACCGAGCAATGAGGGTTCTAGATAACCCAAGTCAAAAACTATGTTGCCACCATATGTTGCCCTCCGTAGCTTATGAAAGGATCCTTATTAATATGGTTCTAACCTTAGACGGTTTGGACAAACTTTTTTAGTGTGGGTGCATGACACTGGACTCCATGTAGCTCATCATGGTTTAATGTTGGTTAAGATAAACTCCCACATGATTATTTTCAAGCTATGAAGTTATCGGATACTCTGTTTTTGAATCTTGACTTTACTTTATGTATTATGTCTTATATCTTGATAATTTCTTATGCTATCTCTTATTACGAAAGATCTCAATTTAAGAATGTTTTAAGTATGTTTTATCATGATCATGCATATCTGTCATACTCAGTACATCCTATAGTACTGAGGCATATTTTGCGTTGCATCCTCTTGATGATGCAGATTCAGGTTCCCTCCCTCAGGCATGTCGTTATAGACCACATGCCATTCCAATCAGTGTTGGTGAGTCCTTATTTTTCGAGGGCTAGTTATGGTTCTAGCTCATTTTGGTTATTTACTTTCGTACCTTGAGTTAACTGGGGTCTTATCCTAGCAAATCCTTATGTCATGTGTAGTCTTTTCAGACATAGACAGAATTTGAGTCTCTTGTTTCGGATTGTGTTTCATCTTGATTTATCATTTATAGATTTGGGTTACCGAATGTTCTATCTATGCTTCCGCTATATTTTCTTATGAATGACTGAGTATGCTATGACTAAGGGTTAGTCTATGGCATTCGTGCCCTGGATCCCGTGTTACATCTAGGGGTAGCCTCGGGGTGTGACAAACTTGGTATCAGATCCTCAGGTTCAAGAGTCCTAAGATATTTGAAAGTCGCATTGAGTAAAATCTCTTTCATGTGTGTAAAGCGCGCCATACTTATGAGAGGGAAGCTATGAGATGTCTTAGAAAAACTTCACTTCTTCATGATCATATCGTGTGATAGAGTTTAAATCTAATATCCCTCTAATCATTCCCTTGTACATTTCAGATTATGCCTCGATGTGTTATTCCTCATCGAGCCGCTCAGAATGTTGCTTCTCCAGTTCTGGCCCTCGAGGTCATGAATGAAAGTTCCGGAATGCCATCCACATACTAGCCCAGACATTGGCCGCTCAGGCCAACCAGCCGGCTCCTATCCCCGTCCACCCTCAAGGTGGGATAGCAGCCCGAGTTTATGATTTTATCTGCATGAACCAGCCAAAATTTTAGGGTTCGAAGGTTGGGGGAGACCCTCTTAAATTTTTGGATGAGGTGAAGAAAATCTTTGATGTTATGCAAGTGGTTGGGGATGATAGTGTTGAGTTAGCATTCTATCAACTCAAGGATGTATCTCATATCTGGTTCATGCAATGGAAGGAAGTTAGGACTAGGGAGGAGGTCCCTATGACTTGGGAGTGTTTCGAGAGGGCTTTCCTTGAGTGGTTCTTTCCCTGGGATTTGAGGCAAACTAAGGCTGAGGAGTTTGTGAACTTGAGACAGGGATCCATAACAGTCCAAGAGTATAGTTTGAGGTTCACTCAGATCTCTAGATATGCCCCTGCTATGGTGGCTGATCCTCAAGATCAGATGAGAAAGTATATCTATGGAGTCTCAGACTTGGTGAAAAAGGAGTGTAGGTCTGCTATGCTGTTGAGTGACATGAGTATCTCCAGACTTATGACTCATGCTCACCAGATTGAGGGGGACAAGCTTAGGGAGATGGCTAGGGAGAATAAGAGAGTTAGATCTGAGGGTTCAGGTATTGTCCATCAAAGGTCCAATGGCGGACATCTCTTCTCGTTCCAGAAGAAGTCATCAGGAACCGTTCATTCGTCTACTAGTGATCCTTTTCAGGTCTCCAGGCCTCGTCATGATCAGTTTGGTAGAGGTGCAGGCTCTTATTCTCTAGGGAGTGGTGCAAAGGGGCCTTCCTACCCTGTTTGCAGCAAGTGTGGGAAAAGTCACCCGAGAGAGTGTCATTTGGGAACGGGTGCATGCTTTGGGTATGGACAGGCAGGACACATGATTAGATATTGCCCTTTTGCTAAGAAGGGGCAGGGAGGTAGTAGGGCTCAGTCTGCTCCAGCTACCCCAGAAGGTCAACCAGGGCACAACTTCTAGTTCTGGTGGCCAGCGCCAGAACTGTATTTATGCCATGTCCTTCCGTTAGGACCAGGAGAGTTCACCGGATGTTTTCAGTGGTATGTTGAAAGTCTTCTCCCTTAATGTAAATGCATTGTTGGACCCTGGTGCCTTCTTAACTTTTGTGATCCCTTATGTAGCATATAAATTTAAAGTTTGTCCTGAATTGCTTTTAGAACCCTTTTATATGTATACTCTTGTTGGTGAGTCAGTCCTAGCCAGAAGAATCTACTGAAATTGCCCTATCTCAGTCCTTCATAGAATCACTTCAGCTAATTTAGTAGAGTTAGAGATGACTAATTTTAATGTTATTCTTGGTATGGATTGATTGTATGCTTTCTATGCTTCGGTTGATTGGCGTACTCGGCTTGTCAGTTTCAAGCTTCCAAATGAACCAATCTTAGAGTGGCAAGGTAGCCCCCCATCCTCGAAGGGTCATTTTGTATCTTATAATAAGGCTACGAAGATGATTTCTAAGGGATATATGTATCATATAGTTTGGGTTATGGACTTAGAGTCTGAAACCCCATCTCTTCAGTCTGTTCCTGTTGTGAATGAGTTCCCAGAAGTGTTTCCTGAAGATTTTCTCAGAGTCCCTCCTGAATGGGAAATCGATTTTTGGATAGATCTTCTTCCAGATACGGATCCCATCTCTATCCCTTTCTATAAAATGGATCCTGCGGAACTGAAAAAGTTAAAGGATCAGTTGAAGGATATTCTTGATAAGGGTTTCATCAGGCCTAGCATTTCTCCATGGGGTGCTCCAGTCTTATTCGTTTGAAAGAAAGATGGTTCCCTCAGAATGTGTATTGACTACCGTCAGTTAAACAAGGTCACAATTAAGAATAAGTAATCCATTCCTAGAACTGATGACTTGTTCGATCAGCTTCAGGGTGCTAGTTTCTTCTCCAAGATTAACCTTAGATCCGGTAATCATCAGCTTCGTGTTTGAGAGTGTGATATTCTGAAGACAGCCTTCAGGAATCGGTATGGTCATTATGAATTTGTGATTATGTATTTTGGTCTAACGAATGCTCTTGCAGCCTTTATGGATTTGATGAACTGTGTGTTGAAACAGTATTTGGATATGTTTGTGTTTGTTTTTATTGATGATATCCTTATCTACTCTCGGAGTGAGGAGGAGCATACGGATCATTTGAGAGTTGTGTTGCAAACTCTCAAGGATCCTGAGTTGTTTGCTAAGTTTAGCAAGTGTGAGTTTTGGATGCAGTCTTTTGCTTTTCTGGGTCATATTGTGACTAGAGATGGTATCCCAGTTGATTCTCAAAAGATTGAGGCAGTAAAGAACTGGCCTAGACCCACTTCCCCGTATGATATTAGGATCTTTTTAGGTTTGGCTGGTTACTACAAGAGGTTTGTGGAAGGGTTCTCTTCCATTGCTGCCCCTTTGACCCTATTGACTCAGAAGAAGGTAAAATTTTAGTGGTTTGATTTGTATGAGAATAACTTTCAGTAATTGAAGACTAGATTGACCACAGCTCTTGTGTTGGCTCTACCCAAGGGCCTAGATGACTTTTTTATGTATTGTGATGCTTCTAGAATTATTTTGGGTTGTGTGTTGATGCAGCGTGGTAAAGTGATTACTTATGCTTTGAGACAGCTTAAGACTCACGAGAAGAACTACCTTACTCATGATCTTGAGTTAGTGGCCGTGGTTTTTGCTTTGAAGATTTGGAGACATTACTTGTATGGTGTGCATGTGTATATGTTCACCGATCATAAGAGTCTCCAGTATGTTTTCAGTCAAAAGGAATTGAATCTGCCTCAAAGGAGATGGCTTGAGCTTCTTAAGGATTATGATATATGCTTTACCATCCAGGTAAGGCCAATATTGTGGCGTATGCACTTAGTAGATTTTTTATGGGTAGTGTGTCTTCATTCGAAGACGAAAAGAAGGACTTGGTTAAGGAGGTCCATAGGCTTGTTCGGTTGGGAGTTTGCCTTATTGACTTGATAGAAGGTGGTGTTATTATTCAGAATGTTCTGAATCATCTTTTGTAGTTGAAGTGAAGGCAAAGCAAGACAGTGATCCTATTTTGCTTCAACTAAAGGTTGCAGTCCATCAATAAAGAGTTGTGGTTTTCTCCCAAGGGGGAGATGGTGTGCTTCGTTATCAGGGTCGATTGTGTGTGCTGGATGTAGATGGGTTGAGATAGCAGATTCTAACTGAGTCTCATAGTTCTATATATTCTATTCACCCTGGTACCACAAAGATGTACCGTGACCTATGGGAAGTCTATTGGTGGAATGGTATGAAGAGGGACATAGCAGGTTTTGTGGCTAAGTGTCTCAATTGTCAACAAGTGAAAGTAGAGCATCAGCGACCACGTGGTATAACTCAATATGGACTCCATTACTGGGTTGCCTCATACTCGAAGGCAACATGATTCCATTTGGGTGATCATTGACCGGATGACGAAATTATCCCACTTCTTGGCTGTCAAGACTACAGATTCAGTAGACGATTATGCCAGACTCTACATTCGACAGATAGTCAGATTGCACGGTGTTCCTTAGTATATCATTTCGGATAGGGGTACCCAATTTACCTCCCAGTTTTGGAGATTGTTTCAGAGAGGTCTTGGTACTTAGGTAAAGCTTAGCACAGCTTTTCACCCATAGATAGATGGACAGGCAGAACGTACTATTTGGACTTTGGAGGATATGTTGAAATCTTGTGTGATTGATTTCAAAGGTAATTGGGATGATCACTTACCTCTTATCAAGTTTTCCTACAACAACAACTTTCATTCTAGCATCCAGATGACTCCTTATAAGGCACTTTATGGTCAGAGGTGTAGGTCTCCTATTGGTTGATTTGAGGTAGGTGAGGGAGCCTTGATTGGTCCATATTCGGTTCATGAGACTATTGAGAAGGTTCAACTTATTAGGGAGAGGTTGAAGACCGCTCAAAGTTGAGAGAAATCATATACGGATGTGAGGAGAAGGGAATTGGAATTTGAAGTTGATGATTGGGTTTTTCTGAAGGTGTCACCCATGAAGGGTGTGCTGAGATTTGGAAAGAAAGGGAAACTTAGTCCCCATTTCATAGGTCACTATCGGATTCTGAGGAGAGTTAGTAGTGTTGCTTATGAGTTGGATTTGCCATCGGATTTTGAAGCGGTTCATCCGATTTTCCATATCTCCTTGTTGAAGAAGTGTGTTGGTGATCCGACCTTGATTGTTCCTTTGGAGGATGTGGGTATGAAGGATAGTCTCACCTATGAGAAGGTTCCCATGGAGATCCTTGATCGTCAGGTTTGGAGGTTGAGAAACAAAGAAGTCGCTTCGGTAAAAGTTCTTTGGAGGAATCAGCTTGTTGAGGGAGCTACTTGGGAAGCAGAAGCAGCCATGAAAGCCAAGTACCCTCATCTCTTTCCATCTGATCCAGTTTCCTCTTGAGGTAGTAGTTTCCTCATTAGTACATCTATCCTACTCTATTCCATCAGTTCCCCTCATGATCTTAGCATGCATGCAAGTTTTCAGAAGTTAGTTCAGTCATGTTTTAAGTTGCAAGCTTTGTTTTCATGTTTATTCCTTAGTTTTCATGTTTTGTTGTTGGTTGGGTTGTATTCTCTACAATTTTCCTTGCTTAGTCTTTATTCTAGGACGAATGATCCCAAGGGGGAGATATTATAACACCCCAAAATTCGATCCAGCTTTTAAGCTTAAGAAATTTTGAACTTTCTAGAAATGACGGGTCCAAACCACGGATCATGGGTTGAACCACGAGTCGTGGTGGATCCGTGGTTTAAGTCTACCAGAATCAGTCTCTGGTCTGAGAACCACGAGTTGGTTCTACAGACTGTAGTTTATTCTACTGTCCGTCCTATCAACTCGTGGAACTGACTGATTCCCAGGAACCACAAGTCAAGACTATGGACCATAGTTTGAATTACGGACAGTCCTGTTGACTCATGGAACCGGATCAGAGTCTAGCTATGTCCCCAGGACTCACGACTTGGATCTACGAGCCGTAGTCCATTCTATGGGTCTGTCCTGTTGACCCGTAGTTTGGCTTCTGCAGCCTGTCCCTTTGGCCAGGAACTACGGATTGAAATCATGAGCCGTAGTTTGGTGTATGACTCGTGGAATCCATCTGTGATCCCTGAAAGTCGACTTTTTCTAGATTTTTCCTAATTATGTTCTAGGGGTATATTAGTCATTACCCACCCTTTTAACTCCCAAATGGTGTCATTTTGACTATTTCTAGAAGGGTTTCTATCCCATTTAGCCTAAGTCATTCATTATCCCTCATTCATCTACCAAATTGGGAAAAGAACTCATTCAAGCTCCAAGTCTCAAGCTTCAAGTTCAAGTCTCCTTTTCTTTTCAATTTCAAGTGGGATAGCTTCAATCAAGGTATGTGAGTATTCAACAATGGGTTCCTTTCACCCTTGTGCACAAAACCCCTAATCTTTATTTTTGATTTCATGAACTTTTAAATTAAGTTTCTTACCCAATTATTAAGGGTTTTGCTATAAATTACCTTCTCATGATTTTATTATGGGATTACTACTAAATTGCATGTTTCTACATGGGTTTTTACATATGAACTCCTATTTCAAATTGAAGGCTAATTATGGCAAATTCTACATGCATAAATTGATTCAAGTAAATTGGGTATTTGATAGCATGTTTTCATGAATCTCAAGCAAGTGCATGCCTAGTTCCTATGTTTTATAAAAGTATATATTATTATGAAATTGAACTAGTGCCATGCAAGTTTTCAAGTTATGAATTATTATGCAAGACAAGACACCCGATGTGCCATCAATGCACATGAATTATTTTCGAAACCAAGCTTCGTGAGTAGTATGAAGATCCAGGGTATGAACATGTTTATGAATAAGTTTTGACATCTAGATATGTCACATGTATGTGATCCTCATGTTATATGTTTTGGGTGTAGTATTTAGCAACAAGCGATGAGGGTTTCAGATAACCCAAGTCCAATACTACGTTGCCACTGTAGGTTACCCTCTGTGGCTTATGAAAGGATCCTTATGAATATGGTTCTAACCTTGGACGGTTAGGACAACCTTTTTTAGTGTGGGTACATGACACTGTACTCCATGTAGCTCATCATGGTTTAATGTCGGTTAAGAGAAACTCCCACATGATTATTTTCAGGCTATGAAGTTATATGATACTCTATTTTTGAATCTTGACTTTACTTCATGTTTTATGTCTTATATATTGATAATTTATTATGCTATCTCTTATTACGAAAGAGCTCAATTTAAGAATGTTTTAAGTATGTCTGATCATGATCATTCATATCTCTCATACTCAGTACATCCTAAAGTACTCACGCATACTTTGTGTTGTATCCTCTTGTTGATGCAGATTCAGGTTCCCTCCCTCATGCACGTGGCTAGAGACCGCAGGCCATTCAAGTCAATGTTAGTGAGTCCTCATTGTTCAAGGGCTTGTTATGGTTCTAGCTAGTTTTGATTATTTACTTCCATACCTTGAGTTAGCTAGGGTCTTATCCTAGCAACTCCTTATGTTATGTGTAGAGGCTTTTCAAACATAGACAGTATTCGAGTCTTTTGTTTCAGATTGTGTTTCATCTTGATTTATCATTTATGGATTTGGGTTGCCTAATGTTCTATCTATGTTTCCGCTATGTTTTTTTATGAATGACTGAGTATGTTATGACCAAGGGTTAGTCTAGGGCATTCGTGTCCCAGATCCCGTGTTACATCTAGGGGTAGCCTCGGAGCGTGACACCTTGTTATGCCTCCTTCCCTTTAACATTGATCACAAACTTTTTCATAATCATGCGCATCCTAATACAAAGTTGGCCAATAGTACTTGCATTGCAAGATCTTGTGAGTTGTCCAGATACCACTATGATGTCCCCCAAAAGGGGATGAGTGTCATGCCTCCAATATATCCATCATCTCTGCCTCAGACAGATATCTATGAATCATCCCATCAGCACATACAAGAAATAAGAATGGCTCCTCCTAGAAGAACTTCTTAACATCGGGCATAAACTTCCTTTGCTGATGGACGGACAAATCGGAAGACACCACATCACTAACCAAATAGTTAGCAAAGTTTGCAAACCATGGGATCAAATCTTAAGATGTAGCCAATACTTGCTCATCTAGGAAGGTATCATCAACCTCTAACTCATCCTTCAACTTAGCATAGCTTCTTCTTCCAATATAGACAAGTGGTCAGCTACCTGATTTTCAGTCTCTTTCCTGTCCTTAACCTCAAAGTCAAATTTTTACAACAGAAATAGCCACTGAATCAATATGAACTTTGCATATTTCTTCGCGATTAAGTACCTAAGAGTTGTGTGATCAGTGTTCACAATCACCTTCTTTCCATGAAAATAAGATCTGAACTTTTCAAATGCAAAGAACACAACAAGCAACTCGTGTTTTGTCACTATATAGTTCTTCTGAGATGTATTAAGTACCTTGCTAGTGTAGTATATAGGATGGAGAATCTTTTCATGCTTTTGGCCTAGGACTGCTCCTAGAGCCACTCCACTAGCATCACACATAACCTCAAATGGATGGGACTAGTCAGGTGTAACAATAATATGCACAGAGATCAACTTTTGCTTGAGGCATTTAAATGCCTTCAGACATGCATCATCAAAAACGAAGTTCATATCCTTCTCCAACAACTTGCACAAAGGGTGTGCAATTTTAGAAAAATGTTTTATGAACCTATGATAAAAACTAGCATGCCCTAAAAAGCTTCAAATACCTTTCATAGAAACTAGAAGAGGCAATTTTTCAACCACCTTAACTTTCTCCTTATCAACCTCAATACCCTTTTTTGAGATCCAGTGGGCAAGCATTATACCTTCTTTCACCATAAAGTGACACTTCTCCCAATTTAGCACCAAGTTACATTCTTCACATCTCTTCAGCACACAACCCAAATGGGCTAAATAATCATAAATGGAGTCTTCTACCATAGAAAATTCATCCATGAACACCTCAATAGTGTTCTCCACCATATCTGAGAAAATTAACATCATACATCAGTGAAAGGTCACTATCGCATTACATACCCCAAATGGCATCCTCTTGAATGTGAATGTCCCATATGGACAGATGAAAGTTGTCACACCCCAGAAACTGATCTAGCTTTTAAACTCAGAACTTGCAGAAAATTTTGTGGACCAGAACTTGCAGAAAATTTTGGACTTTCAGGGACCATGAGTCAAGCCCACGAGTCGTGGGTGGTTCCACGAGTCATGGAAATGACTCATGATCTCAGTCTTGCAGACCATCCTCAGGTCTGAGGACCGTGAGTCACTTCTATGACTCGTAGAAGTTTCTACGGGTCATTATGTTGACTCGTGGAACCTCATCAGAGGCCAACAAAATTCCTTGACCTTCACGATTGAGTTCAAGGACTCGTGAAAGCTTCCACGAGTCGTCCGATCGAGTCATAGAAAAACTTCTGCAGGTTGAATACCTGAGCAGTTTCCACGACAAGGAACCACGAGTCGTGGTCAGGTCTACGAGTCGTAAACTTCACCCGTGGAACCTGAAGTCAGGATTTAAGATAGCTTTTTCTAAGTTAAAACCCAAGGACATTTTGGTCATTTCCCACCCATTTTAACTCCTAAGTGAGGTTGTTTTCACTATTTCAAGTAGGGTTTTCACCCTTATTAGCCTAAGTTCCTACTCATTACTTCAGTCTTCTCCAAAAAAGGAAAAGAATCCCCCAAGCTCAAGGTCTCAAGCTTCAAGTTCAAGTTTCCTAAGTCTTTCCAATTCATGTGGGTTATCTTTACCCAAGGTATGTGGGTAATCAACAATGGATT
This sequence comes from Jaltomata sinuosa, assembly GCA_003996215.1. Classification (NCBI taxonomy): domain Eukaryota; kingdom Viridiplantae; phylum Streptophyta; class Magnoliopsida; order Solanales; family Solanaceae; genus Jaltomata; species Jaltomata sinuosa. Next base: position 122,510 of record QJPP01001028.1, on the reverse strand, counting down.
CCTTTCACCCTTGTGCCCAAAACCCCTAATTCAAATTTTGATTTCATGATCTTCAAATTAGGGCTCTTATCTAATTCTCATGAGTTTTGCTAAATATGGTCTTCTCATGATTTGATTATGAAATTACTATTAAATTGCATGATTTCACATGGGTTTTCACATGTTAATTCTTATTTCATGAATTGAAGTTTAACCATGGAAATATCTACATGCATAAAGTTAATTTGAGTAAATTGGGTTTTGATAAGCATGTTCCTTATGGATTTTCAAGTATGTGCATGCCTAGTTCCTATGATTCTATGAAAGTATATATTTTATGAAAATTGAACTAGAGCCATGCAAATTTTACAAGTTATGAAGTATGCAAGTTTTTTCATATTATGAAGTATGATGCAAGATAAGACAACCGATGTTCCATCAATGCTCATGAATCAATTTTAAAACCCTAATTCATGAGTAGTATGACGTTCCGGGGTATGAAAATGTTATGAACAAGTATGAACAAGTTTGGAATTTGATATGTCATATATATGTGAGCTCATGTCATGTATGTATATGTTTTGGGAGTAGTATTTAGCACCGAATTGGACCGGGTGAGAGTACCCTTAGTCCAAAAACTACGTGCCACCGTAGGTTGCCCTTTTGAGGCTTATGATAACAGGATCCTGGTATGAAATGGTTCTAACCTCGGCCGGTTAGGACAACTCTTTCAGTGTGGGTGCAAGACACTGAACTCCATGTAGCTCAGAATGATTTAATATCGGTTAAGAGAAACTCCCACATGTTTATTTTCAAGTTATGAAGTTATGTGAATCTATATTATGAAACTTAAGCTTTATTTCATATTTTATGTTTTATACCTTGATATTTACTTATGGTCCTTCTTTATGTAACAAGTTTATTCTTAAGCATATTTTAAATGGTTTTTATCATGATTCATGCATCGCTCACATACTCGGTACATCCTATAGTACTGACGCATATCTTGCACTGCATCCTTTGATGATGCAGATTCAGGTGTTCTTTTCCAGACACGGGGCTAGAGCTTCTAGACTACTTTTCTGTCAGCTGTAGGTGAGTCCTCTTAGTTTGAGGACTAGATATGGTTTAGTTATGTTGATTTCTTATTTTCGTACTTTGAGTTAGCTAGGGTCTTGTCCTAGCAACTCATTATGTCATGTAGAGGCTTTTCAGACATAGACAGTGTTCGAGTCTCTTTCCTAATTTTATATTTCAATTTTACTTGATTACCTATGTATGTGATTCCAGATTTATCTATTATACTTCTGCTTATCTTTGTTATGCTTGATTATGTTATGACCAAGGGGTTAGCTTGGAGCACTTGTGGTCTCTAGTCCCGTGTTATGTCCAGGGGGTAACCTCGAGGAGTGACAAACTTGGTATTAGAGCCTCAGGTTCAAAAGTCCTAGGATATCTGAAAGCCGCATCGATTAGAGTCTTTTTCATGTGTGTGAAGCACGCCACACATATGAGAGGGAAGCTATGATATATCTTAGAAAATTTCACTTCTTTCATGATCATGTCGTGCGATAGAGCTTAACTCTTATGTTCTTCTAATTCTCACCTTGTACATTTCAGATTATGCCTTCTCGATGTGCTATACCTCCCCGAGCCACTCAGAATGCTATTCCTCCCATTCTGGTTCCTGATGTCATGAATGAGGAGTTCAGGAATGTCATCCATTTGCTAGACCATACTTTGGCCACTCAGTCCAATCAGCCGGCTCCTGCCCCATTCCACCCTCAAGGTGGGGTAGCGGCCCGAGTTTGTGACTTTTTTCGGATGAACCCACCTGAATTCTGGGGTTTGAAAGTGAGTGAGGACCCGCTTAACTTTATTGATGAAGTGAAGAATATCTTTGAAGTTATGCAAGTGGTTAGGGTTGATTGTGTTGAGCTTGCATCCTATCAACTCAAGGATGTGGCTCATATTTGGTTCAGGTAATGGAAGGAGACTAGGGTGAGGGATGCAGTCCCCATGACTTGGGAGTGTTTTGAGAGAGCCTTCCTTGATAGGTTCTTTCCCCAAAAGTTGAGGCAAGCGCAGGTAGAGGAATTTGTTAACTTGAAATAGGGTTCGATGTCAGTACAAGAGTATAGTCTGAAGTTCACTCAGTTGTCTAGATATGCTCCCTCCATGGTAGCGGACCCTCATGATCAAATGAGCAAGTTTATATATGGGGTTTCTGATGTGGTGAAGAAAGAGTGTAGGTCTGCTTTGTTATTGAGTGATATGAACATTTTTTGACTCATGACTCATGCCCATCAGATTGAGGGTGACAAGCTTAGGGAGATGGCAAGGGAGAATAAGAGGGTCAGATCCGAAGGATCAAGTTTTAGTCATCACAGGTCCGGAGGTGGACATCGCTCTTCCTTCCAGAAGAATTCATCAGGATCCGTTCATTCTTCTGCTAGTGCTCCTACCCAGGCTCAGAAGCCTCATCATGATCAGGGTAGTAGAGGATCTGGTTCTTATTCCCTATCTCAGGGAAGTGTTTCTAAGGGTCCTTCTTTCCCCATTTGTGCAAGGTATGGGAAGAATCACCGGGGAGAGTGTCATTTGGGCACGGGTGCATGCTATGGGTGTGTACAGACTGGACACTTTCTTAGAGATTGACCTTCAGCTAAGAAGGGGCAGAGAGGTGGTAGGACTCAGTCTACCCCCACAGCTTTGGGAGGTCGACCAGCCCAGTAGCTCTAGTTCTGGTGGTCAGCGCCAGAACCGCCTTTATGCTATGTTCTCTCATCAGGATTAGGAGGGTTCCTCAGATGTCGTTACTGGTATGTTGAAAGTCTTCTTTTTGATGTGTATGCTTTATTGGACCCCGGTGCCTCCTTATCTTTTGTGACCTCTTTTGTAGCATGCAAGTTTGAAGTTCGTTCTGAATTGCTTTTATAACCCTTTTGTGTTTCTACTTCCGTTGGTGAGTCAGTCCTAGCCAAAAGAAGCTACCGAAATTGCCCTATCTCAGTCCTTCATAGAGTCAGTTCAGCGGATCTAGTTGAGTTAGAGATGACTGATTTTGATATCATTCTTGGCATGGATTAGTTGTATGCATGTTATGCTTCTGTCGATTGTCGTACTCGGGTTGTCAGTTTTAAGTTTCCTAATGAACCTGTCTTGAAATGGCAAGGTAGTCCCCCTTCCTCGAAAGGTCATTTCATATCTTATCTTAAGGCTAAGAAGATGATTTTAAAGGAGTGTGTTTATCACATAGTGCAGGTTATGGACACGGAGTCCTAAACCCCATCCCTTCAGCCTGTTCCTATTATGAATGAGTTTCCAGAAGTGTTTCCTGAGGATTTTCCCAGAGTCCCTCCCGAGCGGGAGATGGACTTTGGGATACATCTTCTTCCGGATATGAATCCTATCTCTATTCCTCCCTATAGAATGGCTCCCGCAGAACTTAAGGAGTTGAAAGATCAGTTGAAGGATCTTCTTGATAAAGGTTTCATCAGACCTAGCATTTCTACATGGGGTGCCCCAATTTTGTTTGTTCGAAAGAAAGATGGCTCTATTAGAATGTGTGTTGATTACCGTCAGTTGAACAAGGTCACAATCAAGAATAAGTTTCTCATTCCTAGGATTGATGACTTGTTCGATCAGCTTCAGGGTGCTAGTTTCTTCTCCAAGATCGACCTTAGATCCGATTATCATCAACTTCGTGTTAGAGAGTGTGATATTCTGAAAATAGCCTTCAGAACTCGTTATGGTCATTATGAATTTATTGTGATGTCTTTTGGTCAAACGAATGCTCCTGTAGCTTTTATGAATTTGATGAACCATGTGTTCAAACAGTATTTGGATATGTTTGTGATTGTTTTCATTGATGATATCCTCATCTACTCTCGAAGTGAGGAGGAGCATGCAGATCACTTGAGGGTTGTGTTGTAGACTCCCAAGGATAGACAGTTTTTTGCTAAGTTTAGCAAATGTGAGTTTTGGATGCAGTCCGTTGCTTTTCTGAGTCATATTGTGACTAAAGATGGTATTCGAGTTGATTCTCAAAAGATAGAGGCAGTAAAGAACTGGCCTAGACCTACTTCTTTGTCTGATATTAGAAGCTTTTTGGGTTTGGCTGGTTACTATAGGAGGTTTGTGTAAGGTTTTTCTTCTATTGCTTCCCCTTTGACCCGATTGACTCAAAAAAAGGTAACATTTCAGTGGTCCAACTTGTGTGAGAAGAACTTTCAGGAATTGAAGAATAGATTGACCACCGTTCCAGTGTTAGTTCTACCCGAGGGCTTAGATGATTTTATTGTGTATTGTGATGCTTCTAGGATTGGTTTGGGTTATGTTTTGATGCATCGTGGTAAGGTGATTGCTTATGCTTCGAGACAGCTTAAGACTCATGAGAAGAACTATCCTACTCATGATTTTGAGTTGGCCGCCGTGGTCTTTGCTTTGAAGATTTGGAGACATTATTTGTATGGGGTGTATATGGATGTATTCATCGATCATAAGAGTCTTCAGTATGTTTTCACTCAAAAGGAATTGAACTTGCGACAAAAGAGATGGCTTGAGCTTCTTAAAGATTATGATATGAGCGTGCTTTACCATCCGGGCAAGGCCAATGTCGTGGCAGATGCTTTGAGTAGGTTATCCATGGGAAGTGTAGCTTCTATTGAACAGGGAAAGAAGGAATTGGTTAAAGAGGTTCATAGGCTTGTGCGGTTGTGAGTTCGCCTTATGGACTCGGAAACTGATCCAGCTTTTAAACTCAGAACTTGAAGAAAATTTTGTACTTTCAGGGACCATGGGTCAAGCCCACGAGTCGTGGGTGGGTCCACGAGTCATGGAAGTTTCTACGGGTCATTCTGTTGACTCGTGGAACCTCATCAGAGGCCAACCAAATTCCCTGACTTCCACGACTGAGTTCAATGACTCGTTGAAGCTTCCACGAGTCATCTTGTAGAGTCGTAGAAGACCTTCTGCAGGTTGAATCCCTGAGCAGTTTCCACGACAAGGAACCACGATTCGTGGTCGGGTCTACGAATTATAGACCCTACCCGTGGAACCTGAAATCAGGCTTTAAAACAACTTTTTCTAAGTTAAAACCCAGGGACAGTTTGGTCATTTCCCAACCTTTTTAACTTCTAAGTGAGGTCGTTTTGACTATTTCAAGTAGGATTTTCACCCTTATTAGCCTAGGTTCCTTCTCATTACTTCACTCTTCTCCCAAAAAGGAAAAGAATCCCCTAAGCTCAAGGTCTAAAGCTTCAAGTTCAAGTCTCCTAAGTCTTTCCAATTCAAGTGAGTTATCTTCACCCAAGGTATGTGGGTAATCAACAATGGGTTCCTTTCAACCTTGTGCTCAAAACCCCTAATTCAAATTTTGATTTCATGATCTTCAAATTAGGGCTCTTATCCAATTCTCATAGGTTTTGCTAAATATAGTCTTCTCATGATTTGATTATGAAATACTATTAAATTACATGATTTCACATGGGTTTTTACATGTTATCTCTTATTTCATGAATTGAAGTTTAACCATGGAAATCTCTACATGCATAAAGTTGATTGAGTAAATAGGGTTTTGATAAGCATGTTCCTTATGGATTTTCAAGTATGTGCATGCCTAGTTCCTATGATTCTATGAAAGTATATATTTTATGAAAATTGAACTAGAGCCATGCAAATTTTACAAGTCATGAAGTATGCAAGTTTTTCTATGTTATGAAGTATGATGCAAGATAAGACACCCGATGTTCCATTAATGCTCATGAATCAATTTCAAAACCCTAATTCATGAGTAGTATGGCGATCCGGGGTATGAAAATATTATGAACAAGTATGAACAAGTTTTGCATTTGATATGTCATATGTATGTGAGCTCATGCCATGTATGTATATGTTTTGGGAGTAGTATTTAGCACCGAGTTAGACCGGGTGAGAGTACCCTTAGTCCCAGAACTACGTGCCATCGTAGGTTGCCCTTTTGAGGCTTATGATGACAGGATCCTGTTATGAAATGGTTCTAACCTTGGCCAATTAGGATAACTCTTTCAGTGTATGTGCAAGACACTGAACTCCATGTAGCTCAGCATGGTTTAATGTCGGTTAATAGAAACTCCCACATGTTTATTTTCAAGTTATGAAGTTATATGAATCTATATTATGAAACTTAAGCTTTATTTCATGTTTTATGTTTTATACCTTGATATTTACTTATGGTCCTTCTTTATGTAACAAGTTTATTCTTAAGCATATTTTAAATGGTTTTTATCATGATTCATGCATCGCTCACATACTCGGTACATCCTATAGTACTGACGCATATCTTGCACTGCATCCTTTGATGATGCAGATTCAGGTGTTCTTTTCCAGACACGTGGCTAGAGCTTCTAGACTACTTTTCTGTCAGCTGTAGGTGAGTCCTCTTAGTTCGAGGACTAGATATGTTTTAGTTATGTTGATTTCGTATTTCTGTACTTTGAGTTAGCTAGGGTCTTGTCCTAGCAACTTCTTATGTCATGTAGAGACTTTCAGACATAGATAGTGTTCGAGTCTCTTTCCGTATTTTATATTTCCATTCGACTTGATTACCTATGTATGTGATTCTAGATTTAGCTATTATGCTTTCGATTATCTTTGTTATGCTTGAGTATGCTATGACCAAGGGGTTAGCTTGGGGCACTTGTGGTCTCAAGTCCTGTGTTACGTCAAGGGAGTAACCTCGGGGTGTGACAAAAGTGGTCTTCTCTTGGTCTTCAGGAGCAATTGAAATCGTATTGTATCCCGAATAACCATCAAGAAAACAATACCATCCTCTACCAGCAAGGCGGTCTAACATCTAATCCATAAACGGCATTGGAAACTGATTTTTCTCAGTCCATGCATTCAGCTTTTTATAGTCCATGCACACATGCCAGCCTGTGATTGGCCTCATTGAAATCAACTCATTCTTAGCATTTGAAAGCATACTTAATCCACTCTTCTTTGGCACATACTGAATCGAGCTCACCCACTTGTTGTCTGCAATAAGATAAACCACACCTGCATCCAACCACTTAATGATTTCCTTCTTGACGACTTCTAACATAGTCTTATTTAACCTATGTTGATGCTCAATACGAGGAACACAATTTGGCTCGAGTTTGATCTTGTGAGTTCATATGCCTGGCAGAATACCAACAATGTCAGCAATGGACCAACCTATGGACCTCTTGAACTTTCTCAACACAGAAACTAGAGCCTCAACTTGTCATTCAACCAAATTTGCAGCAATAATAACTGGCAAGGTGTTGTTGGCTCCTAAGAACACATATCGTAGGTTAGATGGGAGAGCTTTGAGCTCCAAGACTGAAGTATCCTCAATAGACGGTCTGGCGGGTGGGGTTGCACACTTTTTTAAGTCCAAATCAAGCTTCTTTGAAGCATATATGTAAGACCCTATACCAGTAAGTGGCTCAACCATCTCATCATGCTCAGGAATATCTTCTCCATCAAAATTCATGATCAATGCTGCAAGTTGTTCAACACAAAACCACTCCTCGACAGGTACTATCAGTTGATCCTCACTAACTACATCAATCACTGAGACTACACACATGTTTTAATGGTGCTTCATTGACTGCATAGGTTGAATGTTACTACTTCATCATTCAGTTTGAACTTCATCTGCCCTGTTTTCAAGTCAACTAAAGCACGCCTGGTGGCAAGGAATGGTCGTCCCAAGATAATGGGAACCTCAAATTCCACCTCACAATTAAGAATCACAAAGTCCACTAAAAAGATAAATGACTCCACTTTCATAAGCACATCATATAGAATACCCACATACCTTTTCATCGTGCAATTTGCCATAAGAAGTCGCATTATCATCGGTTTAGGGGCTTCCAAGTCCAACGGCTTAAAACTGCTAGTGGCATGAGATTGATACTCGTACCCAAGTCACACGCAACCTTTGCAAAGTGGAAGGCTCCTATAGTGCAAGGAATGGTGAATGCTCCAAGATCCTCCTTTTTCTACACAAGAGAACGGCAGGCTATTGCACTATAATGGTGCAAATTATCAGCAGGGTCAAATATCACAGTTCTCTTCTTCGTCACCAGTTCCTTCATAAACTTCATATAATAAGGAATCTACTCCAGTGCTTTGACCAAAGGAATATTCACCAAAAGCTGCTTCAGCATGGACATGAACTTGTGATATTTTCCTTCTTCGGCCTTCTTGATCAATCTTTGTGGGAAAGGTGGAGGAGGTTGCAGCATAGGCTTTAGGACCTGAGGGACCTCCTTTTCCTTCCCATTTATACCTATATATTTCTTCTCGCTCAGATTCTCATTGCCAATCTTATCTTCAGAATCAACCACAATTTCAGCTTCAATATTCTTAGGCTCGGCCAAATCATCAACAACTATAGAGACAGGAGGATCAACAGTCTGTTTTCCTCTTTGAGTAGTCACTTCCATGCAATGCCTATCATTTTTTTGATATTGGACTGTATTACTAGGATATTTACCCTTCTAGCACTTGTTCATGGACGTAGACATTTGACCAAGCTGCTGCTCAATATACTTGATTGCTATTTCATGTGACTCGACCTTTTGATTCATGCCTGAGATGTCACCATGAATCTCTTTCAAGCTCTCGTCAGTCATCTCCACCTTCTTCAGCACCTTAACGGACATGTCTTCCATCCTTGAAAGGTTGGAACCCCTTTTACGATTTCCTAGAGAAACATATAAACCACTCTTATCATTTTTGTATTTGTCCCTCTAATTCCAGTTGCCATCTCTATCTCTGCCTCAACTCCTATCTCTATATCTAGATCGGTTGTAATTATTGTCTCTATCTCTGTTATAGTTCTAACCTTGAATCCCTTGACCCCACCAAGTTTCTTGATTAGACCCTTGGTAATTGGCCTAAAACCCCTCCACCTGATCATTTAGAAAATTAGCCTCTTCGTCAGACTCAGAATCTTCATGCCTAGGTGCTTTCCCTTATGAACCAACTGCATTCACCTTCTCAGATTCGATACCCATGATATGCTTTGCAATAAGACCAATGTCTATCCTCCACTATACTATATATCCTTTGACCATCATCCTCATATAGCTTTTGATATTCTACAGATTTGCCAACTGCATATGTTCCAACCAAAACTTCAGATTCTCTTGTGTGCCAAGCCCTGTTCATCTTATCGAATCGGTTAAGCATCTCACCCACCTCCTGATAACATCCAAAAGAACTCTCTGGTTAAGGAGGTGGCTACAGTCATCGCACAACAATTTACCCAAAAAGAGTCAGCGTCGAATCCACAAGGAATAATATTGAGGGAAATTGAGAAAATAAGAAATTAAAACAACTTACTAAAGTTCAAAGAGTAAAAAGGTAAAATGTTTTGGGGGGTTTTGTTTGGAAACGAGAACAAAGATAAAAAGTAATCAACTAAAGGATAGGTTTAATCAATGACTTTCACAACACAAGGATAACAAGGGAGATTTGAAAATGGGATTCTTTCAATTCACTAGAATTATACCTAATTGAAAACATGGACATCCTTTGTTAAAGGTATGTTCAACCGTTTTTCAACCTATCAAACATATATACGCTATAGTTTCTCTCGAACCCCATAGTTTAAAAATAAAATAATTATTTGGCTTAGGTAAGTTAAGTTATGTCTAGCCTCAACTCTTAGGTGGGAATTTTCTAAGTTAAGCTATTCTAGCCTCAACTTATCGTGGAAATCTAAAATCCTTATGATTGAATACTTACCCAATTGTATAACTTTTGTCTCAAGCAAGAACACAATTAGAAAGCTAAATCGATGTTTGCAACCATTAATTATATAATTAAAGCTTGAAGGATTCAATAAACCCACACAATATAATCAAATAAAAGAACAATATAAGAATTCAATAACCAAATATTGTTTATCTCAAATACAATATCCAAATGTCAATTCAACTACTACACCTACAATTTAACAATGCAAACAAAGAGTTGAAGAAAGGAACTAAGAATTTTACAATAATAGCATCCAATCTCTACTCCAATGGTGTAGGGTGTAAATTTGCTCTCCAAGCTTGCAAAAAGTTGTGTGAAAAATCAAAGATACATTTCTAGATGGCTGGAAAGAGTTTTATGTGGATTGAGGTTTCTAAAAGTGTGAAATGACCCAATTGGGTGTAGCTGGAACCCGTCAACTGCACCTGCGAAACTTTAACCACATGTGTATGGCCAATGTGGCGTGAAATGTGCCACAGGTGCGAACTATACTGATGTTAGCATTTTCTGTAGATGCGCAGAGGAAGCTTTCCTTGTGCAAGTGCACCCTCAGTAGAATAGTACATGTGCCGCTGGTGCGGCCCCTTCTCCTCAGTAGTGGGACCACTGCTGCACTCAAATCTCCGGAAGGGAAAAGGACCTAGTGTCTTGATAGTGATTCTTTTTCTCTTTCTTACTCCACTTTGGTTCCTTTTGCATCGTTTTCTCCACGTACACATCTCTCAATAAACTAGCTGAAATATTATCAAAACGCGCCATAAGTAGTATCATATAACCATTAGTAGACGCAAACTCATAGGAAAAGAGACTTTAATAAGTGGTAGATTTACCACTTATCAACACCCCCAACTTAAGCTTTTTCTTGTCCTCAAGTAAATTACAACCAAACTCAAAAGTGACTCTAACTATTTCAAGCACAAGGACCATCAACTAATTTCCAAATACCTGTTTTCACTTAAGCACAAGAAATATGATTTTTGTTGGTATTAATAACTAGTCGATCACATGTGAATGTTTATCAAAACAATCCCCTCAATTTCAAACATATTTTCAAAATTTGCAATAGAGTTACAAGAATAATCAAGTGACAACAACCAATTCTCAAGAAGTGACTCAAAATCACTATTTAACCAAACATGCTCATTTGACTCATTTTTGGAATTTATCAAAATCACCAGCTATCATAATTTACATGTCCTTGAGGCCATATATAATTTACATGTCTTATCTTTCCATCTTTGTTATTCACGCTGTAAAAGGAAAAAAAGACAATATATTTTTTCATCCGCTTGAGGCCAAACACCCTTCTTCAAAAGTGCTTGTTATTATTAGACCTTGGCATCCCATGCAATTGAACATGACATGTCTCACTTCCCTTATTTTCTTCAAAACTATGATCGCTTTGTGTGGCCATGAGATTCTCATTGTTTATTGACCATAACGGATGTCCATCGATAAATTATTCAGCTAAAGCTTGAAGTCATTATCATTTTATAAATAAACAAATAAATAGGTATTAAATGTTGTTCTTCATAAAGAATATTGCAAAATCAGCCAACAATAGGGTGGTCCGGGTCGAGGAAAAGAAGCTAAACAGTGGCGGCCGAATTTCGGTTCCGGTGTGTGGCTGCAACATTCAAAAATGAGATCAGGGAAGCTGCCGGTCTCTGGGAAAATCATAATGTTGCTATGCATTGCAAGCTTTTTGGCTGGATCACTTTTTGCTAGACGGATATAGACTCAACCTAATTCTGAAATGAATACTGACCTCGTGATCCCCACCATGTCCAGTCATGAGAAGCTTAGAACCATTTCACGTGAATGTGATCACAAGCGTGTAAGCTCAATTTTGAAACAACTACTTATTGTTGTTTTATAATTAGACTAAGTGTGTAGTTATGAATGATTTTCCTTTTTTCTTTCTTTTTTTTTTTGGCAGAGATTAGCGGAAAGCAATTTCGGAGACATCATGGGGGAAGTCATGAAGACTCGTCAAGCTATTCAGTAAGCACACATTGAGACTTAATATAAAAAATGATAGATAGTGTGACATTTTAACGAAACATGGACTCAAATACCATTTAAATTTGCGCCTATATCTAGCCTACCTTTCTTTCTTACTAGTATATTTTTTTTATAACAGATCACTTGATAAAAGTATATCAACATTGGAGATGGAACTAGCAATAGCTAGGACAAGGCAAACAGTCAGCCAAAATGCAAAGGAAAATGGAGCATCAAATCACAGCATTCAAAATAAAGCATTTATTGTGATTGGAATCAATACCGCATTCAGCAGCAGGAAAAGACGCGATTCTCTTAGAGAAACATGGATGCCTAAAGGTCTTTAATTAGCCTATTACTTACTAGCTTCTTCCTATTGGTTTGAACTGGATGGATGATTCTGATTAATGTATTGATAAAATCCATACATTTGGAATGCAGGAGATAAGCTAAGGAAGTTAGAGAAAGAGAAGGGGATAGTGGTACGGTTTGTGATAGGACAGAGTGCAGCTGTATGGACTGTTACTAATGCTCTCTAGACTACTGAACTACGCCGTTCTTAATTTATTTATTCGAGATAGTATTAGAATTTAAATCCAGAATAGAATTATTCTTGAACTGGGAGCAAACTTAAATTATCTCCATAGCCATTAGTATTTCCTTTCAATTAATAAATCACACAATGAAATCCTTGTTTTGCTTATTTTTGCCATCTTGATTTTAATTTTTGTTGGTTTTTCAACAAAGAAACTAGAAAAATAATAGAGAAGAATACTAATAGTAAAAATAAGGGGAATGGACATAAATGGTCATTCGGTGGAAATTAATTCCAGCCGACCAAACAATTTGTATTCCATATCTTAGCCACAAATTTTGGCTGGTACCTTCCCTTTTTATTGTCACGACCCGAAACTCAAGTTGTGATGGTACCTACTATAATCCACCAGTAGTGTTTGTCACTCTACAAGGAGAGGTTCTCCCATACTCTTTTACTTTGATGCAATGTTTCTCTAACAATGTTGCTAAATATCAAGTGTTAATACTTGGACTTCAAATGGCCGTCAACATGAAGCAACTACAATTGCAAGTCTTTGGTGACTCTCAGTTGGTGATCAATCAACTCTTGGGAAGTTATGAGGTCAAGAAGCCTGACTTACCACCATATCATGGTTATGCTCAGAAGTTGATAGGATTGCTTGGAGATGTGAGACTTCAACATGTACCAAGGAAGGACAACCAAAAAGCCAACACCTTGGTTGCTCTGGCTTCAACTCTAACTCTTTTGGATCAGACATAAGTTACTAGTTGCCAAAAATGGTTAGTACCACTTCCAAATGAGGATGAACATGCAGAAAATGAGCTTGAGCATCTCGTTGCTGTTTCTGAAGCTCTGAAGGAAGATTTTCAACAACTTGTTATTAAATACTTGTGTTATGAGATACTTCCATAAAATCCAAGGAGAAAGACTGATATCTGTCGTCGTGTGCGTCGCTTCCTTTACTACAAGGACACACTTTATAGAAGATCATTTGAGGGAGTACTTTTGTGATGTTTGGGGGAAAAAGAAGCAGTCCAAGTTTTGCTAAAAGCACATTCAGGTGTATATGGATCACATCAATCTGGACCGAAGCTACACTTTCACATAAAATGGATGGGATATTACTGGCCAACAATGGTAAAAGATTGCTTGGATTATGCTCGAAGGTGCAAGGCTTTCCAGTTTCATACAAATTTCATACATCAGTTGCATAAAATATTACACCCGACTATCGCATCTTGGCCATTCGACACTTGGGGACTAGATGTTGTTGGACCACTACCAAAGTCTTCTGGTGGACATTTGTACATCTTGGCTGCAACAGACTACTTCTCAAAGTGGGTCGAAGCTATCGCTCTCAAAGAAGTGAAGAAGGAGAGTATTACAAACTTCATCCGAGTGAATATCATCTATCATTTTGGCATTCCCTGCTACATAATAACGAACAATGAAATACCATTTCATAACAAGTTAATGTGTAAGATTTGTGATCTCTTCAATTTCAAGCAGCATAAATCTTCTATGTATCAAGTTGTCGTCAACGGTCTAGCTGAAGCTTTCAATAAGACTCTATGCAAATTATTGAAGAAGGCCATCTCGATGTCTAAAAAAGATTGGAACGAGCAAATAAATGAAGCCTTATGGGCGTATAGGACGACTTAGGCCTGGCCGCAGGCTAGCGCCAATGGCGCTGGCACAACGCTATCATGTTGCAGGGAGGCAGGCAGATGGGCGTGATCGCGCCAAATGGGCACTGGCAAGTAGGCACACTGCCTAGTGTTATCGCGCTGGCAGGGCGTCATCGGCACTGAAGGCAGGCAGCAGGCTAGCGCGATCGCACTGCCTGGGAGCCGTTGGCGATGAGGACATACCTGCTGCAGAAAAACCATCTCAGAGGAAAACTTCAACGGGGTATTTCAGGCACAATCGGAACTCGATACTCACAAATTAAATATGCTACTAGAGTGAAAACAATGTTCCAGACTCAGCAAGATTGATGAAACTTCCATACAAGGTCGTTTCGGAGGAATGTTGACCCAAGTCAACACTAGCTAAAACCAACCAAACACCCAAAATGACCCCGGCTCACCCGTGACCTAAACCAACCACCTACCTAACCCAAAATCGATATTTTAGGGCTGATGAAATTGACGAATTTTGAATCTGACGCTCCGATCATCAAAGTTGACCAAAGTCATATTTCTAACTCCAATTGGCCTAAAAACACAAAAAGCAACACAAAACCCAATCGGAAGTTCTCAGGCCCCGACTAAAGGTCCAACTAGACCAAACTCCATGTTCTGAAGCTAACGAAACTATCAAAATTTGATTTCGAGCATGTTAGCTAAGAATATTGACTAAAGTCTCTAAAATAAGAAAACGGTCATAAAGACCAAACGAACAACCTAGGCACCGAACCACTGTCCCAGCAAGTCATAAATGACTTGGGGCCACTACAAGCAAACTCTAACAGTACAAAAAAAGTGTAAATACGGAAATGAACAAAAGGGTTATATATATATATATATATATATATATATATATATATATATATATATATATATATATAATTATATATATATATATTCTAATATATAGAAGAGGCCTAAAAAGCACCTCAAGGTCGTCCTGCCTACTTATGATACATGGGCATATAGGCATTTTCACTAACTATTGTATTCTGAAATATTAGAGTGGAATTTTTTACGGATTTACACATACCCTAAAAATTTCTAACTACGCTGGTTGAGATAAGAGTGCAGATGAAGCGGTGACTTAAACTTCTCATTGTTATTATCAAATTGACATCTTTGTTTACTTTGCCCATCGTCTCTTCCTCTGGATGTGTATGTATTTTCTCATATAGCTCTCAATTTCTTTCCGCAGTTGCTTGATTCTGATTAATTATCTTAGTACCATTGTTACCTTCATATTTTTGTTGTATGAATTTGATATTTCTTCATAATAGATACCTATTTTTTTCCCTTTTTAGTTTTTGGGTGTGATATGTTAACAACTTTTCTTTAGCTAATTAGATGTTAATTGCTGATTAATTACCTCTCTCTTCTTTTGACAAAGATATTCGTACTCCCTTCTGATTTAGCTTAGCCATAATTATTCATTTTTATTCTGTTCGCAGGTCATTTACTTCTGACAAATTTGTTGTTGGAAAAAATGAAGAAGACAAAGTATAAAACAAAGAGAGGGGGAAGAATAGTCGATGCTTCACCGGAGAATCGACTTGCATATTATGAAGCAATTCAAGTGGATTAAACCAATTACAATGAAAGGTAATCTCTAATTAATTTTTATTACTGAACTTTCTGAATGTTTTTTTTATTTTTATTTCTTAGATAAACATGAATTGGCTCAAACCTATCACTTGGTGAATGACTTCTGTAGTCATTCGTGAAGTGCCACAACTACTGACTAATAGCTACAAAAATATAATATACTAATATCGACTTATGATGTTATCCTTCCATGGTGAATACTAGCAATTTGTTGTAGGTTCTTACTTAACCATCTCTCTTGTTAATTCTGGTGTCCTTGATTCTCTGGCAACACTTTGAATTTTATGTGTGTAATTTGTCACTTAACTGTGCTAAATAATATGTATTTTAGTCCAAATTTTATTAGATATACTTATTCATATGTGCTCTTTTATCACAATGGTACATCCTAAAGTACCAAACTTATTGGCAAGTGCACCTGGAAAAAGGGTGATAGTCCGACAACGAGAGCTTTAGTGCACTAAGTTGCCTCCTTTTTTATGTTGGCAACTGCACTGTAACATAAATCATCGCCTCAGTGGCTTCTCCGAAAGATTAGGAAATATTTAGGCGAGGAATCTAGCTAATTAAATTACTATATTTTAAAGTTTTATTAGGAGGATGATATTAGTTATCATGATTATTGGTAAGTACTATTTGGATGGGTATTATGTTGTTGTACCATTTAGCTACAAACCTTTCTCAAATCTTAGGCGCCAAGGAGTCCATGCCATTAGATTAAACACAAAAACTTTGAGTAACTTTTATTCTTAACAGGAAGATGCAATGGAAATGATTAAAAATTGACTTCATTCTAGAATCATTACAGTATTTTTATCATACAACTGTTGTTGAAGTAATTTTGAGCTTCTCTTTTCCTCTTTTTTCTACAATCTAGGTGCTACCTGATTAAATCTTTTTTTTTCTTTGCCTCATTTTTTTTTACCATACTTTCATAACTTATTTTTGCTCTTTCATTGTAGGATAGATACTAGAACTATCATTTTTAAAGCTCCACTAGTATAGAAAAGAAGTGTTATTTAATTTAAAAGGACCTGGAATAAGAGAGGTCGAGGAAATGGGATAAGATACTCGCGTCCAAGATCTGTTCATTCTTCTTTCTATCTGAATTGAAACTCTTCCTCTTCATATCATTGGAAAGAAGGATTTTCACAGCCTGAAACTATAAACAATGGCTATGCACCTAAGAATTGACTTGTAAACAGTTTCTCCCACAAAAGCGATTGTAGCGATTCATTTCGCTTCTCCCAGGGATGAGAAATTCACTAGCACGCTCCCATATCTTAACTATTTCGATTCTTTTAATGTGGGCTAAGACATATGAGTATGAAGAACTTTGGGTGAGCAATTAGAGGTTCTAAGCGGCCTAGCCTAAGCAAGTGGGAAGGAAAAAAATATAGTGGAGACTGAACGACACATGTTTATTATAATGATCTTGGAGATTCAGATAAAGCTTCACTTTACACACGACACTTCTTGGATGATCTACAATATATCATTATTCCTGAAGAGAAAGGACTTCAAGATCACATTCATAAACAAGTTAGATTTTCAGTAAGCATTAGCATTATGTTTACACTTTGTGTTAACTCTTATTTGCTTCATTTTATATTTTTTCTTGAACAGGTCCTTAAAGTGAAAGCTAACCATCACAAATAATGTGCAAATGCTCTCCAATGCCATTTGTAATGTGCAAAAGATATTGCACAACTCTTTCTTCCCTAGCTTGCCACATAAGAAAACCTGACTCATCAATTCTACAAATGTATTGGAAGTTCATTAACAACGAGCCACACATTGTTAGAGGTGATTGACTTTGGTTAGGCCCTTCTCTTTAGTTGGTCCTTTGCATTGCGTTTTTCTAAAAATGTACATTATTGAAACAGGAGAAAAGCAAGCGTGAATGACAACCGGAGGATTTTGAAAGAGAAATGGGGATTAAATCATGTATATATCCTGAGTTCATTTCTGTAAATTGAAACATGTCACCATTCAACTAAAGAGAATTATTGACATTGGGTCCGTGCTGACACGAGCAGCTCCCATCTAGTGTAATATAGAAGAGGCTTGGCAAGCAGCTGGCGGTTGTCCTGTCAGCTTGCCGATCAAGCCTCTTTTTGGTATTTGTCCTCCATTTTAATTTATTTAATTAATTTTTTAATTTGTTATATATTTGAAAATTATATAAAAATTACTATAAATTATAATAATTAACAACTTAAAGTTGGTAAACTATATAAAAAATTTGATTGACTCTCCAAATTTCATCGGTATCACAAAAATTGAGACATAGAAAGTAGCATATACTATCTGAAAATTATGTAAAAGTATTATAAATCACAATAATTAACAACTTAAAATATTTATTTAACCATACAAAAATCTAAAACCTATATAAAAGATTTGGTTGACTCTCCAAATATCATTAGTGCCACATAAATTGGGATAACGAAAGTGAGATTTAATTATCTAAAAATTATGTAAAAGAGTATTATAAATCACAATAATTAATAACTCTCTAAATTTTATGTGTATCACATAAATTGAGGAAAAAAAAAGGGAAAAGGACATGGCATGGCCACTCGGCCAAAGTAATTCCACCAAAAATGACCATTTCAAAATAATGTCATTAAATAACCACTCAGCTATTTAAATTTCATGCGCTAGCCGTGTATAGAATATGTATCGAACCTGTATAATTGTTGTATAAGATATGCATCTGTATAAGATTTCTATAGAAACTGTATAAGATGTGTAAGAAATTATATAATTGTTGTATATAATATGTATATGTATAAGATTTCAATAGAAACTATACAGGATGTGTGTAGAAACTGTATAATTATTGTATATAGGATGTGTATAGAAATTATATCATTGTTGTATAGAATATGTATAGCGATTCCAGCGCTCGCAAATTAATTAGAAAGTGAGATTTTTAATCCCTGCTATTCGCGAAAATTTATTTCGACCGAGTGATCATTTGTGTTCTTGCCCAAAAAGAACATATATTGAGCCCGTGCATAGGCTTTGTATGTAGTGTGTTGGATAAAAATGAAAGGAAAAAACAAGAAAGGAGGAAAACGTGCTGCCAGAATCCCAAACTCCCCAATTCAAAATCCGATGAACTAGAAAAGTGGCTGAAGGAAGTTGACTCCACATTTCTGCTGCCGTTATCTTCAGGCTACATTTCTTTCTCTTTCTCTGTTCTGAGCTAAAAATGGAGACAGTTGATTCCACTCGGACATTTGTCAAGAACGTGAAACGAGTGATTGTCAAGGTCTCAAATATCCTCTTTTTCCTTGCAGTGCGTTTGCCCCTGATTTGCCCTTTTTCTTTGGGTTGTGTGTCTCTTTTTTCCGTTTTTCTAGAATAATCTTGTCAGATTGGAACTATCCTTAATTTTAGTTAGCTATCATACTTATGTTTAAGGATTAATAACTTATTTACTCGTATAATTTAACATATTTACCCTAGTTTCAGGTTTCCAACCCGTGCTTAATGTAGATAAGTGACCTGCTTGTTAGATTTTAAACAACTAATGTATAAAAGTTATTTATTGTGCTTTGTTTGTTCCTTTTATTCCGTCTTTCTCTGTCATTTTAGTCCTATCTTGATATTCAGTGCTAACAAAATTTCATTTTTAAAGGTTGGGACTGCAGTTGTTACTCGAGCTGATGGAAGATTAGCACTTGGAAGATTAGGAGCGCTCTGTGAGCAGGTGAATTTTAAAATTTGCTTGATAGTTTGTTTGCTAGTGCTATCAATTGCATGTTCTAAAGCTTATTGGTTTTGCTGCAAACTGCATACAGATTCAGGAGCTTAACTCGCAAGGGTATGAAGTTATTTTGGTGACTTCAGGTGCTGTAGGTGTTGGTCGTCAGCGGCTTAGATATAGGAAGTTGCTGAACAGCAGGTTTCTACCATGTCCCTGCTGTCAAAAAAGATATTTACTTGTAAATAGGTTACAATTAGAATTGTTAATCAACAATTTCAAGTTAAATATAAGTTGACTTATTACTAAGAACTAAACTTCCTGGTGCAGTTGATATTGAATTATGCATCGAGTTAAGCTACTAATTTAACACATTATATTAGTGAGGGTAGAAGAAAATATTAAAGCAATAAGAAAAGTTAGTTTGATAGTAAAACACCACATTAGTGTTTTAACTTTGAATAGTTTAATGAATTTGAGTTCTTGAAATTTGTGAAAGTTGTATAGAGATATCACAGTGTCAGCAGTTTGAGATCTCAAAATGGAAAGAGTGTCATATGAATTTGGGTCTTAGGTAGTAACTCATTACGTTTGTCATATCTGTGTCGGTTGTACGAATGATCTTAACAATGAATTATACAAGTCCCTCTTTATGAATAAGACATTAATTGAACAAGAATCAATAAGATTACTTTTTGATTTGGTATATTACTGAAAAGGGGAATACACTCTATCTTTTATCCTTGGTGACAAGATCCAAACGATAGGATTTGAATATTCCATTACTTGCAATTTACTACTAACTAGCAAGTCATCATATTTGCAGCTTTCTTTATCTTCAAAAGCCCCAAACTGAGCTTGATGGCAAGGCTTGTGCTGCTGTGGGCCAGAATGGCCTCATGGCTCTGTATGATTCTTTGTTCAGTCAGGTTGACACACAGTTTTTGGAACCTTTCTGTTTGGTCTAACTCATGAACTGTTTATCATAACCACAAACTGTCCTCAGCTGAAAATATTGTCTACTGACTTTTTATTCTTTGTGCCATCTTTATACAGTTGGATGTGACATCAGCTCAGCTTTTGGTGACTGATAATGACTTTAGAGATCCAGATTTTAGGAGACAACTCAATGACACAGTAAATTCGTTGCTGTCTCTAAAAGTTATACCTATATTCAATGAGAATGATGCTATCAGTACGCGGAGAGCTCCTTACGAGGTGTGTCTCTCTGATTTTACTATGTAGTTGCTGTCCTCTTGCTCCCTTTTTATGAGAGTTCCTCCATTTGTAGATAGTTCACAATGTTTCTTGCTGTAGGGCCTGACCAGTTGCATTCATGTGTCTAGATCAATCCATGCTTTGGGCGTAGAAATCCCCTAAGTAATGTTCATGCATCTGTTTCAAATATTAACTTCATTATGCTTTGTTATTAACAAAGCATAATGAAGTTATATGTATTTATATATATGACATATACATGTATGCTAGCTGATTTAGGCTTCTACTCATCAGTTCTCTGTAATTATTCTCAGTGTTGATTCCTGGGATTGGGAGGGGAATGGATTGAGATAGTGCATGTGGCTACGTACGTCATTTAAAATTAGTTCCTGCCACTTTGGTGTCAAATTTCATCTTTGCTTTGATGAGGTTTGGTTTGGTTGAATCCTGGTGTTGTCTTAAGCTGTAATATGATTTCGAGTTCCAGCAAGTTTTCTAGATATACTATTTTAAGTTAAATCATTCTTTCAGATCATAGTTTTATCGTAATAATGAACACTCCTTGTAGGATTCTTCTGGAATATTTTGGGATAATGACTGTTTGGCAGCTCTACTAGCTTTGGAATTAAAAGCTGATCTTCTAGTTCTGTTGAGTAATGTAGAGGGTCTTTACAGTGGCCCTCCCCGTGATCCAGATTCAAAGTTAATTCACACATACATTAAGGAGAGACATGAGAGAGTGATTACTTTTGGAGACAAGTCCAGGGTGGGAAGAGGGGGCATGACTGCTAAAGTAAAAGCTGCAATGTATGCTGCTTATGCTGGCATTCCTGTTGTCATAACCAGGTACGATACTAGTATTTACACAATTCTAAATCTTAATTTTTATTTTTTATGTGCATCAGTTGTACACTTGTTCATATTTTTACCAGTTTCAAAAAAAAGTTGTACACTTGTTCATTTAAATATCCAGGTGTTGTCAACTTAGACGAGTTGACAAAATTTATGATGCTTCTTGTCTATGGGCTGTGCCCTTTTTTTGTCAATAAAACAATGTAGTTGTCCAAAGAGAGGCATTTAGGGTGGGGTGCAGCAAAACAGTCTGAATCAAAGTTGAATCTATAGCTCAGTTGAGGATGCACAAGAAAATGTGTGGTATCTGACTGGAGCTGAAAGGGAAAATGCTGTCACGGAGTCTGCATCGAAGTTGAATTTATAGCTTACAGTAGGGGAGGCAGAAGAATCTGAGGTATTTTACTGGAGCTAAAAGTGAAAAACATGTCATTGTACTATGATAAAACATGATATTGATCTGCTGAAAGCACAAATAGGCACACAAGAAAGAAGCAAAAAGAAAAAAATAAATAAAAAAGAAGCAGAAGCAAGAAAGAACTTTAGGTAAACTGATTTCTGCATTTCAAATCATGTGTAATGTAGAATGCATTTTGAGAAGTATGAACATTTAACGAACACTTTCCTTTTTATCTATGGGAAGTCAGGTCAAGACATAGTTCATTACATAGAAAGATGCAACATTACAATGAAAAGGGGAAACCTATTTGGGAGTTGGCTTCAAATGTAGTACTTCTTGACTGTGTCTGAGTTGATTGGCTTTGTGCTTATCTGGTCATCCATTTCTGCCAGATCCAGTGCTCCTCCAAAAAGTACCCTATGAACCATGTAAGGACCCTGCCAATTTGGTGCAAACTTCTCTTTTGCTTCATCTTTGATGAGGGAGTATCCGTTTCAATACCAATTTGCTCCGATGAGAATTGTCTAGGCTGATCTTCTAATTGATCGCCTTGGTTATTCGATTTTGGTAAAGTTGACCATGACAAACTACATCCATTCTTCTCATCAATGAGCATCAGTTGATTGTGCCTACTTCGTATCCATCTTGCATCATCCAGTCCAACTTCTTGAATAATTCTCAAAGAAGGTATTTCCACTTCTGCGGGTATGACAGTCTCAGAGCCATAGACTAGCACGTACGGAGTTGCTCAAGTTGTGGTTCTGACTGTGGTGCAATAACCCAACAAAGCGTATGGAAATGTCTCATGCCATTGTCGGTGATTGTCTATTATCTCCCTTAAGATCTTCTTGATGTTTTTTTTGCTGCCTCGACTGCTCCATTCATCTGTTTTCGGTAGGCTGTGGAGTTGCAATAAACAATTTTGCTGAGTCTGATTGCTCTGTTTAGGAAGAAATGATTTCCATCTTTCGAACCGTTCTCTTTTGGTTACAAGTTGCATTTTCCGGGTACTCTCTAGTCTCTAGAAATCTCTTAATGTCATAATATGATGACTTTCCATCTGGTTCTTCATTCACATGGAAACAATATGCACTGTTGATCATGTATCTTTACCTCGATAGGATCCATGTAGTTCTTGTCCGAATGTTGAATCATGGAGGACAATGTTTTGCCAAAGCATCAACAAATTTATTCTGGATCTGAGGGACGTGCTTGAACTCAATCTTCGTGAATCTCTTGCAAAACTCCTTCACACAATGTAGATACGGTAAGATCTTGACATTCTTGATGGTCCATTCTCCTTAGGAAATACAGATCTCCTATATCCAAAAGTTCTTTGATGTTCATATCGACTGCCATTTTGAGACCGAGAATACAAGCCTCATATTCTGCATATTGTTTGTACATGGGAATCTGAGTTTGCCAGATATAAGGTAATGTTGTCCTGATTCAGAAATTAAGACTGCTCCAATCAGTAAGGTTAGCTTCCATTAACATAGTGGCTCCTTTTGTGCTTTCTATCCTTGCTCTAGGTGCAAGGGTAGTAGACATAAGCCTATAATATACTCGATAGATAACCGCTATTTCTCGAGTATTGGCTTTGCTATTCATGTTCTTAGTTTTGACATTAAGTGTCAAACTGTCCATGATATTAGGGTCATTAATGTCGACCGAAAAGTTAGGGTAGCAGTTGTAGTAAACTGGCCCATCGGCTAGATTACTCTGAAGAACCCCAAGCAAAGAATCATTAAATTCTAAGAGGCGATCATCCCTAAGAAGGACACAAACAGGAATGTCAAGACCTTTCCTAAAAAGGGGTTTGACAGCGACTTGAACTAACCCTATGTGGAGATAGTTGAAGTCTTTCTTATACCTGTTAAGATCAGGTTCATTAAGAATCTTAATAATCTCTAGCGAGTTATTGATAGCTATGGTAGACTCACAGGTCTTAATATTATGCTTCCTAGCGAAACTAAAATTACCTAGCTGGTAAATCTTCTTGAAAGGTTCTTCTGGAATACTCCAGTTTTGCAAATTGTTTTCGACTGTGGCAATCTTGGTTGCCAGGGAAGAAAGGTTAATATTTAAAATATTTTGGTGATTGTTTTCCATTTTTTGAAATATGCTTACCTAGGGGTCTCAGGTGGCTAAACATATAAACACAAACATAAAACAGTTGAAATATAACCTATGCAAGAATCTTAAGCAGATTGTAACTAAGCAGCAAAGATAAGAAGGTTTGTCTAAGTAGCTATTCTTGGGATTACATCAAGTCTATTCTCTCAAAGTTATCTTAGCGGAGGGACCACCTAAGGTCTATACGCCTGTCCGTTGGCTTCGACGATCTATCAGTACGTCTGACCAACACCTTAACCGGATATTAATCGGAAACTTCAAACTATAGAGAGAGAGACGACAACCTCAAACTTTTCAGACAAACATTCTTAAATAGTAGATGCTAGAAACAATATGAAAAGATAAATACATAAATTAATTTTCAAGAGTTTAAAGTTTTTGAAAATAATTTAGCCATGCCCCCAGGCAGCATATGAACTTAGCTGCTCATGCTAAGAACAATGGCTGCCGTCATGGCTCTGATACCAGTAGTAACAGGATCTAGAAGACAAAGCAGGAAAACAAAGCGCGAAATTAAAGAAAGGGAAATACTTACAAAAGTTTATTTATTATAACAAAGAGTAGGGAGAAACATGATTACAATAGAAGATGAAGGGTTGGAATTTCTTGGTTAAGGAATTTCCGGATGCCTTCTCTTAGAGGGGAGCTGGGCTTTTATAAGCTCAAGAATTGATGCCTATCTCTTAGATGACAACAGGTGGACGACTAAGATTTTGCCGACACTTTTGGTGCTTATCTTGTCAATAAAGCATAAAATACTTTTTACATAAAGTAGTGAAAAAAGTCTTCTGGATGGAGACAATAGTGGATCCCATCTGTGAATAGTGGGATGCCTTTTTCAAAAGTAATTCCGGCCTTTGGCCTCTACTTTTCCCAAAGGTCATTTTCCTATTCATAGGAGGGGTCCTCCTGGTCCATGTATGCTTTTGCAATTCTTCTAGGGCTGCACATATCGCCATTGTTACTGTTGTTTGACGAAGATGGTTCTGTTGCATCGTTGAGCAGCTCTAAGATGTATTTTTCATCAAACTGCTCCATATGACTTAACACAAAGTTCAACCTTGCTCTTAGCTCTTCCTTTGATGGAGTAGTTTGAGAATCTCTTATGGACGTAGATGCTCCAGCTGTGCTTGTATCTTGGATACCTTTCTTGGCTTTAGGGGGTTGTGGCTTGGGAGCCCAACCTTTAATCTTGATTTCCTTTGTCAAGTGTTTTATTCTCGCAATATCAGTTTTGGCAAAGTTCCAGCTGATAATGTAAGAAATCCTTTTTTTGACAAAGTATTTGCACATTTTGATGTGCTCCGGTAGTGTGGAGATTTCCTCAATTTTTTCGAACTCATCGAATTTGTTGAGGAAGTGGGTAGAGAGGATCTGTTTGTTCCCTCCAAAAATATCCCACCATTCATAGAACCACCTAGGAATGATAGATTTAATGAACTCCGGTCCATACTTAACGAACCAAGTGTGTCCTGGTCTTAAATATAAAAAGTTTGTCCATGCAAACTGATAATCTATCCAGTTGTAGGTTTGAGGCCTGTGCTGCATAGAAAGGTTGATCGGTGTCAACAGATGATCCGTGAACCATTCAAATGGCGAAAGGACCCTTTTTATGGTGAACCTAGAAAAGCTCACGTAGTTCGGATCCTTTACAGACATAGTGTGTTCTACTTCGATTGAACCCGTATTGTGAGGATGGCCTCATAATAATTCTGCATCTTAAGTGAATCTCCTGTATCCACATAATTTTTGTTTGAATAACGGGGTTTTATTAGATCATCACATTGAAAACCCTCGTATTCTTTGTCGATTGGCATCAGTGGCAATATAGTGGATGTAACAAACTCATAGTTTTCTTCTTTTGAGGGTGATGAGTTTCTTTGCAAGGTCTTGCCTGCTTTTGGATTTACTGCTTGGGCGAAAGACTCCGGGGTCTTCATAATGTAGCTTTCCCTGGTCTGAACCAAAGAGTAGGCAGTCTGTCCTCTATTAAAAGGTTTAGACATCCTGGTTGAAGGTGGCGGTAGTGGTGCTGGAAGTTTGGGGTAATCAGCAAGAGCTGTGTACCTGTTCTGGAAAGACATAGGAGGTCTTAAAGTGGTTATGGAGGCAGGTGCATTTAGTGGCTGGATTTGGAATGGTCTAGCCATTCTTGGTTCTTTCTCCTTTTTAGGAGTGGGGGGTGGCTTAAAGGGTCTCATCTTTTCCCTGCAAAAATTCTCTTGTTAGAAAATCAGGTAGAGAGTTTTCTTCTCCTTTGATAAAATCGATTTTGAAATCAAAGCTAGATAGTAGAGCTTGCCATCTAGCAAAAATTTGTTTTGAAACAAGGTTTTTGACATCTTTAATAAGAATTTCTTTAGCAGACTTACAATCTACTCTAATTAAAAATTCCTTGTTAACAAGATCATCTTGAAATTTAATGATACATAGCACTATGGACAAGACTTCCTTTTTAACCGTGGAATTATTTTTCTGGGAAGGATTCCATATCCCAGAGGTAAACCTGACTAGTTGTTCAGGGGAATCAGTGGTGACTCTTTGCTTAAGGATGCCACCATAGCCTATATCTGAAGCGTCGGTTTCTACAATCATGAAGGCTTCAGGGTTAGGGAGGCCTAAGCAAGGGAGGTTTTTGACAATTCCTTTGATAAGGATTACAGCCTGGGTTTGAGCAGTTCCCCAGGGAATAGGATTTTTCTTAAGTCTTTTATACAAAGGTTCATAGACCTGCCTAATATTGGGGATAAAGTCAGCTACGTAGTTGAGACTTCCCAGAAATCTCTGTAATTGAGTTTTATCAGTAATTTCATTAGGAAATTTGGAGGAGAACTCTATGGCTCTGCAAATGGGTTTGTAATTGCCTTGATAGAGGTCATGCCCTAGGAATCTAATAGCTGTTTGAAAGAGCTTAATCTTCCTAGCACTGACTACCAAACCGTTAATCTTAACGATCTTAAAGAAGGTATTAAGGTGCTTGAAATGGGCATCTATATCTTCGGAGAAGATAAGGACATCAACAATATAGACAATAGACATATGACTAGTCATTGAAGATGGAGTTCATAATATTTTGGAACTCTGAGGGGGCATTCTTAAGGCCAAAAGGCATTACCTTCCATTCATACTGCCCGAAGGGTACGTTGAAGGCTGTTTTATACCGGTCTTCCTCAGCAATTTGAACTTGCCAGAATCCGGATTTCATATCGAATTTGCTATAGATATTAGCTTTAACAGTTCTTTTCAAAAGATCTCTTTTATTAGGTATGGGATACCTAATCCATTTTAAGGCGGCATTCAAAGGCTTATAATTGATTACAAGCCTGGGAGCCTCTCTTTCCCTTTCGGCAGTTTTATTGACATAAAATGCCGAACAACTCCAGGGGGATTTGGAAGGAGAGATGATTCCTTCATCAAGAAGTTTAGAGATTTCTCTCTTGCAAACTTCCATAATTTCTTGATTCATCTGAATAGGTCTAGCCTTGGTAGAGATATCTTGTTCATTGAATCCTTCTATGTAAGGGAGATTAACGATATGTCTTTTTCTTTCCCAAAAGGCGTTAGGAAAATCAGAGCATATTTCTTTTTCAAAAAGAGTTTGGAGATTAGCTATTTTGGTAACTATCCCCGGGGTTTTTAAAATCTGCTCGATTTTCTTGATTTTTATATCATCCTTTAAAAAGGTGATATGGTTAGAAAGCTGGTTTATTCTGAAAACAGTTTTCTGCCTAATAAACTCACTTTCTTCAACTGAAAGGTTTTTAACAAAAGGAAAATACAAGGTTTTTCCTAAGATACTAGTTTCTATACCATCTAAGTTGGTAACAAAAGGTTTCATCTGAGTGATAAAAAGGAATACCAAGAATGACTTCTTCATGAATATCTTCTGTAATAATAAAATCATTTGTCAAGCAAATTCCATTATTGCAGATATGAGCTTTGGAGAGCTTATAATTAATGCGAAGTCTTTCTCCTGTGGCAGAGTATAATTTAGAAGTACTCTTTAATAGGTATTTGATGGGTACAATACCTTTCATAATACAGTTACGGTCTGCGCCGCTATCAAGTAAGGCGATTTTGTTAATAACAAAGTTTTTGTTAATAACAATTCTTACCGGAATGTGATGACTCTGAGGCCTGATGGAAGAGATAACAGCACAACCAGGGTCTGAAGTACTGGGGCCAGCGTCATCTTCTAAAGGATGAGCTTCTTTATCTTCTTTATCGGAAGGGTCATCGTTGTCAGACTTATAAACATAAGCCTTGGCGTCATTAAGGACTTGGGTGGTGAGAGACTTTATCTCAACCTTGTTGAGCCTGGTCTTTATGTCCTGGACTTCTCTCTTGAGATCGAGGATCTCACTTTTAAGCTCCGAAATGGTAGGCTCAGGGGCTTTATCAAATTTAGCCATGATATGCTTCATACTGAAGGGTTCTACGGCTATTCTGGGTTCTCTAGTGGTTTGCCTAGATTGTTCTTGGATAAGCCTCTTAAGCTCTATGAGGTAGCTTTTCTTGGCGTCTTGGTTATCAATGTGTTGGATAACATCAAAGAGAGCCTCGTTAGGGTCACTAGACAGGACTCGGACAGCAGGAGACTTATCGCAATGGCAAAAGGAACCATGGCAATCGGAGCAGTCATCACCTGATTGGCTGGAGTCTGAATCATAAGATAGATCTATATCGCTATCGGATGTATCAGAAGGGGTATGTGAAGACGAATATCCTTTATCATCTTCAAGAATGGCAAAGAGTTGCTCTTTGGCTTGGTCAGGGATATCAAGAAGATTATTTTTCTTCTTTTTACCGCCTGCTTTACAATCTCTGGCCAGGTGACCAGGTTTATTACAGTTGTAACAAACATTAGCCCTGGAATCTTTGGGGAATCTTCGCTTCTTGGAAGCTTTCCGCGAGGAACGTTTAGAATCATCGGGAGACTTGCGATGTTTCTTCTTATGACCTCTAGAATCCTTATTATTCTTGGAGGAATGCTTAGAGGGAGGGGTAATGGCGGTAAACCCAAAATCAGTACAAAAGTTTCCTAATTCCTTAGTGGAAGAGGACTTTTCTTTCTTAAGTTGTTGCTTAAGCTTAATATCAGTACAGAGTTCTAAGCCTACGACATTGATGATGCTAATAAGGTCACCATAAGTCATTTGATGGTAAGGGATTTTACCATCACAACGATCTTGAATCTTGGTCCTGACCTTTTCTGCAAAGAGGGGAGGGAGACCGCTAACAAATCTTTCTTTCCAGAAATCATTGTTGCAATCAGGTCTAATCATAACCTTACTGATAAATTGGTGTTTATACCAGATGAAATCATCTAACCTAGGACAGGTGAGATTGTTAAGGATTTGTAAACTCCTATCTTGGAAAAGCTTAGGCTCTCCTACGAAGTGCTTAGCTATATGATAGAGGAGTACGACACAAGCGTCTTCTCTAGGAATTTGGGAAGAGGTTTCAGTGGCACCCTCCATTTTCACAACAGTTTCAATGGCAACTGCATCTTGAATAGCTTTTCTGAGATCATCAGTTAGGTAATTATCCCACCAATGTCTAAGCATGCCAGTGAAGCCTGCTATGATCATAAAGGCTGCTTCTTTATCAGATGATTGCCTAATTTTGTAGGCGGTAATAGCAACTCCCATCTCATGAAGTTTATTATAAATCTGATGTTCTGCAAGTCCATCAATATTCCATTCAGTAATGCTTCTACCCTCATGAGAGGAGGTGGAAAGAAAAACATTTTCTTCATACTGAATGTCAGGGAAAGAAGGACGTGTTTGGTAGTTCTTCTTATTGTGGTACCTATCATTGGAAATCCTTTGGATGAGGGTATCATTTTCACTAATAGTACCGATACTCTTTGTATTAGCAGCTTTAGACTTCTGAGTATCCTTATCTGAGATACTGAAGGCTGCTAGTTGTTCATTGATCTTGTCAAGAACATTACCAGAGATATCAAAGGTTTCCTTAAGCTTAGGGAACTTATCTCTGTTGAATTCAGGTATCTTAAAGATAGGGTCAGTTTCTAGTGTTTTGCTAGTACTGGCTCTAGAGGGGTTGGGCTTAGCACTGTGTAGAGCCCTTTCACTAGAATCTTCTATTTGTTTAGAAACAATGTGAAGGATCTGGTTGGTATAATTGTTCTGCTCTATGAGCCTATCTATGTCAGAGCAACTAGGCAAGGCTTCAGGCTTGGCACTCTTAGTTTTAAAGGGGGCTGCTGGGATAACCTTAGTGGCATAAGGGATTTTTATCCCTTCTAGGATAGGAGTGATAGCTTCTACCACCTTGTTGGTGGCAGTATACCACTTGCTGACAATGACCTGCAAAGACTGTTTATGGCTACCTAGTTTGCCGGTCATCTCAAACCAACTGAAGAACTCGATAATACACCGAAGCCTCTTCATATCTGATTTCCAAAGGTCTCTAAAGTTTTGCCTTTGTTGTAAAGAATAGTTGGCTACGTACCACATTCTTTTATTTTGGTGAAGGGGAAGGTTCCAAAGTCTGTCTAACTCTATAGGGTCAGGAGTAAATTTCTCAGAAGACCTGAGCATGGTTAGAGAATCTTCTTTTCCCTTGGTGAACATAGGGGGAGGCTCCATCTCACTATGGGTGGGGCTGTTAGGAGTATAGAGATCTTCTTGATAAAAGACTTTAGGGATATCACCCGAATAATCAACTCCTACGACTTTTCCTTTGTCGTTGTTGACTATTGGTGTCCCTTCATCTACTTCCTCCGGGGGTTTGGAAGAGGAAGAACGACTGGCAGACGAAGGCCTGGCAGAAGTTATTCTTCTAATGGATGAAGACCTGGGATTACTAAGGAATTTTAGGTCTATAGATCCATCAGGGAATTGGATTACTCTATCAATCTGAGTTCTCTCAGAATGTGAGCGAATGGGCTGGGTGATGTTATCAAAATGCCACTCATCAGTGAGGGCAATTTCATCCCAGTTCAACAGACGGGGCACAAATATACTACTGTGTTCATGGTTAGCTTCCATTAACATAGTGGCTCCTTTTGTGCTTTCTATCCTTGCTCTAGGTGCAAGGGTAGTAGACATAAGCCTATAATATACTCGATAGATAACCGCTATTTCTCGAGTATTGGCTTTGCTATTCATGTTCTTAGTTTTGACATTAAGTGTCAAACTGTCCATGATATTAGGGTCATTAATGTCGACCGAAAAGTTAGGGTAGCAGTTGAAGTAAACTGGCCCTTCGGCTAGATTACTCTGAAGAACCCCAAGCAAAGAATCATTAAATTCTAAGAGGCGATTATCCCTAAGAAGGACACAAACAGGAATGTCAAGACCTTTCTTAAAAAGGGGTTTGACAGCGACTTGAACTAACCCTATGTGGAGATAGTTGAAGTCTTTCTTATACCTGTTAAGATCAGGTTCATTAAGAATCTTAATAATCTCTAACGAGTTATTGATAGCTATGGTAGACTCACAGGTCTTAATATTATGCTTCCTAGCAAAACTAAAATTACCTAGCTGGTAAATCTTCTTGAAAGGTTCTTCTGGAATACTCCAGTTTTGCAAATTGTTTTCGACTGTGGCAATCTTGGTTGCCAGGGAAGAAAGGTTAATATTTAAAATATTTTGGTGATTGTTTTCCATTTTTTGAAATATGCTTACCTAGGGGTCTCAGGTGGCTAAACATATAAACACAAACATAAAACAGTTGAAATATAACCTATGCAAGAATCTTAAGCAGATTGTAACTAAGCAACAAAGATAAGAAGGTTTGTCTAAGTAGCTATTCTTGGGATTACATCAAGTCTATTCTCTCAAAGTTATCTTAGCGGAGGGACCACCTAAGGTCTATACGCCTGTCCGTCGGCTTCGACGACCTATCAGTACGGCTGACCAACACCTTAACCGGATATTAATCGGAAACTTCAAACTATAGAGAGAGAGACAACCTCAAACTTTTAAGACAAACATTCTTAAACAGTAGATGCTAGAAACAATATGAAAAGATAAATACATAAATTAATTTTCAAGAGTTTAAAGTTTTTGAAAATAATTTAGCCATGCCCCCAGGCAGCAATAATTTGTCATTTGTCATTTGATGTGTTTACATCTTCAC
The DNA here is from genome assembly GCA_003996215.1 of Jaltomata sinuosa. Lineage (NCBI taxonomy): Eukaryota > Viridiplantae > Streptophyta > Magnoliopsida > Solanales > Solanaceae > Jaltomata > Jaltomata sinuosa. The sequence continues at coordinate 90,492 of QJPP01001028.1, read as the reverse complement.
TTAAACTGCTGCAATGTAAAGTATCTCTGTTTATATTTTTCTTTAATATTTTTTTAGAATTTTGACTGCTGTAGTCGGAGTATTAAAGAAATAATAATTTATTAATATAATTGTTCCGACTATCATAGTTGGAATAGTAAATAAATAATATTTTATTAGTATAATTATTTTGACTATGATAGTCGGAATATTAAATAAATGATAATTTATTATTTTAATAGTTCCGATTATGGAAGTCGTAAATTTTGACTGTTTCTTGTCGTCTAGGCTTAATATTTGCCCGATCACTAATTACTGTAGGCGGAATTTATTTTCCGATGTTTATTTTCCCTACCTACAAATTATCGAAAGTCATCGAAAAAGTTCCATTTTCTGACTACTTTCCGACTATTTTGGTAGTCGGGAAAACTGCAATTATTTGGTAGTGTTTCCTTTGCCATTGACAAAGGTGTTGGGTGAGACAAGTGCATTTCACATGTCAAAATACTTCAAAATAAATAAAAAAAACTTATCCATCAATTTTTTATATAATTTCTAAAAGGTGAAGGAACTTTATTATAGGGTCAAGTTGATCAAAAGTCTAAAGGCGGCAATTTGTTCTCTTAATTTCAAATAGTACATAGGTAAATGTGACCAGATCCCCAATAAGAAATTTTCCTAAACACAATTGCCTTTCCGACATTATGAGAAAACAGTGGCTTCCAAAGAGCTGAAATTTAAGCCAAAGTATCTCAAATTTAATAGCATGATCAATCAATAGGAGAATGTTCATATACACGCGTAAATCATATACTAAGAGAAACGTGCCTGCTCGTAGCTTCAAAACAACAAGGACAGAGGAATTTCTTATCTGCTTAAATTAGGCAGACAGTTTGTTGGAACATGAAAGTCACATGATTAAACTGCCTGGCTTGCAGCTGGACTCTTTCATCCAATAGGAAGGGAACCTTCAAAGCTTCTTTAAAATGATACAGACATTCTCATATCTCCATTGCCACTTCAATTATCATGTCCTAGCAGGTACTACCATTTGTTCTTTTACTGTAAACAAAATGCACATTTGTCAAACACTAGTGAACGCAAATCGAAAGATCTCTTTTAGATGAATCTTTATATTTAGTCCATGCTAGGCACTTTCATTCCTCATTTTCTATTATCTATTGCATTCCACTTATTTTGTATTCCAAATGAGGTACTCTTGTTTATGCAAAACATCATGGCATTGCACATGATAAATGAATCTTCACTTCATTTCAGGAAGTAAGATTAATATCTTCTGATCTGTAAAGAAAAGTTTGACCAAGCCGTTCCAATTTTTTATTTTACTGAGTATTTTCCAAGTCTGCCACATGATTGATTTATTCTTGATACAGAGTTTCCGTCTAGTCTTTCCATCTTTGTTATTCACCGCTGTAAAAGGAAAAAAAGACAATATATTTTTTCATCCGCTTGAGGCCAAACACCCTTCTTCAAAAGTGCTTGTTATTATTAGACCTTGGCATCCCATGCAATTGAACATGACATGTCTCACTTCCCTTATTTTCTTCAAAACTATGATCGCTTTGTGTGGCCATGAGATTCTCATTGTTTATTGACCATAACGGATGTCCATCGATAAATTATTCAGCTAAAGCTTGAAGTCATTATCATTTTATAAATAAATAAATAAATAGGTATTAAATGTTGTTCTTCATGAAGAATATTGCAAAAGCAGCCAACAATAGGGTGGTTCGGGTCGAGGAAAAGAAGCTAAACAGTGGCGGCCGAATTTCGGTTCCGGTGTGTGGCTGCCACATTCAAAAATGAGATCAGGGAAGCTGCCGGTCTCTGGGAAAACCATAATGTTGCTATGCATTGCAAGCTTTCTGGCAGGATCACTTTTTGCTAGCCGGATATGGACTCAACCTAATTCTGAAATGAATACCGACCTCGTGATCCCCACCATGTCCAGTCATGAGAAGCTTAGAACCATTTCACGTGAATGTGATCACAAGCGTGTAAGCTCAATTTTGAAACAACTACTTATTGTTGTTTTATAATTAGACTAAGTGTGTAGTTATGAATGATTTTCATTTTTTCTCTCTTTTTTTTTTTTTGGCAGAGATTAGCGGAAAGCAATTTTGGAGACATCATGGGGGAAGTCATGAAGACTCGTCAAGCTATTCAGTAAGCACACATTGAGACTTAATATAAAAAATGATAGATAGTGTGACATTTTAACGAAACATGGACTCAAATACCATTTAAATTTGCGCCTATACCTAGCCTACCTTTCTTTCTTACTAGTATATATTTTTTTATAACAGATCACTTGATAAAAGTATATCAACATTGGAGATGGAACTAGCAATAGCTAGGACAAGGCAAACAGTCAGCCAAAATGCAAAGGAAAACGGAGCATCAAATCACAGCATTCAAAATAAAGCATTTATTGTGATTGGAATCAATACCGCATTCAGCAGCAGGAAAAGACGCGATTCTCTTAGAGAAACATGGATGCCTAAAGGTCTTTAATTAGCCTATTACTTACTAGCTTCTTCCTATTGGTTTGAACTGGATGGATGATTCTGATTAATGTATTGATAAAATCCATACATTTGGTGCAGGAGATAAGCTAAGGAAGTTAGAGAAAGAGAAGGGGATAGTGGTACGGTTTGTGATAGGACAGAGTGCTACACCAGGAGGAGTTCTGGATCGTGCCATTGATAGTGAGGATGCTCAGTACAAAGATTTCCTTCGACTTGACCACGTTGAGGGTTATCATGAGCTGTCCACAAAGACCAGATTGTATTTCTCTAAAGTTGTCACCATTTGGGACGCTGACTTCTACGTTAAAGTGGATGATGATGTCCATCTCAACTTGGGTGCCTAATTTATTTTAAACCTCAACTACTTTATTGAATATCCACAAATGCAATCATCCCAGCTTATGTAATTATCTCAAACTTCTGCAGGTATGCTAGCTGGCACATTAGCAAAATACAAATCAAAACCAAGAGTCTATATTGGGTGCATGAAGTCAGGGCCAGTTCTTTCCCATAAGTGAGTCGTCTTCCATTTGTTCCAAAGAACATACTGTAAAAGAAATTCCCTCCTGGAGGAAAAGTTAATTGGTGATAACTGATTATGCAGAGGATTAAAGTATCACGAGCCTGAGTATTGGAAATTTGGAGAAGAAGGGAACAAGTATTTCAGGCATGCCACCGGTCAAATATATGCCATCTCAAGAGACCTTGCTGCTTACATCTCCATCAACTCGTAAGTTCTTTCATTTAAATTCATCCTCAGATCAAATAAATAACGACATGTTTAACTTTAATATGATTGTGCATGTATGATGAAAATATTAGGGGCATATTACATAGATATGCAAATGAAGACGTTTCTTTGGGATCCTGGTTAATTGGGCTGGAAGTGGAACATGTGGATGAACGTTCAATGTGCTGTGGGACACCTCCAGATTGTGAATGGAAGGCAAAAGGAGGGAATATGTGTGTGGCATCATTTGATTGGTCATGCAGCGGTGTATGCAAGTCGGTAGAAAGGATGAAAGATGTGCATCACTCATGCGGCGAAGGTGATGCAGCTGTATGGACTGTTACTAATGCTCACTAGACTACTGAACTACGCCGTTCTTAATTTATTTATTCGAGATAGTATTAGAATTTAAATCCAGAAGAGAATTATTCTTCAACTGGGAGCAAACTTAAATTATCTCCATAGCCATTAGTATTTCCTTTCAATTAATAAATCACACAATGAAATCCTTGTTTTGCTTATTTTTGCCATCTTGATTTTAATTTTTGTTGGTTTTTCAACAAAGAAACTAGAAAAATAATAGAGAAGAAAACTAAGAGTAAAAATAAGGGGAATGGACATAAATGGTCATTCGGTGGAAATTAATTCCAGCCGACCAAACAATTTGTATTCCATATCTTAGCCACCAATTTTGGCTGGTACCTTCCCTTTTTATTGTCACGACCCGAAACTCAAGTTGTGATGGTACCTACTATAATCCACCAGTAGTGTTTGTCACTCTACAAGGAGAGGTTCTCCCATACTCTTTTACTTTGATGCAATGTTGCTCTAACAATGTTGCTAAATATCAAGTGTTAATACTTGGACTTCAAATGGCCGTCAACATGAAGCAACTACAATTGCAAGTCTTTGGTGACTCTCAGTTGGTGATCAATCAACTCTTGGGAAGTTATGAGGTCAAGAAGCCTGACTTACCACCATATCATGGTTATGCTCAGAAGTTGATAGGATTGCTTGGAGATGTGAGACTTCAACATGTACCAAGGAAGGACAACCAAAAAGCCAACACCTTGGTTGCTCTGGCTTCAACTCTAACTCTTTTGGATCAGACATAAGTTACTAGTTGCCAAAAATAGTTAGTACCACTTCCAAATGAGGATGAACATGCAGAAAATGAGCTTGAGCATCTCGTTGCTGTTTCTGAAGCTCTGAAGGAAGATTTGCAACAACTTGTTATTAAATACTTGTGTTATGAGATACTTCCAGAAAATCCAAGGAGAAAGACTGATATCTGTCGTCGTGTGCGTCGCTTCCTTTACTACAAGGACACACTATATAGAAGATCATTTGAGGGAGTACTTTTGTGATGTTTGGGGGAAAAAGAAGCAGTCCAAGTTTTGCTAGAAGCACATTCAGGTGTATATGGATCACATCAATCTGGACCGAAGCTACACTTACTGGCCAACAATGGTAAAAGATTGCTTGGATTATGCTCGAAGATGCAAGGCTTTCCAGTTTCATACAAATTTCATACATCAGTTGCATGAAATATTACACCCGACTATCGCATCTTGGCCATTCGACACTTGGGGACTAGATGTTGTTGGACCACTACCAAAGTCTTTTGGTGGACATTTGTACATCTTGGCTGCAACAGACTACTTCTCAAAGTGGGTCGAAGCTATCGCTCTCAAAGAAGTGAAGAAGGAGAGTATTACAAACTTCATCCGAGTGAATATTATCTATCATTTTGGCATTCCCTGCTACATAATAACGAACAATGAAATACCATTTCATAACAAGTTAATGTGTAAGATTTATGATCTCTTCAATTTCAAGCAGCATAAATCTTCTATGTATCAAGTTGTCGTCAACGGTCTAGCTGAAGCTTTCAATAAGACTCTATGCAAATTATTGAAGAAGGCCATCTCGATGTCTAAAAAAGATTGGAACGAGCAAATAAATGAAGCCTTATGGGCGTATAGGACGACTTATCACACACAGACACAAGCAACCCCATATTCTCTTGCTTTTGGAATTGAAGCAGTCCTACCACTGAAGCATCAAATACCTTCTTTAATACTTGCTATTCAAGAGGGGATCACTGAAGAAAAAAATGCTCAGTTGCGTCTTGCACAATTAGATGCACTTGATTAGAAAAGGCTTGAAGCTCAAAAAATTTGGAATGTTACGTTATCAAGCCCGTCTATCTCATGCTTTCAACAAAAAGGTTCACCTGAGGTGCTTCTAAGTTTGAGATCAAGTACTTGTAGTAACGAGTCCTATTATCACTTCACACAAGTCTGGGGGGAAATTCACCTCAAAGTGGGATGGACCATACATCATACAAGAAGCGTATTCAAATGGTGCTTACAAGCTTGTCGATGCATATGGTGTGGGGTGCGGACCTATCAATGTCAAGTTCTTAAAGAGATACTATCCTTGAAGAAATTTGATGCTCCTTACGGCACGAGCATAAAATGCATGTCACTGCTGACCCGCAAGAGTATAAACTATGTACAGCCCCCCAAAAAGAATTGTTCGCTAGGTTGAAACCTCAAGTTAGGACACAAAAAGTCCGCTAGGTTTAAACCTTCGCAAGAGGAGGCTTAGGTAAAAGTTAGGACACAAAAAAAAGTTAAGAGAGCACTCTTTCAGAACTACATTATGACTTGATCCTCTTCACCGAGGTATGTAGGTGCTTAGAATTTCATTCTAGGTTTAGTCGCACAATGCCGAAAAATGCATGTTCCCACTTTATCTGTCACATGAAAGTCAGGTCTACAAATACTCTTTCATCAAACTTTGGGCTTTCATCAAATATTGATGGCTCGATGTGGGTAAACTTTTATGGAATATGAGCTTTTTCAGAGGGATTTGAAGTCCTAAAAGACGCTAAGTCGGCAAGTTGAGTCTTTAAATATGTGGAGTCTGCAAATTGAAGCTTTAAATTCAGCAACTCTGCAAAATGATGTCTCAAATCTATCAAGTCTGCAAGTTGAAGACCTCAAATCCACCAAGTCTACAGGTTGAAGTCTTCAAATGTGTGAAGTCTGAATTGAAGCTCTCAAATTTAGCGACTATGCAAGATGAAATCTCTAATCTACCATGTCTTCAAGTTGAAGCCCTCAAATCCACCAAGTTTGTAGGTTGAAGTCTTCAAATATGTGAAGTTTGCGAATTGAAGCTCTCAAATTTAGCGACAATATAATTTGAAATCTCAAATCTACCATGTCTTCAAGTTGAAGCCCTCAAATCCACCAAGTTTGTAGGTTGAAGTCATCAAATATGTGGAGTCTATGAATTGAAGCTCTCAAATTCTAACTCTGCAAGATGAAGTCACAAATCTGCCAAGCCTTCAAGTTGATGTTTCAAATTCACCATATGTGCAAGTTGAAGACCTCAAATCTACCAAGTCTGCAGGTTGAAATCTTCAAATATTTGGAGTCTACAGATTGAAGCTCTCAAATTCGACAACTTTTGTATGTTGAAGTCTCTATATAGTCACAGTCTGCAAGTGGAAGACTTCAAATCTTCCAAGGCTTCTCGAGATAAACTTGCTAAGGGTGGGGATAAGTGTCCATCCATTTGCTCTATAAGATTGGCTTCTTTTTTGACCATCCTTTTGAAAAAGAATTCCTACAGAAGAAGAAGAAAAGGAAGGACAACACAAAGAAATCACAAGTAGAGGAAAGAGTATTACCTGTCTAAAGTGAAATCTGAACCATCTTCAACGAAATATTCCTACAAATTCGTGAAGCCTTTGGCCATAATTTTTACATAAATCATAGTTCTTGTAATACTCTTTTCAACGAAATAAGAAGCTTGTGATTTTTCCATTCCTACCTCGAGTTATGAATTTTCTTCCACAGGTGCGCAAAACTGAAGAGACGGATGAGGCAGAATTTGAGCCGACTTTGAAGAAAAATCTGCCCAACCCATGAATACTTTGGTCATGATTTTTACACATATTATACCTCTCGTTGTCCTCTTTGAAATTGAATAAGAATCTCATGGTTTTGGCACTCCTACTCCGAGTTATGAATTTTCTCCCACAGGCCCGTAAAACTGAAGAGACGGACAAGGAAATATTTGAGCCGACATTGAAGAAGAATCTGTACCAATTTGTGAAGCCTTTGTTCATGATTTTTACACATGTTGTATCTCTTCAAGTCCTCTTTCCAATAGAATAAGAATTTCGTGGTTTTGGCAATTCCTACTCCGACCTAAGAATTTTCTCCCACAGGCGCGCAAAACTAAAGAGATGGACGAGGTAGAATTTAAGAAGATTTTGAAGAAGAATTTATACCAATCCATGAACCCTTTGGCCGTGATTTTTTCACATAATGTACCTTTCGGAGTCCTATTTCCAATGGATCAAGAAACTCATGGTTTCGTCACTCCTACTCTAAGTTATGAGTTTTCTTCCACAGGCGTGCAAAACTGAAGAGACGGACGAGGCAGAATTCGAGCCGACTTTGAAGAAGAATCTATACCAATCTGTTAAGCCTATGGTCATGATTTTTACACATATTGTATCTCTCGGAGTCCTTTTTCCAATAGAATAAGAATCTTATGATTTTGGAAATTCCTACGCCGAGCTAAGAATTTTCTCCCACAGGCGAGCAAAACTGAAGAGATGCACAAGGTAGAATTTGAGCAAAATTTGAAGAAGAATTTGTACCAATCCATGAAGCCTTTAGCCCTGATTTTTTTTACATAATGTAGCTGTCGGAGTCCTATTTCCAATGGATCAAGAAACTCATGGTTTCGTCACTCCTACTCTAAGTTATGAGTTTTTTTTCACAGGCGCGCGAAACTGAAGAAACGGACAAGGCAGAATTTGAGCCGACTTTGAAGAAAAATCTGTACTAATCCGTGAAGCATTTGGCTATGATTTTTTCACATATTGTAGCTCTCTGAGTTCTCTTTCCAATGGAATAAGAAGCTCATAGTTTTGGCACTGCTACTCCGAGTTATGAATTTTCTTCCACAGGTGCGCAAAACTAACGAGATGGACGAGGCAGAATTTGAGCCAAATTTGAAGAAGAATATGTAAAAATTCGTAAAGCCTTTGGCTGTGATTTTTACATAGGTCATAGTTATCTAAGTTCTCTTTCCAACGAATAAGATGCTCCTGGTTTCGGCACTTCTACTCAATGTTATGATTTTTTTGGTGAAGATGCGCTAACTTGAAATTATTGGTTCATCAAAATCTAAAGTTGACTTCGTAATAACATTTGAAACGATTCCGAAGGTAATAAAATCAGAATTTTGGATATATTGTAGATCTTTGTGTCTAATTTTGATAGAAATAAGCGGCTTGTGATTTCATCATTCCTACATCAAGATATTAAGGTTTTGGTAAATGTGCACATATCTAAAATTTCAAGTACGACAGAATTTAAAAGCGAACTTCAAAAAATTATCTAGAATGATATTTGATGAATTTAATTCTGAATTTTTAATATGTTGTAGATAGAGAAGTCTAGTCTTTGAAAAAACCAAACCATTTATGATTTCGTCATTTTTACAATAAAATATGAATTTTCTACCACTAACGTGCTGAGCTGAAAAAAGGTGACAGAAATTAGAAAAAGAGGAGAATAAATTACCTCGGCGTTGATGCTTAAAATTCAGATCAGAGGTTCGTCGGGCAGAGGTCACAGGTTGTTGATGCTAAAAGGACAAAATATGTGGCTATTAGATAGGCAATAATGAGGCGGCTGATACCTCCTAATCCGTAACAAATTCGGAAAGGAATCCTAGAGAAATTTGGTCAAGCCGAGACGGTAACACTGATTCCATGTTGAATTATAGGCCGACTAGGATTTCGACAATAGCTTACAAATTAAGTGAATAAAGACTTCTGAAAGAGATAATGTTTTAGGTGTGTGTATTTATGAGAGTGAAAAGAAGTCCTTTTCCAATAAGGAATGCATATACCTATTGAAAGTCATGGCAGCATGATCATCATTACGAAGAAAAGAGATTAGTTTTCCAATAGAATTACATACGTATGTGTACTGAATCTGTGGCAAATGTACATAATTTTGCCTTTTATATTCATGGCAAATGGTCATTGGATTTGTTTAAGAGATTGGCATAGCCAATTACGTGGGTAATTCTTAATTTGATTCTAATCTGATTAATAGTTCGCTAATACTTCAAGACTCGGCTTCTATTTGAACGAGTTAATACTTCGACGAATCTTTAAAGCAACGGGCATTTGTAATCATTTAAAATTTATTGGATATAAATTTATAAAATAATTTGATTTATATTAAATTTAAAATATATTAGTCTAAATAAATACAATGAATTAATTAAGTTCACCAAATACGGATTTAATTAAAGTTCAAATCCATTGTGTTAGTCCATCAATTTGCGCTATAAATGATGAGCCCACTTTGCTAATCCCAATATGTCATCTTGTCCTAGAGGCCCAATTTAATGTCACGTGTCAAATAACGTGGCATGCCAAGTCAAGCGAAGGAGCCAATAGGATCACGCCACATATCAAAATAATGCAGCATGCCTAGTGAAATCAAATGCTAATGAAAATGAGCCACATGTACAAGTGACATGTGCCAGCAAATCAAATATCGCCATGTCGCTTAAACCTGATCTTCCATTATTCAGGGAAAGACCAGAATTCTAATAAAAAGCCAGCGAGAGCTCGTGGATCAAACGCCACAGATTTCTCTATGCAATGACCCTTTCAGTCAATTTTTCATTTATGCCTTCTTTGTACTACTAGAGATTTCCTGTAGCGGCTCCAAGTCATTTATGACTTGCTGGGACCGGTGGTTCAATGCCCTGGTCGTTCATTTGGTCGTTTGGCCTTTGCCTATTTTAGAGCTTAAACTTAGAATATCGTTGACTTTAGTCAACATTCTTAGCTAACATACTTAGAATCAAATTCTGACATTTTTGTTAGCTCCGGAGCGTTGAGTTTGGTCTAGTTGGACCTTTAGTCGAGCCTTGAGAAATTTTGGTGTGGGTTTTGTGTTGGTTTTTCTGTTTTCAGGCCATTTGGAGTTGAAAGTGTAACTTTGGTAAGATTTTAATGATCGGAACGTCAGATTCAAAATCCGATGATTCCATCAGCTCCAGAATGATGAGTTTGGGTTAGGTTGGTGGTTGGTTTGGGTCTCGGGTGAGCCGATCTTATTTCGGCTAGTTAGTTGGTTTTAGTTAGTGTTGACTTGGGTCAACATTCCTCTGAAACGACCTTGTATGGAAGTTTCTTCAATTCCGTTGAGTCTAAAATGTCGTTTTGACTCTATTAGAATTATTTGTTTTTGAGTATCGGTTTTCGATTGTGCCCGAAATGTCCCATTGAGTTTTTGAAAATTGTAGATTTTCTATTGCAGGGAACTCTTCAGCGCCAACGGTGCTAGCCTAGCGCAATCGCGCTCATGCAAGTTTTTCCTGTCAGTGTGATTGCACTATTGTAGCGCAATGGCGCCTTGGCGCTGGTTTAGCGCGATAGCGCTGACCAGCGACCATCAGCTATATATTTCATGGTATTTTGATTTTCCAGCCTTGTTCCTTCATTTCTCCAAGTGTAAAACTCAACTTTCTCTCCACCAAAGTGTTCAAAACAGTTCCTAGCCTTGGTAATCCATTGTATTGAGGAGAAATCTTGCTTCCTTGCTAATTTGGTAAGTCCTTCTTCCCCAAAATTTCTCCTTTCCTCCATTGTTGAACTTTCATGGCTACAATTCGAAAATCTTGGTTTTCTTGAAGAATCTGTTCCCTTGAGGTTGCATGTTCCGTCAATTCCTCATTTTCGTATCCTTGGCGTGGTGCTCTCATCGTGGTAAGCTTTCCTTGCTAAGTTTCCAATTTTGTTCTTAAATTTCCATCCTTAAACCCTCTCTTGAACGGGCTATTTTGCGCCCTCCTCTTGACCAATTTTGCTCAAATTTAGAGCATGTCTTTTTGGCATTGTTGTGGTCATAGTGCTTCGTTCCATTTTTGGTTTTGGGTTATTGGCCCTGCGAGCTCGCTTTTGACCTGAATATCAACCCGACTATGACTATAGCAATATGGGTATCGATAGTCTCATTTTAATGTGTTATTTTTATGTTGTTGATAGTTTCATTATCATTCGGAGCTTCTCGGAGCGATTCGGGCTTATATATTATTGTCCCAGCAGTTTGTCATCGGACGACAGGTAGATTATGGTTTAAGCTCTTTAGACTCCGCATATATAGGGTAAAATTGTATTAATGGGCATCCTTGGGTTGGGTTACTAGCTTGGCACCAAAGACCTTGACCACTTCTTTATGTCGGACTCGTTGCTATCCTCTGTTGTTTGTAGTATTTGGTTATAGATGACGTTATTACCCTAGTGGTCCTGTGTGGCCTTGTATTGACTCTGGAACGTAGATGGTGGGTTACATAGGAATGTCCGTGAGTCCCTGACATCTTTATTATTGTTATAGAGTTGGCTATCTATGTTGTAGAATGATTGGAGCTTGTATAGGGCCGACAGGTTGATTATGGGCCGTAAGCCACTATTAAGATTGTGTATACCATTTGTCATGCATGTGAGAGCTATTTCTAGATGAATTTTCTACGATTTTGGCTTTGGCCCTTGTATTGATAATTTTCTAAACCTTGCATGGCCCGTGAGGCATGTTTTTCTGTAAAAATGATTGTAAAAGAGTTTGGTACTGCTTTAATGGATCTTCTTGGGGTAAAAGGGAATAAAGGGGTATTTTATCACTATTTCCACTTATGCTAGACTCGGCGGGGATAAGCACTAGACTTGTTTTACTATAACTTCCAAGATAATACTAGGCTCGGTGGGGCCATACACTAAACCTAATTTTTGACTTACTGATTTAGACCCGGATACCCTCCGGGCAGATTTACTTGGGGATTTTCGAGATTTGTGGGGCATCTAGTATGTTGGTCGGGGGCCTTCATGGACCTTGCCATTTTGGCCAGGGGCTACGTGCTGTGAGTGTCGGAGGGAGGGTATACAGTGTAGTAGAGGTATACGGGTGCGACCTTTCATGGATCCTATCTTCTGGGCCTTATAGGACGCAGGAAGCGGGTAACATACGTTATTATTATCACACTTATTTCGGCATATCATACCATTTATTTGTGTGAGATTCCACCCTTGTTTGCAGTTTATTACGTGTACACTTCGGTAGTATAGGATGCCAGAGGGTTTGTCTTTACTTAGTTGTGTTCCTCGAGTGTATGGGCGCCTGTTTGGCCTATAAGTAGACTTGTTTTTACTTTACCGAGCTTTATGATTCCTTATGTTGAATTCCTATTGTAACTTGATATTGAATTTAGTATTATGTGGCAGGGTTTGGTTATTACTCTTATGTTTGAGCATGTTATTGTTACTTTGTTTCCCTCCTTATCTTTTTAATTGAGGTTACCGGTATACCGCTCATTTTCTAAAACTCCTTATATATTGTTCTTTCAAGGATCCTATGTGCGTCTTTTCTTACTTTTGCCTGTGCTTGTAGTATATATCCTATTTGCTAGCCTTGTATGTTGTTTATGTCATCTTTGTTCTGTGCTAGCTTCTGTGTGGTTCTTCGTTGCTTTCAGTAACTATTTGCTTCTATTCTGTCTATTACTACTCTTTTATCTTATATGGGCCCAGTCAGCCTATGATACCTACTGGGTACCGGTTGCTTTGCAATTGATGCACATACTACACTCTACATCTTCTGGTGCAGATCTTAGTATGGGCCATCGCCGCTAGCTCATTGGAGACTCTTGCGAGGAGCTATTTTAGGGATATGTCAAACTGAGAGTGAGCTCTTGGCGACCAAAGCTTAGCTTTTAGTTATCTTTTGCATCATGTACTCGATTACTACTCGGAGACATTTGTGTATTGTATTTTGGATCCTTTGTACTCCTTATATGTAGTCCTAGCTCTATACTATGTTACCAGGTTTTTGGGTTTGGTTTAGCTTCTGCATATTGTTATGTATCCCTGTTATCTTCTTCCTTCAGCTTATTTCCCTTACTTTCGCTTATTTAAACTGTTCTTCCGCTTAATTGTTAGATAGTAGTCCATTACTAACTGTTCTGGCCTACGGGGAATTGTTTGCCTACTAAGGGGTTTTAGGTGCCATCACGACTGAGAAATCTAGTCGTGATAGCTTGGTATCCGAGCCTAGGTTCACTAGTATCATCGGTATAGGAGCCAATGTCTAGTAGTGTCCTGCAGATCAGGGCGGAGACGTATGTACTCAATATTCGGGAGGCTATAGTGACATCTTAGGGAACATGGACTTTGTTGCTTCTATCTCATGCGTAGTATCTTAGAAAAGGTTTTGGAAATTTCACTTGTTCTAGTTCACTCTTCCGTAGATGGTTCGTATGAGATTGTCAGTTTCTGGCGAAGGAGAGCCTTCGGCCCCTGCACTTCTGACTCCATCTATAGGAAAGCTCTAACAGTGCTCAGGCACGAGTATTGTACTGTTACGCCTTCTTTGTACTGTTAGAGCTTTCCTGTAGCGGCCCAAGTCATTTATGACTTGCTGGAACCTATTGTTTGGTGCCCTGGTCGTTCATTTGGTCGTTTGGCTGCTTGGTCATTTGCCTATTTTAGAGCTTAAACTTAGAATATCATTGACTTTAGTCAACATTCTTAGCTAACATGCTCGAAATCAAATTCTAACAGTTCTATTAGCTCCGGAGCATTAAGTTTGGTCTAGTTTGACCTTTAGTCAAGGCCTGAGAACTTCAGTGTGGGTTTTGTGTTGGTTTTTCTATATTCAGGCCATTTGAAGTTGAAAGTGTAACTTTGGTCAGATTTTGATGATTGGAGCGTCATATTTGAAATTTGACGATTCCATCAGCTCCAGAATGATGAGTTTGTGTTAGGTTGGTGGTTGGTTTGGGTCCCAGGTGAGCCGAGATCATTTTGGCTAGTTGGTTGGTTTTAGTTAGTGTTGACTTAGGTCAACATTCCTCCGAAATGACCTCGTATGGAAGTTTCGTTGATTCCGTTGAGTCTGGAACATCGTTTTCACTCTATTAACATTATTGGTTTTTGAGTATCGGTTTCCGATTGTACCCGAAATGCCCCGTTGAGTTTTTAAAAATTGCAGATTTTCTGTTGTAGGTAGCTCTTCAGCACCAACGGTGCTAGCCTAGCACGATCGCACTCGTGTGAATTTTGCCGGCCAGCATGATTGCGCTGTTGTAGCGCGATGGCACCTGGTCTCCTGGCTCCCTTTAGCGCGATGGCACTGGTTTAGCGCGATAGCACTGACCAACGACCATCAGCTATATATTTCTTAGTATTTTGATTTTCCATCCTTGTTTCTTCATTTCTCCATGTCTAAAACTCAACTTTCTCTCCACCAAAGTGTTCAAAATAGTTCCTAGTCTTGGTAATCCATTGTAATGAGGAGAAATCTTGCTTCCTTGCTAATATGGTAAGTCCTTCTTCCCCAAAATTTCTCCTTTCCTCCATTGTTGAACCTCCATGGCTACAATTGTAAAAGCATGGTTTTCTTGAAGAATCTGTTCCCTTGGGATTGCATGTTCCGTGAATTCCTCATTTTCATCTCCTTGGCATGGTGCTCTCGTCGTGTAAGCTTTCCTTGCTAAATTTCCAATTTTGTTCTTAAATTTTCATCCATAAACCCTCTCTTGAGTAGGCTGTTTTGCGCCCTTCTCTTGGCCAATTATTCTCAAATTTGGAGCATGTCTTCTTGGTATTGTTGTGGTCATCGTGCTTCTTTCCATTTTTGATTTTGAGTTATAGGCCCCACGGGCTCACTTTTGACCCGAATATCGATCCGGCTATAACTAAGCAATATGGGTATCGATAGTCTCATTTTAATGTGTTATTTATGTTGTTGATAGTTTGATTATCGTTCGAAACTTCTCGGAGCGATTCGACCTTGGATATCATTGTCCCAGCAGCTTGTCGTCGGACGACAGGTAGGTTATGGTTTAAACTCTTTAGACTCCGCATATATAGGGTAAAATTGTATTAATGGGCATCCTTGGGTTGGGTTACTAGTTTGGCACCACAGACCTTGACCACTTCTTCATGTCCAACTCGTTACTTTCCTTCGTTGTTTGTAGTATTTGTTATAGATGAAGTTATTACCCTTGTGGTCCTGTGTGGCCTTGTATTGACTCTAGAAAATAGATGGTGGGTTACATGGGAATGTTCGTGAGTCCCGGACATCGTTATTATTGTTATAGAGCTGGCTATCTATGTTGTAGAACGATTGGAGCCTGTGCAGGGGTGATAGGATGATTATGGGCCATGGGCCACTATTGTGATTGTGTATACCATTTGTCATGCATATGAGAGGGATTTCTAGATGATTTTACTACGGTTTTGGCTCTTGCCCTTCTATTGATGATTTTCTAAACCTTGCATGGCCCGTGGGGTCCGTTTTTAGTAAATATGATTGTAAAAGGATTTGGTACTGTTTTAATGGATCTTCTTGGGGTAAGAGGGAATAAAGTGGTGTTTTATCACTATTTTAACTTATGCTAGACTCGGAGAGGCAGAGCACTAGACTTGTTTTACTACAACTTCCGAGATAATACTAGGCTCGGTGGGGCCGTGCACTAGACCTATTTTTTGACTTACTAATTTAAACTCGGATACCCTCCGGGCAGATTTACTTGGGGATTTTCGAGATTTAAGGGGCATCTAGTGTGTTGGTCAGGGGCCTCCATGGACCTTGCCATTTCGGTCCAGGGGCTACGTGCTACGAGTGTCAGAGAAAGGGTATATGGTGTAGTAGAGGTATAGTGGGCAGACTGAGGGTGAGCTCTTGTCTACTGGAGCTTAGCCTTTAGTATCTTTTGCATCATGTACTTTATTACTACTCGGAGACATTTGTATATTGTATTTTGGATCCTTTGTACTCCTTATATGTAGTTCTGACTCTATAATAGGATACTAGGTTTTGAGGTTTGGTTTAGCTTTCGCATATTGTTATGTATTCCTGTTATCTTCTTCCTTCAGCTTGTTTCTCTTACTTCTGCTTATTTAAACTGTTCTTCCGCTTAACTGTTAGATAGTTGCCTATTACTAACTGTTCCGGCTACAAGAAATGGTTCGCCTACTGGGGGTTGTAGGTGCCATCATGACCGAGAAATCGGGTCGTGACACTCTATAAGTTACAAGTTCAAGCGTTCAAGTACTCAAATTCATATATTCAAGATCAAGACCACCGAAAGCCAGATCAAGCTCAAAAGTCCTTGAATTCAAGTACAAGTCAAAATCGAAGTCATCAAGTTCATAAGTCAAGATAAAACTCACCAAATTCAAGATCAAGCTCAAAGTCCCATGAATTTATACTTGAAAAGAAGAATTAGAGGATTAATATAAATTGTAACACTCATATATTCGAATCAAATACTACGATTGTTGCGATATATCCGGTCCTGATTATTATTTTCTGCAACTTAAATTTTATTATTTAGAAACAATTTCGTCTCAAGTCTTTTAATTAATGTAAAAAGTTCGGTCAATAGTTTTAGTGATCTTCAAAATATATATACATGTACATATATATATATATATATATATATATATATAGAATATTATCAAATTTTAAATATGCAAAACATATACTACAGTATAATTCATATCAAATTATTAGTTAACCAGGGATAATAAAATACACTCCTCCAAAAGAAATCATCTTATTTTAAAATTTACTTCTCCGGCGAAGTTTGCACTAAAAAGAAGCTAGGAAAAAGATAAAAGAAAAATATATTTTTTTGAAAATTTAATGATGAGAAAAGAAGTTTTTTTAATAGAAAAGAAGTTACAAACCTTTGAGGTAAGAAATAAATTAATTTTATTAGTATGCATATGTGCATTGCATGTATGTATCACGTTAAAAGAAATATACAAGAACATGCCTTTTATATACGGATAATAGCCGATTACAAACTCAATTTTCAACTTTTCTTTTTATTTTATGAACACCACATCCGCTAATTTCTCCTTCTCTCTTTCTTCTCAGACCCACAACATAAATATAGATGAAAAGAAAAAACACTAATATACAGAATTTGAAAGAAAATTAATAGTTCAGACTTCAACAATAATCATAATAACTTATCAAATTACCGATAGAGCAAACTAAAAGGATTAGAGAACAAAATATAAAACAAGAGCTTTTTAAATTAAAGCAAAAACCTATCGTGCATAACGAATGCATCAGAAATTAAAGGACAAAAAATTGACTCTTAAAGCAATAAATAAACTTTTATAACAATTAGCCGTAATAGTTTCAATTTTTTTTTTATATAAAGTGAAATATAACTAACAAATGAAACTGCAAATGAAGGTCACACACATTTTAGGATGCACCTTGCCTTGTCTCTCTTGGAGTTTTAGCTTTCACCTTTGACACGTTCTTATGGTTGTATTTAGTATGAAATACAATACCATATATTTTATTCTTATCATGTTTTAGGATGTTTTAATTTTTAAAATATATTTTTTCTTATTATATTTTTAAAGACTCCTTAATTATTAATTCTCCTAATAGCTCTTAATTTATTGGGTCTTAGTTTAAAATCATATTGAATTGTATTGATAGATAGTCGTTTGTATATGATCCATGTTTAAAATTATATAAAATATAGTCAATATAGGCCCTTTTGGTAGTTGTTTCTATAGGATCTCTATTAGATATATTTAATTTTAGAATTTTAGTTAATTTAGGCAAATTTTAGACTATATTTGTTGTTATTTTTTGCTTGTAGAAATTAGTTTTTACATAAAGTAAAATTCTAATTGATTTATAGAAGTATTAAATACTATGATTTCTTACCTAAATTAAATAAGAACTTTAATTAATTTCAAAGTCTTAAATATCAAAATAATAATTAAATGATAATTATTTAAGGAACATAGTAAAAAGATGATTTTGTCTATTGTAGAGTCTTTTAATGAAGGGAAAAAAGTTCAAATTACAATATAAGGTCCTTCACACTTTTAATATAATATAGACTAGTTAAGTGTACGTGCTTTTGCCAGGGTTCGAAATCGGGCTATGATGGCGCCTGCTATAACCCCCCAGTAGATAAGCTAAAACCCAAAATAAATACTGAAAGTAAAGGCTAAAATAAATGATGCAGAAGCTGAATAAGGAGTTGAACGCGCCACAAGCATAAATATATACATAAAGGTATAAAATATACAATACGGGCTCGAAGAACACAAGAAAAGAAAAATGTATACATAAGAAACCAACCATGGACCTGGTGTCACCGGTATAAGAGCCTCTAAAGTACGAGAATAAGGTTATAAAAACATATACCATCTTTCAAAATACAAAAATAAAGATAATAAGTCCAAGACAGACAACAATGAATCTCCAAATGCCGAGATCTCACCACAATCTAAAAAGAAAAAGTCCACGCTCGAGTAGAGGATCAATGCGGGTGACTCATACTAGGCATTGAATTAGTGTAATGACCTATTCCATCATTACGTTGAATTAAGGCATAAGTATCCGACTAGAAAAGTCCCTAGGTGAGATTTGAAAATTTCGGGCTAGGGTGAGCTTGGACTAAAACATAGTGTTCTGTGCCTTAGGTGTATTTTGCGCTTCATGTGTCACTGTGTGGTGGTGTGGTATCTATTTTTGGATAGCCAATAGGATTCGGTAGGATGTTTTAGGACGATAATTAGAGTCATAGAACTCCGAATATGATGGTTACCACATTGGAAATAATTCATGGTGTCGATGAAATAAGGTGTGTTGAAAAATAGGGGTTTAAGAGCAAGAAAATCGTGCTCTCAATTTTTTTTCTCATAGCAACGGAGGGCACCTCGTCATGATGGTCTATCACAATGAGTTATTTCTCATCGCGATGAGATTACGGGCAGTATATGTAACGACCCTTCTAGTAATTCCCACGTTCTTGCTTTCTTTGTAATGTTAGAGCTTCCCTGTAGCATCCCCAAGTTATTTATGATTTGCTGAGACTGGTGGTTCGGTGCCCGAGCCATTTGTTAGGTCGTTATGACCATGTCCTTATTTTAGAGCATTAACATAGAAAATCATTTACTTCGGTCAACATTCTTAGCAAACTTGCTCGAAATTGAATTTTGATAGTTTCATTAGCTCCGAAGCATGGACTTTGGTCTAGTTGGACCATTGGTCGAGCTCCCAAAATGGCGTATTTCATTTGCAATGGCCCAAAAATGGCGTATTTTAGAAAAGTTAGCCAATGTATTTTGGTTGTGTAGAGTATTTCATTTGCATTCGCGGACACCAAATACATTCTCGAGGGTCCACCGTTAGCATTTTGGCCAAAACATGTTGCTGGTTGCTGGTGGCTGCAGCATCACCAGCAAAACCATCACCCACACATGGGCGGGCTGCGTGCGCACAACATGCCAGCCGACCCCTCCCCTACGTGCCTATTTCCTAGGCAGCTGGCAGGCACCGTGCGTGTGCCCGTGCATGGTGGCCAGCTCGCGTACACACTGGCATGCCGCCTGGCCTTGACGTGCGCCTGGCCGCGTGCACCTAGGCATCGACTGGCAGCCTTTAAATTCCTTCTTCTCCATTTTCATTTCAAATATCACCCAAAATGTTTTTCCTCCATTTCCTTGAGCTTTAAAGCTCCATTTCCAGTACTGATCCATTCCAAAGCGTTAGGGTGAATAATTTCTGGTCCGTGGCTTTCTTCTCGACTTCAATTGGTGAGTTTCCTCCATTAATTCCATTAATTTTCCTTTAATTTCCCTCTTTGATTTTTGAGAGTTTTGAGGCTTTTTGGAGCTTTTTCGTTGCTCAATTTCCGCTTGATTTTCGAGCATGCGCTTCTGGCAATGTTGGGGACATTGTAGTGTTTTTGCTTCTGATTTAGGATTGTGGGGCCCATGGGCTAGCTTTTGACATGGATTTTGACCCGACTAGATTACTAGCAATATGGGTGTTGTTAGCTTTGTTTTAACACGTAGATTATGTTCTTGATAGTGTGATTGCTATTCAGAGCTTCTTGGAGCAGTTCAGGCGCAGGCTTTGGCTTCCCAACAGCTTATCATCGGACGCCACGTAGGTTACAACTTCCCTACCTTAAACTTTGAATATATATAATATAAATATAATATTTAGCATATTTGGGTTGGGTTTACTAGGTTGGCACCTCAGACCTTGTCCGCTTTCTTTCTGTCCGTCCTATTTCATACGTTCATTTTAGTATTTGAATTGGTTTTGTAGTATCATCCCTTGTGGCCTCGTGTGGCCTTGTATTTTCCTTTGGACTATAGATGGTGGGAAAATTGGGAAATGTCCGTGAGTCCCAAACATTGATTTACTATTATGAGCTGATTATCTGTGTTGTAGAGCAGATTAAACCTGTGCAGAGTCGGTAGGTTAATTGTGAACTGTTGTGATATTGATGTTTGCGGTCATATCATCATTATTATGAAAATGGTTTTCTGTAGTGATTTTTATTACTACTATGGCTGCGGGCTAAATTATCACCAGTTTTCTAACTTTGCATGGCCCTGAAGGCCTATTTTCTGTATACACGACTATGAATTGATTTAAACTGGTTTTAAGGATCTTCTTGGAGTAAAGGAGATTTTTTAGATGATTTTCACACTGATTCTAGACTCGGCTAGACCAGAGTGCTATACATGATTTAATACTGATTTTGATATGATACTTGGCTCGGCCGGGCCGAGGTGCTAGACCTGACTTTTTCTACTAATTTTAGACCTATTTTGGGCATGATTATTGATATATTAAGAGTTATATGTGGTCGCGAAGACCTCCATGGACCTTGCAGATCTAGACAAGGGGCTACGGGCCGAGAGTAGTAGAGTAGGGGTATACAAAAGAGTAGAGGTATATGGGGGAAGCCTTCTATGGGTCCTACAAGCACTGGAGAGGGTGCATATAGTACTACCTGATCATATCATATCACATCATTCATTGTTGTACGGTTCCACCCTTGTTTGCTGTTTGTTGAGTGTACACTCTGGTAGTATAGGATGCCGAAGGGTTTGTTTTCACTTGTATGTATTCCTCAGGTGTATGGGCACCCATTGGGACTGTAGGTAGATTAGTTTTCACGATCTTATTCTAGTACTTGTTCATACTATAGCTACTTGTGAGTTTTTCTCCAATCATCCTTACCTTGTGAGATTTATTGCTAGCATGGCTATGTATAGGTGATTTTTTTCTTCTTTCCCTTTTATTTGAGGTTACTGGTATACCTCTATTTTCTTAAACTCTCTGTATATATTATTTCTGCAAGGATCCAGGTGCATACCCCATCTTTTCACCTATGTTCTGTGATATATCTTCTGTGGCTAGCGTATTACTCTTGTATTCCCCTTGTCTTCTATCTGTGGCTAGCTTTTGTGTGTTTTTCTTTGTTTGCTTCCATGACCACTTTCTTCATTATCTACTATTTACTGCTTTTTTATCTTATTTGTGCTCAGTAGGCCTATGAGGCCTACTGGGTACTCGTTGCTTTGCAATTATTGCTCATACTAAACTTCTGCATCATCCTGGTGCAGATCCTAGTGTGATCTATCGCTGTTGACAGCGTGGATACTCGTGCATATTTTGGACATCTGAGAATAGGGTGAGCTCTTAAAGACCGGGTCTTGACCATA
The DNA here is from genome assembly GCA_003996215.1 of Jaltomata sinuosa. NCBI lineage: Eukaryota > Viridiplantae > Streptophyta > Magnoliopsida > Solanales > Solanaceae > Jaltomata > Jaltomata sinuosa. The sequence goes on along the minus strand of QJPP01001028.1, from coordinate 68,609 downwards.
TCTCATCTTTTTGGCACGCTTACTCTTTTGCTTATCTAGAGACAATTGTATATCCTATTTTTTTACTCCCTCTTATACTCTATATTTTTAATAGTGGCTTCTTTACAATGATACAATATCGTGGGATGGTTTTGCTTTCAGATATATATATATATATATATATATATATTCCAGGTTGTCTTCTCTTTTTATGTCTTCTTTGTCTTGTTTCCGCTGATATTGCTTCCTGCATGCTTTACTTAAAGAGTAGCTCATTACTAATTGTTCCAGGATACGGGGATTGGTTAGCCTATGTGGGGGGGGGGGGGGTTATAGGTGCCATCATGACCTGAGAAATCAAATCATTACACCTTGTTATAATAGCCTAGGTTCACCGGTGTCAGCTGTATAAGAGCTAATGTCTAGTAGAGTCCTGCGGATAGGGGCAGAGATGTCGTCCGTACTCTCTCTTCGGGAGGCTACAGTGGAATTTTAGGAAACATAGATCTTTTCTTGCTTCTATATCGTGCATCTTATCCTAGATGGTTTCCTGGAATCTCATTTGTTCTAGTTCACTCTCCGGCAGATGGCTTGTACGAGATCTTTGACAGTGGACGAGGGTGAGCCTTCAACACCAGCACACCCAACTCTAGCTAGGGGCCGTGGTGATCGTAGAGGTAGAGGTCGAGGAACTGTCTAAGCATCGACACCAGTTAGAACTTCTGAGGTCGAGTTTGAGCCTGAGTTAGTACCAGAGCAGCAACTCATAGACCAAGGGGTAGCCCAGGTGCCACCAGGGCCAGTAGCACCATCTGTAGCCCCAGCTCCTTCGTTGGATATCTGAGGTTTGCTTCTTCAGCTACTAAGTATCATTGGGGGTCCTCTTTCAGATGTAGCATAGACATCCGCTCAGGGGGCAGTCCTGGGTGCTCAGAGTTCTAGAGCGCAGTCTGCTACTGTGGCTCCCCGTGTGCAGAGATTCATCTAGTAACTTCGGTTGCTAAGCCTCTTTCTCCTCGCCTAGCTATGACAGAGTCAGAGCAGAAGGCTTTGGGCCAATTTCAGAGATTGTCTCTGCCGAGTTTCTCCAGTGCTCTCGAACAGAATGCTTATGATTTAATTTCTACTTGCGAGGAGATGCTTTATAATCTTGGGTTGTTGGATACTAATGGGGTCGGCTATACTACTTATCAGCTGGAGGTCCCAACTATGCTTTAGTGGAGGGCCAAGGTAGCTTATAGACCATCCCAGTCTCCTCAATTGACTTAGAGGGAGTTCTATAATGCCTTTATGGCCAAGTTCTTACCTCAGAGTGATCGTGAGCATCGTAGGGAGCAGTTTACCAGACTGATGTAGGGATCTATGTTGGTATCCAAGAATGAGACCCATTTTCACTAATTGGCTCTATTTGGGGCCATAGTCATTCCTACAGAGCCAAAAAGGGTTTATTAGCTTATTTAGAGGTTGAGGACCGAGCTTCGACAAATTGCTGAGATACTAGTTTCCAGTAGGCGACTATTTCAGGCTATAGCAGACCATGTCCACAATATAAAGGATTTGCATTGTCATGATCCCAGGGACAGAGATAAAAAGGGCATGCGATCAGGGCATTTACAGATGCTCCTATTCCAGCGATAAAGGTTTAGGTTAGTGGGGTTGAGAGTATCAGCCACAACAGCATCAGGGTCAGTCTAGCTGGCCAGTTCAGACATCAAGTGGACCTCAATTTGATCAGGGTCATAGTGGTCAGCATGGGTACAGTGGTCAGCCATCGAGGGGTACAATATCTGGGGCATCAGGTTGTGGTGGCCATACTGGTTCAGCTAGTTCGTCCTGACAGGGTGGGCCATCATGGCCATGTTATTAATGTGGTATTATTGGTCACTATGCCAGAGAGTTCCCCGAGCGAGGTCCAGTTAAGCCAGTCGCATAGTTGGCTCTCAGAGCAGTGCAACCACCAGTTAGAAGAGGTGGTGTTCAGGGTAAAGGTGGTGCCCACTGTGGCAGGATAGGTGGCAGAGATTTTGGTCAGTCAGGTGGTGGTTGATGTTAGTTCTATACAGTCCCTGGTAGATCGGAGGAAGAGGCCTTAGATGCGGTGATCATAGGTACGATTTTTGTCTGCCACCAATCAGCTTTAACATTGCTTGATCCTTGTTCTACATGCTCATATGTATCTGCCTACTTTGTTCTTTGTTTGGGGTTGGATAGTGGGCCATTATCTGTTCCTGGATCTGTTGCTACCACGGTAGATGATCCTTTAGTAGTGGATCAGGTTGCTAGATCCTGTTTGATAACTGTTGGTGGTCTTGAGACTTGGGCTGACCCGATGATTTTAGATAGTTAGATTTTGATGTAATTCTGGGCATGGACTGGTTATCCCCTCACAGAGCAGTTTTGGATTGTTATGCCAAGATCATTTCCATAGCCATGTCCGACATATCTTTGGTTGTGTGGTAGGGTTCTATTAGTCGCGCACTATCTGGGAACAATTCTTGTCTTCAAGCGAGGAAGTTGATTTCACACTGGTGTTTGGCTTATCTAGCATATGTATGTGACGCTAGCGCTGACAGTTCTTCTGCTGAGTCAGTTCCTGTGGTTAAAGATTTCTTATATGTGTTCCCGATCGACTTGTCAGGCCTTCCAACTGAGTGTGATATTACTTTGCTATAAAGTTAGAGCTGTGTACCAGGCCCATTTTTATTACTCCATATCGTATGGCTCCAGCTGAGTTTAGGGAGCTTAAAGATCAACTTCAGGACTTGTTAACTAAGGGTATATATTAGACCGAGTGTGTCACCTTGGGGTGCTCCAGTTCTGTTTGTGAAGAAGAAAGATGGTTCGATGTGGATGTGTATTTATTATCAACCACTGAATAAGGTGGTTGTGAAGGACAAATATCTGATGCTATATATAGAGGACTAGTTTGTTCAACTCCAGGGTTTGGCCGTGTTTTCTAAGATAGATCTGAGGTCAAGATACCACCAGTTAAGGATTAGGGCGAAGGACATCCCTAAGACAACATTCAGGACATGTTATGATTATTATGAGTTCCTGGTGATGTCTTTTTAATTAACTGATGCCCCCGCATCATTCATGGACTTGATGCACTGGGTTCTCAAGACATACTTGGATTTATTCGTGGTAGTCTTCATTGACGACATACTGATATACTCGTAGAGTGGAGATGAGCATGAGCATGACTTGAGGATTCTACTCCAGACTTTTAGAGATCATCGACTTTATGCCAAGTTCTCAAAGTGCGAGTTTGGCTTGAGTCAGTAGCATTCCTAGGACACGTGGTTTCTAAGGATGGCAATTGAGTGGACCCAGGAAAGATTGCAACCATTCGTGATTGGCCGAGGCCTACTACTTCTACCGAAGTTTGCATTTTCATTAGGTTGGCAGGGTATTACAAGCAGTTCATTGAGGGGTTTTCTTCCATAGAAGCACTTTTGACTAGACTGACTAGGAAGGATATTCCATTTAAGTGGTCAGATCAGTGTGAGGATAACTTCTAGAGGTTTAGGGCCTTATTGACTTCAGCTTCATTGTTGACATTACCAGTTGAGGGTCAGGACTTCTTAGTGAATTATGATGCTTCGTCAGTTGGTCTTGGTTGTGTGTTGATTCAATAAGGTCATGTGATAGCATATGCGTTGAGGTAACTGAAGGTTCACGAGCACAACTACCCCACTCATGACTTGGAGTTGATGGCAGTAGTTTTCATGCTGAAGATTTGGAGGCACTACTTATATGGAGTTCACTGTTAGATTTACATTGACCACCATAGTTTTCAATACATCACGAGTCAGCGAGAGCTGAACTCTAGGCAGCGGAGATGGATTGAGTTACTGAAGGACTATAACTTCACTATGCTGTACCATCTAGGCAAGGCAAATGTGGTAGCAGATGCCTTGAGCCGGAAGGCATTAAGTATGGGAAGCTTGGCTTCTCTTTCAGTTTTTGAGCAACCATTGGCCTTTGACATCCGGTCCATGGCTAACCATTTGGTTAGACTTGGCTTATCAAATCCCAGCAGAGTTCTTGCCAATATTGAGGTCCTTTTTACTTTAGCTGATCAAATTCAGCAGCATCAATTTAAGGATCAACGATTATGTGATATTGTGATCAGGTTGTTCAGCATGAGGCCAACAAGGTTACTTTAGATTCAGATAGTGTCTTAAGGTTTTATAGTCGCTTTTGTGTTCCAAGAGTTGGGGATTTGATTCAGGTGATTCTACATGAGGTCCATTGTTCCATGTATTCCATATATCTGGGCGCAACTAAAATGTATAGAGATTTGAGGCAGCTTTACTGGTGTAGTGGTATAAAGCAGGACATAGTGGAGTTTGTATCTCTGTGCTTAAACTGTCAGCAGGTTAAGTTAGAGCACATGAAACCTGGTGGATTAATGTAGAGAATTCTCATTCCTGAGGTGAAGTGGGAAGGGATCACTATGCACTTCATAGCATGGTTGCCACGCACTTCTCGAGGGTTTGACTCTATTTGGGTGGTTATTGATAGGCTGACAAAGTTTGCACACTTCTTGCCGATTCATTCTTTCTATATTGCAGAGAGGTTGACCCAGATTTATCTCCATGAGGTTGTTCATTTGCATGGGGTTCCATCCTCAATTATTTCAGACCATGGAACTCAGTTTACCTCTCAATTCTAGAGGACTATTCAGCAAGAGATGGGTACAGAGGTTTAGTTTAGCACTGCATTTCACCATCATACAGATGGTCAGTCTGAGAGGACTATCCAGGTCCTGGAGTACATGTTATGGGCCTATATTCTTGACTTTCGAGGTTTATGGGATCATTATATGCCTTTGGCAGAGTTTGCATATAATAATAGTTACCACTCGAGTATTGGCATGGCACCTTTTTAGGCATTGTCTGGTAGGCATTTCAGATCGCCAGTGGGTTGGTTTGATGGTTTGGAGTCCAGGCCGCAAATACAGACTTGCTTCATGATTCCTTAGACAGAGTCTGGGTGATTCAAGATAGACTTTGGGAAGCCCTGAGTAGGCAAAAGAGCTATGCAAATTGTAGACTTTATGCCTTAGAGTTCAGTGTTGGGGATCTATTATTCCTTTGAGTTTTGCCCATAAAAGGCATGATGAGATTTGGTAGGTGGGGAAAGGTTAGCCCCAGGTATATTGGGCCATTTAAGATTCTTCAGTGGGTTGGTAATGTTGCTTATCTATTAGCTTTACCTCTAATGTTTTTAGCTATTCACCCAGTCTTCCATGTTTAGACATTGTGGCATTATGTTCCAGATGAGTCACATGTGTTGCAGTGGTATTCAATGTAGTTGGATGAGAGTTTGACCTTTGTTGAGGAACCGGTAGCCAATCTAGCCAAAGATGTCAAGAGACTAAGGTCTAGATACATTCCTGTGGTTAAGATTCAGTAGAGGCATCATCCGGTTAAGGAGGCTACCTAGGAGACGGAGAGAGAGATGCGGGATCAGTATCTAGTTGTTTGAGAATTCAGGTACTTCCTTTTCTTGTCTTTCGCGGACAAAAGTCCTTTTAGTAGTGGATGATGTAATGACCCTTTCGGCCATTCTCGCATTTTCTCTTTCTTTGTACTATTAAAGGTTGCCTGTAGGGTCCCCAAGTTATTTATGACTTGCTGGGACGGGTGCTTCGGTGCCTGGGATTTTTGTTAAGTCGTTATGACCATTTCCTTTTTTAGAGCTTTAACTTAGGAAATCATTTACTTCGGTCAACATTCAAAGCAAACGTGCTCGAAAATCAAATTTTGACAGTTTTGCTAGCTCAGAAGTATAGACTTTGGTCTAGTTGGACCTTTGGTTGAGGTCTGGAAGATTGGTTTTGGATTTGTCTTGCATTTTAAAGTTTTAGGCCAGTTGAACCTGGAGGTTTGACTTTGCTCAACATTCGGAGAAGGTGGCCTCGGATGGAAATTTTGTCAGCGCTGTTAGCTTCGGATGTTGACTTTGGGATAAAGAGACCTTTGGTTTGGGTCTTGAGGCTTCCAGACACATATTGGGACATTGGGTTCCATTTTGGAAAAGTTGGCGAAAGGTAGGTTTTGGGCGTGGAGCCCACTTTTTGTTAAAATCGACCTTTGTTAGGAATTTTGTTCATTCTATTGAGTTCAAAATGTCATTTTTAGTTGAGTAGCATAGTTCATTTGCATTTGCGAGACCCCAGATGCATTCCTAAGGGTCCATCCATTGGCATTTTGGCCAAAACTTATTGTTGGTTGCTGGTGGCTGCTGCAGCACCACCACCATGCATGGGCGGGCTGCATGTGCATAGCAGGCTAGTTGACCCCTCCCATTCATGCCTATCGCCTAGGCAGTTGATAGGCAGCGTGCGCATGCTTGCGCGCGCGGTGGCCAGCCTGCGTGCACGCTGGCATGCTACCTGGACTGGCCTCCATCTGGCCTTGGCGTGCGCGTGCACCTAGCCGCATGCTCCTAGGCATCGACTCACAGCCTTTAAATGCTTTTTTTGTCCATTTTCATTTCAAACATCACCAAAAAATGTTTTTCCTCCATTTTCGTGAACTCCAAAGGTCCATTTATAGTACTGATCCATTCCAAAGCATTGGGGTGAATAATTTCTGGTCTGTGGCTTTCTTCTCGACTTCAATTGGTGAGTTTCCTTCTTTATTTTCGTTAATTTTCCATGAAATTCCCTCTTTGATTCCTGGGAGTTTTGAGGCTATTTTGAGCCTTTTCGTTGCTCAATTTCTGCTCAATTTTTGAGCATGCACTACTGGCAATGTTGGAAATATTATAGTAATTTTGTTTCTGGTTTTAGGTTGCGGTGCCCATGGGCCCGCTTTTGACTCAGATTTTGACCCAACTAGATTACTAGCAATATGAGTGCCATACCCTTTTTTTTAATGAATAGATTATGTTCTTGATAGCGTGATTTCTTTTAGGAGCTTCTCGAAGCGGTTCGGGCTCAGGATTTGGCTTCCCAACAGCTTATAATCGGACGCCAGGTATGTTACGACTTCCCTACCTTAGACTTTACGTATAGAATATACATGTATTATTTAGCATCTTTGAGTTGGGTTTACTAGGTTGGCAGCCCAAACCTTGTCCGCTTTCTTTATGTCCGTCCTATTTCATACGTTCATTTTTTTATTTGAATTAGTTTGTAGTATCACCCCTTGTGGCCACGTATGGCCTTGTAGTTTACTTTGGACCATAGATGGTGGGATAATTGGGAAATATCCGTGAGTCCTTGACATCCATTTACTATTATGAGCTGGTTATCTGTGTTGTAGAGCAGATTGAGCCTGTGCAGGGCCAGTAGGTTTATTGTGAAGCATAGGGCTATTGATTATTTGCGATCATATCATAATTATCATGCAAAGGGTTTTCTGCATTGATTTTTATTACTACTATGGCTGCGGGCCAAATTATCACTGGTTTTCTAACTTTGCATGGCCCCGAGGGCCTGTTTTCCGTATAAACAACTATGAATGGATTTATATTGGTTTTAAGGATCTTCTTGGAGTAAAAGAGATTTTTGAGATGATTTTCACACTGATTCTAGACTCAGCTAGGCTGGAGTGCTATACATGATGATTTAGCTTTCATATATATATATATATATATATATATATATATATATATATATATATATTTCAAGTTGTCTTCTCTTTTTATGTCTTTTTAATCTTGCTTCTGCTATATTGTGCGTGCTTTATTTAGAGAGTAGCCCATTACTAACCGTTCCGGGCTATAGGTATTAGTTTGCCTATAGGGGGTTTGTAGGTGCCATCATGACCTGAGAAATTGGACTGTGACATTATATATGTGGGTTCTGCAGTTTTATAATTTATTTCTGCCATAACTCAACTTCGTTCTAGAGCTCTCAAAAATGGTTTTTTCAAGAAATCTAGGGCAAACTTTATCGTTTGAGGTAAGTTATATGTAGAATCCTTAATTTATTGATTAATTATCTTTCTTAAACATTAGAGTGAAGAATTTATGGTGGGTTTCTTGAAATTAAGCCCTAAAAGCATGAACTTGGGGAAGAACCCTATGGGTAGGTGTAAAACCACCTAGGATTGATCTTAAATTATGTTTCTATAGTTCTAGCATGAAATTATTAGTTCTTAACATGTTTCAGGCTAGTGTAGAACCTTGAATTCCATAAGGGTGAAATGTTTATGCTTAAAAATGGTGGAAAATCTATGAACTTAGTTAGAAACCTTGAATTTTGATCCTATGAATGCAATAGAACTGATTTATGACTTATTAAACCCTTAGGGAATGATAGAAACCTTGTGTAATGGGTAAAATGGTTGGGTTTGACTCCCAAGGCCTGAAATGAAGCGTAATTGGCTAATTACTATTATACATTTGTTATTTTATGACCTTGTGCATTGAAGAGAGTTAAAAAAGGAAAAGGCAGTGGTCAACTAGCTTGCGGGTATTATATATTTGCTCGAGGTAGGTTATGATTTGAATTGGAGTTAAGACTCACTTTGTTGCATAGTTGTAGTGAAATTATATGATCTGTGATTGGTTTTTGGACCTGATTGTATTATATATGCTTTTCCTGTTATGCTTGTATGAATAAGATAAATGAACATGAAGTGATAAGTAAGATGAGATGACTAAGTATAAATATTATTTTAGGTACTGAATGTCTTGGAAGAATATGGGTCTGAGATTCTAGTCATCCATGTATTATTATGGATACATTGATATATAACAGATACCTCACCAGTATGGTGCATAGACAATCTAGGGACCCCTGCAGGTCATAGAATGTTGGCAGCCATAAGACTCGTAGCATGTGTGCACACCTTATGTCTTCTTTTGTATTTTGGTATTACTTCTATGAATTATGAACTTGACTTTGTAATGACCCTTCCGGTCATGTTCGCATTTACGCCTTTATTGTACTATTAGAACTTTCCTATAGCGGCCCTAAGTCATTTATGGCTTACTAGGACCAGTGGTTCGGTGCCCGAGTCGTTCATTTGGTTGTTACGGTTATTTCCCCTGTTTAGAACATAAAATTAGGAATTCATTGACTTCTCTCAAAATTCTGGATAAACACGCTCGAAATCAAATTTCGACAGTTCTGTTAGCTCCAGAGCGTAGATTTGGGTTAAGATGGACCCTTGGTCGGGTTCTGGAGCTTTTGGTTTAGTTTTGTCTTGGTTTTAGGCCATGGGGCTCTATTTTGGAAAGTTTGGCCTAAAGATGGTTCTTGGGCGTGGGGCTCACTTTTCATCGTATAGACCTCCCTTGGGATTTTTGTCAATTCTGTTGAGTCCGGAATGCCATTTTTAGTTAAATAGCTTAGCTCATTTGTGTTCGCGAGACCTCGAATGTGTTTTCGAGGTTCCATCGAAGAAAAATCTTATCGTGGCTTTGCTATTGGGAGCTGGTTGTTGTCATGGCACCAATTTGGCCTTCGCCTACACATGGGCTAGCCGTCTACGCATAGGGCAAAGCCAGCCGCCCCTCTCTTGGCCTTCGCCTACGAGAGGCATGGCCGCCTACACATAAGCCTTGGAAGACGCCCCTCTGTTGGCCTTTGCCTATGCATGGAATGGCCACTTACACATAGGGAAAGCCATGCCGCCCCTCTATTTGGTCATAGCCTAGGCGATGCCTTGGCCGCGTTCACATAGGTCATGGCCAACAACTATATATTTTTTGGCCTTTATTTTTCCAGCTTTGTTTCTCATTTGTTCCCAACTCTTAGCTTAAAATCCTCTCTACCAAAGTGTTCCATTCTGTTCGTAGCTTGGGGAATTCATTGAATTGATTGGAAAACCCCACTTCCTTGTCGTTGGGTAAGTTCATCTTCCCCAAAACTTGCTTCTTCTCCATTGTTACAACCTCCATTGTTGCTGATTCTTAAGACTTTGATTTCCTTTAAGAATCTGTTCTCTAGGGATTGCATGCTTTGTGGGTTCATGGATTTCACTTCCTTGGCGTATTTTCTCTCATTGTGGTACATAGTTCTTGCTCAATTTCCAGTTTTTCATTCTTAAAATTCAATCTTTAAACTCCTTCTTGAGCGGGTTATTTTGTGCCTTTCCCTTGGCCAAATTTGTTCAATTTTGGAGTATGCCTTCTTAGTATTATTGTGGTAATCGTGCTTCTTTCCATTTTTGATTTCGGGTTGTAGGCCCAGCAGGCCCTCTTTTGACTCAAATTTCGACCCGGCTATAAGTATAGCAATACGGGTATCATTAGTCTTGTTTTAATGTGTAGTTTATATTCTTGATAGTTTGATTTCCGTCGGAGCTTATCGGAGCGGTTCGGTCTTAGACATCGTCGTTCCAACAGCTTTTCATTGGACGATAGGTAGGTTACGGTTTAACTCTTTAGACTTCACATATATAGGATAAAATTGTACTATTGGCATCCTTGGGTTGGGTTTATTAGCTTGATTCCATAGACCTTTCTCGCTTCTTCATGTCCTGCTCATTTTCTTCCTCCGATGTTTGTAGTATTTGTTATAGATGTTATTATTACCTTGTGGTCCTTTGTGACCATGTTGACTCTGGACCATAGATGGCAGGTTATACGGGAATGTCCATAAGTCCTGAACATTGATATCGTGATTTTAGGCTGGTTATCTATGCTGTAGAGTGATTGGATCCTTTGCAGGGCTGATAGGTTGATTGTGAGCCGTTAGGCTGCTGTTTGTGATTGAGCATGCCATTTTCATGCATATAAAGGGATTTTTTGCATATATTACTATGGCATTGACTTTGGGCCTACTATTATTGGTTTTCTAAACTTTGTATGGCCCTGGGGCTCGTTTTAAGCTGAAATGACTTTAAAATTGTTTGGAACTGACTTACGTGGATCTTCATGGGGTAAAAGAGTTGAAATATGATTTTTATCACAGTTTTTCTACTATTACTAGACTCGGCAGGACCGTAGTGCTAGATTGACTTCTTACTGATTTGAAATGACAGTAGATTCGATCGACTAAGTATCAGATCTGTTTTACTCCTATTTTAGACCCGGTTATGTTCGGGCACCCTTGATGGGTTTTTGAGACTGACTTCACTATTTTAGACCTTGCTAGAGTCTGGGCATGCATATTCAAGATTTTGGGCTACTAGCTTGGAATCAGAACCACTCCAGACGATAATTTTGAGATTGAGATTTAGTATGTGGTCACGGACCTCCATGGACCTTGCTGATCCAGACCAGGGGCTTTCAGTTGCATGTGTTAGAGGAGGGATATACAGTGAGGTTGAGGTATACGGGAAATGTCCTTCCATGGAGCCTACCTGCTAGGTCCTTAGGCACCAGAGGAGGTACACACATGGTTATTATTCCACCTGGGTTTCATCATGCATCATACCATTCATTTGTGTGAGGTTCCACCCTTATTTGCTATTTTCGGAGTGTACGCTCTGGTAGTATGGGATTCCTGAGGGTTGTCTTCACTTGTTTGTGTTCCACGGGTGTATGGGCACCCATTGGGATAGTAGGTAGACTTATTATTGCTTTTTTTCGAGATATGATTCCTTAAGTTGATTCCTTATTGTAACTGGATATCGACCCCAGTAGTATGTAGAGTGGCTTGGTTATTATTCCTGTGTTCGAGCATGCTATCGTTATTCTGCTTTTCTCCTTCTCTTTTACTTGAGGTTACCGGTATACCGCCTGTTTTCTAAAAACTCCTATATATATTGTTATTGCGAGGATCCCAGGTGCATCACTTCTTTCTTTCACCTGTGCCTTTGATATATATTCTAGTAGCTAGCCATGTATGTTATTTTCTGCTTGTATTCCTTGAGTCCTAACTTCTGTGTACTTATTCATTATTTTTGATGGCTATTTGCTTCTATTCTGCTTATTACTGCTCTTTTATCTTATATGTGCCTAGTCGGCCTATGATACCTAATGGGTACCAGTTGCTTAGCAATTGGTGCTTATACTACACTTCTGCATCTCCTTGTGCAGATCCTAGTGTGGGTCATTATTGTTAGCTCGTAGAGACTCATGCGAGGAGGTTTTGGACTGTCCCAGACTAAGGGTGAGCTCTTGGCAACCAAAACTTAGGTTTTAGTTTATCTTTTGTATTATGTACTCTCTTACTACTCGGAGACAGTTGTATAAATTATTTTGGATCCCTTCGTACTCTGTTTATGTTGTTCCAATTCTATACTATGATACCATGTTTTAGGGTTTGGTTTAGATTCCGTATATATTATGTATATCTCTATTGTTCACTTTCTTTACTTATCACTCTTGCTTCTGCTTTTTCTTACTGTTCTTTTGCTTGCTTGTTGATAGTAGCCCATTACTAACCGTTTTGGTCTATGGGAATTGGTTTGCCTACTTGGGGAGGGGGTTGTAGGTGCCATCATGACTGAGATATCGGGTCGTGATAGCTTGGTATCAGAGCCCAGGGTTCACTAATGTCATTGGTATAGGAGCCAATGCCTAGTAGAGTCCTACAGATCGTGGCAGAGACGTTCGTACTCAATCTTTGGGAGGCAATAATGGCATTTTAGGAAATATGACTCTCTTATTGCTTCTGTATTGTGTGTAGTCCTTGAAAGTTTCTTGAAATCTCACTTATTCTAGTTCATTCTCCGCAGATGGTTCATATGAGGTAGTCGACATCTGGGAGCGGCGAGCCTTCTACTCCAGCACCTCCGACACCAGCTAAGGGCTGGGGAGGTCGTAGAGGTAGGGTTCGAGGATGTGCCCAAGCAGCGACACCTGTTATGGATTCGAGGGTTAAAGTTGAGCTAGTGTATGAGCCTGAGTTTGTTCTCGAGCAGCATGTGGACTGGAGGACTGGCCAGGTGCCACCAGCTTCAGTGCAAGTTCTAGTATCAACTTCAGTTCCAGCATCAGCCCCAACTCAGTCTTCAGATATTCGGGGCCTATTTCTACAGTTACTGGGTATGATCGGGGATCAGCCAGCTGGGGTAGCACAGACATCCACCTAGGGGGTAGCCCTGGGTGCACTGAGTTCAGGAGCACAACCTGCTACTGCAGCTCCCTGTGCCGAGTTTATTCTGGCTCCATCTATTTCACAAGCTTTTGCTCCTCATCCAGTTATTACAGAGATGGAGCAGAAGGCGTTGGGTAGATTTTTGAGATTGGAACCTCCAAGGTTTGCTGGTACTTCTGGTCAGGATCCACATAACTTCATTACTACTTGTGAGGAGAAGTTGCACCATTTGGGTTTACTGGACACTCACGGTGTTGGATATACTTCTTATAAGCTAGAGGGCCTAGCTAAGTTATGATGGAGGGCCCAGGTTGCATGCATGCCATCTTTGTTACCTCTGATGACTTGGTCTGAGTTTTACGAGGCCTTCATGGCCAAGTTCTTGCCACAGAGCGACATGGAGCATTGCAGGGAGCAGTTCACTAGACTTACACAGGGTTCTATTACCGTATCAGTGTATGAGACTCATTTCCATCAGCTTGCTCTATTTGGGGACATGATTATGCCTATCGACCCCGACAGAGTCCATAGGTTTGTTTGGTGGTTGCAATCAAAGTTTAGAGAGCCAGCTGGGATATTGATTGCTAGTGGATGGTAATTCCAGGCTATTACAGACTATGCCCGTACTATAGAGGATTTGCATCGTCATGATTCAGGGGCTAGAGATAAGAGGCCTCGACATCAAGACAACTATAGTGGTTCTTGGCATGGTGGTAGAGGTTCAGCCAGTGGGGCCGACGTTATCAGCTGCATCAGCACCAGGATCAGTTTAGTCGACCACTTCAAGATTTACTTCAGTCTTTTGGAGGGTCTCATATTGAGTAAGGTCAGGGTATCCTGCAGGGCTATAGTGGTCAGTCGTTGAGAGGTGTAGCTTCTAGGGCATCAGGTCGTGGTGGCCATACAGGCTCTTCTAGTTTATCTTGCTAGTCTAGGCCGTCAGGGCCTTGTTATGATTGTGGTGTTGTCAATCAATATGCTAGAGATTGCCTCTAGCTGGGTATAGTTCAGCCAGCTGCTCAGCCAGCTTAGTCTATTCGTTCAGTTCAGCTACTATCTCGAGAAGGTTGTAGTCAGGGTAGAGGTAGTGGTCTACGAAGCATGGTAGGTGGTAGGTATGGCGGTTGATCAGGTGGTGGTGGTCATCAATTCTATGCCATCCTTGGGAGACTGGAGGCAGAGGCGTCGGATGCTGTGATCACAGGTACGATTTCTATTTGTGGTCGACTAGCTTATGCTTTATTTGATTCTAGATCTACTTGTTCGTATGTATCTGCCTGCTATTTTCCTTGTTTGGGGTTAACTAGTGAGCCATTATCTATGCCTATATCTATTTTGACCCCAGTAGGGGATTCTTTAGTACTGGATCAGATTGTGAGGACTTGTATGATTTTTGTTGGTGATTTAAAGACTTGGGGTGATATGTTGATCCTTGATATGTTAGATTTTGATGTGATTTTGGGCATGGACTGGTTATCCCCTCACTGTATGGTTTTTGTTTTCTATGTCAAGACTGTTACCATAGCCGTGCCTGGTGTATCCCCGGTTGTGTGTCAGGGTTCTATCAGCTGCGCATCATTTGGGATCATCTCTTATCTTTGAGCTAGGAAGCTTATTTCTTGCGGGTGCTTGGCTTATCTAGCATATATCAGATATGCTAGTGCCGACCCTTCTTTCCTTGAGTCTGTTCCTATGGTTAGAGATTTCCTAGATTTGTTTGCTACCGACTTGCCAGGCCTTCCACCTGAGAGAGATATTGATTTTATCTATTGAGTTAGAGCTGGACACCAAGCCCATTTCCATTTCTCCTTTACCGTATGGCTCCAGTTGAGTTGAGAGAGCTTAAGGAGTAGCTCCAGGACTTCATAGCTAAGGGTTTTATTAGGTCGAGTGTGTCTCTTTTTGGTGCTCCTATTCTATTTTTTAAGAAGAAGGATGGGTCGATGCGGATGTGTATTGATTATCGACAACTGAATAGGGTTACAGTGAGGAATGGGTATCCAATGCCACGTATAGATGATTTGTTTGATGAGCTTCAGTGTTCAGCCATGTTTTTGAAGATAGATTTGAGGTCAGGCTACCACCAATTGAGGATTAGGGCAGAGGACATCCCTAAGACAGCATTCAGGACACGTTATGGCCACTATGAGTTCCTGGTGATGTCTTTTAGGTTGACTAATGCCTCCACAGAATTCATGGAATTTATGCATAGGGTGCTTAGCCCGTATCTGGACTCATTTGTGATAGTTTTCATAGACGAGATCTTGATATACTCATGGAGTATGGATGAGCATGAGAAGTATTTGAGGACTGTACTTCAGACTTTGAGAGATCATCGGCTTTATGCCAAGTTCTCAAAGAGCTAGTTTTGGCTTGAGTCAGTTGCATTCCTAGGACACGTGGTGTCTAAGGATGGGATTAGAGTGGACCCGGGTAAGATTTCAGTAGTTCATGATTGGCCTAGACCTACTACTCCTTCAGAGGTTTGTGGTTTTATTAGGTTAGCAGGGTACTATCGGAGATTCATCGAGGGGTTTTCTTCCATAGAATCACCTTTGACTAGGCTGAGTAGGATGGATATCCCATTTCAGTAGTCGAATCAGTGCGAGGATAGCTTCTAGAGGCTTAAGGCCTTATTGACTTTAGCTCCTATGTTGACCTTTCCAGTTGAGGGTCAGAGTTTCTCGATATATTTTGATGCTTCAGGGAATGGTTTGGGTTATGCATTGATGCAGCAGCAGGGTCGTGTGATAGCATATGCGTCGAGGCAGCTGAAGGTTCACGAGCGCAACTACCCTATTCATGACTTGGAGTTGGCAGCGATAGTTTTCGCGCTCAAGATCTTGAGATACTACTTATATGGAGTTCATTGTGAGATATTCAATGATCATCATAGTCTTCAGTACATTATAAGTCAACAAAAGCTGAAATCGAGACAAAAGAGATGGATTGAGCTACTGAAGGACTATGATTCTATAACATGCAAGCAAGGAAAACTTGGTAGCGGATGCCTTGAGTCGGAAGACGGTGAGTATGGGTACCCTAGCTTCATATTCATCTTCTTAGCGACCATTGGCTTTGGACATCCAGTCCTTGGCTAACCGTTTGGTTAGGCTTGACTTGTCCGATCCTAGCAGGGTTCTTGCCAGCGTTGAAGATCGGTCTACCTTGGTTGATCAGATTCAGAGCTGACATTTTGAGGATCAGAGATTGTGTGACCTTTGTTATCAGGTGGTTCGGGGTGAGGCCAGCCAGGCTACTAAATATTCAGATGGGGTTTTGAGGTTTGACAGTCGTCTTTGTGTTCTGAGAGTTGGGGATTTGATTCAATTGATACTCCGTGAGGCACATTGTTCTAGATACTTCATTCATCCTGGTGTAATGAAGATGTATAAAGATTTGAGGAAGCTTTACTAGTGAAGTGGTATGAAGCGGGACATATTGGAGTTTGTATCTCGATGCTTAAACAGTCAGCAGGTGAAGTTCGAGCACATGATACCTGGTGATTTGATGCAGCGACTTCCTATTCCTGAGTTGAGTGGGAAAGGATTACTATGAATTTCATAGTTGGATTTCCTCATAGATCTAGGGGTTTTGACTCTATTTGGGTGATTGTGGATCGACTAACTACTTACAGTGCATAGAGGTTAGCTCATATTTATATCTGTGAGGTTACTATTCAACCTGGGTTTCATCATGCATCATACCAGTCATGTGTGTAAGGTTCCAGCATTGTTTGCTATTTTCTGAGTGTATGCTCTGATAGTATGGGATGCCAGAGGGTTTGTCTTCACTTCTTTGTGTTCCTAGGGTGTATGGGTGGCCATTGGGATTGTAGGTAGACTTACTATTGCTTTTTTTGAGATATGATTCCTTAAGTTGATTCCTTATCGTAACTGGATATCGAGACTAGTATTATGTAGCTTGGCTTAGTCATTATTCATGTGTTCGAGCATGCTATCGTAATTCTGCTTTCCTCTTTCTCTCTTACTTAAGGTTACCGGTATACCACCTATTTTCTAAAAACTCCTATATATATTGTTAATGCGAGGATCCCATGTGCGTTACTTCTTTCTTTCACCTATGCCTTGGATATATATTCTAGTAGCTAGCCATGTATGTTATTTTCTGCTTGTATTCCTTCCGTGCTAGCTTACGTGTACTTATTCATTATTTTCTACGACGATTTGCTTCTATTCTTCTTATTACTGCTCTTTTATCTTATATATTCCCAGTCGGCCTATGATACCTACTGGGTACCCGTTTCTTAGTAATTAGTGCTCATACTACACTTCTGCATCTCCTGGTGCAGATCCTAGTGTGGGCCATCAGTGTTAGCTCGTGGAAACTCGTGCGAGGAGGTTTTGGACTGTCCCAGACTGAGGGTAAGCTCTTGGCGATCAGAGCATGGCTTTTAGTTTATCTTTTGTATTATGTACTCTCTTACTACTTAGAGAAATTTGTATATATTATTTTGGATCCCTTCATACTCTGTTGATGTAGTTCCGGCTATATACTATGATACCAGGTTTTGGTGGTTGGTTCAGCTTCGGTATATATTATGTATTCCTGTTGTTCAATTTCTTTACTTATCGCCCTTGCTTTTGCTTTTTCTTACTGTTCTTCTGCTTGCTTGTTGATAGTAGCCCATTACTGACCATTCTGATCTACGGGGATTGGTTCGCCTATTGGGGGGTTGTAGGTGCCATCATGGCAAAGAAATTGGGTCGTGACAAACTTAGTTGCTGTAGAACTGGCTTGAAAGACTATATGTTGATTGCTTACGTGCTCAGTGTTGGATTCCTATTACTGGTTATATATTTTTCTATTTGCATGTTATATTGTTAGGTTGGCCTATGATACCTACCAGTACATATTGTGTTGTACTGATACTATCATGTGCTCCTCGTTTGTTAAGTGCCAATTAATAAATGCTCAAATTGTGCTATCCAATTAGGAGGCCACGATGATCGTGCAGCAAAACAAAATTTATAATTCCCAATGGGTGTCAGGGTCGTACCCAAGGGAATAATGTAGTCGCGATCGAGCTAATAGAGAATCCAAGTAACTTATTAAAGTTCAATTAATGAAAAGGGGAAAAGATATCTAAAAAAGAGGGTTTTAGACTAAAACTAATGATAAGAGATAATAACTAAAAGATAAATTGATCAATGGCTTTCACCTTGCTTTCGCCAAGCAAGGACAACAAGGGAGAATCGGGAATGGGAATTCAATTCACAAGACTTACACCCGATTAACACTTGGGTAGTCTTGGCTAAAGGTGTAATTGACCGTCTTTCGACCAATCAACACACAACTCGTGTGTTCTCTCAAACTGCCACGAGTAAACAATAACCAAATTCTCACTTGGGTGAGTTGGGTTATCTCTAACCCCAATTCTTAGATGGGAGTTTTTGGCAATCAAACTATCTCCAGTCTTGGTCTAGAGTGGAAATCCCAAATCCCCACTATCAAACCTTCCCGAATTTAGGGTAATCCTTTCTCAAGCCAAAACCCAAATTAGAAAGCTAAGTCAATGTTTGCAACCATTGACTATAAATTCAAGCATGGAGGATTCAATAGACCCAAATAATCAAACAGTGGCAAAATCTATATACGAATTCAATACCCAAACAAGTATTATCTCTAATACAAACCCAAAATTCAATTCAACAAACACACTAATAAAATAGCAATTAAGAACAAGAGTTAAAGATTGGAAACTAAAAATTTTACAATAAATTCCTCCAAATCTTCACTCCTATGGTGTTGGATGAAGAACTTTTTCCCAAGCTTGCTCAAAAGTTCTAAAGATTAGCCAAAGATATGTTCCCAATCGGCTGGGAAGATTTTATGTGAATTGGGGTTCCCAAAAATGGGAATTTCCAAATCTGTCCTGCAGCTGATGAAACCTTCATCGCGACTGCGTGCATGACCTTTGCAATCGCGAGGTACTGAAATTTCCTTCAACGCAGTCGCATATCCTCAACCTCACGGTCGTGTAGCTTGGACTTTTTCCTTCACGCAGTCGCGTGGCTTCACTTTGCGGTCACATAGGTTTAGCTCTGTCCTTGTGCATTGCGGTCGCGTGGCTCCACTCTCGCGATCGTGATGAGCAATATTGTTCCAGTGATCAGCAGTCCCTTTTAGATCCATTTTGACTTGTTTTCACTCCAATCTTTCCCGAACACTTCTAAAACACAAAAACATGTAAAATAGAAGAAATTCGTGTCAAATTGCACTATTTATCCACTTTATACTAGCAAAGGTATAAGATTAGAAGCTAAATAAGTAGGTAGAATACCAACTTATCAAACCCCCAAACTTGAACTATTGCTTTTCCTAAAGCAACTTAAAAGTTCTAACTCAAGAAGCATACAAGACAAGTGCAGATGATAATACCACAAGCCAAGGAAACCCATTTCAAGCACCAAGCATGGCTTCGGTTGGTACTAATGATTAGTCAATCACATGATAATTTACTCTAAACATTCCCTTCGTTTCAAAACACAATTCAATAATGCAATGAAACACTAAGAACAATCAAGTGACAACAACCAATCCTCGAGATATGACTCAAACTACTAGCTTACCAAACCATGCTCATTTGACTTATTTTCGGAGTTTATCAATGTCACCAACTATCCTAATTCTCATGCCCTCACAACAAAGAAAGTACCAAAAACACATTATGTACAAAGAACAATCACAAGGGACAAACACAAACACTAACATTCACAAGGAAATTCAAGTGCACACACGTCAAACCATAGGCTTGCCCTTCATATAGATCGCCACTAATATAGGGTAGCCAAGCTCGGAAACACCAAAGACTTACGGGTTATGATGTTGGATAGGGCTAAGGTGAGTATATAATTTGGTTCAAGTAACTACACCTCATTAATACTTTTTTTCTCATTTGGAACACCACTCACATTTTCAATTTCAACTTCACCTTATTTCTCCCTCACACAACCCAAGATTCTCCTTTTTAACTCATAATCATTCAACTCCTTATTCACCTTCACTTGGTAGCACCTATTTTTTCTTTTCAATTTGCTCATTGTATTGATCTTTTGTAGAAATTTTCATTTTGAAATTAAGGTGCTACCTTGCACTTGAAGTGCACTTCTTTTCTTCTCCTCATTTGATAACATGCATGCCCAAACTTAGGCATTTGCCTATGTTATATTTCATTTCCCCCCCAAACTTAGGCTTTTAGCCTACGTTTCATTTTCAATCCATTAGGGAGAATGGGTGCCAAAATAGAGGTTCCAAAAAGGTCAAGGTGTTACAAGGTGCCAAAGGAAGGTCACAAGCTCAAAAGAGGTTCACTAGGGTTGATGTCATGGGAAGTCATTTGGGTGAAATGGCTATCAAAAAGGGCCTAAGGTCATTTTCCAAGCTTGGTTACACCTAGAATTTTGCCTTGAATCACATTCGGGGCAAGTTCTAGACGACATGCATGCCCGAGAATTATACAACTACACCTCACCACACAAGATATGCGAATTATTCAAGAAGGATCAATTTTTAACTTCCTAATCAAGAATCAAGGAGGAGCCATTCCATATTATCACCACTAATAGGCTAAGAGTCACAAAAAGATTAAAGGGGTTGTCACAACATTAATCTTCGCCATGCACTTTTCACAAATTTTTTGGAAGGGTGTGCTTATTTCACTTAACATGCAAGACTACTTCATTAGTACCAAACAAGTCAATCGCAACCAAAACCTCAAAATAGGATGATTTGGCCTTAAGAATGACATCACTCAGTCTATCATTGGGTCAATTTATCTATATAAATTGGTATGGCTAAACAAAGTGGATCAACCCTACCATCACAATCAACAGGCACATGCAATTTGCACATGACAAAGTGCGGGTCGCATGTGTAATGCACAAGTCAATAGTGGGCATGTGCGAAGCTCATGCGGTTCACACGTCAACATGTGCGATGCTGTGTACCAACTCTGACATGCTCAATCTAGCCTAACGGGTACTCAGACTTCCCCTGGCTCTAAAACATCCAACACTTGCTATAAAAGGAAAAATGAAGAAGCTATAAGAAAAAAACTAACAACCTAAACCATCAACTCCATCCATATCAACAAACAAACCCGACGAGGGCAAAACTTAACAAAAATAAGCCCGACAAGGGCACATCAATATCCAACAATAAAAAGAAAACAAACTTGACATGGGAGCAATATCCAAAATAAAATAACATGCTAGATAGAGTTCTAGCCACCCCCAACTAACAACGTACAGTGCCCTCACTGTAACAAAATAAGAGAAGAGTTTGAGGGGGCTCCCTGAGGGGTGTATCACTCAAAACCAGAACTGCTAGATCCAGAAAGGACCCAGTCTCCCTCATCAGTATCCTCCTCAGCGTCAGACCCACATAGGTTCCTCAGAGTGATCATCATCTTTGTGAGGAACTTGCTTTGCTTCCTATCATGATACCTATGTTTTTTCTGTCGCCTTTCAACCTTAGCAAACCTCTCCTTGATGTGCTGCTACTGGCTCACTACACTAGCTAGTGTAGGGCCACTGGGAGTAGTGGAGGGTGGCAGCCCTGATGCTAGTGCGGTGGAAGTCTCACCCGGACCCGAAGTTAAGTATTCTATAATATGATGAAGATGGGCATCTATGCCATAGACCTGGATGGAGATGTGGCGGAGTGTCGGAGGCCCAATTCTGAGAGAACCAATAGACTCAATAGCAGCGGCTGACTCACGTGCCTCGCTAGACTCAGAAAATAGACCAAATGAAGGTGAATCCACATCTATCTTTCTCTTATTCGATGCTTGCATAGGGACTCTCTTCTTTAGAGGGTGAATCAATTTTTTCGGGCTTCCTCTCACTTTCACCATCCTCTTTGTTACCCTGGCTTCATAGCATAAGTGAGTAATCAATGAAGGAAAGAGCATACTCTTGCTACCATCAAGGACCACTTGTTGAATTTCTTTCACGATAAGTTGCCCTACATTCATCGGCAGACCCTCCATTATAGCACAAATCACCCTTGCTTTATCAGGGTCACATTGGATTCATTCTTTGAAGGCATGACTCAGGCACAAATAATCAAAATCCAAGTGTGGTTCTCAAGGTTAAACAACGAGGACTCAATCCTCATATTCAATGCTATCCATTGCGGGACCATGCCATCATGTAAGTGCTCCATAAACCAATCGGTCCCTATTTTTGTAGCACAGGCTTTGTATGTGGCATTATTGACATTCGGGAGGTGGTAGTATCCATTAATCAACTCAAGATCAAACCAAACCAATTTGCCCCACACCTGCACCATCAAGTTATTTGTGTAGTCCGACTCGGCCGCATTAGCATAAAATTCATGGACCACAGTAAAGTTTGCCTTGATAGGCTCGGCGGTGAAGCACAACCACCCACTAATAACTAACTTTCCATGGAAGTCAACCCATTTCTCCTCTAATCCATCCAACGTGATAACTCGCTCCCTCGTGATTAGATTTTCAAAAGACGGTCATATAGTTGGGAGAACTTGAGGGAGACGAAGGTTCCTTGGTCAAAGTACTCTTCATCGGCCACTTGGTGGCATCTTCATGTTCAATTCCGGCCATTTTCAAGCTTAAAGCACCTACACAAGGAACAAAGTTTTCAAACAATGATATAGACATGTAAAGCAATGTATTAGGACAAGATTAGGCCAAAGAAACAAGCCAAAACGATTCTGGGCAGAGTTGCTATTTTTGGGACTGTGAAAATAGGTCATCGCTATCGCGACCCATTTCATCGTGTCGTGAAGATAAAAAATGTTTTTTTCAGAAAATTAAAGCATCACAATCGTGGAATGGGGCATTGCGATCGCGAAGCTCCAGAAAGTTGGTCATCGTGATCTCGGGATTTTGGCATCGCGATCGCGATGGTCATCTTCTTGCCCAAAAATTTTTCGTTGAGACCTATCATCGAACAGGTGCCTTGCATCCTTTTGCACACCATTTTAACACCACATGGGCATCACCCTTTACCCCAAAAATTAGTAAACCAACAAATTTATAACCCCCAACTAGATTTCACTCATAATTTCATACCACAACACCCAATTTACATATTATGAAGGAATCAAAGATTGACACCCACTTGGGTGTTTAAGGCACTTACTTTAGCACAATGAGGGTGAATCAAAGAAGAGAGAACAGAGCTCATACCTAAGGATTTTCAAAGAATGTTACGAAATTGAAGTTGATGGTGGATTTTTATTTTTGTTGCCTTGGAAGAGAGAAAAACCAAGTTTCAAAGCAATTTTTTTTGCTTTTGAAATGGCTTAATTGAACTTTTAATACCTGGAAACTATTTGTTGTCTCGTGATCGCGAGGCTCTACCATGCGATCGCGATGAATTATGATCACCTGACTCCACGCGATTGCAACCTGTTCACACGGTCGCGAAGAGTCAGAGAAATTTTAACTCATCAAGATCGCGAGGTTCAAGCTCCGTGATCGCGATGCTTTGGTATTCACCGAGTTTCTGAATTTTTGTTCAGCGTACTATTTTATTGTGCAACACCAGGTGAAATGAGATTTTGTGTGGTGTGAAATGCACTACGTTCGCACATCCCAGACTTTTTAATAAGTTCAGTATTTGCTTGTGCGTTGGCATGTGCGATGGGCACTCTTCCAGGTGCAAAAAGCATGTTTCTCAGAGGTAGTTTTGGTGCTTCTCAACACTTGGTTCCTCTTCTCATTACTTTGGGCACCTAAAAATACACCAAAAAGAAATAAATAGTGAAGTAAAGCATAA
Organism: Jaltomata sinuosa; assembly: GCA_003996215.1. Lineage (NCBI taxonomy): Eukaryota > Viridiplantae > Streptophyta > Magnoliopsida > Solanales > Solanaceae > Jaltomata > Jaltomata sinuosa. The sequence goes on along the minus strand of QJPP01001028.1, from coordinate 44,891 downwards.
AAATGATGGGTTGCCTCCCATCAAGCGCACAATTTAACATTGCAGCGCTACGCCGGCTACATCACTATCGAGATTTCCACTTGAAAGATTTGAACCTTTGACCCAAATTTGAATTGAGCTTTCGGTGAAAGTCACAGGGTGAAGGTGTGAACATGAGAAGGCCATTTTCTTAGTGTCGCATTTTGCACTTTTTAGCCTTCAAGTGAGGAAGGTCTCCTTGCTTTCTGTTCATGACAACTTTAATACCGGATAAACTTTGATCAATCCTCCTTCCAAGGTCTTCCAAAAGCTTGATTACTTCGAACCTCATCCATTGAACCAAACTCAAGGTTGACAAGTAGTTGGAGTAAGATTTGGGCGTCTCCACCTTCAAACTTGTCTTATTTATAACATCCTCACTTTCGAATGAACTAGAGTCTTTCACAATGACCCGTTGCAACTCTAGTATCATTCATTTGTTTTTGGCATCGTGATCCTTGTAAGGATTAGTTGGTTGCCACAACACCTTCAAGCTACGAGTCTCCCTTGTGTCTTCCTCTTTTATAGGGAACAACTCAAAACTACTACCCATAATTGTGCACGTGTCAACACGAGCATTTAAATTGATGTCCAAATTTTGGATAGCAATTTCAAGCATCCTCTCTTTTTTACTTCTCTTAGCATGACTTTTTAACAATATCTCAAACATTGGTAGCATTCTCTCGTGTTGTTCCCCATAGGCCTCAAGTTGGTGAGCTTGGTTTAACACCCATTCTAGGCTCACAACCTTACCCAATACAAATTTGTCCTCTTGTTGGGGTTCAAACCCTAGTAGTACAGATTCACTTTCGGGAGATTCCATGTTTTGCAAATCTTCATCATCATCCCTAAAGTGAATTTGATTGATCTTGATGTTCGAGACATGTTCATTTGCTCGTCTTGGAGGTTTTTCTTCATCAATTTGACCGAAAGGAGTAGATAAATCTGCCATGAGTTGTGTGGCACGATTTTTCTCCTCTTCTTCTTTAGCCCTTGCATCCACAAAGCCTTGCTTTATGGCTTGCACACCCTTCTCTGTGATTTCTTGTTTGTCCAAGAGAGTTTCAACTATGGCATATAGGCTTTTCGGGTAAATGTCTTCCTTATCTACTTGACCGAGAGGAGTGGACAAATCCGCCATGGATTGTGTGGCGAAATTTCTCTCCTCTTCTTCTTTTATTCTCATGCCTACCAAGCCTTGCTTTATGAATTTCACACCTCCTGTTGGGTTTCTAGTGAGACTAAGAGGGTGTGAAGCTTCACATACATGCCTCCTTCGCTTGCTACGTCATGGTTCCTATTAGGATCACAAACACCGCTAGCAATATGGGTTGGGCCGGCCCGTGGGCTTGAGCTATATGGGTTGGGTCGGCTCGTGGGCTAAATAAAAATAATGAAAAAATAAAAATAAAATAGAGTACTAAAAAGAACAAGATGAGTCCAAACTCAAAGTCTACTTAAACAATCATACATATTTAAATATTAATTATGTTTATAAAATATGTAAGGTTCAAACAATATCATGTCAAAAGTTATTTAATTTCACAGATTATTATGATTATTTTCTTGTGAAATTAAACTTAATTAGCAAGTAGTAACATCATGTAATAACGTCTTGTAAATATTTATATTATTAACAATTTAAATTTAAAAAATTATAAAAATAATATTATTTAAAAAAAAGGGGCTGGCCTGTCGAGGCCCGCAGCCCACAAAGTGATGGATTGGGCTTGCTGTTTTCAAGCCCATCATTTTGATGGGCCAGCCCGGCCTGGTCCGTCAAATTTCAAAGCCCGCGGGGGCTAGCCCGGATGGGCTGGGCCAGCCCGTATTGACAACTCTAGTTGCGCCTATCATAGGAACATGAAGGTGAATACCTCCCTCTCCTAGGTCCAATCTTACATTTCCGCCAAAGGTGGGGTCCTTCACAATAACAACAAAGATCAATATAATAAGGGTTGCAACCACCAACATCTCTATCATTCCGAGATGCCATGAAATCAATCTACAAATTAAAACTACACAAAAGAAAAATAACTATTCACAAAATTGAACGAGAGTAAGTAAACTCAAATTCTAAAGTAACTCAATAGGACAAATTGTTCCCCGGCAACGAGCCATTTTTGATGAATGCTTAAATCGTGCTCTCCAATTAGGAGGCCACGACGATCGTGCAGCAAAACAAAATTTATAATTCCCAATGAGTGTCGGGATCATAACCAAGGGAACAATATAGTCACGATCGAGATAATAGAGAATCCAAGTAACTTATTAAAGGTCAATTAACAAAAAGGGGAAAAGATATATAAAAAGGGGGGTTTTAGACTAAAACTAAAGATAAAATAAAATAACTAAAAGATAAATTAATCAATGGCTTTCACCTTGCTTTTGCCAAGCAAGGGCAACAAGGGAGAATCGCGAATGGGAATTCAATTCAGAAGACTTGCACCCGATTAACACTTGGGTAGTCTTGGCTAAAGGTGTAATTGACCGTCGTTCGACCAATCAACACACAACTCATGTGTTCTCTCAAATTGCCACGAGTAAACAATAACCAAATTCTCACTTGGGTGAGTTGGGTTATCTCTAACCCCAATTCTTAGATGGGAGTTTCTGGAAACCAAACTATCTCTAGCCTTGGTCTAGAGTGGAAATCCCAAATCCCCACTATCAAACCTTCCCGAATTTAGGGTAATCCTTTCTAAAGGAAAAACCCAAATTAAAAAGCTAAGTCAATGTTTGCAACTATTGACTATAAATTCAAGCATGGAGGATTCAATAGACTCAAATAATCAAATAAGGGAAAAATCTATATATGAATTCAATACCCAAATAAGTATTATCTGTAATACAAACCCAAAATCTCAATTCAACGAACACACCAATAAAATAGCAATTAAGAACAAGAGTTAAAGATTGGAAACTAAATATTTTACAATAAATTCCTCCAAATCTTCTCCCCTATGGTGTTGGATGAATAACTTGCTCCCAAGCTTGCTTTAAAGTTCCAAAGATTAGGCAAAGATATTTTCTTAATCAGCTGAGAAGAGTTTTATGTGAATTGGGGTTTCCAAAAATAGGAATTTCCAAATCTGTCCCGCAGCTGATGAAACCTTTATCGCGATCGCATGCGTGACCTTCACGATTGCGAGGTTCTGAAATTTACTTCCATGCAGTCGCGTATCCTCAACCTTGTGGTCGCGTAGCTTTGAATTTTTCCTTCACACGGTCGCGTGGCTTCACTTTGCGGTCGCGTAGGTTTAGCTCTGTCCTTGTGCATCGCGGTCGCATGGCTCCACTCTCGCGATTGCGATATGCAATATTGTGCCCGTGGTCAGCAGTCCCATTGAGCTCCATTTTAACTTGTTATTACTCCAATCTTTCCCGAACACTTCTAAAACACAGAAACCTGTAAAATAGAAGAAATATGTGTCAAACTGCACTATTTATCCACTTTATACTAGCAAAGGTATAACATTAGAAGATAAATAAGTAGGTAGAATACCAACTTATCACAAATCATATTCTAAAGGCTGAGACGCGACCTCATCTTGAGTAGAGCGACCTACTGCATATTCAAGGGTAAGCACTATCTTTTAGGTTGCAATTCATCTTCTGTGAGTTGTTGCCCTTCTTTCGAGCAATGGAACTCTCTATTTTATTGTTTAAGTTGATTATTAGATTCTTAGACTATGTTAGACACTACTAGAAAATGGGCCTACGGGAATATATATGCGAGTAACTACTTCTAAACCATTGATAAAAATAGTCTATTACAACGATTATGACCGTTGCCAAAAGTTTTGATAGCTATTGACATGGCTTAATCACATGACCGTTGCCATTAGAATATAACCATTGTACTACGCCTACCTATAGTAATGGTTTAGTGTGTTGTTACCCTAAAACTATCTATTGTAACGGTTGTTTGAAATTGTTTATTTGTTGGAATGGTTTATTAATCCATCACATTTTCCTCCACATTTTCCTTTAATTATTTTTGTCACCCGCCAATGACAAAAAAAAATTTCTTTTATTTTTCTTTATATCTTAAAACACATTTTAGAAACAACGCACTTTAATCTTAGCTCATTTTGGCAACTACACTCATCAGACAAATAAAGCTCACTCTCTCATCTCTCTAACCTCTCTCTAGGTCGAATCAAACTTCTCTCTTCTCTAGCCTTAGCTTCGCTACAAATCAGATCCAATACTCTCAGATTTGTGCTAATCTCTACTCGTATTTGAGTATTCAGAGTTAAAATACATAAATGCCTCTCATCTCTTTGAGGTTTTGTGTGATTTTAGTTGGTGTTTTGGTTATTATAGTTGGAGCTGGAGCCAATTTTAGTTATATCTCTCAGATTTTAGCTAAATCTATTCGTTACTGTAGCTGGACCTGATAAATCTTGAATTTCTTCAACAATTTTAATCTTTTAAGGTATTTTTCTTTAATCTCAATTTTTCTCTTCAAGTTTTAAGCTACGGGGTTAGTGAAATTGTCAGATTTTCTTGTTGCATGTGATGTTAGGTTTCACTATTAGTGAAATTATTGGATTTTTCTTTTGGAATTTAGTTGTTATTGTGTGTTGGTGTTAATTTGTTGTAGTTAAGTATGGTAAAATTATTGAATTTCTCTGTTACATCTATGATTTAGTTGCTGCCATGTGTTGGTGTGAATATATTATTGTTTGGTATAGTATACTTGTGGGATTTTATTCTTGCATATGCTATTAAATTAGCTATTGTTTGTGGTATTAATTTGTTGTTATTAGGTATGGTATAATTGTGGAATTTTGTTGTTGTATGTGCTATTACATAGCTACTGTGTGTGGTCTTAATTTGTTGTTGATGGAATCTTCTTGGTAGATTGTTCAATGTGGACATTGATGTTGGATTTTCTATTGCACTAGCTATTAATAAATCTTTTAGTGTTTCCTTACCCTGTTTCTCTTTATTATTTGATAATAGATTTATGTGACTGAATTTTTGCTGACAGCTTTGGTGAAATTGGTTGTTGTAAACCAAATTGCTCTTGCCGTTGATCTTGAATTTCTGATGCATGATTTACTAAGTTAGTGTAGGTAGTGTGGGTTAAACTGTATCTTTTTTATTTTCTGATAATAGTTTGTGTTTCACCTTTCTCGAATATTCAAAAAATTAGATTAAAATGTATCGGCTTCTTTGTAAGAAATGACCATTGTTTGTTCAAAAATGTTAACTCTGAAATCTGTTTTCTTGAGGTGTCCAAAAATTTGCTAAGCTATTGGTTTACTTAGTGTGACATCTCTTTTATTTATGTTACTGGTTTTGGCTAGACTGTCTATTTATTTAGTGTGTCATCTCTTTCATTTAAGTTACTAATTTTGGCTAAGCTTTTGGTTTAATTGGTATGTCATCTCTTTCATCGACATAGTGTGTCTACTTAAGTGTGGAATCTATTTTATTGATGTGTCATCTACTGGTTTTGGCTATGTTTTGCTCAAGACTTAACTGAAAAATGATGTTTTACTAAAAGGGGACTGTTTGGTCAAGTATTCTCATGTTTATGTTTTTTAATAAAATTTTAATAGGCATTAGTTTTTTCTTTCTTTATTGAGTCCGTATAATATCTTAAACTGTAACATATATTTCTATGGTTATGGTTATCCTTATTTAGTTGGTTGCTCCGTCAAAGTTAAAAGATATTAGTTGTCGTATCATGCCTCACTTAGATATTGGGCCGTGATAAAAATAATATTCAAAAGAAAATGTTGAACTAGTTTGTCCTTTTGCCAAAGTTTAAATGTAATGTATTTGTGGCTTGAAATCGATGTAAGACTTCTAATTGTTAGTTGAAAGTAATTTGGCCTCTTGTTATTATGTAAAGCTACATATGCAAGTATTTTGTTCTCTGTTTCTCGAACTATCAAAAAATATTACTGTACTTGTGTATGATCCTTCAAAAATGCACTAATTGTGGAGGATCTTACACTTATACACAATGATATTTTAGAAGAGTCTGAGCAAGCTAGACTTTATTCTTATTTGGATTGTATAAATATTTTGCTTACTATTTTCATGACACAAGCATTTTAATTAGGACTTGGACATGGTAATTTTAATCACTTCCCTTGGCTATTTCATATTTGCTGCCAAACAACTCACATTTCCTATTGTTTCATCATTTATCGATTGACTGTTGAAGAACTTTAATCTGCCAGAGATTTGCAAGTAACTTTTGTCCGCTGATCCAATGAATTTGTGATCCAGTTAGTTGAACCCTCAACTATTCCCACTTGAAATCTGTGCATTCTCAATGTATATTAATCTAAGTTTGTTTAGAGTGTTGTTACTGTGGGTCTTAATTTTATTAGTAGTTGTGGTGAAATTGTTTACTCTAAACCATATTTCTCTTATCATTGATGTTGAATTTCCTATTGCATGAGCTATTAATAAATTTGGTTGTGTGGTTTCTTTTTGTTTCTTTTTGATTTGTGTGAGTAAATTTTGATGGTAGCTATGGTGAAATTGTATAATGTAGACCATATCTCTCATGCCATTGATGTTTGATTTTCTGATGCATGAGCTATTAAGTTAGGTAGTGTGGGTTAAACCTAGATCCTTTTATTTTTCTAATAATAGTTTTTGTGACTATCTCGCCTTTCTCGAATGTTGTCACGACCTAATTTCTCAGGTCATGATGGCACCTATAACCCCTAGTAGGCGAATCAATCTCCGTAGCTCAGAATGGTTTGTAATGGGCTACTACCTAAACCAAGCCACACAGTAAGCAAAAATAAGCCACCACTAATTCACTAATAACCAAAGGCCATAACAAGCTCTATAATAAGATATAAGCAATATAATCTACCTACAATCCCAACGGGAGCCCATACACCCAAGGAACACAATAAAGTGAAATAAACCCTCTGGCATCCCATACTACCAGAGCGTACACTGAGCACAAAACAAACAACGGTAGAATCCGAATACAATATGCATGATGATGTGATATGATGGAACCGATGTGATAGTAACCCTGTATGTACCTACTCCTAGCACCTAGAGGCCCAGAGGGTAGGATCCATGGTGGGACGTACCCGCTATGCCTCTACTCTTCCATATACCCCTCCTCCAGTACACTCTTCACATAGCCTCTGGTCCTGGATCGGCACGGCCTATGGAGGTCCTCAACCATATACAATAAAGAACGAAAAAATCTGAAAGTATAACTGCCCGGAGTGTATCCGGGTCTAAGTCAATAATACGAGTCTCATAGTATGTTCCCAGGGTCAATCTGGGTGTAAATAATTAGTGGTAATATCAAAACTCCAATAAAGGGTGCCCATAGTGTATTCGGGTCTAAATCAGTGATCAAAGTCTCAACAACCCTTATAAAGGGTGCTCGAAGCGTATCCAGGTCTAAATACATAGTAAAAATATACCTAGTGCTATGGCACAATTGAGTCTAGTATCAGTAGAAAAGCCGGTGATAAAATCATCATAATGTCTCCTTTACCCCAAGAAGACCGAAAATGGGCCCTCGGAGCTATGCAAAGTTTAGAAAACCATTTATAGTAGGCTTGTAGCTAAAATAGTAGTAAAACATGCAGAAAATCCTTTGAATGAATGATATGCTCGCATTAATTAGATTAGTCTAATGACTCACAAACAACCTCTCGGCCCTGCACTGGCACAATCAACTCTACAACTTAGATATCCATCCTAAAGTATCATCACGATGTCTGAGTCTCGCAGACATTCCGAAATATCCCACCCTCAATGGTCCAAAGGCTTATACAAAGGCCACACGAGTCCACAAGGGTAATATAACAATACTACAATGAGTACTACAAACAACGCAAGAAATAAACGAACAGAAGAGACGGATAGGGTCTAGGGTACCAACCTAGAATAACCAACCCAAAGATACTAATTAGTGCAGTTATAGCCTATATATGCAAAGTCTAGGTAGGGAAGACTTTAACCTACTTTTAGTCTGACAACTAGTTGCTGGAACGACATCCTCCAAGCTCAAATTGATATGGGAAGCCTCGAATCACGAACAAACTATCAACATAATATACTACTCGTCAAGAGGAAGTCAATGGTACCCATAATGATAAAAACATAGTACGATTGAAATTTGGGTCGGAAGCAGGCCCGTGGGGCCCATAACCCTAAACAAGAAACAAAAAAGTGCACGACGATCACCACACTCCCATGAGTGCATGCTGCAAAATTGAGCGAGGTTAAAACAAAAAGGGATAAAAATAGCCTGCAAACTAAGAGGATTAAAGAGGAAAAATTAAGGAATAAAACCAGAATAAAAAGGAAGAATCCACCTACCACGAGGAGAGGAAGCAAGTATACAGAGTGAATTCCTTAAAACCACGAGCATGCAGTCCCAAAATCAAGCAACTTCAACCAAGAATTTCCCCAAGCTTAAGAAAGTTTATCAATGGAGGTCTTAGCCATGGGAAGGAAGGAATTCAAGGAGAACACTTACCAAAAAAGGGGGAAACAACGAAATCCTTAATTTGATGAAGTCCCTCGGCTGGAAATTAACTTGGATGAAGTTTTAGGAAAGGGAAAATTAGTTTGGAGTGAGTGGAAATGAGAGAAGAGGTATAAAAAATGAAGGAGAAGTCTTTATAAGTTGCAGGTTGCAAACCAGCGCAGTCATGCTGCCTGGGCGCTATCGCGCTGAAGGGAGGGTCACATGCTAGCACAATCGCGTTGCCCAGGCACCGTTGGCACTGAAGGAAATCACAGGCTAGTGCAATCGCACTGCCTGTGTGCCGTTGGCACGGAACACTTTCGCTGCAGAATAACCTACAAAGTGAAAAACTTCCACGGGAGGTTTCAGGCACAATCAAAATCCGATACACACAAACCAAAGATGTAACTAGAGTGGAAATGACATTACGGACACAAAAGAATCGACAAAACTTCCATACGAGGTCATTTTGGAGGAATGTTGACCCAAGTAAATATTTAGCTAAGGCCAACCTAACACACAAAATGAGTTCGGCTCACCCGGGACCCAAACCAACCACCTACCTAACCCAAACTCGACATTCCAGAGCTAACAACACTGACCGAATTTCCATCCGAGCTTGTCTTCTCTGAATGTTGGCCGAAGTCAACCTTACAAGCCCAATTAGCCTAAAAACATAGAATGAGAGATAATTCAAAACCGAAAGCTCCCAGACTCCAACCAAAGGTCAAACTAGACCAAAGTCCATGTTCCAAAGCTAATAGAACTGTTAAAATTCTATTCCAAGCACGGTTGCTAAGAATATTGACTAAAGTCAACGATTTCCTAAGTTAAGACTCTAAAATAAGGAAACGACCATAAAGACCAAATAAATGGCTGGAGCACCAAACTACCGGTCCCAGCAAGCAATAAATGACTTGGGGCCACTACAGGCAGCTATAACAGTACAATGAAGGAAAAAACGCATAAATAACCAGAAGGGTCATTAAATTATCTACTACTAAAAAGGACTTTCGTCCAAAATAGTCAAGAAAGAAGTAAACAACAAAGACTCAACAGCTACGGATACAAGGCCCATACCACTCTCTCGAAAACTTGGGTAGCCTTCTCGACCATACGACACTTAACGGAGTGAAACCAAAGAGAAGCTATAAAACTTTAACTCCTTAATAGCTAAGCGAGATTCCAAACTTAAACTCCAAAACTCCAAAGGTCTGGCAACTGCACTGAACCTTAAGAAACTCCACCAGAAAGCACCGACACTACACCAAAACCCAAAAAAAACCAAGGCAATAAACACACAGAACTCGAATCCTCAATACCACAACTAAGTTCACCCAGAAAACCACTAACCAAACCTTTAACTTATGAATCCTTGACCCGCAAAACCCTTCTATCTATCATGAATACTCTGCACCATGACCATGAAGCTTTACACAAGTCAAACACTCTAGCCACCCTTGAAACATCACCTAACCTCATCGGAGATTCATACTTCTAGTTGTACTGAACCTCGAACGATGTCACCGCCAGGCTCAGACTCTATACAGGCCAAGCTCTAGTCTACTAGCCTAGGCAGTCCAGGATAGTAACCCGTAGCATATCCTCAAAAACTGGAGTAATCTGCCTCGATTGACAATCAAACAATGAAAAGATACCTTTGCTAAGTCAAACTAGATACTTGAACCCAACTGAACCAACCATTGAAGCCCAACTGAAACTAGAACACCAGGGTTGGGAGTGTCATGAATGAACACACTGTATCAATGGAGAACCTTCCAACTATAAAACGAAACAAACCTTGCTGAATCCTGCCAAATCTGAATCGGCTAAGAGTGAATGAATTAGGGCAACCTGCCCAAGAAGGCTGAAACTAAAACCTAATCTCTACAAGAAAGTGGTAAGCCTACAGTGAAGTCCGTAGCCCTCAACTAAGCTCCAAGCTTCTAAGAATACCATTGTTGCTCAAAATACTAGAATGTCATTTGGGTTTCAAGATCACCATACTAACCTTACCTCAGAAAAAAGTCCACTATGCTGCAAATATCAAGTCAAAACACCCTGTAGGCAAAGGAAAAATGCCTGAATTCCAATGTCACCACCTACCTATTGAAAACTTCATAATCTTTCAACTCATCCTCGAGCTCAAAGCACCCACTATGCTGTACCAATATGCAAACCAACCGCTCTGAAAGTAATCAATCATATCATAACTCCTGGCCCATACTAGAAGGTCCTAACCAATGCCAAAATCCTATACAATAGAAAACTCTCAGAGAATCAACTAATCAACCCTCGAGTCCTCGTAACACAAAGGCGATGATCACTATCAAAGAACCATTTGAATCCAAAGTAGCCCTATTGGCCTCACTATGCACAACATGATCACACAACTCACACAATCGTTGATCCTTGAATGGATGCCACTAAATCTGCCCAACTAAGGTAGAATGGACCTCATACTGATAAGAACACCACTGGGATCTGGAAAGTCAAGCCTAATCAAATGGTTAGCCATAGACTGGATGCCCAAGGCTAACGACCACTCCAAAATTGAAGTAGAGAAGCTAAGTTGTCCGCACTTACTACTTCCGACTCAATGAAGCTGAAATCGAAGAGAACTCTCCACGAACCACCTGAACTAACTTTCTAGCCCGCGATTCTAAAACCCAACTGTAATTGCCAAACAATGCCCTCTGTCGAACCCCTGAGTATACTCATGTGACATCGATGAATACTATAGAAGATGGAGCCAACTAGGCTCTAAATACATAGTTTTCCCAATCTGTTGATGCTACTAGGAGTTGGTTCCTCCAAAGGATATAAAAAGGAAATCATAATCGATGTAATAAGCTTCCAAAAGTAGTATTAGAAATAGGCACCACCTCGATCTCTACTAAAAGGAGTCCTGCCCTCAAATTTATCTAGGGACAATGCCACTTCACTTTGTATCGGCCGAATCAAGTCATCAACATACAAATCCATGCAAACCCTCAGTCATCACTTAAGTCAGCTACTAATAACCCATACATACGAACAATGAGTCATCTCTCTCATTTTTCAAACCAAATGTTACCCTTTCCAAAGACACCCTGAACCTAATGAACTCTTTCTCAGAAGATCCTGGATTTGTTCCCTTAGCTCCCACAACTCTACTAGCAACACTCGATATGGCAGGAAAGGAATAGGCCGACTGCCCAACTAAATCATAATGCTATAAACAAAACTTAACCCAACCGGACAGGGGAAAGCAAGGAAAACAACTCATATACCTTCCAATTTTCAAAACCAACCAAAGTAACAAGGATCAACTCTAACCCCTCGGGAAAAAAAAGGCCATCTAGTTTCCACTTGCATAACAAACACAATTCTTTTTAAGAAAAAACAACTTTCCTCAATACAAAACCACCGGTACCACACCAGACCAACATACATAGTGAATTCCTTAAAACCACAAGCATGCAGTCCCAAAATCAAGCAACTTCAACCAAGAATTTCCCCAAGCTTAAGAAAGTTTATCAATGGAGGTCTTAGCCATGGGAAGGAAGGAATTCAAGGAGAACACTTACCAAACAAAGGGGGAAACAACGAAATCCATAATTTGATGAAGTCCCTCGGCTGGAAATTAACTTGGATCAAGTTTTAGGAAAGGGAAAATTAGTTTGGAGTGAGTGGAAATTAGAGAAGAGGTATAAAAAATGAAGGAGAAGTCTTTATAAGTTGCAAGTTGCAAACCAGCGCAGTCATGCTGTCTGGGCGCTATCGCGCTGAAAGGAGGGTCACAAGCTAGCACAATCGCGTTGCCCGAGCACCGTTGGCACTGAAGGAAATCACAGGCTAGTGCAATCGCACTGCCCGGGTGCCGTTGGCACTGAACACTTTCGCTGCAAAATAACCTACAAAGTGAAAAACTTCCACGGGAGGTTTCAGGCACAATCAAGATCCGATACACACAAACCAAAGATGTAACTAGTGTGGAAATGATATTCCAGACTCAACAGAATCGACAAAACTTCCATACGAGGTCATTTTGGAGGAATGTTGACCCAAATAAATATTTAGCTAAGGCAAACCAAACACACAAAATGAGTCTGGCTCACCCGGGACCCAAACCAATCACCTACCTAACCCAAACTCGACATTCCAGAGCTAACAACACTGACCAAATTTCCATCGGAGCCTGTATTCTCTGAATGTTGACCAAAGTCAACCTTACAAGCCCAATTAGCCTAAAAACATAGAATGAGAAATAATTCAAAACCAAAAGCTCCCAGACTCCAACAAAAGGTCCAACTAGACCAAAGTCCATGTTCCAAAGCTAATAGAACTGTCAAAATTCGATTCCAAGCACGGTTGCTAAGAATATTGACTAAAGTCAATGATTTCCTAAGTTAAGACTCTAAAATAAGGAAACAACCATAAAGACCAAATAAATGGCTGGAGCACCAAACTACCGGTCCCAGCAAGCCATAAATGACTTGGGGCCACTACAGGCAAGCTCTAAAAGTACAATGAAGGAAAAAACGCATAAATAACCGGAAGGGTCATTAAATTATCTACTACTAAAAAGGACTTTCGTCCAAAATAGTCAAGAAATAAGTAAACAACAAAGACTCAACAGCTACGGATACAAGGCCCATACCACTCTCTCGAAAACTTGGGTAGCCTTCTCGACCATACGACAATTAACGGAGTGAAACCAAAGAGAAGCTATAAAACTTTAACTCCTTAATAGCTAAGCGAGATTCCAAACTTAAACTCCAAAACTCCAAAGGTCTGGCAACTGCACTGAACCTTAAGAAACTCCACCGGAAAGCACCGACACTACACAAAACCCAAAAAAAACCAAAGCAATAAACACACAGAACTCGAATCCTCAATACCACAACTAAGTTCACCCAGAAAACCACTAACCAAACCTTTAACTTATGAATCCTTGACCCGTAAAACCCTTCTATCTATCATGAATACGCTGCACCATGACCATGAAGCTTTACACAAGTCAAACACTCTAGCCACTCTTGAAACATCACCTAACCTCATCGGAGATCCGTACTTCTAGCTGTACTGAACCTCGAACGATGTCACCGCCAGGCTCAGACTCTATACAGGCCAAGCTCTAGTCTACTAGCCTAGGCAATCCAGGATAGTAACCCGTAGCATATCCTCAAAAACTGGAGTAATCTGCCTCGATTGACAATCAACCAATGAAAAGATACCTTTGCTAAGTCAAACTTGATACTTGAACCTAACTGAACCAACCATTGAAGCCCAACTGAAACTAGAACACTAGGGTCGGGAGTGTCATGAATGAACACCCTGTATCAATGGAGAACCTTCCAACTATAGAACGAAACAAACCTTGCTGAATCCTGCCAAATCTGAATCGGCTAAGAGTGAATGAATTAGGGCAACCTGCCCAAGAAGACTGAAACCAAAACCTAATCTCTACACGAAAGTGGTAAACCATAAATGACTTGGGGCCACTACAGGCAGCTATAACAGTACAATGAAGGAAAAACGCATAAATAACCGGAAGGGTCATTAAATTATCTACTACTAAAAAGGACTTTCATCCAAATTAGTCAAGAAAGAAGTAAACAACAAAGACTCAACAGCTACGGATACAAGGCCCATACCACTCTCTCGAAAACTTGGGTAGCCTTCTCGACCATACGACACTTAACGGAGTGAAACCAACGAGAAGTTATAAAACTTTAACTCCTTAATAGCAAAGCGAGATTCCAAACTTAAACTCCAAAACTCCAAAACTCCAAAGGTCTGGCAACTGCACCGAACCTTAAGAAACTCCACCAGAAAGCACCGACACTACACCAAAACCCAAAAAAAACCAAGGCAATAAACACACAGAACTCGAATCCTCAATACCACAACTAAGTTCACCCAGAAAACCACTAACCAAACCTTTAACTTATGAATCCTTGACCCGCAAAACCCTTCTATCTATCATCAATACTCTGCACCATGACCATGAAGCTTTACAAAAGTCAAACACTCTAGCCACCCTTGAAACATCACCTAACCTCATCGGAGATTCGTACTTCTAGTTGTACTGAACCTCGAACGATGTCACCGCCAGGCTTAGACTCTATACAGGCCAAGCTCTAGTCTACTAGCCTAGGCAGTCCAGGATAGTTACCCATAGAATATCCTCAAAAACTGGAGTAATTCTGCGTCGATTGACAATCAAACAATGAAAAGATACCTTTGCTAAGTCAAACTTGATACTTGAACCCAATTGAACCAACCATTAAAGCCCAACTGAAACTAGAACACCAGGGTCGGGAGTGTCATGAATGAACACCCTGTATCAATGCAGAACCTTCATACTATAGAACGAAACAAACCTTGCTGAATCCTGCCAAATCTGAATCGGCTAACAGTGAATGAATTATGGCAACCTGCCCAAGAAGGCTGAAACCAAAACCTAATCTCTACAAGAAAGTGGTAAGCCTACAGTGAAGTTCGTAGCCCTCAACTAAGCTCCAAGCTTCTAAGAATACCATTGTTGCTCAAAATACTCGAATGTCATTTGGGTTTCAAGATCACCATACTAACCTTACCTCAGAAAAAAGTCCACTATGCTGCATATATCAAGTCAAAACACCTTGTAGGCAAAGGAAAAATGCCTGAATTCCAAGGTCACCACCTACCTATTGAAAACTTCATAATCTTTCAACTCATCCTCGAGCTCAAAGCACCCACTATGCTGTACCAATATGCAAACCAACCGCTCTTAAAGTAATCAATCATATAATAACTCCTGGCCCATACTAGAAGGTCCTAACCAATGCCAAAATCCTTTACAATAGAAAACTCTCAGAGAATCAACTAATCAACCCTCGAGTCCTCGTAACACAAAGGCGATGATCACTATCAAAGAACCATTTGAATCCAAAGTAGCCCTGTTGGCCTCACTATGCACAACATGATCACACAACTCACAAAATCGTTGATCCTTGAATGGATACCACAAAATCTGCCCAACTAAGGTAGAATGGACCTCATATTGATAAGAACACCACTGGGATCTGGAAAGTCCAGCCTAATCAAATGGTTAGCCATAGACTGGATGCCCAAGGCTAACGACCACTCCAAAATTAAAGTAGAGAATCTAAGTTATCCGCACTTACTACTTCCGACTCAATGAAGCTGAAACCGAAGAGAACTCTCCACGAACCACCTGAACTAACTTTCTAGCCCACGATTCTAAAACCCAACTGTAATTGCCAAACAATGCCTTTGTCGAACCCCTGAGTATACTCATGTGACATCGATGAACACTATATA
Organism: Jaltomata sinuosa; assembly: GCA_003996215.1. Lineage (NCBI taxonomy): Eukaryota > Viridiplantae > Streptophyta > Magnoliopsida > Solanales > Solanaceae > Jaltomata > Jaltomata sinuosa. Next base: position 29,080 of record QJPP01001028.1, on the reverse strand, counting down.
AGATGGAGCCAACTAGGCTCTAAATACATAGTTTTCCCAATCTGTTAATTCTACTAGGAGTTGGTTCCTCCAAAGGATATAAAAAGGAAATCATAATCGATGTAACAAGCTTCCAAAAGTAGTATTAGAAATAGGCACCACCTCGATCTCTACTAAAAGGAGTCCTGCCCTCAAATTTATCTAAGGACAATGCCACTTCACTTTGTATCAGCCGAATCAAGTCATCAACATACAAATCCATGCAAACCCTCAGTCATCACTTAAGTAAGCTACTAATAACCCATACATACGAACAAGGAGTCATCTCCCTCATTTTTCAAACCAAATGTTACCCTTTCCAAAGACACCCTGAACCTAATGAACTCTTTCTCAGAAGATCCTGGAGTTGTTCCCTTAGCTCCCACAACTCTACTAGCAACACTCGATATGGCAGGAAAGGAATAGGCCGACTGCCCAACTAAATCATAATGCTATAAACAAAACTTAACCCAACCGGAACAGGGGAAAGCAAGGAAAACAACTCATATACCTTCCAATTTCCAAAACCAACCAAAGTAACAAGGATCAACTCTAACCCCTCGGGAAAAAAAAGGCCATCTAGTATCCACTTGCATAACAAACACAATTCTTCTTAAGAAAAAACAACTTTCCTCAATACAAAACCACCGGTACCACACCACACCAACATAATGATTTCTAACAAAAGCTAGATAATGGCCGAGGCAATAACCACCCACGACCGCTAGAAGAGAAAAACTCAAACCGATTCTACAACCAAAACAAAACTGGAAATAAAGCCAACCATACCTACATATAAGTCAAAACTCTGGGTAGTCACCTCTCGAGGACAACACACCTCATCCACTACAAAACAAAATCAACCTACCGAGAAAATATACGTACAAATACTATAAAATCAAATAGTAATATAACCAAACAAGAAACAGGTAGGCATATATGCATATACACGAAAAAGGGTAGATTCGCAAAGCAACAATGCCAGCACTAGCTTATGGTAACACAAGTTGTACTTGCAGTAATGATATCTGGAACCTCTACCTCTGGCCTATTAAGAGGGGCATCAGATTGTCGGTGTAAGTCTCTAGACTGAGTAGTCGATGCTGAAGGCTCGATCATCCCTTGCCGGGGATAATCTCTAGAAAAGTGACCAATCACCCCATAACTATAGAAACCCAAGAAATCCCTGCTCTGACACACGGTGCCTGTCGACTCTAGATGGATACCTAAACCACCTGGATGAAATCCACCTCTAACCATAAGGGTACAACCCCTACTACTCTGCACAATACCTCTAGCTTCCTAGGGACTACCCTTGCTACCCTGCACACCGCCTCTAGCCGGTGGCACTGCAACCCTAGAAAATGAAACCTGCTGACCCTGCTGACTGAGAGGTATGATCATGAGGCAATTCCTAGAAAAGTGCCCAAGCTCACATCACTGAAAACAACCCTCACTAAATAAAGTTTGACGGAGAGCTCTCACTGAAACTGGCTGGCCACCACAACCTTTATGCCTTGAATACGAACATTGAAGAACCTGACCTGCACTGTGTCTACTCTGCTCAACATGCTCTGTACAACCACCCTCTGCAACCTATGGAGCCACTAGAACTGGCCTTCTAGATAGGAAGCAATTAACCAATCTCTACCAAAAAATCCCCTACCTCGAGTTTGAGAACCTCAGAAACTGCCCTTACTATGATGACTCTTAACACTACCTCCACATGCCTTGCGACATAACCCCTGAATAGACCAAGCATGATCAACCACTGGAAAGAAGGTAGTCCCAACTATAACCACATGCTCGGCTGCTAAATGAAGCGGTGAAATAAATCCTCCAACAAAACCCTGAACTCTCTCAAACTCTGTAGGTATAGACCTAGCAGTGAGCTTAATTACTTTGTGAAACAGTGCCTCGTACTCCATTACTAACATACAACCCTGCTGGAGAACTGGAACCTCAAACTAACTAAAGCACCACTAGAAAAACCAGGTACTAACCTTACCTGGGGTACTGATACTCCATCTGAAAGACTCAGAGTCCTAACCACAGTGTCCTAAAGAACTGGGGTAGCCATAAATCCTATCGGAGGCTGGTCTGGCCCCAAACCTCCTAGCTAATGCAGTTGACTCTCAATCTAAAATCATGGAGCTAGAGGAAGAACTGAAGCAATAGGTGCAAAAGCCTAGACATCACCCACTGTTGTACTCGTCCTAGGCATCTGAGAAAGAATGGACTAATGTAGTTTTAGAAGTCAATGGAGTCAGGACGCATGATAAGTAGGCAAGAATATGGAACTTTTCCTAATAATTCCCTATAACCTTCCATAGATAGGATACATACATCATTATACTGATCTGCGAGACTCTACCTAGACACTTGCTCTTGTACCAATGACACTGGTGAACTTAAAGTTTTGATAACAAGCTATCATGACCCAATTTATCATCTCATGATGGCACCTACAACCCCCTAGTAGGAGAACCAATCCCCGTAGTTTGGAATGATTAGTAATGGGCTACTACCTAAACAAAGCCGCATAATAAGCAAAAATAAGAGGAAGCAGATATAAAATTAAACAAAGCAAAAGCAAGCAACCTGAATATGCATATAAAGAAACTACACCAACCCAAAGACCTGGTATCGAAAGTACATGATCCTCTAATAGAATACAAGTGCTAGAGATAACAAAATTGTAAATACAATTGTCTCTGAATAAACAAAGAGTAACAGTGCCAAAAAATGAGATGTAGTCAAGCCCTGGTTGGCAAGAGCTCACCCTAGTCTCAAATATCCAAAAGCTGCAGGAGAATCCACATGATTAATGGCGAAGGTTCATACTAGAATCTGCACCATAAAGATGCAGAAGTGTAGTATGAGCACCAATTGCTAAGCAACGAGTACCCAGTAGGCATCGTTGGCCGACATAGTACATATAAGATATAAAAGCAGTAAATAGGAGAAAACAAGGAAGCAGTCACAAAAGCAACATAAAAAGGTATACAAAAACTAGAACAGAAAGAAGTCAACGAGAATACAAGCCTAATATGCTAGCCATAAAAGATATATATATCACAAAACATAGGTGAAAGAAACAAGAACACACCTGGAGTTCTTGCAATAGGAATATATATAAAGAGAGGGTTTAGACATATGGCGGTATACTGGTAACCTCAAGTAAAAAGTGAAAGAAGGGACGTAATGAAACATACTCAAGCTAGAAGCAATATATTTAAACGAAATCATGCTAAAAACCCAACTCCAAGATTAGAACAAATAGAAATCAACCTTACAAGTACAACCCTAGGATGGGATAGTCTACCCTATAAGGAATCGAAAGCCACTAATCAGCACCACAATAAACAAGGAACCCACTTACAAACAAGTTCTTAGAAGGCTACATAAATAGTGCCACAACAATAAAGCATCAACTAATTTGTCAACGATCAAAAGTACAACTAATCAGAACCTCAACAGGCTAGATACCACTAATCCACCAATAACAAAAACCCATAACAAGCTCTACAATAACATATAAGAAATATAATCTACCTATAGTCCCAATGGATACACATACACCCGAGGAACATAATCAAGTGAAACAAACCCTATGGCATCTCATACTACTAGAGCATACACTGAGCACACAATAAACAAGGGTGGAATCCGAATACCATATAAATGATAATGTGATATGATTATATGTACCTATCCCCGATGCCTAAAGGCCCAGAGGGTAGGATCCATGATGGGACATACCCGCTATAACTCAACTCCTCCGTATACCCCTCCTCCAGCACACTCGGCATGTAGCCCCTGGTCCTGGATGGGCAGGGCCCATGGAGGTCCTCGACTACATACAATAAAGAATGCAAAAATCTCAAAGTATAACTGCTCGAAATGTATCCGGGTCTAGGTCATTAATCAGAGTCTTGTAGTATGTGCCCAGGGTTATTCCGAGTCTAAATTAGTAGTAGTAATCTCAAAACCCCAAGAAAGGGTGCCCGAAGTGTATTCGGGTCTAAAGTAGTGATCAAAATCCCAATAACCTTTATAAAGGGTGCTTGGAGCGTATCCAGGTCTAAATACATAATAAAAATATGTATAGCACTATGGCACAACCGATTATAGTATCAGTAGAAAAACCAGTTATAAAATCATCATAATGTCTCTGTTACCCCAAGAAGACCGATAATATCAGTTTCAAATTCCTTTTATAATCATTTGACCAAAAATGATCCCTCGGGGCTATGCAAAGTTTAGAAAACCATGTATAGTAGGCCTGTAGCTAAAACTGTAGTAAAACATGTAGAAATTCCTTTGCATGAATGATATGCTCGCGACCAATAGATTAGCCCAACGGCTCACAAACAACCTATCTTCCCTGCACATACATAATCAACTCTACAACATAGATATCCAGCCTAAAGTATAATCACGATGTCCAGGACTCACAAGAATTCCCAAATAACCCACCATCTATGGTTCAAAGGCATATACAAATGCCACACGAGGCCACAAGGGTAATATAACACTACTACAACGAGTACTACAAATAATATAAATAATAAACAGACATAAGAGATGGACAAAGTCTGGGGTACCAACCTAGAATAACTAACCCAAGGATACTAATTAGTGCAATTATAGCCTATATACCCAGAGTATAGGTAAGGAAGACCGTAACTTACCTATCATCCGACTACAAGCTACTATATCAGCATCGTCCAAGCTCAAACTTCTCTAGAAAGCCTTGAATTGTGAAAAAACTATCAACATAATATACTACTCATTAAGATGAAGCCAATGGTAACCATAATGCTAAAAATATAGCCCGGTCAAAATTTGGGTCACAAGCAGGTCCATGGGGCCCATAACCCAAAATCGGAAATAAAAAAGTGCACGACGATCACTACACTCCCATGAGTGAATGTTTCAAAATTGAGCGGGGTTGGCCAACAAAAATGGCTCAAAATAGCCTACAAACTAAGAGGATTAAAGAGGTAAAATAAAGGAATAAAACCAGAATAAAAAGGAAGAATACACCTACCACGAGGAGAGGAAGCAAGTCTACGAAGTGAATTCCTTGAAACCACAAGCATGCAGTCCCAAAATAGAGAAACTCCAACCAAGAATTTCCCTAAGCTTAAGAAAGTTCATCAATAGAGGTCTTAGCCATGGGAAGGAAGGAATTCAAGGAGATACCAAACGAAGAGGGAAACCACGAAATCCTAAATTTGATGAAGTCCCATGGATGGAAATTCACTTGGAGCAAGTTTTAGGAAAGGGAAAATCAATTTGAAGTAAGAGAAAATGAGTGAAGAGGTCTGACAAATTGAGGAGAAGGATTTATAAGTTGCAAGTCAACGACCAGCGCACTCACGCTGCCTGGGTACGATCGCGCTAAAAGGAGGGTCACAAGCTAGCGCAATCGCACTGCCCGGGTGCCAATGGTGCTGAAAGAAATCACAGGCTAGCGTGATCATGCTGCCCGAACACCATTGGTGCTGAACACTTCTGCTGTAGAAAAACCAGCAAAGTGAAAAACTTCCACGAGAGTTTCCGGGCACATACAAAACCCAATACATATAAACCAAAGATAAAACTAGAGTGGAAATGATGTTTCAGACTCAACAGAATCAACAAAACATCCCTAGGTGGTCGTTTTAGAGGAATGTTGAGCCAAGTAAACATTTAACTAAGGCCAACCGAACACCCAAAATGAGTCTGGCTCACCTGGGACTCGAACCAACCACCTACCCAACCCAAACTCGACATTCCAGAGCTAACAGTGGTGATGAAATTTCCATCCAAGGCCGTCTTCTCCGATTGTTGAGCAAAGTCAACCTTAGAAGCCCAACTGGCCTGAAAACACATAACGAGATATAATTCCAAACAAGAAGCTCCCAAACTCTAACCAAAGTACCAACTAGACCAAAGTCCATGTATCAGAGCTAATGGAACTATTAGAATTTGATTCTGTGCATGATTGCTAAGAATGTTAACTAAAGTCAATGATTTCCTAAGTTAAGGCTCTAAAACATGAAAACGACCATAAAGACCAAACAAACGACCCGAGAACTGAACTACCAATCCCAGCAAGCCATATATGACTTGGGGCCACTATAGGCAAGCTCTAATAGTACAAAGAAGACAAAAACACAGAAATGACCAAAAGGGTCATTATAAATGTCCATAAGTCAGTAACAACATAAATTTGTGAAGCATGATAAACTTGTTGAAGTTATTATAAGAAACTTAGGGCTATTTTAGTATAATTAGTTATTGCCTTGAGAGTTTTTCATTAAATTATTTTCATTAAGCCACTTTGAAGTTATTATGACTAAGAGTGTGTAGTTGTAGCTACTAGAATACTGCCCACCCCTTTAGAAATGTATATGTTATAGCGTCCTAGTAATTTCTTGATAAATAAAATTAGATCAAAATGTATCAGTTTCATACTATGAAAATGATCACCATTGTCTGGTCAAAAAATAGAAGTCCAAAAATGTTTTTTCTTGAAGTGTGCAAACTTTGGTTGAACTATTTGTTTGCTAATGTGTTAATCTGAAAGTCTAAGTTACTGATTTCCTAGTTGTTTATCTATCTTATTTTTTGGTTAACAATGTGTAATACAATGAAGTGGTTGATGAAAATGATATTGTACTTGCTGAACATTGTTGTATTTTATGTTTCATAGTCTTTCATAAATTATAATTTTTTTGTTTCTTGTGTCACATAGATTACTATGAATAATTTAGATAGAAGTTGGATGAGTCGAAGAAGAAGCTCTGATGAGTTCATAAATGGAGTGAAGGATTTCCTTGATAAGGCATTTGAATGAACTTCTAAAGGAAATGAAATATTGTGCCCTTGTGATGATTGCAGGAATTGTTATTGGTATTACAGAAATGTGACAAAGTATCACTTATTTGCAAAAGGATTTGTTGAAGGATACAATAGGTGGATTTCTCATGGGGAAATAATATCCTCTAGTACATCACATCCAAACAGTAATGATAAAGATTGTAACAGTCATGATGATATTGATATACTGCTTCATGATACTTTTAGAAATTTAGACAATGAAGGAGTGTGAGAAAGACAATCTGAATATTCAAAAAGGTTTTTCAGATTAGTCAATAAGCGGAAAAAAAGTTATATCCAGTGTGTGAGAAGTTTAGCAAGTTGAGCTTTGTCATTCAGTTATACTTGCTTAAATGCCTACACGGGTTGTTAAAAGAAGCTTTTCCCTTTGTTCAACTGCTTGAGTCTTTCAATAAAGCTAAAAAGATGATAAAAGATTTGGGTCTCGGTTATGTTAAAATAGATGCATGTCCTAACAATTGCATGCTATTTTTGAAAGACAAGGCACATGCAGATAATTGTACTGTGTGTGGGTCTTCTAGATGGACAAATATTTGTGGTAGTTCAACTAGTGGAACCTCTAAAATACCCGCAAAGGTTTTGAGATACTGTCCTTTAAAGCCTAGGCTTCAGAGAGTGTTTATGTGTGCGGAAAAGGCAGCTGGAATAAGATGGCATGCTACTGAATGACCTAATGATAGGAATTTAAGACACCTTGCTGATGGAAAAGCATGGAAGAATTTTGATTCTTTGCATCTAATCAAAACATCAAATTGGGTCTTTCAAGTGATGGGTTCAATCCATTTCAAACCATGAGCCTTTCCCATAGCACATGGCCAATTATGTTGATGAATTATAATTTGTCACCATGGATTTGCATGAAACCGGAGTACATAATGATGTCAAATATCATTCCAGGTCTATACTCTCCAAGAAATGATATTGATGTGTACCTACAACCATTAATTGATGAATTGAATGAGCCATGAGAATTCGGGGTAAAAACATATGATGCTCATTCAAAGAAAATATTTCAAATGCGTGCAGCTGTATTATAGATAGTTAGTGATTTTCCAGCACTAGCAATGCTGTCCGTATGGAGCACTAAGAGGAAATTGGCATGCCCAACTTGTAATTATCACACATGCTCTCAATACCTTAAACATAGTCATAAGATATGTTACTTAGGTCATCGGGCTTTTTTTCCTCCTAATAATCTATTTCAAAGAGACAAGAAATTATTTAATGGTGCAGAGGATCATAGACCTACACCTACACCACTGTCGGGCACATAAGTGCTTGAAAAGTTACAAGATTTCAACAATGTCTTTAGAAAGGGCCAAAAGAAAAGGCATTGGACTATTGAGGGTCATTGAAGAAAAGATCCATTTTCTTTCAATTACCCTATTGGCCTACAAATTTGTTGAGGCACAATCTGGATTTGATGGATATTAAGAAGAACTTTTTTTACAGTTTGCTTGATACTTTACATGATATAATAGTAAAGTCAAAGGATCACATTAATTCTCGTTGTGACTTGCAAGAAATAGGGATAAGGAAGGAGGTTCATCCAGTAAAAGGTAATACAAGGGGAAAAGTTTATTTAGCTAAATTCTTTTTTTCCATAAAACCAGAAGAAAAAAGATTGTTTTGTAGTGTGTTTAAGAATGTCGAATTACCAAAGAGTGTGCCTGAAATATATTAAAGCGTGTAGACGTGGAACATATAAAAATATCAGGCTATAAGAGCCATGATGCTTATATTATGATGCATTACTTTCTCCAAATTGCAGGTCAAAAAACATTTCCCAAGAATGTTGTAGTAGTTGATTAGGTTGGGGAAATTATTTAAAGCCATATATGGTAAGGTTATAAAGCGGGCAGATCTAGAGGGATTGCTGGCTGAAATCAAAGAAGTTGTATGTGAGCTTGAAAAGATTTTTCCTCTAAGTATTTTTGATATAATGGAGAATTTGCCTATCCATTTGTAAGATAAAATTAAGTGGGGTAGTCCAAATCATCTTCATTATATATATCCAATGGAGAGAGAATTGTGTGAGTTGAAGGACTTTGTTCGTATTTGATTTAATTCGGAAGCATCAATTGTAGAGGGGTTTGTTGCCCAAGATTGCTTGAACTTTTGTTCGAGATACCTACATGATGGAGTGAAGACAAGATTCAGTATGTACTAAACTGAGGAGGATGAGGATGCTGAACAAGAGCAAGATGATCTACCAACTATATTCCCTAAGATAGTTCATACAATTCGAAAAGAGAAGAAAACAAAAGGAATGGCTTTAAATATTGATCAACAGTTATGAAGTGAAGCACATCGATATGTTCTGTTCAATACTAGATATGAACAAGTATAGAATTTTATCAAGTAAGTATTTATATTTTAAACTTTATATATTTTGTTATTGTAATGTAAAATTCAATATAAATATTTAATGGTTGTATTTGAATTACTCATACTTGTAGGGAACATAAGGCTTTAATTGAGGGTAGTATTAGATCAAATACATGGACAAGAGCAAGGATTCATAGTCAAGAATTCAGCAATTGGTTGAAAGAGAATGTTAAAACTGCTAAAGTTCCTAATCAGTTAAGATGGCTAGCTAAAGGTTCTAATGGGGTGAAAACTAGAATCTATACGACATACTTCATTAATGGATACCAATTTCATACATTAAAACAATATTCCACATGGAAGTCTCAAAATAGTGGAGTGTCTTTGGCTAAGACAACTGACAATTTTGCTAATGCCCGAGATCAGAATCCCATTGATTGAGAGGCTATGTATTATGGTGCTATTGAAGATACTATCGAACTTGATTATTATGGTTGTTTTGGGGATGTAATATTTAGATGTGCTTGGTTTCATAATGAAAAAGACGAGTATGGGTTGACCTGTGTGTACTTTAATAGATTACGTAGTACGGACGACCCTTTTGTGTTGGCGTCTCAAGTGCATCAAGTTTCCTATGTGGAGAATCCTACTGAGATAGATGTTTACTATGCACAGAATAAAGTCCATGTCAATTCATATGACTTGGAGGAAGAAAATTATCCTAATATAGGAGAAACATTTTGGAGGGAGTCTACTAAAGACATTAGTCCCTCGAACAGATTACCCGATGATGACATTATATGGTCAAGATAAGGTATCCCTGTTGATGTTGTTGATATGCCACATGATGCACAATATTCAAAAGATGCAATTATGGAAATATCGGAAGAAGATGATGATTATGATAATACTGATTGGGGTTGGATGGAGGCGGATGATTAAATAACAAAATTCAAAACTATTGTAGCTCAAATATTTCTGTAAAAGCTAGCTGCCTAGTAAACTTGTTTTCCTGGAATGTTATGTCTCCTGTAATTGACATTTTTGTCGATTTGTTTACCACTTTAACTCTAGATTAGGATCTTCTACTGGTGCTACCTCTCCGGTAGACTTTTGACTGTAATATCAACCTGATGGTCTTTATTTATCATATTTATTTACTTCAAAAAAACTTTTGAACTTGTTGTAAATATATATTAATCATGCGGTTAGTTTGTTTTGAGTGATTGATAAAGGTCTTTTGACAGAAATACTTTGGTTATCTTTCTTACCTATATCTCATTATTCAATTTTTATTAGTTCTTTTTTCCTTAGAATTTTGTTATAAGTTGCTTAGTTTTTACAGGAGATTAAATATCTGATTTGCGAGCTAGCTAGTGAATCATTAAAGAGAGTCTCGACTTCAATATTGACTGACTATACTTACTGGAAGGTTTGTGTTGCTGTCATATTAACTATATGCAGATATTTTCATTTTTGGTCGGGAAAACTTAAAATTGTTGCACTAGAGTGGTCATGTTCTTGCTGCATCTGTTTCAAGTTTGTCATTGACCAAAATGTAAAAATTTGACAGTACTACTTGGTTGTTTACTTTGTATGAACAATGAAATAATCTATTACTACTTCTAGAATTGTTGTTATTTGAGCCATTTGTAAGGTGTTCCTTTTGAGTCAAGTTATTAGTAAGCCTTAATATAGGAACAACAGGTTTAAGCTTATTTTGAAAAAGGATGACATACTGACACTTTCACTATATGTTAATTTCTACATATTGATTGCTCAAAATGATTGCACCTGTTGATTCAAATTTAAGTCTCTTGCACTATTTTTTTGATATTCAAAACTTGGACTTCAATTATCACTTTATAAGTATGATGCTTACGTTTAGTATTGTTATGCTAGATTCAGTAGTTATGACTCCAAGAAAAAACAATAATGTGAAAGAAAGGAAATACATGGCAGCTGAAAGTCTTATAGCCATGGCTTGGCGAACAACTTTCGTCATTGACAAATGGTGAACAGATTCTATGTCCAAACTCTTCTGTTGATCTAGTAGCGCAAGCTATGAATGAACTGGTGCCTCGAAATTCACCTCAAAAGACTTCCCTTCTTAAAGCACAAGCTATGTAGGAACAAACTCCTCAAAAGTCTCCTTGAAAGTATGCATCTCTGAAAGAAGAATCTTTACAGGAATAAGTGCCTCAAAAGTCTCCTCGGAAATCCACCACTGTGAAAGCATAAGTTGTGCAAAAGCAGGTGAAACAAATATCTCTGAATTCTTGTAATGTAAAGGAACAGGCTGTGTAGGAAGCAATTCAACAGGTGATTTGGAAATTATCCACTATAGAACCAAAGGCTTTGCAGGAATCATTGCAACGGGTTACTCAGAGTTCATCCACTCTTAAAGCACAAGCTGTTCAGGAACAACTGCAACAAGTGCCTATGAATTCTTCTAGTGTAGTAACAGAAGTTGCAGAGGAACAATTACAACAAGTGCCAAGAGATTCTTCACTCTAGAAGGAGAAGATGTACAGGACCAAATGCAACAAGAACCACTATATTCTGAAGAAAATAAACTATGTGGAGAAGAAGGCAAGCACATATAAATTTACTTTTAAATATTGAGAAGAATTTAATTATAAAATCAACTTATATTATTGCATTGTATGTTGTTCAATTCTTCTTTGTATTAATGTAGGCCCTTTGAGTCAAAAATAAGAAGAGGAAATATAATAATACAGTATGTATATACAAACAACCGGTTGGTCCAACGAAAGCAATTGTAGCAGATCTGAGTAGCTTTCTTGGAACTTTGGAAAGAAATGTAATGCTTTGTTCCCTTCATATACACAAGTGACATCATGTGGACACAAAAAAGGATTAGTGGGAATATACCCTGGTTTGAGTTCTTACTTTTCTAATTTTGGTTAAAAACATTTTGTACTTTTTATATTACTAATCCAAAGAACAAATTTTCACACCCCGAGGCTACCCCTAGATGCGACACAGTGCCCAGTGTCACAAGTTACCTCAAGCTAACCCATGGCCTGGCGTATCTAAACAAAACCTGATATAACATGAACTATGCAGAAAATGATAACATAAAAATATCTGAGATGGGAAAGAGGACAGACATGTATGAATATCAAAGTAATAATCAAAGTGTAATAAGTCTGAAAAGCAACACTAACAACTCAAAAGCTGAATCTAGCCTATGTCTGAAAGCCTCTAATTGGCGAGTTACTGGGACATGCCCCCAACTCACTCTAATAATCTGAAAACTGAAAAGTAAAGACTGAAAGTGAAAGCATGAATATTGTCCTCGAACTATGAGGACTCACCAATGAAGCCTCTGAGTAAGGAATGGAAAAGAAGATAAGCACGGTAAAGATGTTGAGCGCCTGAACATACATCATGAAATGATGTAGCACAAATGTATGCGCCAGTACTTCGAATGTACTGTGCATGCGAGATATATAACCAAAGCTGTAAACATGAATAATGGCATGGAAGTACATAGCATGAAACATGAGTTGGAAGGTATCTGAAATGCAATAACAAAATAACTGAACATGAATATCATAACATGCTAAGCTGAACTGAAATAACTAAATATAGGGTCAATGTAGTGCTGATTCTGACTGTAGGAGATACTATTATCGATATACCCCAAGATGAGCTAATTATGAGGCCATCTTATAACCCTGGGTGGAAGGGTGTTCATACCTTACCAAGGGTACGAACAAGTCTGACGTGGATCCACTAAATTGATGTCCACAAGGGATAGAGATGTGCAGCCTAATCTGACAGTGAACCCCTCTTTATACCTAATGTGGCACTGTAGTTCTTGGATTGGGGTACTGCTACTAAAGGTCTTAGCCTAATCTGAGAGCTAAGCGTTTATCTCGTCATCTGCTCGGTACTAAGTCTGCTCCTAAAAGAAATGTAAGCAATGAAATGCAAGCTGAAACACTGGATAGCTCAAATATTGATAATTATCTGAGAATGCACATATATATACTGAAACTGATGGCATTCTATTTCTGAAGCATAAATATCTGAATTGTCTGCCTAACAAGAATAATTTATGAATACTGAAATTTAGACATGCTAGGATTTCTGAGTCCTGTACATGTGACTATACTAATTCTCCAAGAACATGGAATATATATCAATATAAATAGTAGCATTTGAATTGCAAAGAATCCCTAAGATTTAGGAACCCTAGGTCCAAATAGTTCATGGAGAAATTGAAGAACTAACTGAATCTAGGGACTCAATGGAGAATTCCTTTTGATTCTTGGGGCTGAGCTTGAAGATCCTTCTGCCAGTGCTTAAGAAAAATTATCGCCTCTTTTCTCCTATTTATTTCTATGTCAGATGATTTTAGGAGAATGGGTGATTTAGAAGTGAAAATCCCTTTAATTACCCCCTTAAATGACTAAGATTCAGAATTAAAAGGGTAGGGAAAAGACTAGAATACTCCTGAATTAATTAAAAGAAAACTGTCAAAATTCGCGACTTAGGTTCCATGAGTGGGAACCATGACTCGTGGAAACTTCCGCGGATCGTGGATCCAACTCATGGATCCTAGGCTAAAAAGCTGACCCACTGGTTTGGTTCCATAACTAGGGTTCATGTCACACCCCGAGCCTACACCCTAGATGTAACACGGGACCTGAGACCACAAGTGATCCCAAGATAACCCTAGGTTATAGACTGAAAACTGGCTAATTTCATACTTGAAACAAAATGCTAGTACTCTAGGTTAAATTTTGAAGAAAACCAATTCTCATGAAAGTACTACAGTTTTAGGCTAAATTCTTGATATGAAAGCTAATTCATGCAGAAGATGCTATAATTCCAGGCTAAGTCTGTTTCATCAAAAGTCCAGGGATTTAAGAAAAATATCCATGAAACTTCTTGCAATATCACTTAAACATATACAGAGAGTATGTAGTATCATGAGGAATTCAGTTCTGTAAAGATATGCATAGTTGGGTAAACTCAAGCTATAATTCACTTCTTCAAGAATCTAGGGTTTTGAAAGCTAATTGCAAGAATTAATGTAGAAATCATTCTAACAAGAATAGTAGCCATGTAAGATCCTCAAGAGATCAAATTCATAGTAAACACTTGTTTGGTTAAGAACACTAGAATTATAACTTGTAGAAATCATAACTCAAAACTGAACTTTGGGCATGAGGGTGAAAGGAGATCCTCATTTAATACCTACATACCTGGTTGTAGAAGATTTTTGAACTGGAACTGAGGTTGAAGTTTGGAGAAGAACCCTAGGTATGAACTTTGTAGAAGAGCATTTTTTTTTCTTGAAACTGACTTGAGAGGAAACTGACTTGTTTTGAGGTTTTGACTTAATAAAAATAAGCCTAGATCTATTTAAAGTAGGAGCTAAAAGAAGAATGAATGGTCTAAAATACCCCTGGAATACTGAATTAAAAACTGCTGAAAAAACACGTCGCTGGGTTCCACGAGCATGAACCACGACTCATAGAATGGATCATAGTTTGTGGAAAGGGTTCGTGGTTCCTGGGCAAAGTTTCTAGTCTCTGGAATGATTTCCACGGGTTGGTTTCATGACCCGTGGATCATTCCACGACTCGTGGAACCTCCTCGTAGTTTTCAGGCAACTTTTAAGATTCTGGTCAGTTTCCACGAGTTGGTTTCACGATCTGTGGAAACTTTCATGACCAGTGTAACCTCCTCGTGGTTTTCAGGTGAAAAAACTGATTTCCACGAGTTCAATCTATGGTTAGTGGTTTGATCCATGAACCGTGGATTCCTCTCGTGGTTTCTGTCTGTCAGTTTGATAGACAGACCCATTTTAGTAAAACATAGATAAATCTTTGCTCCTGACTTTGATTATTGCACGGTTGGTGGCATTGGAAATAAAACTCTAAGACCTTTAATTTGGTGTGTACTAGGATACCTAACTCGTCATATTCTAGGAGATATGATTGTTTGAAATTGACCCTAGTTTAGTCTTATATGAAAACTTCTTTGGTTGGGGTGCTTTAAAATTATCTTGCTAATAGAAGTTTCTTATGAACATGATTCACATATAAAACACATTCCACATTAGGGAATTGATCATGACAGCTATGGAAAGCGGTTCGAGTCTTAGCTTATAACTTTTAGCATGTTACAATATCTCCCCCTTGAGATCATTCATCCTCGAATGAAGACTAACTAGGCTGAGGTTGTGGGGAAAGAGATGAAATCCCACCAATGAGTGCGAAAAGGTAGAGTACTGTCATGGTAACAGATTTCTGACTGAAATATGAACTGATCTTGGTTCGTGAGGCATGTATTCTTACTTAGAGTATAAGAACACTGATAGGACATGAAACTAAATGTCCAATGTGATAACTTGTCTAGAGTGAGAGTAGGGACTTAGTTGAAACTCATAAAGAACGAATGCATTCTTAGAAATCATAGTTATCTCAAAGGAACATAAGAATAAGAGGAATAATTATACGAGAAAACTATTCTCTTTTAAACTGAACTTACTAGCATGGACTGAACTGAGCATAGAGCCTTATGGCCTTAGGAATGCTTATTAGCAGGTCTAAACTAGTCTTATATGAGGAGTCTACTATCTTACAATTTGAAGCTACTAGATGAGGCATGAGGACCCTGGGCAGTGAGTAAGAATAAGACTATTCCCGCCTCCAATAATACGGTTGATATCTTTTAAGCTTAGGAACACCCTTTTTAACTACACCAACTTTATCTGAATGCCACACTTGCTATCTGCAACTGAAAATCTTATCAACATACAAATAGATTCTGAGGTCTGAGACTAACTATCTTCCTTCAACATGTTCAAGCCTATCTTGACTAAATCTCTTGCATCTAGAGTCATCTCCCAAGAATGGTATTCCTTCTTATCAGGAAAATCAACGGGTCACTAGTCACACAAAGCATAGGCCCACATGTATTTCATGACGTTACTCAAGCCTATTTCTATGATTATCTTATGGCTTGTCTATAACTGACACTATCTGAGGCTTCTATCATCTTCCCTAGCATATGTAGAAACTATAAATGCAAGAACTTCTTAAAAGGGACACCAAAAGGGGAAAATCTAGTACTTTCCATCTAGGCTACTACTTAGCTTCCTCTACAAATAGCTGTGGTGGCATAAGCTAAGATCACTAAAAGAATAGAGTGGGAGCATGAGCATCACAAATGAAGGAATACTGATCAGTCTTTACTTATACTTAGCGTGAACTAGCCACTCAAGGTGAGATCTGAGAAGTCAAGTACAAAGGTCTGAGGGTCTCATTTACTAGACATATGAACCATGGTTAGAGTAAGGAATCATAAGCATGAACTATTCAAGAAATATAGTCTGAGCATATACATGATGTAGCGTAATTTCATTAGCCATCAAGGCATATCATGAGGACTAAACTGAGTACATAGAACCGAGCATACTGTGAGACATGAGTTTAAATATTTGTCGAGTCTTATGGCATAAAGCTAGAATTAATAGAATCACAGAGTAAGACCGGAATCGCTATCTGGAAAAATTTCTATTCGTTCTAGGAGCTGAGTATGGACATAAATATGTAGGAAGTGTATGAACTTATACATGAGTATGCCATAAATACGTCTGAGTATAGTTTCATCTTGACAGAAGTGCTAGGAAATCTGCTGAAATAAAAATGGATCGATATCCCATCATAGCCCTTTCTAGAATCCTATACTGGTTGAGTCGCAAGACTTGACTTGGTTCATCATTCTATCATCTCCCCCTTAGTTTGAAAGTCACCTCTCTAAGTGTGCGGATCTCTCTCCTAAATTATGCTATAACTGAAGATGCTAAACCCTTGCTAGGTATCCTTCTCATGCATCTCTTAGCCTCTTCTTTTCCCTTAAGGCTATCGCTAGAGGATTCATACTCTTACTGGTGTGGATAACCACTTTTTCTAATATTTAGAAATCTAACCTTTTGCCTATTCGTCTACTAGCATCACATCTCTAAGTTCACATCCACCAAAATCAACCGAATTAAACCACGCTAAGGGACTCAACATTGTCTATCTATAATCTTCTGAACATCATACAACAACAACTACTTTGGGTGCACATCTATCTTTCTGATGCTTAAGGCTCTCTTCTTTATCTCATGACTTAGTCACAATTTACCAATTCACCTAGGCGTCACATATACATCTTATAGCTGTTATAATTCTGAATCCATACACCTAGTTATGGGTTTATTCTGTTTCTTAAGGCTCATAACATCTCAATTAACACTAACTATTGAGTGACTATACTACCCAAGCGCTTACACACTATACCTTTTGGCTAAGGTGCCACTCATAGTAAGGTTTCTGGAAGAGGGTATGAGAGCACGTTCTACTGTAGGCTCAACTGCAGGAGTGGAAAAGGATACATGCTTTGATGTTCGTAGACTTTAATGCACTAATGGGCTCCTCTCAAGCCCTAGTGAAATCTATTAACTTTCTGATGGCTTTATCTGAGAGAATCTCACTAACAGGGATCTGAACTATACTGTCTCCACTACCTCAAAGGTGATGCATGACTGGAGGAATTAAATCAACGCTTGAATCTGCACAAGTTTCTGAAGGAACAACTTTACTGCACGATCTGGAGTATGAACAAAGGGAAAAATTTCCTAAATGCCCTGTATCCCCTTAAAGAAAAGTACAGACATCTCTGTACCATTCCGCAAGACTCTACTAGACACGTCTTCACAGACACCCTAGGACACTTGAACTCTATACTCTGTTACTAAGTTTGTCCTGCCCCGAGCCTATACCCTAGACGTAACACGAGACCTGAGACCACAAGTGATCCTAAGATAACCCTTCTTGCTGGCATAGTTCATGAGCAACAAAATAGAAATAGATAAACTGAAGAATATCAAGCGAAAGCTGAAACATATGATGGGCTTTTAAAGAGTACTATAATAAAATGAAGTTTTATAAACTGAAATGCAACTCGTTTGAAAAATGATACAACTTACTGACTGACTGTCTATGAAGCCCCTGCTAATACTGACTATGGTTAGCCGGGAGATGACCCCCAACTATCTTTAATCAATGTATAACAATTGAAATAACCACCATAACTATTAACTAACTGAAGTCCCTAGAAAAGGAGAACTCGTTACTTGCTAACTGGAAGCTGCGATCTGTCTGACCATAATCCTGGGAGCTAATACTAAAATCTGCATCATCAAAAGGATGCAACACAAAAAGGTATGCGATCAACACTTTGAATGTACTAAGCATGTGAGATAATGCACTAACTTTGAAAACATGAGAAAACATGTATATATACTAGAAACAGAACTGAAAGCTCGACTAAGTATTGATATTTAAGAATGCATAAGTCAACACTGTGAAACATGGGCTCCTGTACTAAAGAGTATAAAATGTTTCTGAGTTGTAAACTGTGAGATTCATAGGTTATGAGATAACTAAGCATGATGAAAATATTAATGAGCTGTTTAAAAACTATAAATTGAATATGTAGTGCTCAGGCCCAAACATAATGTGCACAAAATCTGAAATGTAAGGATATTCTTAAAAATGTAATTTAAAAGTTGTAAAGATGAAGTGAGGGCCTAGTACACAACTACAAAGTCTAATTCTATGGGAGAGTCTGTTAACCGACATAAACCACGTGAGCTAAATGTGAAGTTTGATGTATATGCCCCATCGAGAGTATCCAATAGACCTTCCAAGGGTATAGAGGCATGACTGGCATGATCATTAGTTTTGATGCCCAACTGAGGGGCTAAAAAACCTATGGTGGCATGTAGTTCTGAGACTTAAGGGTACGTTGAACCCTAGTCCAACTCGGTGCTAAATACTACTCCCAAACTGAATACTGATAGATCATTTAAAACTAAAGTTCTGGAATGTTGTGTCAGAACCTAATTAATTTGGATGATTTCTGAAAGATTGTATAACTGAAAACTATTCATAAATCATGTGGACATATCTAGATATCATACTAATAATGAAACTTACTAAATTTGTAATAATTTATGGCGTATCTGAAAGACTATATTTAAAAATATATTCTTGTAAAACATATTGAAGGTAAGATAAAGCCTGCTAAATCATGAGACGTTTTAAAATAAACCTGTAGACTAAAAACTGGCTAATTTCATGCTTGAAACTGAATGCTAGTACTCTAGGTTAAATTCTCAAGTAAACCAATTCTCATGAAAGTACTACAGTTTTAGGCTAAATTCTTGATAAGAAAGATAATTCATGCAGAAGATGCTGTAAATCCAGGCTAAGTCTATTTCATCATAATTCCAGGGATTTAAGAAAAATATCCGTGAAACTTCTTGCAATATCACTTAAACATATATAGAGAACATGTAGTATCATGAGGAATTCAGTTCTGTAAAGATATGCATAGTTTGGTAAAATCAAGCTATAATTCACTTCTTCAAGAATCTAGGGTTTTGAAAGCTAATTGCAAGAATTCATGTAGAAATCGTTCTAACAAGAATAGTAGTTATGTAAGAATATCAAGAGATCAAATTCATAGTAAAACACTTGTTTGGTTAAGAACCCTAGAATAATAACTTGTAGAAATCATTTCTTAAAACTGAAGTTTGGGCATGAGGGTGAAAATAGATCCTCATTGAATACCCACATACCTGGTTGTAGAAGATTCTTGAACTGGAACTGAGGTTTGAAGCTTTGGAGAAGAACCCTAGGTCTAAACTTTGGAGAAAAGCATTTTTTTCTTCTTGAAACTGAATTGAGAGGAAGATGACTTGTTTTAAGGTTTTAACTTAATAAAAACAAGCCTAGAGTTGTTTATAGTCAGAGCTAAAAGAAGAATAAATGGTCTGAAATACCCCTGCAATATTGAATTAAAAACTGCTGAAAAAACTCGTTGTTGGGTTACACGAGCATGAACCACGACCCGTAGAATGGATAACGGTTTGTAGAAAGGGTTTGTGGTTCCTGGTCAAAGTTTTTGGTCTTTGGAATTATTTCCATGAGTTGGTTTCACGACCCGTGGATCATTCAACGACCCGTGTAACCTCTTCGTGGTGTTCAAGCCACTTTTAAGCTTCTGGACTGTTTCCACGAATTGGTTCACGACCCATGAAAACTTCCACGAACCATGGAAACGTCCATGACCCGTGGAACCTCCTCATAGTGTTAAGGTTAAAAAACTAATTTCCACGAGTTCAATCTACGATTTATGGTTTGATCCACGAGCCGTGGATTCCTCTCGTGGTTTCTATTTGTCGGACAGACACATTTTAGTAAAACACTGATAACTATTTGCTCCAAACTCTGATTAATGCACAGTTGGTTCCATTGGAAAGAAGACACAAAGACCTTTAATTTGGTGGGTACTAGGACACCTAATTCTTCATATTTGTGGAGATATTATTGTTTGATATTGACCCTAGTTTATTCTTATATGAAAAATTCTTTGGTTGGGGTGCTTTCAACTTAACTTGTTATAGGAGTTTCTTATGAACATGATTCACATTCAAAACACTTCCCACACTAGGGAATTGATCATGACACCTATGGAAAGCAATTCACGTCTTAGCTTAGAATTTTTGGGGTGTTACAGTTCACGACTCGTGGATCCTCCCACGGTCTGTAGAACTTGGTTTCATGACTCATAGATCCTTCCATGGTCCATAGAACCCATTCGTGGTTCTCAGAGAATTCTTCAGGCCTCTGATTTGATTCCCCGGGTCCAGTCCATGACTCGTGGAAACTTCCACGGGTCATGGATCCGACTTGTGATTTTGACTGACAGTTGGAAATTTAATTTTTTCTGGTTTTCTGAGCTGAGTCTAGGCTTGGAAGTTCTTGGGTGTTACAATATCTCAACCTTTGGATCATTCGTCCTCGAATGAAGACTAAACAAGTTGTGTTTGGAGAAAAAGAGCTGTAATCCCTTCCAACGAGTACTAGAAACTGATATCTAACTGAATTTAGTCCCATGAGTATGCAAATATGCTGAAATGCAAGAATAGCTGAGGAACATGATACTTAGACTGAAGTACATGAGAGTAAACTGAGAAACTGGAGAGGAACTATTAACTCAAGCTGAAACTTAATCGGAAGGGAAGAGGTGGGGGTACTTGGCCATCATGGCTGGTTCTGCTTCCCAAGCAGCTCCCTCTACGAACTGATTCCTCCATAAAATCTTTACTGAAGTGACTTCCTTATTTATCAACCTAAAAACCTGGTTGTCAAGAATCTCAACTGCAACCTCCTCATAGGTGAGGCTTCCTTCATAGCCATACTCTCTATGGCACTATCGAAGCCGGATCACCCACACACTTCTTCAACAAGGAAATGTGAAAGACTGGATGAACCACTGGTAGTTCTGCTGGCAACACTAACTCATAAGCCACATTACCTGTAACACCCCAGAACTTCCAAGCCCATACTTAGCTAAGAAAACCAGAAGAAAATAAAATTTTAGAAAAAAATCAATGTTTCCAGGAACCACGGTTAAGATCACGGACCGTAGTTTGGAACCACGGTCCGCCGTCTCAACCGTAGATCCCATTTCTAGTAGACCTCCAATTCATGTCCCAGCAACCATGAGTCAGATCAGGGCCATAGTCCAGGACCATGGGCCATCGTTTGACTCATGGATCCAAAGATCAAAAAAGTACCAATTCCCTTACTCAGAACCACGGATGGGATCATGGACCGTAGTTTATACCCACAGTCCGTTATATCACTCGTGGTTCCCCTTTATCATAGAAACATCATTTCAAGCCCAAAAATCATGAGTCAGACTATGTACCATACTTCAAAACAACGGTCCATCCTTTGTCTCGTGGAATCCCCAGACCAGACTAAAGTACCATGAACCAAGAGCCACATGACAAACCGTTGTTCAGGAGTATGGTCCATCTTGTGGAGTCATAGTTCCCTCAGATGAGAGAACCCTCAAGACTCTGGGACAGGACCACGACTCAGTTGATGGTCCATCATCCAGGACTACAGTCCATCAATCAAGCTGTGATCCCTGAGACGCAATTTTCAGCAGATTTCTTTTAAATTTCCTAGAAGTATTCTGGACTTTTCCTACCTCTTTTAATGCCTAGGCTACATCTTTTTGGTTATTCTAAGCCTAGTTAATTAGCCAAAAAACTACCTAAATCACATATTCTCCTAAAAACACCAAATACTTAGAAAGAAAAGGAGAAAAGAGATGACAGGTTTTCTCAAGAACAAGTAGAAGGTTCCTTCAAGTTCAGCCCCAAAATACAAAGGATTTCTCCGTAGTTTATTCAATAGTTATGTGGGATTTCACTAGTGGGTTCCTTTCACCCATTAGGTCCCTAGAATTCAGTTAGTTCTTCAGTTTCTCCGTGTTATATTGAGACCTAGGTTTCCTAAATCTTAATGATTCCTTGTAATTTAGCTGCTATAGTTTTCATGGTATTAATTACATATCTCTTGGAGAATTTGTATAGTCTCATGTATAGAACTCAAAAACCCTAGCTTGTGTTAAATTTTAGTATTTCATAAATTATGCTTGTTAGACAACTTACAAAGACAATCATGCTTCAGAATTCGAATGCCATATTCAATATTTGTATGTTGCATTCTCTGAAAATTATCAGTATTTGAGCTATCAAGTATTTCAGCTTGCATTCTATTGTTTACATTCGGTTGGGAGTAGACTTAGTACCGAGCGGACGAGGGGATAAAGGCTTAGCTGTCAGATTAGGCTGAGATCTTTAGTAGCAGTCCCCAAGTCCCAGAACTAAGATGCCACCGTAGGTCAGAAAGGGGTCAGCTATCTGATTAGGTTGGTCACCTTTGTCCCTTCTGGACATCAGTTTTATGGACCCACGTCAGACTTATTTGTACCCCTGGCAAGGTATGAATACCCATCCATCCCGGGTTACAAGTTGTCCCCATAGTAATATCAGATTAGAGTATGTCGGTTAATAGTATCTCCAACAGTAAGATTCATATTGCATTGACTATGTACTCAGTATCTCTTTTAGTATTCAGTTCAGTATATCATATGCATGTTAGTACTTGGTAATTATATCCAGATTAGCTTTCATTTATGCTTCAGTATATATATATATATATATATTTATATATATATTTCCATGTTTAATTATTATGTTGTTCAGCTTAGTCCATATCCCGCATGCTCAGTACATTCAAAGTACTGACACATACTTTTGTGCTACATTGTTTTATGATATAGATTCAGGTCCTCAGCATCCAAACCGCGCTTAGTTCGACTTCCAGTCCTCACTCAGCAGCCTCACTAGTGAGTCCTTATAGTTTGAGGACGACAAACATGCTTTACTTTTCAGTCCTTACTTTTCAGTTTCAGATTATGAGAGTTAGCTGGGGGAATATCCCAAAAACTCGTATCAGATAGAGGCTTTCATACATAAGCTAGATCCTTCTTGAGTTGTTAGTGTTTTTTTCAGTCATCACTATACGCTTTATATATTTTATATTCAGATATGTTTTGGGCTTCTCCCACTTCAGATATTAAAACTATTTTCAGCTTCGGCATAGTGTATTTTCTTAACTTGAAATTGTTTAGATTTACCAGACCATGGGTTAGCTTGGGGTCACTTGTGACACTAAGCACCGTGTTACATCTGAGGGGTAGCCTCGAGGCATGACAAATATGGTATCAGAGCATCAAGTTCAAGTGTCTTAGGATGTCTGAAAGTCACGTCAAGTAGAGCCTTCTTCATAGGTGTGAAGTGCGCCACACTTATGGGGGAGGAGCTATGAGATATCATTAGGAGCAACTTCACTTCTTTCTTTTCCAACTTGTGCTGTAGAGTGTAAACTTTATTTAAACTCCTTCTAACTCGTGCTCTTCGCATTTCAAAAAAATGCCTCCGAAAATAGCCAACACCATAAATCTGCCAGCACCAGCAGCTCCAGCAAACCCATTAAATGAGAAACTCATGCATGCAAAATTCAGGGCGGCTTTCCAAGTGCTTGTTCAGGCCATGACCGCTCAGGTCAATCAGTAGGCTGTGGCATCAGCTCCATCTTAGAATAACACTACTGCATCAAGGATCCGAGATTTCACTTGGATGAACCCTCTAGAATTTCATGGGTCTAAATCAGAAGAGGATCCATAAGAGTTTCTTGATGACATCCAGAAGGTCACATATATTATGAGTGTCACTCCGGTCGAAAGTGCAAATTTAGCTGCTTATCAGTTCAAGGGAGTGGCTTATACTTGGTATTAGCAGTGGAAGGAGTCCCATTTTGGAAATGCAGGTCCAGTGGATTGGGACCGGTTCAAGAATGCATTTTTGGACAGGTTCTTCCCACTTGAGCTCAGAGAGGACAAGGTACAGGAATTTATAAACTTTAACAAAATGATATGAGTGTGAAGGATTATTCTCTCAAGTTCACACAACTATCCAAGTATGGTCCAACGATAATAGCTGACTTCAGAGCTCATATGAGCAAGTTTGTATCTGGTGTGTCCGATGATGTGGTCAAGGAATGCAACATAGCAATGCTTATTAATGAAATGGACATCTCCAGGTTGGTTACTTATGATCAACAGATTGAGGAGGAGAAAATCAAGGAAAGGGGAGGAGATAGTAAGAGGGCTAAGACAAGTGACTTTAGCTACTCTCAGCAGAGGTCAGAGGGTTGTAACCGCTCTCAGTTCCGTCAGAACACTTTAGCTCTAGCTCCATCTTTTTCTAGTGCCCCAATACCTAAATTTAAGAAGGATCGACGTGATAAAGCGTTTGGCTCTAAGTCCCAAGATACAGTTACTAGCGGGCGCACCCATCTAGTGTGTAAGACGTATGGTAAAAACCACCAGGGTGAGTGTATGGCAGGTAGTGGAAATTGATTTTGGTATGGTAAGCC
The DNA here is from genome assembly GCA_003996215.1 of Jaltomata sinuosa. Taxonomy (NCBI): domain Eukaryota; kingdom Viridiplantae; phylum Streptophyta; class Magnoliopsida; order Solanales; family Solanaceae; genus Jaltomata; species Jaltomata sinuosa. The sequence continues at coordinate 3,944 of QJPP01001028.1, read as the reverse complement.
AGGCCATATGATGAGAGATTGTCCAACAGCTTCTCAAAAGGGAAAGGATGTTTGCCCACATAATAAAGCCAGCTTTGCAGCAGCTCCAATACGTCACCCCACTCAGCAGAGTGCCTCATCTGGTATAGGTGGTGGTCAGCTCTAGAACAGGTTGTATGCTCTTTAGTCCTGACAGGACCAGGAGGATTCTCACGATATGGTCACGGGTACGTTGCGAGTCTTCTATTTAGATGTTTATGCATTATTAGATCTAGGGGCTACGCTTTCCTTTGTAACTCCATATATAGCAGTAAATTTAAGTGTTAGTCCAAAACTTCTCCAAGAACCCTTCTCAGTCTCTACTCTAGTTGGTGAACCAATTATAGCCATGTATATAGAAATTACCCTGTCACAGTTTCCCAAAAAGTCACCTTAGCAGAAATTGTAGAATTTGAAATGATTGATTTTGATATCATTCTAGGCATAGATTGGTTACATTCCTGTTATGCCTCAGTAGATTGTAGAACTGGGGTCATTCGATTTAAGTTTCTAAATGAGCCACACTTGGAATAGAAGGGTAGTAACTCAGTTCCTGTAGGTCGATTTATCTCTTACCTTAAGGCCAGAAAAATGATTTCCAAAGGGTATATCTATCATCTTGTGCGGGTTAATGATTCAAACTCCGAGACCCCAACTCTTGAGTCAATTCAAGTGGTGAATGAATTCCCAAAAGTGTTTCTAGAAGATCTTGCCTGAGTTTCTCCTGAATGGGAAATCGACTTCAGAATAGATCTCATTCCAGATACCCAACCTATTTCGATTCCTCCATAAAGAATTGCTCCAGCTAAGCTTAAGGAATTGAAAGAATAATTAAAATATCTTCTGGATAAGGGCTTCATCAGACCCAACATCTCTCCATAGGGTGATACAGTCCTCTTCGTGTGTAAGAAAGATGGGTCTCTCAGGATGTGCATTGACTATTGTAAGTTGAACAAAGTCACAATGAAGAATAAATATCCCATCCCCAGGATTGATGACTTGTTCAACCTACTTCAATGTACTAGTAGTTTTTCTCAGATAGACCTCAGATTCGGCTATCATCAGTTTAGAGTCAGAGATAGTGACATCCCAAAGACCGCCTTCAGGACTTTGTATGGTCACCATGAATTTGTAGTTATGTCTTTTGGACTAACCAATGCTCCTATATCTTTCATGGACTTAATGAATAGGGTGTTCAAACAGTATTTGGACTTGTTTTTTATTGTCTTTATTGATGATATCCTCATTTATTTTTGGAATGAGAATGTCACGACCCAATTTCTCGGTCATGATGGCACCTACAACCCCCGGTAGGTGAACCAATCCCCGTAGCCCAGAAAGTTAATAATGGGCTACTATCTAACAAATAAGAGAACAAGATGAAGAGAACAGATAAAAGGACTATAAATACATACATATGCGGAAACTAAACTAAACCCCAAGACCTGGTATCATAGTATAGAGCCAAACTACATACATGGAGTGCAAATAAACCAAACCTATATATACAGATGTCTCTGAATGGTAATAGAGTACATGAAGCAAAAGATAAACTAAAGCTAACCTCCGATCGCCAAGAGCTCACCCTCAGTCTGAAGTAGTCCCGAACAGATCTCCAAGCACGAATCACAACGATCTATCAGCGATGGCCCATGCTAGGATCTGCACCCAAAGATGCAGGGGGTAGGGGTGAGCACCAAATGCGAAGCATAAGGTACCCAGTAGGTATCATAGGCCGACTGGGCACATATAAGATAAAAGCGCAATAATAGACAGAATAGAAGCAAGCAGTCACAGAGATCAACGAAAGGTACACAGGAACTAGACCAGAAGGAAATCAAAAAAACCACATGTGAGGCTAGTAAGCAGAATATACACACCATAGGCACAGGTGAAAGTAAGAAACAACGCACCTGGGGTCCTTGCAACAACAATGTATACAAAATAAGTTTACGAAATGGACGGTATACCGGTAACCTCAAGTGTAAGAAGAAGAGAGAAAGAGTAATGATAGGCATGCTCAGAGACATGAATCAAGTCCAACTAATCCTATCAATCTCACACCCAGCAACTAACAGTCTAGCAGTAACCAATTTCATAATTAACCGTAACAGGGAATAATTCTACAAGTAAATAGAAAGAGTCTACCTACAGTTCCTCGGCCGCCCATACAACCGAGGAACACAAACAAGTGAAAACAAACCCTCCGGCATCCCATACTACCGGAGCGTACAATCAGCAAACAACAAACAAGGGTGGAGCCTCGAACCATGAATGATATGATGGATGAAGGTCTCAAGTGCCATGGTATCTCTGTATGTACCTCCTCCGGCACCGATCCGGCCCAGCAGGTAGGTTCCATGGAAGGACACTGCCCGTATACCTCTACTCCACCGTATACCCCTCCTCCGGCACACGCAGCCCATAGCCCCTGGCCCGGATGGAAAGGTCCATGGAGGTCCCAGACCCCATACTAAAACTCAGTATCAGAATAGAGACCCAGTCTCGAATATGCAATGCCCAGACCCTGTCCAGGACTAAAGTAGTAGGAAAATATCTCAAAAACCCCTCCAAGGGTGCCCGGGCATAACCAGGTCTAAACAATAAAAAGTCATCTCAGGTGCTCGGTCCGACCGAGGCTAAAAATCATCTCAAGTAATAAGAAAACTCAACTAGCACTCCGGCAAGGCCGAGTCTGGCGTTAATCATAAAACTGATGATTTTAAGCATAATTTTACTTTCTTGCCCAAAAATATCCACAAGTTAAATCAAACCATTTCCAAATTATTTCCATCAAAAAGGCCCTCCCGGGCCATGCAAGGTTTAGAAAGTGGTGCCAGTAGGCCCGAAGCCAAAACCACAGTAAAACATGGATAAAACCTCTTTATATGCATGGAAATGGTATGATCACACACAATAGCTGCCCCGCAGCTCACAATCAACCTATCGACCCTGCACAGGCCCACAGCTACATCAGCAAGCATAACCAGCCTAGAAGGACTATTTCTATTGCCCTGGATCTCCGCGCGACATTCCCAAAAATTCCCACCTTCTATATTCCAAAGAGTCAACAAAGGCCTCACAGGACCACAAGGGTAAATTTAAAAATATATCGGCAAATACTGACAAGCAAACGGAGGCAACAAAAGTAGCGGATATGAAATTAAAAGCGGTCGCAGGGTCTGTGTACCAACCTAATAAACCAACCCAAGGATGCCCATTAATACAATTTTATTCTATATATGCGGAGTCTAGGGAAAATAAACCGTAACCTACCTGTCGTCCGACGACAAGCTGCTAGAACAACGATGTCCAAGCTTGAACCACTCCGAGAAAATCTAAAACTAAATCGGAATCGGATTTGGGATGGAATAACTTGACGTAGATAATTAATTCTCCTTTTAATTCCACGTGCAGATATGCACCTCTCTTCCTAAATATCTATATACTGTATAGATATGTAGAGCAAAAGGAATTAAATTGTTTGCTGAAGTTTATCTATCTTAATGACATTTCTAATGTTTAAGAACAATTGATAAATATGCTGCCAATTCCAAATGCCACCACTCCCTGTTAGAGTTTGCTGGCCCCTCCCTCCACCTACACGTGGAGTGGAGGTGGCAATTACAAGGCCACAAAGCAAAATTCTTATCCCGTTATTTATATACTCGGGTATTGCATAAGTTCGTGGTAAAATAAATATAATATTTTAAATATACCATAATTCATAGAAAACTATTTCGAATAAAACCTACTATATTATAATAATAATTTTCAACATAACTAAATTTACTATCTCCGTTAAAATATTACAATGTATAAAAACCTTATAAAATAAATACATATACAATTATATCGTATCAAAATATTTTCCATAAACCTTTAAAATATTTTGAAAAGGCAATAATAATATAATTTTTACCAAA